>OX451740.1:230114061-230799186 GCA_948472305.1 Vicia faba | reverse complement strand
ATTTCTTTTCCCCGGTAGAGTTTGCCTCTACCCCAACAAGTTACTATGAAGCCTAGATCCGACCAGATATCAGTTTTCAACTTCATCTTTTCAAGTAAGTTATTGTGAAGTGTGGATCCGACCAGATAGCAATTCCCCCCAGAAGTTCGTTGTGAAACCTGAAATCCGACCAGATAACAACTAACTTCCAAGCAAGTAACTGTAAAGCATGTACCCGACCAGATATCAGTTCAACTCTATCTCTTTAGACAAGTTTATTGTGAAACCTGGAATCCGACCAGATAACAACTAATTTCTAAGCAAGTAACTGTAAAGCCTGGACCCGACCAGATATCAGTTCAACTCTATCTCTTCAGACAAGTTTATTGTGAAACCTGGACCCAACCAGATAGCAACTAACTTCATCCACCTCAAAATCTGTGAAGCCTGGATCCGACCAGATATCAGTTCAATTTTGTCTATTCAAGCAAGTTATTGTGAAGCCTGGAGTCCGTCCAGATAACAACTAACTATAATCTCCAGCAAGACACTATGAAGCATGGACCCGACCAGATAATAGTATAACTTTTCAAAAAACTATGAAGTCTGGACCCGACCAGATAGTAGTTACCACTTCAAGTTACTATGAAACCTGGACTCGAACTGATATCAGTTTAACTTCATCCTTTCTAGAAAGTTACTGCAAAGCTTGGACACGATCAGATAACAGTTAACTTCCTTATCTCCAGCAGGTTGTTGTGAAGTTGGAAATCCAACCAGATGACAGTCTAACTTCACTCTCCCCAAGAAATTTTCTGCGAAGCCTGAAATCCGACTAGATAACAGTTAATTTATTCTTCCCCAGTTGTTGGCTGAAGATTTTGATATTGTGATTCGAAATAAAATGATTGGGCTTTGTTTGAATAAAGCAAGTTTTATGGTTTGGAATGGAAGAGACTATTTTTTCCGAATGGAAATATTAAAGTTCAAGGTTTCGAATGATAGTTGTGGAGTGTAAGTCTAAAGAATTTTCGAAATAATGATAAGATTATATTTGTGAAGGTTGTTTTCGAAAATAACCTTTGAAACGAATTCGAAACGAAGGTTCCAAGGCGTTTGAAATTCAAACGTGAGCGGGATATTTGAAATTCAAATACATAAGCGTTGGAGCGTTCGAGGACGCATGGAGGCTAGAGGGAAGTAATGCTCTGCATGCTTCGAACGTGGCAGATTCTGATAGCAAGACCGTTATGGTCGAAATAGTATAAATAGAGGTCTTAGTGTTAGGATTTCGGTGTGTCATGTCTGTTGTACAAGTTCAGTAAACATTCAAAATACCGCATGGATAGGGAAACGAATGCTCGAAAGATGTACGTATGATAACACGAACATTTACAATTCAATGAAAACTCTTTATATTCTCCAGTTTTGTCTTTCATTTCCATTTCATTTGTGCTTCAAACATTTTTACGTTCATGCCTTTACACTAAAGCTTTTATATTCAGAGTCATTTATTTATTTCTGCATTTAAACGCTTTTCTTATGTTCGAATCCTTTAAACATTCAGCAACTTTTACATTCACTCACTTAACCCTGCCAATCTCAAGTCTTTTTACTTTTCTAATGAACATTCCTTATATCATATAGAAATTATCCTTCGAATCATTTAGTGTAGTAATCGAAGTGGATTGGATGTCTTTGAAACACTTTAATTAGAAGTCCTAAATATGAATACCAATTTTACAATTAGATTTAGCCAAACAACTATGTCCCATAGGATCAATCTAGTCGATCCTGCAAGTTACCAGAGAAATTGAATAATAGTAATTAAGTTTATTCGATAGTTTGGAAGACTAGCGGTTGTTTACCAGAAATCACTGTGAACACCAGTAAGTTACCATGAAGCCTGGATCCGACCAGATAGCAGTTGACTTCCTCATCCTCAGCAAGTTGTGAAGCCTGGACCCGACCAGGTAACAACTAACATTCAAGAGATAATCCCCAATAGCAATCCGGGATTCAAAACTCCTCAGCGGTAGTCAGGGATTTATTTTCCCGGACAAATATGCATCCTACATTCATACATCATAGCATATACATATAAAATGCATTTAGCATGATCTACCACATCTTGTGAATATCATGCATACATCTGCATTTTACTAACCCTTTTTTTCCACAGGTGAAACATCAAGTTTTAGTATAAATCGACAAAGATTTATGTTGATACCTCTTCCAGTATTTACCATCATTCCTCCAAATGGCATCTATAATCCCATTCCCAATACATCTTCGAGTGCAAATTTCTGGGCACTCTAGTGTTCAATCATCTTCCAACTTCAAGTCACGAATGGCGGATCCGCCAATCTAACTCTTCAGGTTTAAGAAGATTGAACAAGGGCAGCTGTTTTACCCCCAAAATTTCCCTCTCTTTGCTCAAGTAATCTCTCACAAGATCTCCATTAGTTCAAGACTACACAAGGATTGATCAGCTCAAGACATCTCCTCAAGCACTGATAACTGAAAATTAGGGTTTGAGATTGCACAAGGACAAATGGACTTTTAATGCCCCATATGACTTTCATGGATCATTTTAGACTCTCAAGATTGCTCATGTCAAGTTTCAAGTCTTGGATCACATTTTTGCTCAGTCAATTGATCAGTTGACCTAAAATCAACTATATTGGGAAAAAAGTCAATTTACAGTCAAACTTCATAATTTTTTGTCCATATCAACATTATGAACTCATATATGTCATTTGATCAAATTTGGATCATAATTCCTCTAGAAATTTGATCAAATCATCAAAATGGGCAAAATGGTCAAAATTAGGGTTTTGACTGAGAATGTGCAATTTCTGATTTTTGACCTAGCAAATGACTTATTGGTTTGGGACATGATCTAAAGGTTTCAAATTCTTCATTTTTACATAATGACATGGCTCAAAACATTCCTCAAGATCAATTGATTGACAGATGAATTTCAGTCAACCGATGAAAAGTCAATTGTACATTGAAAAGTCAAACTTTGACTTTTTGATCAAAATCAAGTTTCAAAGATTACAATTCATCAAGACATGTCAAAATATGAAACTTGTTCATCAAGAAATCAAAAAGTCAAGATTTCATTTTGAAAAGTCAAAATTTCAAAACTTAGAATTATTTCTAAGTGTTGGAAATTCACATTTTTTCACAACTTGATGCCAAATTTTCACCATGATGCAAGATGATTCAAAGGAAACTTCCAACATGAAAGTTGTATATCTCAATGATATATAAAATATTTTAGAACACAACTTTTTCTAAAAATTCATGGATTTCAAGTTATGATTTTAAGAAGACATGTTAATGAAACTTGAAAAACTTAGTGAAATTTTGCCCTAGTTTAGGCAGGATTTTGACCTAACTTCATGGAAATTTTTCACATAGTTCCAAGATGAATCTTAAAAAATGTCCAACATAGAGGTTGTAAAGGATGTTACAATATTCCCAAAATGTCCACGAACTCATTTAGATCATACTTGAACAAGGAGAATCGAAGGCAAGAAGTTAGGATTTTCAAACTTGAATTACAAGCCATTTCTTGATGAACACATGAACCAAATCCATTCTAGGCTGCATAATCTTTGTTTTGCAGGCCTCAAACTTGTTTGTCACTCCATAATTAATGGTTTACACAACTATTTAGTCCCTTATCCACTTGGTTTAAGCTTTGTCTAAAATGATTTTCCATTTATGGCACAAAGTTATCATTTCCATTTTAATAAAGCATCACTTTTGCAATTGTCAACTTCTTGAGCCTTGCACTTATTCTTTCTGCACACATAACCCCTATAAACCAAAAGAAATATTTCTAAGGCCTCTTTCAACTCAGAACATGCTTGTACAACACTTTAAGATTTGTCTTCTCACTTTTCTTCAAAAGCAAGCTATATAGCCAAAATGCTAGAATTCAGAAATCTTGAGTACATTTGATCTCCAACCTTTTCCATACATATGCACAAGTCTATTGCAAGCCAAGACACGAAGACACAAGCCCAAAAACTCTCCAAAACTCAGAACTGCACAACAAGCCACCAGTGTTGCACATTCTAACCAAAAACTCCAAACTTAGAATCCACTCGTGCGTTTCTTGGCTTTTCACTTCTAAAAGTTCCTAAACATCCTCTATAAACAATCCCACACCATGTTACACAACTGTAACATCATCTTCATCAACTTCCTTAATAAAAAAATAGAGCTTGCACCTTGACTTCTCTATCACGATTCAAACACTCCCAGCATCAAGTAAGCATTGCATTAGCTTCCTGGGAACTTGAGGAAGCTAACCTGATCATCACAACTCCTTGAAAGCGGCTCAAACTCCATACACGACTCCAGCTGCAAGAGGTAAATTTTCAAATTTTTATCTCTTCATACAAGCATCATTTGATTCTGATTTGTGAAGATAAAATGTAGATATCATTTCCCTGAAGCTGTACATGTCCATAGATTTCATTTATATTGCTTGAGTAGTGAGAATTTTAAGTTTGAACTTTCTGAAAAACTTAGGTCAGAATTTGGTACCATTCAAAATTCATGCTCATCTTTGATTTATAATTTTAGTAATTTACATTTCTGGAATTGTTGTGAAATTTGGAACAAGTTTGATGTTTACATTTTTGCAAATGGATGAGAAATGATGAAGTTGCAGATGTTCAGGCTGGAGGTTGAACATGAAGTCACATTCAGGACTTGACTTGTGTTATATTTTATTTGTTTTGCTTATGTTAACGGATGTATAACCACCTCAGTGGTAAGGCAGCGCGCGTTTCATGCTCAGGGCATGGGTTCAAGCCCCAACGCTGCCACTTTTCTTATTTCTCACATTTTTTCTCTCTTTTTGTCACAAGCTGCTAGCGCATGGGCCTCCAAGCAATGGGCTTTGTTTTTTTGCTGACTTCTAACCCCCCCGTTTACTTTTACATGTTGGTCCAACTTTTTTATTTTTTTATTTTTTTATTTTCATTTTCTTATTTTTTTTATTTCATTTTCTTTATTATTTTTTTATTACTACTATTATTATCATTATTATTATTTTGATTAATAAAAAATCCAAAAATATTTTATTTGTTTATTTACATATTTAAAAATGCTCATTTATATTTTATTTTCTTTATAAAACAAAAAGATAAAAAAAACATTTTTTAACAAATTAATTTCTTTTTTCTCTTAAATAATTAATATTTAGATTTAGGTTTAATTATTATTTTTTCTCTTTTATCTAAAATTAATTTAGAATTTAGATTTTCTTTTAATTAATTAATTTTCATATTTATTTTTATTAAATCTAAAACCTTCCATAAAAAACCCTAAAAAATGCTTTTTTTTTTAACTTATTTTCTTTTCTTAATTAATTTAGGTTTAATTTCATTTATCTTTAATTAATTATTCTTTCTTTTTTAGTAATTAGGTTAAAACCCTTAATAAAAAACAAGCAAAAATCATTTCTTTTTTCCATTTATATTCTTACATTATATTTTCAATCCTTGTACAATATTCAATATGGTTGTAATAGATAATTAGGTTTAATTTTTTTGTAATCCTCATTTGTAAATTTGTATACCCCCTCCCCTAATGATGTAATAGCGTAGTAATTTTACTTTCCGCAATTTATCGCTTTATATAAATGCTAGTAATTAGGGTTTGTATGGAAAGACAAAGTCAACAAATAGCAAACCCTAATCTAAGATAAACAAGCATGTAAATCAAACACATTTGCACACTTGCACCCTTAGGGTAATTCCACTTTGTTGCCTTACAAAAATGACCATGTTATGCATGTGGGATATCTTAGCAAAAGCAATAAAAAATACAAGATCATAGTCCCTCGATGACGCTATCAATGTTGCCTTTCAAAATGATCTTAGTCCCTCAAAGAGAAATACTAAGATATCTCACAACATTGTTATCATGACTATACGATGACTCACATCCGTCCCTTTACATCCAAAGATAATGCTTCTTACCAATCAATGGTAAGATAGCAATATCAAAGGAAAGGAGGAAATGAACAAAAGACTTTTAAGTAGGTAGATTATTCCTAGTTGCTTGATCATTTTCAAATTAAACATCCTTGCTTATTTTAAAAAAAAAAACACCAAACACTTTCAAAAAAACACTTTCAAAACATTTTCCAAACATAAAATATTTTCAAAAGTCCAACACTTTGTATACGTTCTTACGAACGAAAACTATTACAAAGTTTGCCTAAACGAATGCGCCTTTTCAAAATACTTTTAAAAACCACACAAAGAACATTTTCAAACAAAATCAAGTGATCTAGCAAGCAACTAAGAGGACATAGATAATTATGGATGAAAAGGGTGCTAATACCTTCCTTTTTCATAACCTACCCCCCCGAACTCAAGAAATAATCTCAAAGGTCTTTCTTGTTATTTTCAGCCTTTTCTTTTGGATAAAAGAAAAGTCGGTGACGACTCTTACTAACCGCAATATTTGCAATCAAACGCAAAACATTCCAAGTCAGTCCTCCCACTACACCACAATGTGTAATCATGTTTTTGAGAGAAATAAATTGTTGCTATTGAAGTATGTGAATAGGTGTTGAAAATAGAAATTAGAATTTTTCATTGTGTGATGTTTGAGATTGTTTGGGTGTGTGTAAAAGTGATTTCCGTAGCAGGAAAATAGCAGAAAATTGATTTTTCAAAGGGTGTAACCGGCTACTAGCACGAGGATAACTGGTTACCCTATTGGACAATAGCGCATGAATTTGGTTACAAGGGGGTGTAACCGATTACTAGTCTGGACGTAACCTGTTATCAATGACTCTCGCAGAAATATTTTCAAAACTTCAAAAATTCATAACTATCGTTTCGTTTGTTCGATTGGCTCATGGTTAGAATGTTGGAAAATTGGTTAAACGTATTTTCAACTAAAAATATTTTCCGCTAATTATATGTAATCATAATTTGGAAGGTGTTTGGTGATGGGTGGCTTGTATCAGCGAAGTGAACTAACTACGGTGAAGGTCAATGTGCATATTATGGTTGTTGCATGTAAAAGTGTTAAATGCATTCATGGTGTTAGACGGAGATCCGTATTTGGTGAGCCTTAATCCCATCGTATGGATTGGGTGAGAGTAGCTAATTTCTATGGTGACGGACTAGTGAAGCGATTTTGGACGAAGGTCTGTTGGGAGAGCTTCGATCCTAAGTGAGGATCAGAGCGGTGAACCTGAGAGTTCACAATTTGGTACCACATGCATTGATTCGTTGTCAAGTCTCATTACATTGTATTGGTGTTTTGTTGTTGTGTTGTGTAGGTGTCATATGTTGTTGGAATGTATTGATGTGCTTGTAATAATCCATTATTCACTTATTATTATACACTTCTTTATATATTTATGATATCTCACTCTTCTGTTAGAATGATTCTTTATACGACATTGTGCGGATAATCTAGAGTAGCTCGAAGCTAAGGTTAGCTAAGGATGTTGTCTGGTATTGTGTAGATTGAGTCGGTGTCTGCTCTGATATGTAACACCGGGGGAATAGCATTTATTTTATTTATGTTGGGAGTAAACTTATGTATAACTCCAATTGTTGAATTTATTTGGTGATTCATGTTAGTTTGGATTGTTATGTTTATAACTCATGTTGGAGAGTTAAGATTAATTGTTATTAATGTTTTCCACTGCTAATAAAGATTGAATTCCAGACATGACAAATATGTGATTTATGTTTTTAATATGTATTGTGTATCTTAGTACATGAGCATGAAGATGTGAAAAACACAAGAAGGGGGGTTGAATTGTAAATATTAAATCAAAGGTGCAGACAACACGATATTTTTATCATGGTTCGTTTGATCTCAAACTACTCCAGTCCACCCGTCAAGGTGATTTCGCCTCTCTCCAACGAGGTCTTAATCCACTATATTCAACTGAATACAACAACTACTTTAACAATTGTTAAAGCCTTCTTGAGTCTAACCACAGACCGGTTTATCTCAAGGAAATTCTCTTACAGATAAATGAACAAAAGTGTGTTTGATGTTTTCTAATAAAACTATATATCACAACTGTGATAATACACAATATTAAGCTTAGAATGAAACTAGACTGCTAATGCTATTGAGTAGGCGTGGTTGAAAGCTTTAGCAAATTGTATGAATGAGTTCGTTTACGTAGGCGTGTATGAGTGAAGATTATTAGCCTTTTCTTTTCTCACACAGTCTTGTTTAAATAGCCACGGAAGAGATACGTTGGTTGTCCATCAATCCATTTCAATGCTAATAACGTTCTTTCCTTTTTGAGAAGATCTTTGTCTTGGAATAAAGCCGTTGGTAATAAATCTGTCTTGAATGCTTAGTAACATTGACACTTCAGAGTCTTCTCTGCTTATGGTAATCATTGTGTTCTTTCCTTTATGCTGACGCTTCTGAGTGCTGATGACTTGGTTAGGATCTTGATCAGAGTCAGAGTATTTTATGCGCAGATTCTGTTCATCAGTCTTCAGCGTATAGCACATGTTTATTTGATCTTCTGATGCTGACATATCTTTTGATGCTGATGTTGATACTGATATTCTGATGCTGATTCCATCAGAGTTTCTGTAAATACACAACATAATTTTAAGTAGCATATATGTCTTATATAAATCTTACAATTTATTTAATCTTGTATTTTGTTATCATCAAAACTCTAACTGAGGGTTGTAGAATCAAACTATGTTCTAACAATCTCCCCCTTTTTGATGATGACAAAAACCAGATTTTTTTCAATTAAAATTAAAGAATAAAAGGTATCAGAGATAAACAAATAACGAATAAAAGGTATCAGAGATAAGAAGATAAGGAATAAAAGATATCAGAGCAACGAAGAGAAAAACTCCCCCAGAGTTGATTACTTCCCTTTAATTCCATGAGACCTTGAGCATCAGAACTTTACTTTATCAGAGTTCATCAGATTCATCAGATTCTTGTACCTGTAAGATTTTCAGAAGAAAGAAATTCAAATATATCAGAATGTTAGAATGTTTGAGACTTATGTCTCAGTAATCCGTTATTGAAAAATATCATTCTTTCTCCCCCTTTTTGTCAGTTATCAAAAAGCACATATAATCAGAGTTAAAATGATCAGAGCTTCAAGATTCTTGATTGGAGTTAGGAGCGTTCTGAAGGGTACTTCATATTGTTCAGATGAAATAGTTTTCTGGGAACCTGAAGTAGGAATGCTGGAAGAAGCCATGTTCACACGAGGTTTTTTGAAAAAGATTGAAAGGTTTTCTTGAGAAAGAAGAACACTGAAAACAGAAATATTCAGAGAAAACAAAAGTGAAGGTAAAAAATGTGAGTGGTGTGAAGTGTGTTTAAATAGATTTCTAAAAAGGTTTTGAAAACATAAACGTTTAAGAGAGAGAAATTAATAATGATTATTAGCATTTAATGATAGCTGATTTTAGGGTATTCCAAAAGATATTTGGAACGGTTACCCATGACATGTGTCTCAATGCATCCAATCAGTGCTTTGCCTTTTCAGAAACGTGAACGCGTGTTCAGCCTCAGAAAATGGATGATGACTGAATGACACTTGTTTGCTTGAGTGAACAGCACATCTCTATCCTGGAAATGAAGCGCTCAGATCTTCATGGATAGATTCTGATACAATCTGCATTTCTAAAGTTCTGAAAGAAGATTGATCAGTAGTTCACAGAAAATAAACACAATTCTGAAGGTTAATATATAAAATTAAAACAATTTTATTCTGGGCAGAGCTTCATGCTGAGATGTTTCAGAATGAAGTTGAACCTATCTTCAGAAAGTGGTTTTGTAAAAATATCAGCCCATTGATGGTCTGTGTTAATAAATTTAAAATTTAAAATCCCTTTATGAATATAGTCCCTAATAAAATGATGTTTTATTTCTATATGCTTAGCCCTAGAATGTAAAATTGGATTTTTACTTAAGCAAATAGCAGAAGTATTGTCACAGAAGATAGGAATGTTACTCTCAAATATCTGGAAGTCCTCAAGTTGACTTTTCATCCAGAGCATTTGTGTGTTACATCCAGCTGCTGCTATGTATTCAGCTTCTGTTGTTGATAGAGCAATTGTGGACTGTCTTTTGCTGGACCATGAGATCAGATTTTCTCCCAGAAACTGGCAGCTTCCAGAAGTGCTTTTACGTTTAACTGTCTCCAGCAAAATCAGCATCACAGTATCCTACTAAGCTGTAATCACTTGATTTTCTATAAAACAAACCCAGATTAGTAGTACCTTTCAGATACTTGAAAATTCACTTAACTGCTGTTAAGTGAGATTCTCTAGGATCTGATTGGAATCTTGCACAAATGCATACACTGAATAAAATATCAGGCCTTGAAGCTGTCAGATAAAGAAGAGAACCAATCATACCTCTGTAGACCTTCTGTTCTACCTTTTTACTTACCTCTTCTCTTTCCAGAATGCACGTGGGATGCAATGGAATCTTTGATGGCTTACATTCTGAGAGATCAAATTTCTTCAGAAGTTCTCTGACATATTTGCTCTGATGAATGTAAGTTCCTTCTGGGGTTTGATTGATCTGAATGCCCAGAAAGAATTTTAGTTCCCCCATTAGGCTCATCTCAAATTCTGCCTGCATACACTTAGCAAACTTTCTTCCCAGAGAAGGTTTAGTAGATCCAAAAATGATATCATCAACATAAATCTGACATACTAAAATGTCATTCTTAACTGTCTTACAGAATAAGGTTGTGTCCACTTTCCCTCTGGTGAATTCCTTTTCTAACAGGAAGTTACTTAGTCTTTCATACCAAGCTCTGGGAGCTTGTTTCAGACCATACAGTGACTTCTTTAGTTTGAAAACATATTCTGGATTTTTTGAACTTTCAAAACCAGGGGGTTGGTGCACATATACCTCTTCTTCTATATAGCCATTTAAGAATGCACTCTTAACATCCATCTGATACAGAGTGATGCCTTTATTAACAGCAAATAAAATTAAGAGTCTGATAGATTCTAACCTGGCAACTGGAGCAAAGGTTTCTGTATAGTCTATCCCCTCTTGCTGACTATAACCTTGTGCTACCAATCGTGCTTTGTTTCTGATGACTTCACCTTGTTCATTCAGTTTGTTTCTGAACACCCATTTTGTTCCAATTACGTTGAATCCTTTTGGTTTGGGAACTAGATCCCATACGTCATTTCTTGTGAATTGATTCAGCTCCTCTTGCATTGCTAGAATCCAGTCATTGTTCAGAAGTGCTTCATCAATTGATGATGGTTCAATTAGAGAAACAAGTCCCATGAGGGATTCTTCAGAGTTTCTGAAGCTAGATCTTGTTCTGATTGGATCTTCCTTTCTTCCTAAGATTGTTTCTTCTGGGTGATCCAAGCTGCTTCTGGATAGTCTTTTCTGAAGTTGATCAACAGAAGGTGCTGGATTGTTGCAGTGCCTCTTTCTGATGTTGAGGGAGTGTCTCGGTTAAGAGCTTCTGATGACTTGTCTTCAGTACCTGTGAATTCAACTTCCATACCTGCAAGTAATTCATTCTGCTTTGACTTTGGAGAGTCAAGCTTATCATCAAAACGAACATTGATTGATTCTTCAACAATCTGTGTTTTTGTATTGTATACTCTGTACCCTCTTGAGCGTTCAGAGTATCCTAACATAATACACTTTTGTGCTTTAGAGTCAAACTTGTTCAAATAATTTTTTGTATTTAAAATAAAGCAAGTACATCCAAATGGATGAAAATATGAAATGTTGGGCTTTCTGTTCTTCCACAATTCATATGGAGTCTTTTCCAGAATAGGTCTTATGGAGATTCTATTCTGAATGTAGCATGCTGTGTTTATTGCCTCTGCCCAGAAGATCTTAGCAACGTTAGTCTCGTTGATCATGGTTCTGGCCATTTCTTGCAATGTTCTGTTCTTTCGTTCTACAACTCCATTTTGCTGGGGAGTTCTAGGACAAGAGAAATCATGCAGAATGCCTTTGTCATTAAAGAATGATTCAAAATCTTTGTTTTCAAACTCTCCACCATGATCACTTCTGACTTTGACGATTCTAAGATCCTTTTCATTCTGAACTTGGTTGCAGAAGGTGACAAACACAGAGTGTGACTCGTCCTTGTGTCTTAAGAACTTTACCCATGTCCATCTGCTATAGTCATCTACGATTACTAACCCATACTTCTTGCCACTGACTGAAGCAGTTTTAACTGGTTCAAATAAGTCAATGTGCAGAAGTTCTAATGGCTTAGAGGTGGAAACAACGTTTTTAGACTTGAAAGCTGGTTTTGCAAACTTGCCTTTCTGACATGCTTCACACAGAGCATCTGAATTGAACTTCAGGTTAGGAAGTCCTCTGACCAGATTGAGTTTGTTAATATGAGATATTCTTCTCATACTAACATGTCCCAATCTTCTGTGCCAGATCCATTGCTCGTTGTTAACAGACAGAAGACACTTTACATTCTGACTTTTCAGTTCAGAAAGTTTTATTTTATAAATGTTGTTTCTCCTATTTCCATTAAATAGGATAGTCCCATCTTTCTGACTAACAGCTTTGCATGAATTTTGATTAAAGATTATATCATAACCGTTATCACTTAATTGACTTATGGATAACAGGTTATGCATTAATCCATCTACTAATAAAACATTATTTATAGAGAGAAGATTTCTATTACCTACAGTTCCAGAGCCAATGATCTTTCCCTTCTGATTGCCTCTAAAGCCTACGTGGCCTCCAGGCTTAAGTTCCAGGCTTTGGAACATATGCCTTCTTCCCGTCATGTGTCGTGAGCAGCCAGAGTCCAGATACCATGATTGGTGTTTCTGCTTTGCTGCTAAAGATATCTGCCACATGTATTATTTTATCCTTAGGTACCCATATTTTCTTGGGTCCTGATTTGTTAGTTTTACCAAAACTCTGGTTGAATTTTGGTTTGACAGAATAATTACTACTAGTATATTTGATGTCATGTGTGTGCCCATACACAAAGTGTGAATCAAGTGAGGTGCGTTTTATAACTAAATCCATGGCATTCTTTGGTGTAGGTACCTTACCTTGGTATCCTATTCCTTTTCTGCCATTTCCGTTAACTCCATAGATCATTGAAGCCATTTTACTTCTATCTATGTTTTTAGCTAGAAACTTCTGAAAGCTGTGATCATACTCCTTGATGATCTCATCAGCACTGCTGGGAGTTTCAGGAATTGTTTCCTTCTGAGAGTTTTGCAATAGATTTTCTAATTTTGAAATTTTGTCTTTTAACTCAGAATTCTCCAATTTGAGACTCTCAGTCTTATCAGAGTCAGAAGCAAGATTCCTTTTCAGGTTTCTGAATTTGACTCTGATCTGCTGATATCTTTCCAGAATTTCATTAAGGCTTTCAGCTAGTTCAACCTTAATAAAGTTAATAGCAAAGTCAGGAAATACCTCTTCTGTATCTGATTCAGAGTCTGACTCAGAAGCTTCAATGTCTTCTATCATGTTTGCCATGAGAGCTATGTTTGCTCTTTCATCATCTGATTCTGAGTCAGCTTCAGATGTGTCAGAATCATCCCATGTAGCCATGAGACTTTTCTTCTTTTCCTTGCCAAACTTCTTTTTGGGCTTTTCCTTCTGAAGCCTTGGACAATCACTTTTGTAGTGTCCTTGCTCGTTACATTCATAGCAGATGATGTCTTTGTTGTTTGGCTTTTTGTTTCCTGAAGAACCTTCAGATCTTTTGTGTCTAGAGGAGGATTCTGACCTTTTGTATCTGGAGAAAGATTCATTCTGATTCTCTGATTTTCTGGGATTCCTGAACTTCCTTTGCCTCTACTTCCATAATTGGTTCACCCTTCTGGAGAGGAGAGATAGTTCATCTTCTTCTGATGAGGACCCATCAGAGGTTTCTTCAACAGCCTGCAAAACTTTGGATTCAGATTTTCTGTTAGATTTTAAAGCTAATGACTTACCTTGCTTTTGAGGTTCATCTGCTTCTAGCTCTATCTCGTGACTTCTGAGGGAGCTGACAAGTTCCTCCAGAGAGATTTTGTTGAGATCCTTGGCTAGCTTAAGCGCTGTGACCATTGGCCTCCACTGTTTTGGCAAGCTTCTGATGATCTTCTTAACATGATCAGCAGTGGAATACCCTTTGTCAAGAACTGTGAGACCAGCAACCAGAATTTGAAATCTTGAAAACATAGTCTCTATTGATTCACTTTCTTCCATCTTGAATGCCTCATACTTCTGAATGAGCGCAAGAGCTTTGGTTTCTTTGACTTGAATGTTGCCTTCATGCGTCATTCTCAGAGAGTCAAACATATTCTTTGCAGTGTCTCTGTTTGATATCTTTTCATATTCAGAATAAGAGATGGCACTGAGAAGAATTGTTCTGGCCTTGTGATGATTTCTGAAATCACGCTTTTGCTGATCAGACATTGCTTTCCTGTCAATCTTCTGACCACTTCCATCCACTGGGTGCGTGTATCCATCAGTCACCATGTCCCACAGATCAGCATCATAGGCCAGAAAGAAGCTTTCAATTCTGTCTTTCCAGTAGTCAAAGTTCTCTCTATCAAAGACTGAAGGTTTGCCACTGAATCTGTCTCTTTCTTCATTGTAGTCATTGTTGATGTTTTGATGTGGTCCTGCCATTGTGTTTTTCTGACGCTGGATCTTGTACTGACACGGTTAAGTGTTATAAACTCAGAACCAGGCGCTCTGATGCCAATTGAAGATGTGAAAAACACAAGAAGGGGGGTTGAATTGTAAATCTTAAATCAAAGATGCAGACAACACGATATTTTATCCTGGTTCGTTTGATCTCAAACTACTCCAGTCCACCCGTCAAGGTGATTTTGCCTCTCTCCAACGAGGTCTTAATCCACTATATTCAACTGAATACAACAACTACTTTAACAACTGTTAAAGCCTTCTTGAGTCTAACCACAAACCGGTTTATCTCAAGGAAATTCTCTTACAGATAAATGAACAAAAGTGTGTTTGATGTTTTCTAATAAAACCATATATCACAACTGTGATAATACACAATATTAAGCTTAGAATGAAACTATACTGCTAATGCTATTGAGTAGGCGTGGTTGAAAGCTTTAGCAAATTGTATGAATGAGTTCGTTTACGTAGGCGTGTATGCGTGAAGATTATTAGCCTTTTCTTTTCTCACACAGTCTTGTTTAAATAGCCACGGAAGAGATACGTTGGTTGTCCATAAATCCATTTCAATGCTAATAACGTTCTTTCCTTTTTGAGAAGATCTTTGTCTTGGAATAAAGCCGTTGGTAATAAATCTGTCTTGAATGCTTAGTAACGTTGACACTTCAGAGTCTTCTCTGCTTATGATAATCAGAGTGTTCTTTCCTTTATGCTGACGCTTCTGAGTGCTGATGACTTGGTTAGGATCTTAATCAGAGTCAGAGTATTTTATGCGCAGATTATGTTCATCAGTCTTCAGCGTATAGCACATGTTTATTTGATCTTCTGATGCTGACATATCTTCTGATGCTGATGTTGATACTGATATTCTGATGCTGATACTGATATTCTGATGTTGATTCCATCAGAGTTTCTGTAATCAGAGTTTCTGTAAATACACAACATAATTTTAAGTAGCATATATGTCTTATATAAATCTTACAATTTATTTAATCTTGTATTTTGTTATCATCAAAACTCTAACTGAGGATTGTAGAATCAAACTATGTTCTAACAGAACATGCTTAGGATTGATTGTGACATCCTAAATGTGTGGATTGTTTTAATTTACTCTAATTTTATTTAAATTATTCGGGAAAATTTATGGTGTTACATCCACTTTCCTACCTTTCAAGTAGTGCATATGCACCCACTTAACCCACAAATTATCAGTCTTCATGCACAAGTTCTAGAGGCATTTCAACATGGTGATCTTGTTCCACACACCTAAATTAAATATATTCAGGTCTCCTTGCCTTTTAGGACTACAAACAGTTTTCCTAGCCACATGGCTTTTTCTGCTAACTTCATGTCTTCCAGTCTAAACAAAAGTTCTGCACATAAATTCAATCTTCTTAATCACAAATTGGGGAATATGCATGAGTCGCATCCAATACTGAGTGATTGCATAGATAATGCTCTTCACCAGCTGAATTCTATCAGCAAAATTCAACAATTTCGAGGTCCAATTCCTGATCCTAGCCATAATCATGTCAATAAGAGGGAGGTAGTGGTTAATATTAAGATTTTTTACTATTGAGAGGCACCCCCAAGATATCTCACAGGCAACTGACCCTCCTCATAGGATGTTATCTCTTGCATCTTCAATTTTGTATCCATATCAACACCACCATAGTAAATTTTACATTTACTCGGGTTCACAATCAGCCCCGTAGTCTTAGAAAATGTATTGACAGTTTTTAACATCATCTCCACATAAATAATATCTCCTCTACAGAAAAGCAACACATCATCCGCAAAAGTGAGGTTAGTTATGCCCAACAGCTCACACTTTGCATGATGGTTGAAATTAGGGTCCAATTGTATTTTAACAAGCAGTCTGTTCAAATATTCCATCATCACAACAAAGAGAAAAGAGGATAATGGATCCCCTTGCCTGATGTCACGCCTAGCCTACGTAGAATAAAATAGCTCACCATTTATATTAAAAGTATAAGTGACAGAAGTTACCACAGTCATAATCCATTAAATGAACATACAAGGTATCCCAATCTCCTTTAACGCATTCTCCATATGGCATGCCAATCCACCATATCATATGCTTTCTGAAGATCAAGATGCATCATACAACAGAGGATGTCTCCTTTTCTATAATAACCTTTAAGGAGCTCATAAGAAAGTATAATATGGTTATGAATAACCTTACTTGGAACAAAGGATGTCTGGCACAAACTGATGATACAAGGAAGGACCTTACCCAATATGGCTGTCAAAATTTGAGATAAATAATGCAACCTGCTATAAGCCTGTAATTTTTAGCATGCTTTGCATCATCTCTCTTGGAAACCAAGGTAACTACAGTCTGATTGAAAGCTCTAGAGAGTCTACCATGCTCAAAGAATTCCATAATATCATTAACAACATCATCCTTGATGATATGCCAACAAAATTTAAAAAATTTGGAGCCATGCCCATCTGCACCATGAGATTTCAAGTCACCTATTTCATGGAGGGCACTTTCAATCTCATTTACAATAACATGACTCATAAGATACTCCCTTTGGTTCATGCTAACTTGATTACCTTTTCTAAGGGCTTCAATATCTATATGGGTTAAACTATTACTAGCTTTCCCCATGAGACTACCATAAAACTCCATAACCTCTTGTGCAATGTCTTTTTGAGAGGTAAGGATAGTGCCATCCATTTTCTGCATCACCCTCGTGCTCTTAGAATTGTGCTTAGTCTTCAAGTAAGCATGGAAAAAAAACATTATTCCCATCCCATCTTAAACCAGCCAATTTTAGTTTTTTGCATCATCATCTTTTCCTCAACCTCATTCCACTTTATTACCTCTTCTGTCAATTTCTTAGCCTCCTCAGTCTTATGAGTATCCATCCTATGATTCATCAAGTCCTGATAAGCCTGATTAAGATTTTGTCTAGCCACCATTTTCTTCTGGTGGACATCAGAAGTCACCTTATTCAGCTTAAGCAGCTCAGGTTTCAGGGAAGGACCTTATTCGCCATATCATTAATAAATTAATAAAAAATTCATCCATTTATGTTTCATACAAATCAAGAAGAAGAAAAACTCAGAACCCAATCTTCATAGCTTATTTCTAATCTTCATATAAACCTTGAAAAAATTCATAAATCCTAAGAAAAAATTCCATTGCATATGATCCAAAATCATAATCTAATGTGATACCAAAAAAAAAACTTAGAAACAATTTTTAATGGTATATTTAAACCCAAAAATAACAAATTCAAATCAAATAACAAACCAAACCCAAAAACAAAATTCTAACCAAGAAACAAAATCAAACCCAAAAAATTTAAATAAAATGACATTTTTCTCAATTACATAAAAATATTCTCATCTCCTCAAAGCTAAAAAAAAAAAAAAAAGACTATGTATTAAAATCCAGAAAAGAGAATCAATTTCCATTTTCATCTAATCCATCTCATAAAATCAGAAATTTTCAACAATTTTTATTTTCATCAAATCAGAAAAATGGGAATGTATTCTCATCCCCTGAACACAAGTGTTCCTCATATTCAACAAATAGAAAAACCAGTCACAAACACTATCACAAGAACAAACACAACACCAATAGTTGTATTCTGCAGCACAAGTATTGAATCAGCAGTAGGAATAGAAAGGAGAATGGGGTTTCTGCTGTCACATGTTATTACAAACAACACGCGTTAATCGATGGGTGAAGTCTTGCTCAAATCAAGTGATGTATCGACCAGAGTATACAAAACAACTCGTGTATATTGGAATAAAATCATTTTATTTTCCAACAAAATCATGAGCCAGGAGAAGAGAAAACACACTGTGATGTGTGATATAGGGCTTTGCCTATAAAATGACATGCAGTAGTGCATTTTCATTGACACCAAACAGTCCTTAATTATAAACAGTACTAAGATATGGTGAATTAGAACTAAGTACAAAACATGCCTCAAGAGCTTTTCACTCATATCGGGGAATCTCACCCCCCATTACCCTCCACGGACCGCCATAAAACTTTGGTTTCATGAGAGGAACTGCTTTCCCAGGGTTCTCTTCCCAGTACTTTTCCTGTGATAAAGCAAGATTCATTATAAAGATCAGAATTTCACAACATGATTTTGCTAAAAAAATTATCAGCAATTGATGGTTACACCATTTTACTTTCAAACATCACTCTCTTTGTCACAGGGTGATAAATAAAGAGCAAGGTAAACAAAAAAGGCTCAAAACCAAAAAGTGAAAATGTTTCCCCTTTGAATGAGTTTTTAGCCTTTCAATTTCTATACTAGTAGACTACAATGAAGCACCGACACCTCTAGAAGTAGGCGTGTCGCGGTGTCTGACACCCGTACGACATGTGTTGGAAAAGTCAAACATACGTCTGAAAAGTCAGACAAGTGTCCCCAAAAATTGGTCATTTTTCTTGCCTTGACACATTTTGAATCAGTGTCTGATACTCATTTGACACTCATACAACACGTGTCCGATAATTCAGACAAGTTTTCTTTTAAAAAATTGTGTTTTTCTTTTCCTCAACACACTTTATACATTTTCTAGATAAATCTCACAGCACGATTAGAAGGGTTAATCATGAATTGAAGCAATGTTATCAATGAAGAATTAAAGACATTAATTTTGATTAGAATATTTTAAACTTCTTTGATGTTGATGAATAAATGAAACTCGAATACTATAACATATATAGCGGTGTCGATGTCATAGGTTTTTGGCATATCTGTGTCGAAGTGTCTGTGTCGTGGTGTCTGTGTCAGAGTCTATGCTTCATAGGTAGACTATCCATAAACATTACAATAGAGAACTACCAATGAAAAGGTGTGCAGTAACTTTTATCATTAACCAACAATAATTAACTTGAGGCAAGAACACGAGCCCTTTACACTCAAACCTACTTTCAAATAGAGTATGAGCATATAAGAACACAAACTGACTGAATTATTTTCTCTCCGTCTCTATTTTGCTTGGTTGCTTGTTTATAATGATGAAGCATACGGAAGCAGATAACAGAGTTAAACAAGCATTATAAACAAACTGAACAG
The DNA here is from genome assembly GCA_948472305.1 of Vicia faba. NCBI lineage: Eukaryota > Viridiplantae > Streptophyta > Magnoliopsida > Fabales > Fabaceae > Vicia > Vicia faba. The sequence continues at coordinate 230,779,453 of OX451740.1, read as the reverse complement.
TGAAACTAAAAAGTAACTTGTCTCTTATAAATAGGACCGGAAGGAGTATTTGAATTTCAATTCAATGGCATGTATCTTTTGTGCTTTCCACATTCCTCATCTTCTATAAACAAAGCATTTAGAAAGACACTCTTTCTCTTTCTATAAACAATGCTCATCTTTCTTCTCTTCCTCTAATCTCTGATCTCACTTCTTTTCCATTTGCAAAATCTTCTTCTTACACTGGATTTTACTATTGTGCACTGCTTCACTTCCTTCCTTCCACAACCTCTTGTTGTATTGTACTGGAACCATGCTCTCCTCTTCCTCTGCATGCTCTCTCACTGTAATCTTCTTCTTCTCTCTCATCTTCTCGGCTTTCGTGTCTGTTTACTTTCTATGTATATGTCTTTGTTTTGTCAAGCATGACAAGGGAACAACATAGGATTCGTCTTTCTTTCTGTTTTTTTTCTTTCTAAATGCTTTCTTTCTATGTCTTACTTGTTTACTATTTTGTTTATGCAGGTTAGGATGAATATTTGATTTCTGAATCACCAGAATCTATTGGTCAAGCAGACCAACTCAAATTCTCTGCAATACAAACATCATTACATATATACCTCACTTGAAAACCTATGCAATAACAACCACTAACAAGGTTTTCTTTCATACCTTTCTGACTTTTTGCCTTCTTTTTTCATGAGTTATGTTTATAATGACGCAGTTAGTGAAATTTCTGAAGCTGTCTTTTCTCTAGGTCTCTGCTGCTCAACTTTCTGGAAAATTAGTAAAACAAATTGTTACTAACACCAGGGTTAATTGTGTTATTTTTCACCGTGGATTGTGTTATCAACTGAATTTTTGTATCTTTTGAAATGGGTTGTGTGTTATCAAGTATTGATGAGGATGGATGAGTTGGTATATACAAGGAAAGGAAGAAGGTAATCAAACAGCTTGTGTGTAATAGAGAGGAATTTTCTGATTCCCTGCTAGCTTATTTGAAAGCATTGAGGAACACCGACCCTACCCTCAGGCATTTCACCGAGTCCGATACATTAGAATTGGACTTTGCATCTACTGGCCTGCCCGACCCCCCACCTTCCCTGCCGCCTAACTTGCTACTGCCGCCACCACTGCCTCCTTTTCTTGCTGACAAGAGCATGCTGCACATTGGCCAAGATGATATACTAGAGAATGATGACTTGGATCCAATTATGAACTCGCTGTTGCTATTTCAACATACGGATAAAATAGAAGTGGTAGAGTAGAGTCATTGGAGGAGGAGAATTGGGATGAAACTAAAACAGAATTCGAAGACGAAGTCCAAGACTCGGAAGGTGATGTGAGAGTTGAAAATTACGCAATGGAAAGCAACAGGTTAGAGAACCAGTTGACGATAATCCATCAGCCATTTGCTTGTTTAAAAAAGAAACTCACACTAAGAAAGCTACGCCCAAGGGGGTCGGACGAAGTTGGAATACCTTGGAGGGTATAGTTAAAGAGTTAGATGATCATTTCCCAAAAGCATCAGCATGCATAAAGGAAATTGATGTTCTCATTGATATCAGCGGCGGAGATACACTTCTGTGGCAGAATTCTAAGCGTCATCTTAGTAAGGCTACATTCATAGTGTTCTTATGGATTGTTGAAGTTCTGTTATTCTACATATTCTCTATGTGTTTCATGTCTTGTGAAAAACTTATAGGTGATTATTGTAGACAATTTTTTTATATTACTGTGGCACGTTCTTTGTAGGCAAGAGAACCAATTCTGCCAGGGTGTTTAGTGTACTGTCATGGAGTACGTATACTAAGTCGCACACTTTCACCAAAGATGATGCCGACTTTTCTAGTCCTAGTGACCCATGCAGGCCTGGAGCTCATTTGTGCCACGCTTCGCAGAGAAGAAACTTTACAAAGCAGTAAAGGTAAGTCAGCAATAAAACCAACAGGCAGTTTTGGTGCCGATTTTTATCCGTGTTTAGTGAAAATTTGATGCAAAAAGTCATATATTTAATTTTCCTGCATCATATATTATAAAATTTCAACCATGGTGTGCCCCAAATATTCTGGCTCTGCAACAGAGACAATCTGAAAATTTTCAACCATGTTATTAACTATTTTTAAGACTATATACTATTTGAATTTTAGTGCACTGGGCAAAATTCTTTCGAAGGGTGAAAGAAATTATTATATCCCTCAGCTTCTCACAGTATTCTCTTCATCTTAGCTTTACGTTTTCTGACAAATCATCTAAAACAACAAAGACATTTCTATCTCTATCATTTTATTGAAGAAATTCCATCACCGTCATGTTTTAGTTATTGACACTGCACCACTTTGGTTTTCTAAAATGTACTAATGGACCCATTCATAACATTTCTTCACTACTTCATACTATACTTTGAAGTTTAGGCATAACGATTCAATTATACACGAATTTCGATCCTAAATAGAAAACCAACCAAGTGTACCATACCCGTTAAAGTTTTGTTTTGTATCACATTTATGTACAGCTATCATGCACCAGATCATAATCCATGCAACACTGGCTAAAGGTAAGGCAAGAATTGGAATATTAATTTTTGTCATAAAAATTGATATCTATAATATTCACATTCAATATTATATATTCCTTAACTAAAGAAATAACATTTTGTAATGTTAATTATCAGGTGCTAGCTTTCTGACAAACATCTAGAAGCACCTACTTATTCATAGTTAATGTATTATTTCATATTGACTCATATCAACTAGCACAAGAAAGACCATTTCATCCCATTCTGTTACATGTAGAAGAGATGGATCGTATCTCCAAAAACAGCTAAACATAACTAAGATAAATGTCTTGAAAGTTAGTCTAACACTACAAAGTATAGGAGGTTAGTCTCAAATCTCAACACCTAAACATAAACTCAATGAAACAGTATATAACCGAAACCTTCTATTTTTCTATTTGGAATTTACATTCTACATTGCTATTGCAAGTTTACATACACCTGTCAAAATCCAAAACTTAAAGTGTCGTATGCGCAAACATGTTAGTCCCGTGTTTCCTCAAAAGGATGAATTTGAAACTTTACCATCTAACTCTAGTACACTGGTTGGTCCAAAAGAATGCCAACCAACCATCATTACCCCCATTAGGCTGCATTATATCCCAGAACCAACCAACACACAAAGCACGAAATTAAAAATTGAAATAATAGAAAATAAATCATACTCAACAATATGAAGCACGTCCACTGCAAACACAACACCGATACTAACACGTCGATACCGCTAATAATTTGAAAAAAAATGAATAAAATAAACATAATAATAAGTGTCGGAGTTCGTTTCTGACACTAGAAACATGACACTGACACGTCGACACAACAAACACACAAAGCACGAAACTAAAAATTGAAATAATAGAAAATAAATCATACTCAACAATATGAATCACGTACACGGCAAACACAACACCGATACTAACACGTCATACCGCTAATAATTAAAAAAAAAAGAATAAAATAAGGAGAAAAAAAAGGACCTTGTAGAGTTGTTCGGTGATGGCGGCACCAATGACTCCGGTATAGAAAGCGGCTGTGTAAGTAACAACAACAGGAGTGAAAGATTTAGGTCTTCTGTAAGGTTCAACCATGTCCCATAGAAAGGTTTTCTCCCATTTTGTGAACAGATAATCTGCATATTTTCTCCATACATAGCTCGCCATTGAAACTTTGAATTCAGAATCGAATGAAGAGACTGACAACCAAAAAAGAGATCGGAAAGAGAGCCGTGCCGTGTGTTCTTTACGGCCACTCTTCTCCGGTTAATTTTATCTGGTGTAAAATGAAAAATTAGTTTGTTTTGTTAAAGAGCATTTGGTTTATTTTGTAGAATTACTTTTTATACGGCATTTTGTAAAATCATTTGGTAATTAGTTCAACTCATTATAGTATTAATTAGGTTTTGGAAATATAAACTTCTCTTTTCCAACCAAAAAAAAAAAAAATTAATTAAATTTGATACGTTTGATAATTAATATATATAATTCATACGGATTACTTACATTAATTATTAAATATAATAAAATTAAATTTATTCATAATTTATTATACAGTAAATATTCTGTTAAATAAATATTCTATTGAATTAGATTAAATTTTTTAAATAATTTATATAATATAGTAGAATATTATATTTTTATTTTAATGATAATGTAAAATTTTAAATAACTTATAAAAATTATTTACACCATAATCAAACTCAAAATAAAAAGGTATGGGTTTTGATTTGGTTATAGATGATTGTTTGGAAGAAAAAAAATATGTGATTCAATCCAATTTAAAGTGGTTTGTTTAAGAATGATTTTTTATTATTAGATTATAATTTGTTCATTCTTTATTAATATGTAAAGACGTAATAAAATAATAAACTAAATGCAAAACAAAATTTATAATATATTAAAATTAATATTATAGAATGACAATTATTGTTTGTATTTAAAAATATAAATTAGTAAAATAAATAACATTAAATTAAAAAAATGAAATAAATAAAATGCTATTGTTAAAATAAAATATTTATATTTGGGATTTAGATCGAAGGAATTCTAACCGGAGAAACTCAACTCGAATTTGGGTCTACCTACATGATTATGAAACCACATATTTAAAAAAATATATCATTGTTAGGCAAATTTGAAATTCGACAAATCTAAACTATCTTTGAAAAAAAAAACTTTCAATGAATTGAGGAAGCGTATCCCACCATTAAAATTTTTTGTAACCTCATGGTCATGGTTAGCAACCATATCTGCACATATGTTGTCTTCTCTGTAAATATGGATGTGTGTCTTATTGACTTGTAGTCTCTTATAATTAAATCATCTATTATGAAGATCCCAAGGGATAATGTCATTTTTCAAAGTACATTGCAGTATAATTTGGAAGTCTATTTCTATCCAAACATTTAAACAACCTCTCATGTTCGCCTCCTATAATGTTATCATAAGCGAAATAAGCTCTGCTCAAAGGACATTTTGAACCCCTTGGTTCACTGCAAAAGCGCCCCAGAACTCCCTATGGTCATCCCTTGCAATTCCCTTTCCCCCTGTTATTATACCTTTAATTGAACATCGATATTAAATTTAACCCACCCTATATTTGGCTTTCTCCAAAAGACTGCAATAATTTTGGGAGCCTTACGGTACATTTTCTCAATCTGCAGATTATCTAAAATGTCATGCTCTATCTGATGGTGGGTAATCCAACCTTTAGACAAAGAGAAGTTAATCCTCAAAGAGACCAAAATTTCCCCACTACTGCCTGCGCACAAGGATTATAATTATTGAACCTCCTTTCATTCCTTGCTAGCCAAATTTGATGAATTGTGTGAATCAGGGCAGACATAACATTGTCTTGGAGCTTTAGGTGCCTCCTTAGTCAGGTGATTCTTAAGATATCCTCTGAAGTTTTTGGTAAAGTAATGATCTGTAATTTCTCTATTATCCCCCCTAAAGTTTTCCAAAGTAAATTGACATTTAAAGAAGATATGGATTGTAATTTCCATTTTCATGTTACAAAGACCACACATAGAAGCCATACAACAACCCCTTTGCATCAGATTGTCATCGCCTGGGATTTTGTTATGAAGTGGTCTCTACATAATGAATGAAGCTGAATGAATGATGAATAACTGCCAAATTAACTTTTCCCACTCAATAGCATCATGATCTTCACCCATATATCTATGTGCGTCTTTTTTTCGTTAATATACTAGTGCTAGTTGTTGGACATATGACTTCACTTACAAGAGAAGTGGTGAATTGTGGTGTTTAGAAAAATGATAGTTTGAAAACACATTGCTATTATTTTCAAGGCATGTTTTCAATGTTTAAAATGTTGGGAAATAACAAATCATAGAGAAAAAAGAAGAACAAAATAACAACACAAAGATATAACGTGGAAACTCCAAAATCGAAGAAAAAACTACGATCTTTGTCAAATGACAACCAAAGAATAATAATATGTGAAAATTCTTACAACACATAATTTACTCTCAACCACCCCACGGCTCCCAATACACTCACACTCTCCAAAATAAATATTTAAATACATCTCACAACACTCTAACACAAGATCATAAGAGAAAAGAAAAAGTTAAATACAAACATAAAGTGTTATTGGCTAGTGAATTTTGAAAAGAAAAACTTTAATCCTATATATGAAAATGAACTCCCTCTTCCTTCATAAAAATAAGCAATGTGGGATTTCTTCAACATATATATTTTCAATCAACCCCAACAATCTCCTCATTGATTGAAAATAATACATTTACTTTCACTGTCTTCATCGACAATGATACTCAATCATAAAGAGTATAGTCACTTGAAGCTACACCACTCCAAGAATTTTCACATTGTCTTCACCGACAATCATAGTTTTAAAAACTATCATACTCCACCTAAAAAAGAGTATACTTCACTTGAAGTTAAACCACTTCAAAAATTTTCACATGTCGAAAACCAAGTTGAAACTTTATGGTGCAACTTCCATGTTGGTAGGAAGCTCTTCAATCATCGACATAATCTTGCACCTTGTGTAATCTTGATTGTATTAAAACATCTTTAACTTGAACTTTGCACAAGTAAAAAAATATTCTTCCATCAATTTTCTATAGCCCAAACTGCACAGCGAAATCTATGATTGCAGCTCAATAACTCTTTCACAACAATACCCTTTTTTTTTATGTGGAAGATCAGACAAAGATGCAACCACAGAGCATAATAAGAACATTTATTCCCATGTCGAACCAAAAATTCCGATACCAATTGTTGGAAAAAAATAAACTATAGAGAAAAAAGAAGAACAAAATAACAGTACAAGGATATAAAGTGGAAACTTCAAAATCTGAGAAAAACCACGATTGTTGTCAAATGACAACTAAAAAATAATACCATGTGAAAATTGTTACAACACATAATTTACTCTCAACCACCTCACGGCTCCCAATACGCCCACACTCTCCAAAGTAAATATTTAACTACATCTCACAACACTCTAACACAAGAGCATAAGAGAAAATAAAAAGTCAAATACAGACTTAAAGTGTTTTTTGCTAGTGTATTTTGAAAAGAAAAACTTGAATTCTATATATAGCATTGGATTCTCTCTTCCATCACTAAACTAAACAATGTGCAACCTAGAAAAACTTTAATCCTATATATAGCACTGGACTCCCTCTTCCTTCATAAAAATAAACAATGTGGGACTTCTACAATATGTATATTTTCAATCAACCCTAACATAAAAACATTTTGATAAAAACATTTTAGAAATAACAGCGGAAATTAAATATGTGGAAAATAAAGAGTTAAGGGTAAGTGAAATAACACCATAGAATTATACATGTTTGGCCAAGAAAACCTATGTTTGTCCCCAAGATTTTATCTTTAGAGTATCCAATAATGCTTAAGAGCTTTTAGTAGGTTAAACTAATGAACCCCTCTTATACAAGGAAAAATGAACTTTTAGGCGAACTTCTAACCAAACAAAGAACAGCAGACTAAAATGGTTAGTCTTCCTTCCAAACAAAAACTTGAAGCGGTTAGTCCCCAAACTAAACCGAGATTTTATACGGACTTATCTCAAACCAAAAAGAGATTTTGAATTGGCTATCCTCTAAACTAAACCGAGGTTTTACATGGGATGACCATACAAACCAAATTGAGATTTTACAACTGGATAATTCGAACCAAATTGTAGTTTTACACAGGATGACCACAAACCAAGTTAAAATTTTACACTAGACCCATCTCGAACCGAAGTAAGGTTTTACACGGGCAGAGCTTACAAATTGAACTGGCTAACTAAATCCTCAGACAAAGCTTTTAACAGGTTTAGCTTTGAACCCAAACAAACACTCCCTTAATGAAAAATTATTCAACCGAGAGAAAAAAACACTCCTTGGTGAATTTACAATAACACCATTTTCAAGAATACAAAATCTCACTCAAACATAATGATTTTCTTGAAGCGCAATGGCTAAAATATAGTGAGAGAGGTAAAAAAATATTTTTAGAAAGAGAGTCAGGAGTGAGATAGAGAACTCAAATGTTCTAGATGTAAAAATGTGAAGGAATAGGCCATTATTTATATGATAGAGGTTGGCAAAAGAAAGGAAAGATCCACGTGCCAAAATAAATGTTTCAATTGATTGGGACCATAAGTCAATCGATTGGAGCCCTTAATAATTGTTTGTAAATGCTAAAAATTGAAAGATTGGATACATAGTTGTTTCCCTTTATTAAGACACGGTCACAATCATTTATGGACAACATTTACTCTCCAAAATGCTTTTGGGTTATTTTCTTTAAGAAATAGAGGATTTAAAAAAAATTGTGTGTGTGAGAGAGAGATTTAGCCATACTACTTTAAGAGAATTCCCTTGTGTTTTCAAAACATGATTCACTCATACACGACTAAACAAGCTTTCACACTTTCTCTCTTTCACACTTTGAAGCTTCAAGACTTGTAAAATATGACAATCATATAAGAATTTGCTTGAGTCTTCTTGGAGACTAGGCTTGATATCTTCAAGTTAAATGTCATCATTATAGGGTGTTTGTATTGTTCCTCAAACCCTGATTTGTATGCTTCCGTCATTGTCTGTTTGTCACACTTGCTTGACTTTATACTCTAAATTTTATCAAAGTTTGCATCTTAACAAGTGAAACTGAGTTGTGATCTAAGTGTCATTAGTAAAACCAATCCAAGTTGTCAGAGTTATCATTATCAAAAGCACATCGTCAAAGGTAGGCCATGATTTCCTTTTTCTTTGATCACTTCTTTAAATTGTGGGACCTTTTTTTGGCAGGTGATATGCTTTTAACAAGGACATAAAATTTTGATGATGACAACCAATGTATTATGAACAGTTAAGCAGATAATGATGCAAACCTTATCATTAGGGTTTGACGAACTTGACTATTCGATGATAGCAATAAAATGAAATGCAACTTAAAGCCTCATCTAAATCTACTCAAGCAAGTGTCCACAAAAATTAAAGCATTTGACAAGGTATTGAAGTATTATGGTACCTTCTAATTTAGTAGTGAGTGAACAAACTAAAATACATAAGGTTTTGTCGTAAAAGCGCATGGCTAAAGCACACACATACTAAAATGTTTTCAAAAATGTTTCACCAAAATAAAATGTCTTCAAAAACATCTTAAAGTTATGACAGATGAATTGGGAGCATTCAAAATAGTTATAAGCAAAATTTTGACTTATTTAATCGGTTGGAACATTTGTCTAATCAATTAGATTAAGCTTAAAATTGAGTCACAAGCGATTAGGACAGCGCCTTAATTTGGCTAGGTATCTTTTCCTTCCTTTTATAAAATTACAAACGATTATATTCAAACTTCTAATCGGTTGGGAAAATGTGTCAATCGATCATATTTCTTTAAAATGCATTTAATGGAAAATCATTTTTGAGCTAACCTCTAACTTATAAATAGAGGTCGCTTTTTCTCATTTCATTTCATCTAGAAACGTTTTTTGACACACCTATTTCTCTCTCTCTCTCTCTCTCTCTCTCTCTCTCTCTCTCTCTCTCTCTCTCTCTATATATATATATATATATATATATATATATATATATATATATATATATATATATATATATATATATATATATATATATATATATATATATATATATATATATATATATCTCGCTTGCTCTCTCTCTCTCTCTCTCTCTCTCTCTAAAGTTTTATTTAAATTTTTCTCACTAATATTTTAGCCTAAGTGCTTTTGCGAGAAAAGTCCTTTTGTGAATGAGCATATATTTGTAATTCTGAAAAAGGGTAGAATTGTAAATTCACCAAGGAAATCTTTTATGTGATTCAGTTCTGGTTTAGATTTGAGATTAACCTGGTATAGAACCAAGATAGGTTGAGGCTCAAACTGGTATTGAAAACTTCATAGATTCAAGATCATACCATTGTTAAAATCTCACAGGTTATTGGTTATCCCGTGTAAAACCAAGTTTTGGAGCTCAAGGTTTAAGAAGCTTGAAGACTAACAACTCCAAGGTTCTTGTTTTTGGAAATAAGACTAACTGCTTCTATCCACCATTGGAAAGGAATATTGGCCACTTCACTCCTAAGCTTATCTGGAATAAAAGACGCAAACGCTCAAATTTATTGTCTTGTATTATTTGGTTGGAGGTCAACCATAATTTCCTTGTATAAGAGAGTTTGTGAACCTTTCCTACTAAAAGATCTTAACATTTAATGGAAACTTTCAAGATCAATCCTTATGGAGAGTAGTAGTTCCTATTATTTTGAGTGAACCTCTATAATTCTTGGTGTTCCTATTTTCTCTTAACCTTTTTAATTTCCATAAATTATTTTTGCTGCTATGTTTTTCAAAAATGTTTTTAAACTCTTATTTTATTTCCCAAAGTTTTTCAAACTCAATTTTTTCTAAATGATAAGTGTGTTTTGTATAGTTTTTATAAGCATATTTTAGTCATATTCTCGTCATGTTTTACCTGTTTTTCTTTCCTTTTCTATATTTTATGCTTTGGTATTATGTTTTTATTATTTTCAGGCCCTCATGTTGATCCACTGTCGTGCACAGATAAAAAACGAGTAAATTTTAAATGTAATTACGGTAACGACAACTCGAGTATCCTATCGTGAGGATTCTTGTATTATTATTAACTAATAGGAACCGAATTGAGGGGGTTTAGTTTAGGGTCGAATTATAAAAACAGATTAAAATAAGTGATTATTCAATAAGCTAAAAAGTCAATATGTTGATTTGGTTCCTACCTATCATTGACTATTGTAATTCCAACCTCCTAAGTGGATTATCTATTTCTATTTGACTATAATATCCACTGACAAATGCAATTGATAGTATAAGTTGTATGTTCCGATTATCCAAATTAAGCAAACAAGATTAAGTTTCAAGAATTAAGCAAACATGAATTAAACGGACACGATAACAAATTAAGCAAACAATAACATGACTATGGTTAGGATCATACAATTAATCAAATTAAATCAATATAATCTATGCAAATCGAATTAATAAAACAAGAGACATATATTAATATTGAAAGGAATAAAACTGAAGTAGAGCTAAAATAATCTCTAGGTATTGGAACCTGAATACAACAAATTGTCTGAATCGGTTAGTTCTCCATAGGAATTCGTACAAAAGCTTCAAAATATTTTAAACGTGAAAAGAAGGTGTAATCCTCTCTAGTGGCTACAATCCTTATAAAATAAAATAAGGTTTTCCACTTGCAAAACGAACCGGGTCAAAATCATAACTCATACCCACTAAAAAGACCCAGAACAAAAATGTATCTAATGCTGCAACTTCAATGAATTATTCAAGTCTGTTATAGTCCGAATTAGCTTCTAGCTCCAATATGAAAGTTGTATCTCTTTCTCTTAGAGTTCCAACGCATATTAGAACACCTCGATCTGATATTTGTAGCTCTAGTTATGAATTTTTCAATGATAGCTGCCAATGCTGAAAATTAAATACGAAAATCAAATTAAACAAAAAATAAACTAAATTAGAAAAACATTATAAAATATAAAAATAAACAAAGTAAAACATAGAAATGCTTAAGTACAAACATGGAAGAATGTGCATCAAAATGCGCTAATCAATTATCATACCAAAAGAAAAAGGAATCAAATTGGGTGTAAAACAAAGAAAAACGCAAAAACCAGAAACCTCCAGTATAAAGACCAGAGACATGTTACGGGTGTCCATAACACACATTACGGCCCATAACGAGCTACAGCCTGAAAGCCTCCTTTGGGCACATGCCCCAGTACAAATATCTGTGTCCTGTTACGGGTGCTTGTAACGCGTGTTACCGCCCGTAACAGGTAGGTGAAACTCCTATATTTTATTTACTTTTTTGGTGCAATTGTGTTGTTTTGGGATTTCTGGCAATTTGAGATTTGATTTGATTGTAATTAATGACCAAAATTTGCACCTTCCAATTTGAGTTTATCCTATTTTTAATGGGAATTAATATGAGATATTTCCTAATGTAATGGTTATTAATCATAAAGATTTATTCCATGTTTAGAATAGGCTATAAAATCTCATAAGTTGTAAGAATAAATCATCCAGTTTTATATTCCAATTTTATTTTCACGCTCTGTAACTCAAGTCTCCATTGGAGCACTAGATCAAGGTTATTTTATTAATTCAAGTTTTATTTTATTTATCATGTTTTCTTATGTTAAAACTGCTTTGTTTATGCTATTCCTCACCATGAGTGAGTAGTCCTTTAGAGACTAAGGGTCACAAATCTATTTATCGATGATTATCTGGGTAAATTAGCATAAGTCGATTATGAGAATTTCACTATTTTTATTTTAAAGGATGAGTTTTTATTCAAACCTCACTACGAAAGTGGGATTGTTTTTAGGTGTTTACCTTGATCTGAAAGGATAAGTGTAAACGTTGCAAAGCAATTTTTAAACGGTTAAATCTGAAGTCACGAAAGTGATCGGACGAGATTGAGAAAATGTTCATTTTCTTAATAGTTGTGCAAAAGTAACGTTCACTGACGAACATTTCCGTGCGAGCGAAAGTCATCGAGCGTCCCGTTCGTCAAGTATATGGCAATACGCTGGCGAAAGCAAGTATTGTCCACAATAGTCTATTTTTTTTATAATTTGTGTCAAAATTCTCGTAATAGAAGTGCTCAACTTATACGGATAATTTGGAAATAAGAGTCTTGACCTTAATCTTGTTTGTTTTACTATAATTTCATTAGAGTTGTTTTCCAAAAGTGCTTTTTAAATAAGCTATTTTATCTTGAGTGTTGTTTTGGACTGACCCGACAACTAGAATGGGCCCAATCTGAGACATTTCCTTTGGCACGGCCCGCACGACCATGACCCGGATTGCCCACTACCTATCGGGCAACGTCAGCTGTTTTCCCTCCCGAACCAGCACTGATCCAGGATGATCAAAGAGTATCCTCTTAGCCTGCCCGACATTAACGTCGTGCAAGCCACCAGGAATCGACTAGAGAGATGCCCGTAACTAACCCCCTCCTCGAGACCAACAGTTAGTTACAAGCACATCTGCCCGGTTTGACCAAGTCCTGGCAGTTACCTGATTTTACGGACCCGCATATCCAGGCGTGAAATCAGGAACCAATGGTTACGCGCTAGGGGCATTATATAAACCCTCACACATGTGAGGGCCAGGTATCGAATATTCACCACTCACTACCTAATACTTTGCTTGTACCTTCTTGCTCCTGCACTTACTAGATTGTCGGAGTGCCTTGCAGGTACAACCCCCCTTTTTTCTCCTCGACTTCATAGCCTAACTATAGATCATCTTTTGGCCACTTCAGAGGTTCTGATTAACCGGTAAGATCAGTGGCACCGTCTGTGGGAATCTTCTCTCCCCGTATTTCTTTCCTCGAAACCTAAGATCAAAGCAACTTTTTCAAGATTCTTCTTACTAATCATGGTCGACCACAATGATCTTCACATGTCTGGAAAGACTATTCTTTCCCCTGCTCGCAAAACCGACGAAAGTCAAGAAAATCCTCATCTCGAGGACAACCTGGGCTTCCGAGACAGACATACCGCGTCTCCAGATTCCACTAACACCCGATGCAGCGACGACTAATTCTTGGACAAGGGACACTCCAAGAATCCTGCCGAGGAACTGCTAAAAGTCATGCAACCAGTTCCTTTCCCTCTCAACACCGACTCGGCTATGGCAGAACTGCTCGCTTCTATCAATCAGACCAACACCCTCATCCTGCAATAGAATCAAAGGATGGGAGCCTGGGAGAACAGGAGATCAATATCTCCTCCTTGGAGAACCAGACGACGAAACTCCCCTAGTATTTCGCCACCTCGGTGTGGCCCACCGCCTAGAAAGAAAAGGCGCGACATCTCTTCCTTCAAGAAATGAAACCGCACACCTCCTGCCAGAGATCAAGACTCCCCTTCATTCAAGAAGAGGAAAGACAACAGGAAAATCGATCGTGCTCGAATGCCCTCCCCCGAGCCAAAACAGAAGCGGATGAGCCTCTCTCCCCAACGGGACCGTAATAACCAACGAGGAAGAAACTACCACTCTCCATCTCCCGCAGATAATAAGGATGACGATCCCCATAGCCTGCTATCTAGGGAGATTACTGAAGCTCCACTTCCTACCGGCCTAGAGAAGCCACCCACTTTGGGAACCTACGACGGAACAACAGACCCTGACAAGCACATTGAGAACATCAAAGCTCTCCTCGACTATCGAGGAGTCAGGGGAGCCATCAAATGCAGACTCTTCCCAACCACTCTCAGGAAGGGGGCGATGGCATGGTACAAGAGCCTCCTCGATGAATCTATCATCTCATAGAAACAAATCAGGAGGATATTTTCGAGGCATTTTACCACCTCCCATCCACACCCAAAATCAGAGGCTTCACTCGAAGCGATCATATAGGGCAGGGGCGAGTCTCTGAGGGCATATATTGAACACTTCAACAAGGAAGTGGTCCAAGTCCAAACAATGGGCAATATAAAGAAGTACCTCCTCGAGCGCGGGCTCCGTCCCCGCAACGACTTTTCCAAAGATGTGGGCATAGAGACACCAGCCACGCTCGACTCCCTTCTCCTAAAGGACCAGGCGTACATACAATACAAAGAGAAGGAGGCGACCAACAACACTCGAGAATCTAGGCACAGAGAGAGTGCCAAGTCCTCAAAGAACGATGAACCCTCGACATCCCGTCGAGGTGAGAAGAAACGGGAGGACAAGTCCCGTGATCCCAAATACTACAAGGGGCCATCCGGTTATTTCCACGACTACACCCCTCTGACAACCTCAAGGGAACGTATTCTTTCTAAATGTGCTAATTCTGAATTCAAGCAAGCCGGGGTGCGCTTCCCTCGACAAACACCGCCCAAGCTAGGAACCAACAAGAGCAAGTATTGTTGGTTCCACAAGAGTCACAGTCACAACATGGAGGATTGTATTCACCTCAAGGATGCAATCGAAATACTGATCAGAGACGGGCACCTCAAGCATTACGAGAAGAAAGAGGGTGCCTGTGACGAAGCACCAAAAACCAAGAATGTCGAGGAAGGGAAGAAATCCCCCGACCTCGACCCTATTCCGGTTTCCATGAGCATCTCACAGCCGGAAAACTTTTATTATTCAGACATAGAGGACGTCCCCCTGTACTTCTCCTCCCACAGTCCTTGGGAATCCTTCCCCGCAGTCATGGTCATCTCAGGCGGAGGATTCAACAAACACACAGTTGGATCGATGAAGAGGAGGTTCGACCAACTCATTGAAGCCAACTCAAACATGGATGCCATGCTCGATAAATTCCAAGGAGGCTCTCATCCCCACGCCTTCTACAAGGAAGAGTTACCGGGCGGGCCCCCGAATTCGAGCATCCCATTGTTCGTGAGAGCTCGCATGGATAACTTTGATGTGCGTCACATTCTGGTCGACCAAGGAAGTTCGGTAGACATTATGTATGCCCAACTGTTCACCACCCTACAGCTGAACGAGAGCCACCTGACCCCCTACGTGGGATATGATCTCTAGGGTTTCAACGGTGCCAGCACGAAGCCCTGTGGATATGTAGAGTTGATCATTACATTCGGGAGAGGGGTAACAGTCAAAGCCATCAAGACCAAATTCTTGGTGGTAGATTTCCCGTATCTCTACCAGTGCATCTTCGAGAGACCCACTCTTGCTGAACTCATCACGGTCCCTTCTACTGTTCATCTCAAGATGAAGTATTAAACCGCCGAAGGCTTGGTCGCCACCCTCCACGGGGACATCCAAGCTGCCAGAAGGTGCTTTGAAGCTTCTGCCAAAGGCCTCAGTTCCATCAGCGCCCAACCTCAAACAACCACTGGAGCCGCACTTCCCTCCAGTTTCGAGGAGGTCAAGCCGCTGCCGAGGGTTGACACCATTGACCTCGACAGTCGCTTCTCCATGGAAGACCGTGTTGAGCAAAAGAGGAAGGCGAATGAGCATATGGTCGAAGACAAAGAATCAACTTCCTCTACTGATCACAACGAACTCTTAAGTCATGCACGACTCATCTCAGACGATGACTTCAAGCTAGTTCCTCTCAAAGAAGACCCCACCCGGGGAGTGAAAATCGGAGTAGACCTCCCTGACCTGGCGAAAAGGAAACTCAAAGCTTGCCTAAGAGAAAATGTCGATCTATTCGCCTAGAGTGCGACCGAGATGCCCGATTTAGACCCTGAGGTCGCATGCCATCACCTGACCATTGATACTGCCATCAAGGCAGTCGCGCAGCGCAGAAGAAAGCAGTCGATTCTGAAGCCCAATACACAACCTGGCTCTCGAATGTAGTCCTCATTAAAAAATCTAATGGAAAATGGTGCATGTGTATTGACTATACTGATCTCAATCGGGCTTGCCCGAAAGATGCTTATCCCCTCCCCAATATTGATAAACTGGTCGATAACTTGGCCGGTTTTAAATTGTTATCATTCATGGACACATACTCTAGTTATAACCAGATCCCCATGGCAAAAACGGACAAAGAATATACCGCTTTCATGACCGAGTCGGGAAATTATTACTACAATGTAATGTCCTTCGACCTAAAAGATGCGGGCGCTACTTACCAGCGCATGATGAACAAAGTCTTTTGTAACAAAATAGGCGACATGCTCGAAGTCTATATGGACGACATGATCGTCAAGTCCACCGAAGAGCTCGACCATGCCACCCACTTGAAAAAATTATTCGAGCAAGCTCGAAAATGCCGAATGTGATTTAATCCGGAAAAATGCACCTTCAGCATACGGGCAGGAACGTTACTCAGATTCTATCTAACAGAATGGTCCATTAAGGAAAACCCCGACAAATGTCGAGCATTTTCCGAATTTCTGACGCCCACCTCAAAGAAATTCATTTGTATCTTGAATGACATGCTCACTTCTCTTTCTCGATTCGTGGCAAAGTCTTCCCAACACGCGCTTCCCTTGTTCAAGCTCCTGCGCAAGGAAGCCACCTTAGAGTGGACGCCCAAATACGAGCAAGCCCTTGTCCATTTGAAAAGATCGTTGTTGTAGATACCCGTCCCATCTCGGCCCGGGAAAGACGAGGTCCTCTACCTTTACCTGGTCATCACCTCTGAGGCAATAAGCACGACGCTGATAAGGGAAATCCCAGAAGGACAAAGGCCAATTTACTTCATGATCAAGGCCCTGCAGGGCCCGGAGTCAAGATATTAACAAACCGAAAAAGTAGTTATGGCCCTCGTTAATGCGGTGAGGAGATTGAGACACTACTTCCTGGCCCACACCATAGTGGTCCGAACGGATCAACCAATAAAACAACTACTCGGAAGACCAGACATGTCCGGTAGAATGTTAAAATGGTCCTTGGAGCTCTCTGAATTCGATATCCTATACGAAAACAGGAAAACCCTTAAGGCTAAGGCCTTGGCCGACTTTGTAGATGAAATGACATCGGCCGTAAATCCTGGCGGATCATGTCATTGGACGATCTTCGTCGATGACGCCTCCAGTTCGACCGAAAGCGGTGCGGGCATCATACTTGAAAACGAGGAAGGGACCCTAATCAAAGTCTTCCTCTCCCTATCTTTTCTAACCTCCAACAATCAGGCCAAATACGAGGCATTTCTCACAGGTTTACGACTGGCCGAAGATCTGGGAGCCGAGGAAATGAAAATCTTCACCAACTCTCAATTAGTTGCCTCTCAAGTCTGAGGCGAATACCAGGTCAAAAATGACCAACTTGTCGAATATTGGGCCCTAGTCCAGGAGACGAAAAAGAAGATTAAATCTGTGGACGTCCAGAATGTTCCCCACAAGCATAATGCCCACGTATTGGGGAATTTAATTCTTATATACCCTGATTAGGGATAAAAGAGATGGATAACCTTCCGACTTGTCTGGAGAGTTTAATTCTTATATACCCTGACTGGGGATAAAAGAGATGGATAACCTTCTGACTCGTCTGGGGAGATTAAAGTTGACTGATATCTGGTCCGGTTCTAGGTTCCATATCAAATCCTTGGGGATAGTGGCAACTTCACCAGGGAGAGGAATTTTGCCGGTGATTCGTAGCAGTCTAAGGAATAGACTCAAGTTGGGGAGTCTGTAATTTGTTGGGGAAATAAACCCTGTGGGGGAAATAAACCCTGTTGATAGAGAAATACTCTACTGAGGAAAACACCTTTATGAGGGAAATAAGTTCTGCTGGAGAGAAGAAATCTGCAAGGATAAACTCAGCTGGGGAAGAGAATCTCCATGAATTGCACTGATTTAAACTCTGTAGGTGGGCGATATTGTCGGGGAAAAGATCATATTCCTTTATCCCTTGGGCGATCTTCTGGGGAAATCAAGGGGGATGTGTCTTCATTGAAGGTGAATTTTGTGAAGATTACTATGTGGGGATAATCTCATAGAAGTGGCACTGTGGGGATTTATGGACGGCTTGGACGTTATCCCAACTCCTAGAGTATTGAGTAAATGCTTATTCCTGTTCTTATGCACATATTTGTTGACAGTTAATTGTGTTCATATGCATATGTTCATTCAATTTTAGTCATTGGACGTTTTTGCAAACAAAATAGAAAAAACAAAAAGTTTGAATTTTAGGGTGTGTTTGTATTGATAGTTTGCCCATAAATAGTTGATTCTATATAAAGAGACACAAATCCTAGTAAGAGGAAATCATCGTGAAATGAAAAGAGTACAAAGTGAAATAAAACATACGACTATGTGTAAGTGATCTCGTCAGGTTTCAACTCTGCTATTGCCCCTATGTCTTTGAGCATCTCATCCCTTGCTGTCGGAAGAAGTTGATTGAATTGATCAGCACCATTGGAACTTAACGTCGGTAATAAAGCTTACAGTGAGTGATCCAATGTGACATAGTCGTATGCTTTTAATCCCTGACTTTTTCCTGGACCGCCCTTTCGGGTTTTCAGTCCACCGAGATACCCTTTCCTGCCCAAGCCGCCTTTTCAGGTTTTCGACTTACCGGGTGTACAATATTTTATATATATCCATAATTTTGCACGAACCCTTTTGGTTCACCGGGATTCCCTTATTTTCGCCTAGGCCAGTCAACCTAGCGGGTCGTTTTCATGCATAATATCTTTTGACTATGTTCGCGTTCACAAGGTGCGGGAAGTCTTCACCGTCCATGGTGGTTAGTATCATAGCACCGCCAAAAAATACTTTCTTGACAACAAATGGCCCTTGGTAGCTGGGAGTCCATTTGCCCCTGGGATCCCTTTGCGGTAGAATAATGCGCTTTATTACCAAGTCACTAGCCTGATATACCCGATGCTTGATTTTCTTGTTGAATGCCTTGATCATACGTTTCTGATACATCTGAGCATGACAAACAAATGTAAGCCTCTTTTTGTCAATCAGATTCAAATGGTATAGCCTGGTCTGAATCCACTCGTCTTCGTCTAAGTCTTCATCTTTCATAATTCTCAGAGAAGGAATTTGAACTTCGACAGGCAAGATAACTTCCATGCCATAGACTAGAGAGAAAGGGGTTGCCCCAGTTGATGTTCGTGCCGAGGTGCGATAGCCATGAAGAGAAAAAGGTAACATCTCGTGCCAGTCTTTGTAGGTCACAACCATCTTTTGCACAATATCCTTTATATTCTTGTTGGAAGCTTCCACTGTGCCGTTCTTCTTTGGTCGATATGGAGAAGAGTTGTGGTGCTTTACCTTAAACTGCGTGTAGAGCTCAGTGATCATAATGTTGTTGAGGTTGGTACCATTGTTTGTGATGATTATCTCGGGGATGCCATACCGACAAATGAGGTTATCTTTAATGAACCAGGCGACCACATTCTTGGTAACAGAGCCGAACGAGGCTACTTTAACCTATTTTGTGAAGTAGTCAATGGTGACGAGAATGAAGCGATATCCATTAGAAGTAGTAGGCTTGATTTCTAAAATCATATCAATATCCCACATGGTAAATGGCCAAGGACCATTCATGACGTTTAAAGGTATTGGAGGCACGTGAACTTTGTCAACATAGATTTGGCACTTATGACAAGTTCTTGAGTGGTGATAACAATCATTTTCCATAGTCAACCAATAGTAACCAGCTCTCAAAATATTTTTAGCCATAGTATGTCCACTGGAATGAGTACCAAAGATTCCTTCATGCATGTCTTCCATAATTTTCTCTGCTTCCTTCTTATATACACAGTGAAGCAGAATTGAATCATGATTATGCTTGTACAAAATCCCGTTGCTCAAGAAGAACTTAGCCGAGAACCTCCATAGGAACTTCTTTTCATTAATCGATGCCCCTTTGGGGTATTCTTGAGTTTCAAGTACCTTTTCGTCTCATGAAACCAAGGTTTTTCTTCTACTCCATCAATATCAATTTCGTAGAAATGTGTTGGTTCGTCGAATCTTTCAATGGTAATTCCGGGAGCCTCATTATCCCATCTGATCTTGAACATGGATGACATGTTAGATAATGCGTTTGACAGTTGATTCTCTTCTCTTGGGATATGCTCAAAAGTAATCTCTTCGAAGTACGGAATCAAGGTTAGCACATGTTCTCGGTAAGAGATAAGATTCAGATGCTTTGTATCCCATTCTCCCTTAACTTGACTGATCACCAAGGCTGAATCCCCATATACACTCAGGAATCTTATTCTCAGGTCAATAGTAGCTTTAATTCCTAGGATGCACGCTTCATATTCAGCCATATTATTGGTGCAGTCAAAGAAAAGTTTGGCAGTGAAAGGTGTATGGAAACCTTGAGGAGAGATAACTACATCACCAATTCCATTGACAAGTACGTTAGAAGCCCCTTCAAAAACCATAGGCCATCGGGATCCTGACTCAAGTCCTTCATACGGTCCAGGTTCTTCATAATCTGTAACTAGCATAATGTTCTCATCTGGGAATTCGAAGTTCATAGATTGGTAGTCGTCTATAGCTTGATGTGCCAAATGATCTTACAGTATACTTCCTTTTATTGCTTTTTGAGTGGTGTACTGAATGTCGTATTCTGTCAAGACCATTTGCCATCGGGATATTTTTCCCGAGAGAGCTGGCTTCTCGAATATGTACTTCATGGGATCCATTTTAGAAATCAATAGAGTAGTATGAGTCAACATATATTGTCTTAGTCGGCGAGCAGCCCATGGCAAAGTGTAGCAAGTTTTATCGAGCAATGAATATCTTGTCTCACAGTCGGTAGATTTTTTGCTAAGGTAGTATATTGCATGCTCTTTTCGACCAGACTCGTCATGCTGCCCCAGTACACACCCCATTGAATTCTCTAGCACTGTTAGGTACATGATTAAAGGTCTTCCTTCAACAGGTGGCATCAGAATTAGAGGTTATTGTAAGTACTCCTTGATTTTACAAAGGCTATTTGACAGTCGCTGTTCCACTTTACTACTTGATCTTTCTTCAGTAGCTTGAAGATTGGCTCACAGGTAGCAGTCAAATGAGAAATGAATCGGGCAATGTAATTCAGTCGTCCTAAGAAACCTCTGACTTCCTTCTCGGTATGGGGAGCCGACATTTCTTGAATACCTTTGACTTTAGCAAGATCAACCTCAACAACTTTACCGCTAACGACAAAACCCAGGAGTTTACCGGATCTCACCCCAAAGGTGCACTTGTTCGGATTTAGCCTTAGTTTGTACTTCTTCAGCCTTTCAAATAACTTGTGTAGATGATCAAGATGTTCTTCTTCAGTTTGTGATCTGGCTATCATGTCATCAACGTAGACTTCTATCTCGTGGTGAATCATGTCATGAAATAAAGCTACCATGGCACGTTGATAAATTGCTTCGACGTTCTTTAACCCAAAATGCATGACCTTGTAATAAAAGGTGCCCCACTGTGTGACGAAGGTAGTTTTATCAATGTATTCAGGCGCCATCTTGATCTAATTATAACCTAAGAATCCATCCATGAAGGAGAATACCTTATGCTGAGTGGTGTTATTGACCAAAACATCAATATGTGGAAGTGGGAAGCCATCTTTGGGGCTTGCCCTATTCAGATCCTTGTAATCTACACACATATGTACCTTTCCATCTTTCTTTGGTACCAGAACAACATTAGTAACCCATTTGGGATATGATGTCACTGCTAAGAACCCTGCATTGAATTGTTTCATAACTTTGGCCTTGATCTTCTCTAACATCTCAGGATGCATGTGACGAACCTTCTGCTTAATCGGAGAACAACCCTCTTTCATTGGTAGACGGTGAACCATAATATCAGTATCGAGACCTGGGATGCCTTTGTATGACCAAGCAAATACCTCAACATAGTCGTGCAACATTTGGATCAATATGTTCTTGACACTTCCCTCTAAGTTTACGCCTATCTTGACTTCTTTCTTATCTGTCTCAGAACCCAAGTTTACCACTTCGATCGGCTCTTCATGTGGTTGGATATTGTTTTCTTCTTATATTAAGAGTCTGGCCAGTTCTCCAGGTATTTCAAAATCTTCCTCACCTTCGTCCTCGACTTGGTAGATCTTATTTTCAAAGTTATAAGCGACAATAGCATAATCGTTATCAATGAGATCCAGAGTGGATGGGGATCTACAATGTAGTGTGTGAGTGTGTAAGAACACATAGCTATTTGAAAGTGCAATAAAATAAAAGAAAGAGAGAGAGAGAGAGAGAGAGAGAGAGAGAGAGAGAGAGAGTGCAAAATTTGAATGCAAAACATCCAATGTTTTCATTAAATAAAAATATGAAATATGAAATGACAACCCTTAACAAATAGACCATTGCGCCCCGGGCAAGACACAAGGTTTAAAGTCATTGTTTTAAAAGAAATTACATAACCAAATTTCTTAAAGCAATAAAAACAGAAATAGCTATTACTCATGGCTGAAGGAGATAGTGAAAATGTCTTCTTCTTTCTAATTGTCGAGTCCGTTGCCAATGGTAGGAAAGATCCAACTGTCAAAGTCACCATCACTGTCAGCGTCTTCTACAGCATTGATTCCATTGTTGCTTATACGGAACGAAGGTCTTCCATCCCAAGCACAACGAACAACCCTTTGACCCTCTGCAGTAAAGCCCAGACCAAACTTATCAGATTTGTAGGGGATATCAGGAAGATGACCCCAAACAGTATAACCACCTTCTTCTATAGTTGCTTTGGCATCTTCCAAGGAAGCCATCTTGTGCGGAACCCTGGTAGTCTTTGGAATGGAAGAAACATCTTTGACTGCAACATGGGGAATTACTTCAAAAGCTTGACAGGGAGTCTCGATGAATTCTCTGTCCATCTCCACATACTAGAATGAATTTAGGCAGCTGACCATATACTCCTCTTCTCCACAAACAGTAACAATCTTCCCTTTCACAGGATATTTTAATTTCTGGTGCAAGGTGGAGGTAACAGAGCCTGCCCCATGGATCCAGGAGAGTCCTAGTAGATAAGAATAAGCTGGTCGGATGTCCATTACATAGAAGGTGGATTCAAAGATTTATGAACCTACTTTGATTGGGAGGTGCACTTATCCATGTACCATTCTTTTTGATTCATCAAAGGCTCGAACTATGATGTCACTAGGTTTCAGCACGACCCCTTCATAATCCCGTCTATCAAGAGAGCCTTTTGGCAAAACATCCAGGGAAGATTCAGTATCAACTAACAGATGAGCCAAGGTAGTTCCCCTGTATTCAATGGAGACATACAAGGCCCTATTATGATTTCTCCCCTCGAGAGTCAGGTCAACATCGGAGAAACCTAATCCATTGTTAGTCGTTAAGCTAGCAACATAACTTCCAAATTGATTGGCAGAAATTTCTTATGGTACATGAGCAGTCTTCAAAAATTTCATTAAAGCTTGTGTATGAGCTTCAGAACACAGTAGCAGGGATAACATAAGATCTTGGATGGGGCGTGCCCCAGCTGTACAACAATTTTGTAGTCGCTTCTATGAATGATTTTCAAAACCTCTTCCATTTCTTGTCTAGAGGTATCCTTGACTGTAGTTTCTTTTGGTGCCTCCGTCCGGGCAGGCTCTATCATTGGCTCTTTACCTCGAGCTTCGGTAGTTGTCTTGGTAATTGCAACTTGAATATGTGGAGAGATTTCTAGAGAGAAAATCCTTCCACTTCTAGAAGTTTTACTAGTCCCCACAATATTGTCAATGTTGGGATCAACCTCTTCATCATCTTTATCAGATAACTCTTGTTTAATGCCATGGTAATAGATGCCAGACCCATAATTCCATGGAATATCCTTCTCAGAGGAATATGGGATGGGCCTAGGTTTTGTAATGATTAAGGGAGCAGATTTTGGATTGGAAGAAATCCTTATAGGACCCTTAGAAGTGATCTTGAAAGGAGTACCAGATATGACAGACAAATCTCGGCACAAATTCTCAGCATACAAAATTTTCTCAATCAAAATCATATGTTCATCCATCAGGCGTTGAATGCCTTCCTTCAGTAACCCATAACCATTGGGTTGAATTGCACAATAATAACATTCTTTAACATAACCCGAAAATAAACCGACTTGTAGAAAATTCTTCTTGACTCTTGAGAGAGGAGTAACCACATCACTTATGGAGGTAACATACAAAACATCTTCAATAACACTTATGCCTTTGTCGTGCTTCGGCATAGGAGCAGTAATCACGTTCAGAGTCTCAGGAGGGTCGAACTCAATTTCCTTATTATCAATCATGTCTTGAATTTTGTTTTTCAGGGCCCGACAATTGTTGGTGTCTTGCCCAGGACTGTTCAAGTGATAGGTACATTTTGCATTGGATTGTACTTAGGAGAGGATGTGTTGGGATTAAAAGGAGGATCCCGTAATATTATGAGTTCATCCTTTAACAAATGTTGGAATGCTTGAGCCAATGGCATATTAATTTTGGTGAATTGCCTTCTCGGGGCGTCTGACCTTTGCTGGTTGCCCTGTTATGATTGTTGAACATGCTTTAGATTAGAGATCAGTACCTCCCCCACAGACTGGTGGAGATCATTTTTACTATGGCCTTTCCGACCATAGATAGCATTGGCTTCTTTTTTACCAACAAAGGGCTTCTTCACAGCATTAGAAGATGTAGCCATTGGAATCTTCCCACTCTTGATACCACTTTCCACTTGTTCGCCAGTCAAAATCAGCTCAGTAAACCCTGATGAAGAACTCCCAATCAACAAATTAAAGAATGAACCCATCAGAGTTCCCATGAACATATCCACCAATTCCCGTCTAGTTAAAGGAGGTTGCACCCTTCCAGCCAGGTCCCTCCATTTTTTGGCATACTTTTTAAACCCTTCATTCGAGCCCATGGACATGTTTTATAACTGCACACGAGTTGGCTACAGGTCAGCATTGTATTGATATTGTTTGTAGAAAGCAGCAAACAAGTCTTCCCATGTGTGGATGTTGTTTCCCTCCAGCTGGTAGAACCATTCAAGTTGAGTACCAGACAAACTTTCTTGAAAGAAATGGACCCATAATTTCCGGTCAGTAGTATGAGGTTGGATCTTTTGATCATACAACTTCAGATGAAGTTTGGGACAAGATACACCATCATATTTAGCAAAGACGGGGACCTTGAACTTGTAAGGAATGACCACCCCTGGTATCAGACCTAGCTCTCCAAAATCCTATCCAGGCACTTTCTGGATTTCCACAGCTTTGATTCGGTCTTCCAACTACTTGTATTTGTGATATGCGGGAGGGTACTGTTCGTCGGAGTAGTCTTCATCTCCGGAACCCTTATTGTTTCTATCTTCATCCCTGACACTTCTGCCATCCTCCTCTTGGTTGTCGTCTTCCTCAGAGGAAACATCTTGTACTGGTTGAGCAGGACCTTTAAATCTTCTCCCCATGTTAAGGATAACAACCCGCTTCTTAATCTTCTTTTTCGTGGTGAGGAGTGCCATCATCTCTTGTTGCCCTTTGTCTAGATTCAGAAGAGTCTCTTGAAATTATGCATGTTGAGTTTGGAGATCCTTGACAGTTTGTTCGATAGCCATCTTATACTGAAATAAATAGTAAATAGATGAGGAAACTTGTATTGGAATACTTGCTTATGAAATGATGCATGATATGTGGATGCAATGTTTTCAAGGACCTTAGGATATTTAAATTTACTAGCCAAAAGGAAACAGAAACAAAGATTTCATTAATAAGTTCAAAATTACAACTGCCTTCTAGGCTTACAAGGAAAAGCAAAAAGGGGTCTCAAGGAGACAACAATATAAACTTATAAAACCTAAGACTCAACTCTCCCACGAATATTACCTCTTCGTGTCGATGTATGAATTAAGGCTTTGCTCCTCGTGAAGTTTCTTTTTGAGCTCCAACACTTTCTTTTCACTTGCATAGAATTGAGCTTCAAAGGTGTCTCGTTCTTCCTTGAGTTAAATCTAGAACTTCTGCAATTCTTCGAGGTCAGTAGGCATCTCTGGATGAAGAATGGTATAAGGAACATCCCCCTCAGTAATAGGCTCCACAATTACTGGTAAGACAACGGGATATGGCATCATGAGTTTTTTGAGCACGAGAGTGTACCCATTTGAGATATGGCTCCAACATAATATAATTCTTATGTCCTAAAGTCTTGCTATAAATCTTGTTTACCATACCCCAAACTCGTATAAACCTTTGGTGATACCCTTGAGGATCATCTTCGTAGTTGAACATAATACCCTGGATAAGTGCGTCATGAGGATCATCTCTTCGAGCATAACCAAATTGTCGTAGAGCCAGAGAATGGTTGTAAGTAATACCTCCCCTAATGCCAAAGAGTGGAACATTAGGGAATTCCCCATAACGGTTAATGATAGTAACATCTTCCAAAGATCAGGAACGCCAAGAGATATCCGAACAAGAGAGCGACATCATCCTTTGAGACCACCTCAAACCTCGTTCATTATTCAATACTAATCGAGGAAGGTACGAAATAAACCACCTAGATAGCAGAGGTATGCAACACATAAGAGTCCCCCGCTTCCTCATAGTACGGGCGTGAAGAGAATGAAAAATGTCTCCGAGAAAAGTAGGCACAGGGTTACGAGAAAGAAATATCTTGACGGTATTCACATCTATGAGTTGGTCTGGATTAGGGAATAGCACCAACCCATATATTAACAAAGGCAAGATTTCTTCGAAAGCTTGAAAACTCATAGCATCCAAAAACAGTTGAGCATTTTCTAACAAAAATTTAGCTAGAAAACCCTTGACTCCACTCCTTGTTTCCCAATTAGCTACAATGTCGGACCGCTTCAGATGTAAGGATGCGACAATTTCTTCAGGTTGTGGATCTTTATCTAAACTGGTGAAAGGTATTTGATTGAGAACATGTACTCCCAGTAACTGAGAAAAATCCTCCATTGTGGGCACCAACTGATAATCAGGAAATGTGAAGCAGTGATGTACAGGGTCAAAGAACTGGAATAGAACACTCATCATATCTTCTTCAAAACCCGAGGTAACTAAACTGAGTAGTCAACCATGCCTTTTGATTATTGGAGAACTTTCGAGAACCCTTGAGACTAACTCCTTAAGTTGAGAAGGTATCTTCAAAAAACTGATCCTGATAGTATTTCTGCAAGAGGAGGCCATAACCTACAAAACAGAACAAGGATAAATCCCTAGGTCCCTGAAACGGTTAGTGAAAATGATATGGTATGATGTCATGATGTCATGATGTCATGTTCGAACAATTTAATCAAACACAAACAAAACAAACAAGGCCTTAGGTTCAGGCTTGCATGGAGTTTATATGCAAGTACCCTCTTGAAGTTTTAGTTGGCTCAACCTGTCCTAAAAGAAGTAATCGGGTTTTAGGAGCCTTAATATCACAGATCTTTCTCTCACGCATTGTTTCAGCATAAGCATCTAAATTGCGACCGAAATATCCCGAGAGTCCAATCTCAATGAGTGTAGCATCGAGTATCAACCAACTTTAGTCTGCACCAAAGCCAACTATCTCACTACTTTCTAATGGCTAAGTTGTGTCAACTAAGATTCTAAAGTCAGTTAATGCTTATGACACCATGCAGTATCCCAGTATTCTCCTTGACTTACTCAAGGGACACTAACACAAACCAATGTGTCGCACTAACGTAGCCATCATTTCAACCATATCGGTCTATGCCATACAATTTCCATGATCTATTGCTACTTACCTAAAATGCCCCCAGATCCGGGTATAAGACCTATACAAGAAATAAACTCAAACAACCCTTTAAAAGTAAAGCAGGAAAGTCAAACAATGAAAGCATTTAAATGTGAACTATCTCTAAGGTAACCCTGCTTTTAGTATCTCCCCAGCAGAGTCATCAGTTCTCTAATACGGTGGGAGAACTGACTTTTTGGTTTGTGTTTTATCGCAAATGTTGCGGATAACAAGAGTCGCCACCGACTTTTCTTTTATCCAATAAAGGACAGGGTGAAAAGAACAGGAAAGATCTTTGAGAATTTTCTTGAGTTCGGGGGGTAGGTTATGAAAAGGGAAGGTGTTAGCACCCTTTTCATCCGTAGTTATCTATGAGTTCTTAATTGCTAGCTCACTTTCAAAATTCTTTGTGTTTTGTCTATGTTTGAAAAATATTTTGAAAATGCCTAAGTGTGGCAATTTTGTAATGATTCTCGTATCGTTGAGAATGTATACAAAATGTTTGTTTTGAAAATATTTATGAAAGAGAGTGTTGTTTTGTGAAAAGATGTTTTGAAAATGGCAATGTATGACAATTTGCTTTATAATAACCCTTGTATCAGTCCTAAAGAGTGTTTATAAAGCATTTTTTTAAAGTGGTTGTTTTGAAAGTGGGAGATGTGAAGATTTGTTTTAGTTTGTGAGAAAGAAATTACGAGCGATCTACTTACTCAAAAAGTATTTGTGTTATTTTACCATGAGTTAGAAGGAAGCCCTATCATTGGATGTGAGGAACATGCGTGGGTCATCGTACAATCATAGAAGGTAACTTGTAAGACGCTTTAGCAATTATCGTAAGGGACTAAGATCGTTTACCGAAGGCAACATCGAAGGGTCATCGAGGAACTACAATCTTTTAACTGGGGGTCTTTGCTAAAGCATCCCACGTTCAAGGGACATGACTGCTTTTTATCCGAGGCAACAAGTGAAGGTAACCCTAGAGGTGCGTGTGTGTGAAGTGTTTTGATTTCAAGTATTTGTCTTTGAGATTAGGTTTTTCTTAATGATTAATTTTAATCTTGCCATATAAACCCTAATTACTAACAGTAATAAGGAAAATAGTAAATTGCGGAAATTAAATGTCATACGCTATTACAACGCTTCGGGGATGGGGGTACAAGTTTATGAATGGGGGAGAAAAGGTAAAGAAAAAAAACCTAATTTATCTATTACATTCTTTTAGGAATTACAATATTGTCAAATACTAATGCGAAAATAAAGTGCGCGAAGGTGATGAAAAGGGGAAAGATATTTTTAAGAAAACCTAAAAATTCTAAGTGTTTTAAGATAGTATTTTTTTATTCCTTTGTTTAGAACAATATTTGAAATAAAAAGTTAGACCTAATCCTAATTTTACTTACAATAAAATAAGGTGTGATTAAATTAATTAATTTTATTTATGAAAATTAAATTAATCAATTAAAATCTAAAGAATTCTAAGTATTTTAGAAAATATATTTGTATTTGTTTTTGTTTAGAAAAATATTTGAAGTATAAAAACCTAGTCTTAATAAAATAAAATCAAGTTGATTAAAATAAAATAATTTTTTGCTTGTAAAAAATTAAAATAGTTAATTAGAAACCTACATCTGAATTTTTTCTGATTTTTTCTGATTAAATTAAAAAAGAATTAATTAAAATAAAATAAAGAAAATAAAATGGGCATGGGTGCTGTAAAAGGAAAATGGAGGGTGAAAAGTAGTAAAAAAAACAAAAAGGCCCAAGTCAGGGTGTTCTTTGTTTGAAACAGAAAATAAAATTAAAAAAATGTTAGAATGGGCTTGCGTTTGAACAAGTAAAAATGAGGGTGAGAAATAGCAAAAATCTCAGGCCCATCATAGAGAGTCCAGGCGCTGGGTTGATCCAGAGGGGATGGTTCTTTGAGGTTGCATCATAGAGTGGCTTTCTAAAGCGTGGGATATGGTTACATGATGATCTAATGGTGTTGACGTGAGGATGTACCACGCGTGCTATTGCCTTGCTTGCACCTGATTAACAAAGAAGATGTTGAAAAATAAAATGCTAGAGACAAGGATCAAACCCTGCCCTGGCACACTAACGCCTTACACACATACGCTTGCCACTGGGGTGGCTGTTTCATTCGGTTATGAAACAACCACTAATAAATATATTATAAACTCAACTTTGAAAATTTGAAATTCCATCTTTTTCTTCTTCTTCCTCGCGCCAGACATCAACATCACCAATTTTTATCTTCAAACTCTTCCATTTCTCAATCATTTTTAAAAATGTAAACATGAAAGATGCTCTAAATTTCACCACAAATTCAACCATGTAACTCTCAAAAGCTAAAGATCAAAGGTTAGGATGAATTTTGTTTGGTACCAAACTGAAACCTAATTTTTTCAGAGACTTCAATTTCAAAATTCTTATCACACAGTTAACATAAATGGAAACAAGGAGATGGTTAGTTTCGGGGCATTGATATCTACGTTTTTTACTTTAGAAAATAAATGCAAATGATGCTTGTACAAAGATTTCAAAGTTTGGAAAACTTACCTCTTGATACGAAATTTGAATGCTCCCTACACAACTTACAGAGGTGAAATGATGATTTGGTGAGCTTGATTGGACCCTGAGGAAGCTGTTTGGATGCTCACTTGGTGCTGAGAGTGGATGAATCACTCCAACCAAGTCAAGTTGTAAATATCTGTTTTTGAGTTTGGAAGATGATAAAGACGGTGTTACAGTGATGAAAAAGTTCTTTGGATAAGTTCTAAATGCGTTATAGAAACTTTGTAAATGATTTAGAGTGAAAATGCACGAGTGGGCTGAGTGTTTGGTGTTCAAGGTCAGAAGTTGCAAAAAATGGAGTTTTATATGTAGCTTCTGATTTTGAGAGGTTTTTGAGGTTTTCAACTCGTTTCATGGCTTGCTAATGATCCCTATATTCATAGAGAAAAGGTTTGAGGGCCAAGGCTGATAAAGTTTGCAAGATATGGAGTTATGGCTTGGTTGAGATGTAACTTGTGATTTCTTGAGAAATCAAAGTTTCAATGCATGGTACAACTCTTCTAGGGTGGTTGACATCTTTAATAGGAGTTTCTTATGATGTTAGGATTGTGTGTGTGAATAAGAAACAAGTTGGAGGCTCAAGGAGAGTGGACTTTGTGATTAAAGTCACTTTATCAAAATAGAAATGTTAACTTTGTGCCAAAAATGGAATAATCTCTTGGACAATGGCTTGATACTTAGATAATAGCTCAAAATTTCGTGTAATCTTCTGATTATAGATAGATTTGTGGAATTATAGGCCTGTAAAGAGAGATTGTGTAGCATGCTTGAAGATTGGATCATAAGGTTTTTCAATGAAATGACCTATAATTCAAGTTTGACATGCCATCTTCATCTCTTCGAAACTTCTAGCTCAAGCATGATAAATTTATGCTCTTGGATGTTTTGGAAAGCTTGAAACGTTGTCTACAACTTTCATGTTGTGAGTTTTGGCTAAATCAAATGGGAACTTGGTGAAAATTGGGCAAGAAGTTAAGACAAAAAACTGAACAAAACTTGTAAAATATTTTGTAAGTGTTGGATAAGAACATCTTGACTTCATGGGCTTATATCTCCTAAATTAAGCACTTTTTGAGGATCAACCCTCATTGAAAAATATGTAGAATTCATCAATCCCTACAACTTTCATCTTGAAAATTTTCCTTGAATCAGCTTGCACCTTGAGGAAACTTGCTCGTGAAGTTAGGGTTTTTGTTAAGAACAAAAACACTTAGAATTTTTCTAAGTGTTAGAAAATTTTCCAAATTTGACTTTTGTTGAATTTTTGATTTCTTGATGATCAAGTTTGATAGTTTTGAATATCTTGATGATTTTTTGACTTTTGAATTCCAATGTTGACTAAAAAGTCAAAGTTTGACTTTTGAGTGACTGTTGACTTTTCATCAGTTGATTTAAATTTTCAACTATCAATCACTTGCATCTTTGAAAATGTTTTGAGCCATGCAATTAGGTCAATATTTTGTATTTGAGTTCTTGAAATCATGCTTCAAACCATTAGCTCATGCACTAGGCCAAAAGTCAATGATCAATCATCTTTAGTCAAAACCCTAATTTTGGAAAATTTTGACCATTAATGATTTAAGGGATTTCCTTGAGGAATCATGGTCAACCCTTGATCAAATGATGAATATCACCTCAAAATGTTGATGCTGATAAAAAAATATTGAAGTTTGACTGCATGTTTAACCATAGTTGACTTTTTAACCAATGCAATTAATTTTCAATCATCTGAGCAATTGACTAGGCAAATTTGTGATGCAAGGCTTAAAACTTGACATGAGCATTGTTGAGGACCTATTATGAACCATGAAAGTAATTTTAGACCCTTGTAAACCAATTTTCTTTGAGAAGCACCAAATCCTAGTT
Source organism: Vicia faba (assembly GCA_948472305.1). Taxonomy (NCBI): domain Eukaryota; kingdom Viridiplantae; phylum Streptophyta; class Magnoliopsida; order Fabales; family Fabaceae; genus Vicia; species Vicia faba. The sequence continues at coordinate 230,746,830 of OX451740.1, read as the reverse complement.
GAAGACCCTTGCTTAGGAGGTGGTTTTGACCAGTCAACTCTTGAATAATTTTGAGCAAATGGGGACCTCATAAGAATGTATTGAAGAAAATGGGAGGGTAAATTTTGGGGTAAAACAGTGTGACTTAATTGTGAGAACTCATTATGCGAGTAGACTGATGAGTGTATCTCACAAGTTGACTCATGACCAATTAAGTGTGACTTAATCGTGAGAACTCATTATACATAAAGACGTTATTCTTAAAGTATCCGTAGTCAAGCTTTACTAGAAAATAGGATAATAGTAATGCATATAGACTATTATGTGAGTAGACTGATGACTATATCTCACAAGTCATGATTATGAGATATCAAGTCTTCACGTAGGTATAAATATTAGGAGTAATATTTATACTGGATTGACCTACCATGAGTGTGATCGGTGGATCTGGAACTGACTGTTTAATGCTGGTTTCGCGAAATGTCGCAGAAGCAAGAGTCGCCACCGTCTTTTATTTTCTCCAAATGGAAAGGACAAAAGCACAGAAAAATTCCTTATTGAGATTAGTTCTCGGTTCGGGAGGTAGATTTATAGAAAGGGAAGGTGTTAGCGCCCTTTCTATCCATGGTTATACATGGGCTCTTAGATACTTGCTCATTGTGTTTTCAAAAAAATGTTTGTTTGCTTTTCAGAGTGGGTTTGAAAAAGTTTCGTTTAAAGTTTCAGTTTGACTCTTGTATCGGTCCTCAAGAGTGTTTGAAAAGTTGTCTTTGAAAGCTTTTTGAAAGTGTCGGTGTGAAAAGAAGTTTTTGATTTGTTTTGAATTAGAGCAAGTATCTACGAGTTATCTACCTACCCTAAGGAATTAGTCTGTGTAAATGTCCTTAAAGTAGTGCCATCCCACCATTGAGAGGTAGGTAGCACCACCGTTGGAGGTGTTCGGGTCAATTCGAGTTTTAGGGACATTGTGGTCACCGAGGCAACATTAAGATACCTTAGAAGCTACCCTTATGCCATTGATCTTTTATTTCGAGGCAACTATTCCGAGGCAACTTGTTTCGAGGCAACCAGATCAATGGGACATAAGGACTCACTAAGACGTCCTATAGTCGACGACCACGTTTCGAGGGACAAGGCAACAGTGTGGCCACCAGAGCAATAGTAGGACACCTTAGAAGCTACCCTTATGCCATGTTCATGGACATAAGGACTTACTAAAATGTCCCATACTCGACGACCATGTTTCGAGGGGCAAGGCAACAGTAAGACGTACCCTAGGGGTGGTGTGTGAATTGTGTGTCATTTTCAGTTATTTATTTGTCTTGATCATGCATTGGTGATCTACGCTTTGATTTTATTTTTGGCATACATTCTTTCATGTGATAGTTAACAGTTAAAAGGTGCGGGAATTTAAAGTGCGGAAAAGATAAAGGTCCTACGCTATTACAAAGGCGCGAGTCTACACCGCCAAATTAAACCAAGACCCGATTTAAAATAAAATGCAGAAAGTAAATGCCTAATTAACTATTACAGGGCTTTGAGGCAAATACATTATATTCATAAAAGAAATAAAATAAACACGCGAAAAGAAATTATAATCGAATGCGAGGGCGTTGGACCCGTTAAGGAAACAAATGTTGACATTACAAATTAATTAAAGAAAAGAACTTATTTTTTTGTTTTTTTGTATTTATGAAATTAAAGAAAATTAAATTGGAATTAAAGAAAATTAAGTTGGAATTAAAAGTTAAATAACTCTAGTTCTAAATTGTTTTTAATTTATTAAAAAAAATGCATTAAAGTTAAAACCTAGAATTAAAACTAAATTGATTATGAAATTTATTTACAAAAATAAAACTATTAATGGATTAAATTAAATAAAACATTTTTTCATTTTTTTTGTGATTTTTCTGATTTTTTTATATTTTATGAAAATTAATTTTGATGAATTAACTAAAATAAATAAAACAACTAAATAGAAAAAATGAAAAGAAAAAAAATACTATGCAAACCAATGGGGGGTGTTGACCCCAGTTTTGGAGGTAAATTGAGGAATTTTGGCCCATCGGGAGGAGGCCTTTTTTGACTTTTCTGGGATTGTGTGAGGAGCGTTTGACAGCGTGCACGATGGACTGCAGATCTTGGCCATTGGATTGACCATTTGAGACACATGGCAAGCGCCAACGCTGGGTGTATGATGGATCACTGGATGGTGTACTGCATGGGAAAGGGTTAAACAAAATAATAGAAACAAATTGAGGGGACCTGGGATTCGAACCCAGGTCCCAGTGTTTACCAACTAATGCTTTGACCAACTGAACCATTTGCGCGCTTTGTATATAAAATGGAGAATAAACAATATAAAACAAAATCAGCATTAATGTTATGAAATAAAAAAAAGGGCGCTGGAATTCAAACCCTCCACTCACGCCATGCCACGCAGTCGTCTTCTCCAAATGTTCCTGTAACAAAAAGGATAGCGGGGGTTTTAAACCCCCCCAAAACGCAGGCTTATGAATAATAGCGAATAGCTCATGTTCACTCATAAATTGAGCGCGATGGGTGATTTGGAATCATTGGGATGTCACGAATGCAATGATAGTGGTCTCGTGGTCCAATTTTTTCAGAGGAAAGAAACCCTAATTCGTAGTTCCTGCAACCCTAGAAAATTCCCATGGCATATTTCGCTACAGACCTTGAAAACTCAATTAAATCATGCTATCAGCTTCAAAACATTCACATTAGTCCAAATCCATGATTAAAAATGAAAAATGTTGTATGAATAATGAAATACGAATATCAAAATTTTCAAAGAAGGTCAGACTTGGTTATACCGATTCTTGGCGTATGGAGTGTTGAATTTGATTGGAATCGCTTCCTTAGGATGTCAGCACGTGTTTGGATAGGAATGAGGGTCTGAAACAAGCTCTAGAAGTGTTTTCAGTTTTGCAATTTTTGTGTGAAAATGCCAAGTTCGTTCTGAGATTGCAGCGCAGCTTAGGTCTTCTGTTCGTTTGTGATCACTTGCATATGTGTTATGTAACATGTTTTGATAAGAGTTATGGCCTCATAATGCCTTGCCTTCATGTTCAAGATTTTCCATAAACCTCCATTAACACACCTTCCATTTTTGAACCAATTTTGAATTCTTGCTTCATTTGGCCTTTTGCACGAATTTGGAATATGCATAATGGTGATTCAAAGTTAATCAAAGCCAAATATCCCCTTTAATTAACCTTTTTGATTTTCTTTTGATTTTAAAAGATTTAAAATTAATTAAATCCAATAAAATCAATAAAAAATGAAAAAATTAATTTTAAATATTGAAATAAAATGTGGGACACGTGGGAAGCATGGACAAGCTGATTCAAGTGGAAAAAGTGGGCCCCTTTTGTCAAAAATGAAGTTTCAAGGATAAATGTTTTTGGCCATTTCACAAAAATTTCCCAACTTCTGCAATGCATATCTTGCTCAATTTTTAAGCTTTGATCATGTTCTTGGACATTTTGGAAAGGTCTTGAAGTCTCTAACCAATGTCTTTGGTCCCATGTCATTTTGATTTACCAATCTCAAGTTATGGTCTTTGACTTAAAGTGCATTTTTATTGACTTTTGAAATTGACCTATAATGTAGAAATTGATAACTTTTTGTGAGAGCATTTCTTGGACTTGGAATATGAAGATGAGTTGTAGGAAATGTCCTCCCCTTCAAGATGAGCATTGGATGGGATTTTTCTGATGAACCATGAAAAAGTTATGCCTTGGTCAAGTTACAGTTGACTTTTCAGCTGTCCAAAAATAGAAACTTTTGACACCTTGATGATTTTTGAGCCATTCTTGTGAAATCATGGTCAAGACTTGACCAAATGATGATTGTGGCTTCAAAATAAGATGTTGACCAAAATTTTTGACTTTTGACTGCCAAATGACCATTTTGCCCCTACAGTTGACTGTTGAGCAATTTAGGATTTTTGACTGTGCAACTTGACCTTGTGAGACTTGAAACTTGACATGTAGGTGCTTGAAAATGTGTATGAGCATATGGGACTTGATTGAGCCATTGAAAACCTCAACTTCCTTGCAGGAACCAAAACCCTAATTTTGACTGGCTTAAGAGGATGGTTTGACTGTGCAACCCTTGAGTAGACCTGAGATGATGCTTGCCAAAACTTTGAAGAATATGGGAGGGCAAATTTTGGGGTACAACAATGAGAATACTACATAGTTTGTTATGTAAGTTTCAAAAGTTATTCTCATAGTGATAGTGATGTATACTACCCTTCGACCTGAAACCACTATGGACCCTAGATGTGGAGTCGGGTACTTTATTGCCAATCAAATGTTATCCGTAACAGGATGAGTATAAAGATGGTCGATGGGTACATTACAAATCATACTAAGGGACATGAGTGACCTAGATGAGATTTGCCCCTCCTACATACACATGAGTAATATCTGTGGGGCCTTCATAGAGTGTGACTAAAATGCATGGTCGTGCTCAAATAAGTGGATATGAGATATTGGGCTTATTTGTTGTTATCAAGTATACTCTGGGATCAAGGAATATAATATTGGACTATACAAGGGTGACACATTATATGCCTTTTGTCCAATATAGATATAAGGGCAAAAGGGTAATTGTACACATGATCATTATCACATAAAGGTTATGTCAGATCACACGACTTTCTCGTCACTAGGGAAGCGGTGATGTGTTGCTAGATACCACTTACTGTTTATGATATTAAATAGATGATTTAATATTATTGCCAACGTAACGAGAACCTACAGGGTCACATGCATAAAGTACTGACAATGGAACGAATGATTAAATTAAAATGAGATTTAATTTAGTTAGATGTTAATTGTATTATTTAATACATTAACATAAATAAATTTATTTGATTAAATATGATTTAATTAAATATATGAGAGTTGACAGTTAATTAAATTAAACATGATTTAATTTAATTAATACTTATTTTATTTAATTAAAATAGTTTAGTTAAATATAATAATATTTTATTTAATTAAAATAGTTTAATTAAATAAGATTGAGCTTGTTTTGAAAAACCCAAAATAAGAGCATTAGGGTTTTAGTAGCTCTCTATAAATAGAGGATCTATTTCCCCTACCTATGCTAATTGTCAATTTTCTCAGAACAAGAAACAACTAGCATTGTGTTCCACTTTGTACTCGCCTGGACTTTGTAGAGACGATGGTATTTTCCATGTTCTGATCAAAGTTAAAGCACGCTTCAAGAGGTAATTTAGAATCCTTATTATGTGTTTTATTTGTGATTAATGGTTTAATCAAGATTCGTTCATCGGGATTGTTCCGCTAAGAGGATAACAAAATTTTGAAAATAAACCCTCTTAGATCCTAACAAAGAGAGATAACACTAAAGAATTATACAAGTTCGTCCAAGAAGACCTAATCATGTCGCCAAGATTTGTTCTTGAGAGTATTCAATAATGCTTAAGAGATTTTTATTCCAGAATTTAATGATAACCCCCTTTCCTATAACCCATTGAAAATCATCCACCAGTCTTATTAGGTGGCAAGATATCCCTAGCCAAATAGAAGACTCAATGTAATACAACAGGGGCTTTCCCTTATGAAAATATCTAGATCTGCAAACAACCTCCCACTCCTTCTTAGATCTGAGAAAGTCTTAGGTAAGGTTCATATTTAAGGCCTCATTTATATGCCTATCCAATTTTAGCCCCTACCTCCCTGATCTACAGGCCTGCACACTACAGACCAAGACACTATGCAAATTTTTTGGAAGAGAATATCTCTTCTCCAGATGAAATTTATGAACCCCTTATCCATGTGAGCCAACACATTATCCGACCATCTATAAGTATCAAATGATTACACCAAAATGCCATGTAAGACCATTTAATAAGTTAGATGCTTCTCATAGTAGATAACGAAACACATTTCCAAGATTCCAGTCTCTTCTGAATTTTGTGAGCAAGCCTCTAGAAGTGAAGCTGCCTCGATTTACCTTTGAATATTGGACACCCGAAATACTCAAAAGTACTAAACCTCTAGTTAAATCCCAACCAAGTTTTAATGTTGCTTTCTTATTTTAGAAACATGGTTCCCATATAAAACTTGGTCTTGATATAATTAATCAATTTCCTTGACGCCTCTCCATAGTCCTTGAGGAGCTTCATAATTGCTAAAAGAGCTCTCTTGTTTCCTTGATAAAAAATCATGATATCATTGGCATAAATAACATGTATGAGGAGTGTCTCTCCCTCGCTACATACATGGGTTTAATAAAGCCTTGGTTAGTCGCTTTGGTTAAAGCATGACTGAAGACTTATTCAGCAATACAAAACAATAACGAAGACAAAAGGTCCGCTTGTCGCACCCCTCTTTTGCAGTTAAAAAAACTATCAGGTTACCATTGACAAAAATTAAAAGTCGTGAAAAGCCTAAGATTTCTCTCATCCAACCTTAAACCACACACTTGAAACCAAAAGCATCCATCATATCAACAATAAACCTTCAATTAAAAGTATCAAACACTTTCTTAATATAATTCTAGCAGCAATAAACCTAACCTATCTGCCAAAATTTTGGTGATTATCTTGAAGATGAAGTTATCCAAAGAAATAGGTCATAAATATGACACATTATATGCGCCCTTCACATTTGAAATCAGGAAAATCGTGTTTCCGTTTAAGGGCTCTTCGAGTTTCCCATTAATAAATAAAAATTTCACCGCTAGAGTAACATATGATCCCATAATATTCTATTAAGTCTGGAAGAAATGACCCCGCATACCATCTAGACCAGGCAACTCATTGCCATTGATGGCAAATATAATGTCCCTAATTTTGGCAGGAGTCAGGATTTTGTAAGGAGCCTTGTTATCCTCTAAGGATACCACCCTTGGGATTGAATCTTGGACAATATCATGTTGGCGACAGTCATTGCCTGTGCCAAAGACTGATGTAAACTAACTAGGGATATGTTGCTATATCAGATGATTTTCCAAAATAACTCTGCCTCCTTCGATTCTCAAATAAATCTTCTTGTTTATACCCTTGATCTTAGTTGGCATGTGAAAATATGTCGTGTTTCTATCTCCAAGTACAAACCTCCCGAGTTTAGCCTTCTCCGACCAAACTAGTAAATCGTATTTAAAAAGTATTAGAATAATTAATAATATATTATTAATGTGATATATTACAATAATAAGAAAAATTTAAAAGTTTTAAAATATATGGATACGATTTGTTCGATTTGGTTAAACTTTAAAAAAAATCAATCCAAAATTTGAACTAATCCTAACAATTTAAAATAAAATAAAATATGAGCGCATCCAATAATATTCAATTTTGTATAATTTTTAATTTTTTGAGTTAATTTATGATTTAGATTTAGATTGGTTTAAATCTGAATACCTCTAATATTAATTAACACTTCTTCAAAAACAATATAATGTTAACTACGTGATTAAAAAGTGAAAATAGATATCACATTATTCATTTACCTTTTTGTCAAAAAAACATATAGGGTTAAATGTACTTTTGGTCTCTCTATTATCATTAGAAACCAGCTTTTTGGATCCTAAACTTTACTTCACTTGGGATTTTCATGGCCCCCTCCATTTGGCCGCAACATTAATGACGTGTCATAGGAACTATTCAGCCACGTCACATTTATAGAATATTTTATTTCAAACTTTTTTATTTTAAGTTTTAAAAATCAATTAAAATTTAAATAATGATTTTAATAAAAAAATTAAATATGCTTTTATAAGAGAAAACTAGAAACACTGTATGAACTCTAGTTCCTCTTTTGCAACCTTCATCCTCCTCCTTGAAATCGTTCACATTACATTCTGGTCTTCCGCTAAAATGCGAAGTTGCAGCATTTCCTCATTACTTCCCCCAATCAACATCTCTAAAACCAAAATGTCTCAGAAATTAGTTTCCAATTGTAGCTACAAAAATTGTTCAGTGAGGTACAAATGTCATTGTGGTATTGATGCTCCATTAATGACGACTTGGACTAATTTAAACCCATGACATCATTTCTATGGTTGTGGGATGTATAAGGTACAATTTTGTTTATGCTTCTTTTGATGTTGTTCTCTTTTTAAATTATGAACCATTAATATATCTTCCTTCTACTCATTTGATCTCTCCAGTTGCAAGGTTACAAAAAGTGTAGTCATTTTATTTGGTTGGATGAAGAAATTAACCCAAGAGCAAAAGAAGTTATTTCCTCATTACTGTAGAATTTGAATAATGATAAGTAAAAGGTTAAAGATTCCAACATGAGAGATGAAGAAATGAAGATTAAGATGAAATTATTGAAGAAGCATTTAAAGTTCAACTTGATGATTATCATTTTTGTGTTAATTGCATTAGTTGCTTCAATAATAATGAAATAGGATCTTGGTTGAATTTTGTAACTGCTGTACCCTAAAATTTTACCTCCCTTTTCTTTAAGATAGTTCTCACAAAAAGTTCTCAAATGCTCAAGGATCCTCAAGAGTTGATCAGATAAACTCACCTCCTAAGCATTGGGTCCAAATTAGGGTTTTGGTTTTCTCAAGGATAATCGGCCTTTTATTACCTCAACTGACTTTCATGGTTCATTATAGGTCTTCAATAATTCTCATACCAAGTTTCAAGTCTTGCACCACAAATTTGCTCAGTCAATTGCTCAGATGACTGAAAATCAGCTGTATTGGGTAAAAAGTCAACTGTGATCAACATACAGTCAAAATTCATGATTTTTGGCCAAAATCAACATTTTGAAGTCATATTCATCAATTGATCAAGGGTTTATCACAATTCCTCAAGAAAAGCACTCAAATCATCAAAGGGGCAAAATTATTAAAATTAGGGTTTTGACTGAGAATGACTGATCATTGATTTTTGACCTAATACATGGCCTAATGACTTGAAGCATGATCTTAAGGACTCAAAAACAATATCTTGACCTAATTTCATGGCTCAGATCATTTCTCCAGATCAAGGGATTGACAGTTGAAATTTGGATCAACTGATGAAAAGTCAACTGACACACAAAAAGTCAAACTTTGACTTTTTGGTCAACATTGAATTTCAAAGATCAAGAATCATCAATACATTAAAAAATGTAAAACTTGATCATCAAGAATCAAGAAAGTCAAGAAAATTCAACAAAAGTCAATATTTTCAATACTTAGAAAAATTGTAAGTGTTTTTTACCTTGATAATTTCACTACTTCATGACAATTTTTCACTAAGATGCAAGATGATTCAAGGAAAACTTTCAACATGAAAGTTGTAAATATTGATGAATTATACAACTTTGTCCTTGAGGTTTGATGTCCAAAAAATGCTTAGATTTGAAGATATAGGCTCATGAAGTCATGACATTTTTACAAAACTCTTAGTGAAAATTTTAGCAATTTTGGTCAGATTTTTGTCCCAACTTCTTGGCAATTTTTCACTAAGCTTCAAGTTGATTTAGCCAAAGTGGTCAACATAAAGGTTGTAGAAAATGTTCCAAAATTTCAAAGAACTTGAAGAGATCATGCTTGAGCTAAGAGAATCAAAGAGAAGAAGTTGAGCATCCATTCTTGAATTACAAGGCACTATCATGAAGAACACATGATCAAATCTCAAACCTATGTTGCATAATCTTGCTTTTCAGGCTTCTAACTTGCAAATCACTCCATAATTAAATGTTTACACAACTATTTGAGCAATTGTCCAAGTGTTTGAGGCATCATCCAAGTTAGTTTGCCATTAAAGGAAGAAAGCCAAGACTTCCATTTTGGAAAAGTGACTTTAATCACAAAGTCCACTCTCCTCGAGCCTTGCACTTGTTTCTTATGAACATACACAATGTTAAAGCCATAAGCAACATTTCTAGAGCCTCTAACTACTCAGACCATGCTTGTACTTCACATTGAAACCATGATTTTCAAGATTGCTTCATGTATAATCTAACTTAGCCATAACATGTGAATTTATGAACCAAGCCTTCTCAGCCTTCCAAACCTTTTCTCTATAAATAGAGAAGTTATTTGCAAGCTAACACACAAATTGAAGAGCCCTCTAACCCCTTCAAACACCCTGAACTCAGAATTTGTATCCAAAACTCATTGCTTGCCAATTCTGACCTTGAACTTCAAACTCACAATCCACCCGTGTGTTTCACTCTAAATCAATCACAAAGCTTCCATACCTCATTTAGAACCTATCCAAGACCTTGTCCCATCACTGTAACACCATTTTCACCATCCTCAATTTTCAAAAACAACCACCAGCAACTTGACTTCTCCAGAAAGATTCAGCCACTCTCAATCCAAAGTAAGCATTGCATTAGCTTCCTAGGAGTTCAGTGAAGTTATCCAGATCATCACAACACCTCTAGGAGTGCTCAAGCACCAAAAACGATTTCCATTTTTGAGATAAGTTTTCTCAACATCGAACTCCTTATACAAGCATCATTAATGGATACTTTATGAATGAGAAATGTAGACATTATTGCCTTGAATCTAACCATGTCTTTAGTTTTCATTTATATTGCCTGAGTGATGTGAATTTTGAAGTTGAACTTTCTGAAAAATTAGGGTTTATTTTGGTATCAATAGAAACTCATGTTTATCTTTGAATATTAGCTTTAGTTATTTGCATGGTTAAATTCGTGATGAAAAATGGAGCAAGTTTCATGTTTACACTTTTGAAAATGGTTGAGAAATGAGCAAGTTTGAAAATTTAAAAATGTGACAATGGTGACTGGCGCGAGGTTAGGGATGAAGTCATGTTCAGAAACGAGTTTAAAATAAATTTTGTGCAAGTTTTTTTACCACCGGATGTAACAGCCACCCCAGTGTTAAAGAAGCGCGCGTTAAGTCATTGATCTATAGGGATCTGGGTTCGAGCCCCAGTTGTACCCTTTTGTTTTTCTCATATTATTTCCCTGCAGATTCAGTGCACACAAGCCAGGCACGCCTACCATGAGCTTTACATTAATGCCATTAGATCTACCAGCCATCCAATCCAGCGCTCCACATGAGCAAGACCATGACGCACTCTCATAAGTCAGCCACATGGAATCCCAAAATAGGCGTTTGGGCCTTCTTGTACTTGGGCCTTTCCTTTTTTTTTTTTACTTCTTTATACCCCCCATTTTCTTTATAATACGCAGACCCATAACTATTTTTTTATTATTGATTTTCTGATTCAAACATAAATGCATCTTGGGCCAAGATGCTTTTCACTACTTTTCACCCTCTTTTTACTTTTACACCTCAGGCCCAAATATATTTTTTTTTATATTCTTCATATTTTCTTATTTTTATTTCTTTATTTATTTTTATTAAATCAAAAATAAAAAAACATATTTTCTTATATAATTAAATTAGTAAATATTTTAACTCAAACACTTTATTTTATTTTTGTTAATTAAATTAAATTTTATTAGTTCTTTTACATTATAAAACATTTTATTAACATTAACATTCAAATTATATTACAAACAAATTATTAGACTTAGATTTAATTTTCTTCTTAATTTCAATTAATTTAGATTTTCGGTTTTGATTAAATAATTAATTAATTTCTCTTGTAATTAAAATTAATTAGTTTAATTAGGTTAATTACCAAATCTTTTCTCCATCAAAAAACAATAAAAACTTTCTTCTTCATCTTTACATTTTTTGCATTTTATTATTATCCATGTTCAATGTTTTGTAATAGATAATTAGGCTTTATTACTTTCTCCCCTTCATTCACAAAATGGTACCCCCAATTTCCAAAGTGTTGTAATAACGTAGGATATTTAAATTCCGCAAATTATCGCTTTCTTTATTATTGCTAGTAATTAGGATTTCTATGACAATATTTAAAATCAAATATTAGAAAACCCTAATTCAAGATAAAATAATTGAAACAAAACACCTTGCACACATGCACCTCTAGGGTAACCCACGTTTGTTGCCTCATATATAAAGAGTCATGTCCCTCGAATATGGAATGTTTTAGCAAAGACCCTTGATTAAAAGATCGTAGTCCCTCGATGACCCTTTGATGTTGCCTTCGATAAACGATCTTAGTCCCTTATGACAATTGCTAAAACATCTTACTAGTTGCCTTCTATGACTGTACGATGACTCACGCCTGTCCCTCACGTCCGACGATATGGATCCTTACCAACCAATGGTAAAATAGCACTATCTAAAGGAGGAGGAAAAAAATAAATACTTTTTGAGTAGGTAGATTGCTCGTAATTTCTTGCTCACAAACTAAAACCATTTCCACACCTCACACTTTCAAAAACAAACATCTTTTCAAACACTCTTTTCAAACAAATATTTTTAAAACAAACATTTTGTATACATTCTCAACGATACGAGAATCATTGCAAAATTTATGCACTAAGGCGTTTTCAAAATATTTCCAAAAAACAAATATTTTGTATACATTCTCAATGATACGAGAATCATTACAAAATTACCATCTTCAAAAATCTTCAAACATTTTCAAACATACACAAACACAAAGCATTTTAAAGTGATCAAGCAATTAAGAGCCCGTAGATAACTGATCGATGGATATGGTAGTCTAAATAATCTGGACTGCAAATGTATAGTGTTATCGCGTAGTTTTAAAGATTATCGAACCTAAAGGACCAAAAGTCAAACATACCGTTATCTAGTGTTACGGTGTAAATCCAAGGATAAAAATATTTGGTTTAGATTAGGGGAACTAAAAGTAAGTTTAAATATAATTAAATAATCAGAGGGGGAAACAACCAATATGTAATGATCGGACTTCGGGAATTAGTAACCTATTTGGTAACTCGCAATTTCCAACAATTCTCAGTAGAAATGTATCAGTTTAAAAACCCTCGTCTCACACTGTCGTGGTTGTTGATTCAGGTTATGCAGTTAAGTCCTAACGTATGCTCTCGCTATCCCATCGGAGTTAGAAACATTCTTTTGAAAACAAATAAAGTCTAATTCGCCTTAAAGCACTCTCGCTGTTTTTAAAGCCAATGCCTAATTTCTACTGTCCAGTTAAAGATCCTCAAGCTCTCACTTTATTGAACCTAACTTCTATTCGTCTTTTACTCTCATAACAAAATGGTTCATCATTAAAAATAAAGTAATCTAGTCCAGAAAATGGTTCAATAAATAAATAACCAATAGTATTACCAAATTCCCTCAGTTTTATGACCTAACATACCGGTACAGAAATCTAGCCTAGCATATTATAAAACTTAATCACAGAATATTAAAAGCCTGAAAACAAAGTAAACATGATTATTGAATTAAAGGAAAATAATAATTTATTAAAATGAAAACCTGAAAATAAATGCGACTGGAAAACGGTAACAATTCGTTCGGCTCTAACGAGAGGCACTCCTCCACAGGTTGGTAGGTTTTGCTTTGATCCGGAAGAGAAACAATTGCAAAGAAATAAAATAATAAACTTAAACAAAAATTCTGAAGGTCTTGAAATAAACTAAGGGGCAATAGATTTTCAGTGCAGAACTCTATTTCTTAAATGGGTTGGGAAAATAATACTGCTTAAAACTAAGTAAGAACAATAATTCTGGAAAATAATGCAAGAAAGGCGAAAAACGGAGAGCCCCGCTGAATGTGTGAAGTCTACTATTTATATTGGTATTGAATAACTGCATCTGAGAATTTGTAGGGTTGTTGGATCTCTGTGTAGCTTGGAACGCGAATATAGCAAGTGAGACATTTTCATTGCAAGCTTGAAGTACGTGGGAAAAATAATAGGAGAAAGTGTGTTGTCGTTCGTCAAGGTCCAAGTGACGTTCGTCACTACTTGGTCATATGCATTGCCGGTCGTCACGCATTCCCCGTCGGTCGTCACGGAGTTGCCGCTTCAAGTGGGCCACGCTTTTGGGCTTGGGCTTATCCTTTGGCTCTTCTTTTTTTTTTTTTTTGTACCCCTTTTCTTCTTTTTCTCATAATTAATTTGATACCTGCAAAATAGACAAATACCAACTACAATGCAATTTAATTTAGAATAAAATGGAAAATAATTTAATTAAATCAAGCTAAATATGCAATACATTTATGTGTTATCAAACTCCCCCATACTTGAATCTTTGCTTGTCCTGAAGCAAGTGCTCAGTATGATGTTTGTCTAAACATTGGTCAGGTGCAAATGTATGACGCAAATCAACTTGTACGCGGTTGCATGGTGTTTTTGTTAGAGAATCAAAAGCTTAATCTATACTCCAGCACTACGGTAACGAAACTAGACAATCCCGTCTTACGTGAACCAGTTGCAGATGCTATTATAGCTCACCCCAAGTAGTCGTCTCGTTTCACACATTTTCATTTGAGTGCAATCACATTAAGCCCTTTATCCTAACACGTACATAGCAGAATAGCCGGTTAGTGGTTATGACCTTTTTAGCACAGTTGTTTCTGGCACAATAATGTGGCAACCTTCTTTTTACCCATTTGTATGATGCGGGGGATCAAACCGTAGTCTGCCCTACCAAGTTCAGTACCAGATGCCTCTGAACCACCTACAATGGATTTTATGTTACTTTGTCGGGCTTACATCCGTTGGATTAAACGATCGGGTGAGGATCGGCCAATTTAATAGGTGTATTTTCTGTAACATTTTCTAAATAAATTACTGAGATCATCCACTTATATTCATCGACTTTATGCGTAGTTTGTGTTTAAGATGGTGCTGACTGTAACGCCCCGATATTTAATTATTTATTTAATTAATTATTGTTTTGAATATTTTATTTTAATTCAAATTTTTATCGTCGAAGTCATAACTATTTTATTATGTTGGAATAATAATTAATCAGGTTTATATTGGTAGAGTCAAGTTGAAGTATCATCTTATTAATAAGCTTAGAATTGATGTTGGGCTTGATTATGGTGTCGCGAAGTAATAGGGGGGGTGTATTGATTAGGCCCATTTAAGTTTACTAAGGATTAAATAATAGTATTTTTATTAGAAAATAGAAGGAGAAAGAGAGGGTAGTGTTATCAGGAAAACAAAAGGGGAATAGGGTTTTGTGAGAAGAGAAGAAGAACAAGAAAGTTGATACTAGGGCCAATCCAAGAAATTCCATTGAAGCTCCTTAGACTGCCTTCAAACCAAACAAGGTAAGGGTGGGGTTTCTTATCCTATAATAGGCATATGATATTTTGTATGTGGGATTATATTATTTTGTTGATTTGTGTTGACTTGTGTTGTTGTGATAATAATTGATTTGATTATAGAATTGTCAAAGAATAGGTGTGTTGCTGTGTTATAACTTGTCCCTAGAATGGATTTGGTATCTCTAGAGTATAGCAGGAAATTGATTGAAATAATGTCGAAATTAAGAAGAAGAAATAAAAATTTGGCCTGAGGGTGGAAGTGCCGTTCGACACTTGTTGTGTATGGGGGGCTTCCGTTCGGTAGTGTTGTACCCCAAAATTTTCCCTCTCATTTTAGCAACATTTCTCATCACAAGGCTCTTTGAACTCAAGATCAAGCTAGGGTTTGCTCTGCTCAAGACATCTCCTTGCACTACTGACCTAAATTAGGGTTTGAGTTTGCACATGGATTTTTTTGACTTACAATGCTCAAAGTGACTTTCATACTTCATGTTGGACTTATAAGTTTGTCCATACCAAGTTTTAAGCCTTGAATCAAAGTTTTACCCAGTCAATTGAACAGTTGACCTAGAAATCAACTGTATTGGGGAAAAAGTCAACCGTGGCCAATTTACAGTCAAACTTCATAAATTTTGACCCACATCAACATTATGAACTCATATGAATCATTTTATCAAGTTTGGACTACAACTCCTCAAGAAATTTGATCAGATCATCAAAAGGGCAAAATGGTCATTTTTAGGGTTTTGACTGTACAAAGGCAATTTCTGACTTTTTGACCTAGCCAATGGAAAATTGGGTTCAAGCATGGACTCAAGGACTCAATGGCATCATCTTGACCTATTCACAAGGTTCAAAAGATCTCAATTGCATTGGATTGACAGATGAATTCCTCAGTCAACTGATCAAATTTTGACTGTACACTGAAAAGTTAAACTTTGACCTTTTGGTCAAAATCAAGTGCCAAGGGTCATTTTTCATCAAAATGTGTCAAAACATGAAACTTGTTCATCAAGAAACCCATTTTTGCAAATTAGGGTTTAAAGTTGAAAATTTTCATAACTTAGAATTTTTCTAAGTTATGAAATTTTCTTAATTTTTCCTAACTTTGACCAACATTTTCACCATGATGCAATTGGATTCAAACAAAACTTCTAAGATGAAAGTTGTAGTCCTCCACAAAGTCTACAACTTTGATGCACAAAGTTTTCCCAAAAGAAGCTTGGATCTCAAGTTATGATTTTTAGAACAAGGGTCCCTAAAACTTTTAACTTAGTGAAATTTTGCCCTAGTTTAGGCAGGATTTTGACCCATCTTCATGGCCATTTTTCACATAGTTCCACTTGGAATATCAAATTGCATTTCAAATATGTATTGTAGATAATGTTGCAAGCTTTCCAAAATGTCCATGAACTCTCCAAAATCATTTGTGGTTATGGAGAATCGAAGGCTTGAAGTTGGCAAAAACTCACTTTTCATCCATGGCATATTCATATGGATACAAATTACCAATTCAAATCAGCTTTCTTTGCACTAGATTACAGGCCTCAAAATCATTCCACACTCAATAATTTAATGCAAATCCATTGGTCTAAGGCATTGTTTTTGTCATTAGAACATTGCACACAAAATTAATCCCTAAGTAGAAAAAGCAACATTTCCATTTTTGCTTAAATCTTGCTTTATGTCAAAACTGATTTCTTGAGCATTGGTCCATATCTTATGCAGAAGATCAAATCCACAAATTAGAGGGGCCAAGAGCAGAGGGTGCAAGCATATGGATAGCCTGTACAGGCCTGTTTCACATCACTTCTCACACTTTGCTTCATAACCAAGAAATTTGTCCAAAACACAAAAACTGGAGTCTCAGCAAAAACCAACTTATGCAAGCTCTTGAAACAACTTTCTCACATCCCCTTGAGCCTAAAACACGACCCTTTGAGTCCTAAAACATCCCATAGCTCAAAATCACTCTCCATTGGCAAAACAGGGCAGCATCTGCATCTTGACTTCCATAGCACAATTTGCTCGTGCGTTTTGCCCCAAACCTGTTCAAACACCTTCCATACAACTCATCCAGGCTATCCCAAACCTTAAACACTAACTGTAACTCCATTTACAGGGTTTTCCATTTTCAATTCCAGCTTGTGCAGGTTGAGTTCTGTACGTTTGTTCAAGCACATTCAAGGCAAGCTAGGCATTGGAGAAGGTCAAGGGAAGTTCAAGCAAGCTCCCAAACATCTTAGGCCTTGTTGAAAAGCCCCACATTGCCATACACGAAGTCAGCTGAAACAGGTTTTTTGTCAACTTCCTATCTCTCTATCTAGGAACATTTAGGCTTAGGTTTGTGAATAAGAAATGTAGTATTCATTGCCATCAAGCTGTACATATGCTCAGTTTTCATTTTAATTAAGCATGCTAAGAGAATTTGGTCCATGAACATCCTGAAAAAATTAGGTTAGATTTTAGGGCCAGAGAAATTTTCTCTGGTCTTTGAGAGTTAGGACAAGTTTTTTATATGGTTGAATTCGTCTTGAAAAACCCTACAACTTTGATGTTATGTGTTTTTGCAATAGAGCTCGTATACAGGTTGTTCATGTTGGGAACCAGGCGCGCGCGTTTTGTGAAGACAAAGGTTGAAGATGAAGTGTGGTGGGCTGGGCTTGGTCCTGGCTCACTATTGACACCCCCTTTTACTGAATGCACCACTGGCCCAATTTCTTTACATTTTCGTATTTTTATATTTATTTTCATTTTTTGATTTTGTTTTATATTTTCCAAACATAAAAATATCCAAAAATATTTTCATTAAATTTTCACATTTATTTTTATTATTTTTGTTATTTTTTTTAGACGTAAAGATAATTATTAGGTAATATATACTTTTATTTTATTTAATAAAAACTTATAAATATTATAGAAATATTATATATTTTATTTTTAGTATTCATACCTATAAAAATAATATTTTTCTCATATACTATCATTTTTCCTAAATACTTGTATATATTTTATTTTATTTATTGTACATAATTAATATAATTAATACATATATACATACTTTTATTTTATAAATGCTTGAGAATAAAAACATGAAAAAAAATATAATTTTATTTTTATTATTATTTATACTTAAATAATACTTTTTTCTAAATATTTTTTATACACATTATTTTATTTTATTGTATATAAATAATATGATTAATATATTTATTTTCTTAAAGAAAATTAGGGTTTTACCCTTAACCAAATAAAATTAATCTTTTTATTTCTTTCTTTCTTTTTACATTAAATATTTTTACATACATAAAAATAAACAAAAACCTTTTTGCATATTCATATTATTTTGTATATTTATTTAATTTGATTATTTAAATATTATTCATTTATTATTTATGCCATTTGATTCAATTTGGGTGTAATAGTAAAACTAGGGTTTTAATTTCTTGTCAAATATTCCCCATTCAAAATTGTATCCCCCTCCCCATAATCATGTTGTAATAGTGGTAGATTTATTTTACGCATTTACGCTTTCAATTATGCCACGATTAGAGATTAGGGTTTGTATGCCATTAATCCAAAAATCAAACAAATAGATTGACTAATACCAAGACAAAAATGCATGAAAATCAATACACAATGTACACTTGCACCCCTAGGGTTTCATCCACTTGTTGCCTTAAAAATGGGCCATGTTATACATGTTTGGTACTTTGGCAAAACAAAAACAAAACAAAAGATCATAGTCCCTCAATGACGCTATCTTGGTTGCCTAAACAAAATGATCAAGTCCCTCGAAAAATTTCTAAAGATACTTAACACAATTGCTATCATGGTCTATACGATGACCCGCGCCTGTCCCGTTTAACATCCTAATACAAGGTTGTTTACCAAATGCAATGGAAAAACAACATTGTTAAAAGGGTTGAAAGACATATAGGAAATTTTTTTGAGTAAAATAGGGTAGACAACTCTTAGTTACTTGATCAAAAAACTTGCAAAACATCCTTGCTATTTTCAAACACACCTCACAACACAATTTCAAAATATTTCCCAAATCAAACTTTCAAACATTGAAATCTTTTCAAAAGACGATACACCTTTGTATACATTCAAACAAGAATCATTACAAAGGTTGCCACAACGATGGCCTCTTTTCAAAACATCTTTCAAAACCATACACAAAGCACCATTTCAAACAATTGAAAAGCAAAAGCAAGTGATCTAAACAAGTAACTAAGAGCCCATGGATAACCATGGATGAAAAGGGTGCTTGCACCTTCCCTTTTCATAATCTACTCCCCGAACCCAAGAAAACATCTCAAAGGTCTTTCCTGTGCTTTTTGACCTTTCCTTAGGATAAAATAAAAAGTCGGTGGCGACTCTTGCTAAACCGAAACATTTGCGAACACAAACGCAAAACCTCAAGTCAGTTCTCCCACCGTATCACAGAACTGACGACTCTGTTGGGGACATAACTAAAAGTGGAGTTACCTTAGGGTTTAGATCACCTTTACATGCTTATCTTGTTTGATTTGATTGCTTTACATTTGGTTCTCTTGTTTGGGTTTGAATCCTCCACCCGGATTTTTGGGAAACATTCATAGGTAAATAGCAATACATTGTGGAAACTGTGCGGGGTATACCAACATGGTTGAAGCAATAGCTATATTAGTGCGACATATTTGTGGGTACCGGTAGCCTTTGAGTCAATCAAAGAGAATACGGGGCCGCTGAGTGATGTCATGAAGCACTAATGAACTCTTAGAACCTTACTTGACCATCTTGGCCTTTTTTAGGGGTAGTGAGATAACCGGCTTTGGTGCAGTCCGAAGTTGGTAGATACTCGATACTACATTCATTAAGGGTTGTTTTCTTGGAATATTTCGGTCGCCAGTTAAGTGGCTAAACTGAAACAATGAACACAGAAAATAATCCAGTGATATTGAGCTCCTTAGAACCCGACTACTATTTATAGGACAGGTTGAGCCAACTAACTTCAAGAGGGTACTTACCTATGAAACCTCAAGCAAGCCTGAAACTAGGATCTTGTGTGATTTGCTTGTACATATACTTGTGCATACATCATGAACATCATAAAGCATCATATGCATCCACTAACCATTTCAAGGGTTTGGATCTTCATCTTTGTTCTTGTTTTGTAGGTCATGGAATCTCTTCACAGGAAAACAATTCAAATCAACCTTGTGAGAATCCCTCCTCAACTCAAGGAGCTTACTTCCAAGATTCCAGAGAATTCTCTCTTCAGTGAAATACATGGTAGACTCCTCAACTTGGTCAACTTCAACATTGAAGAAGACATGGTGAAAGTTCTCTTCCAATTCTTTGACCCCCTACACCACTGTTTCGCATTCCCTGATTACCAACTAGTACCTACTTTAGAGGAATTTTCTCAACTCCTGAGGATTCCTATTCTCCATCAACTACCCTATAACGGTACGAAAAGAGAACCAAATCCTGAATATGTTGCTCAAGCATTACACTTGCAACCATCTGATATCAAAGGTCATTGGGAAACCAGAAGTGGTGTCAAGGGTTTCTTGGCAAAGTTTCTGTTTGAGAAGGCACAAGACTGCTGGAATTCTCTAGATCTGCAAGCTTTTGAAGAGATTGTAGCACTTCTCATCTATGGGTTGGTCTTGTTCCCAAACCCTGATCAGCTTATAGATGTGAATGCTGCCAAGATTTTCATATCTCGGAATCGTGTGCCTACATTGCTTGGGGACATCCTACACTCATTTCACACACGAACAATGAGGAAAAGAGGTGTTCTCATGTGTTGTACTCCTCTTCTAGCAAGGTGGTTTATTTCTCACTTTCCCCAATCAGTTTTGAAGAATGAGCAGGGTTTAAGGTGGTCACAACGGTTGATGACCCTCACACATTTTGATGTTCATTGGTGTTCTCGGTCCAGAGAAAATGTCATCATCATTGATCGTTATGGGGAATTCCCTAATGTCCCACTACTTGGCATTAGGGGAGGCATTACCTACAACCCCTGTTTAGCTTTTAGGCAATTTGGGTATGCCCGAAGGGATGGCCCTCATGATATGCTGATTCCTGACTTGGTTTTTGACTTCGACAACGATGCTCAAAGACTTTGACAAAGGTTTATCTGAGCTTGGAGGATGCCCAACAAAGTGGATAGTAAGACACTGGGGCACAAGAATTCTATCCCCCTTGAGCCTTATCTCAAGTGGGTACGAACCCGCGCCCAGAGTCTTATGATGCCTTACCCCCACATTCTCCCTGTGATCAAAGAGCCTGTTGTGGAAGGAGAGGTTCCATACACCCTCCTACATCCAGACATGCCAACATCATTAGAAGAATTACAAAAGAGTTGGATACAACTCAAGGAAGAGCAGAACACTTTTGAAGCCAGCTTCTATGCTAGTGAGAATAAGGTTTTGAAACTTACCCGCCGACTTCACGAAGAGGAGACTCTTAACACCTACATCGCACCAAAGAGGATGCGCAACGTCTTTTTACATTAAGAATTTTGTAATATTCTGCCCATGGGGCATTTATGTACTAACAAATTTCTCCTTATTAATATGACGTGTGTTCTTTTTGTTTGCTACAACTTTGAATTTCTGAATCCTTGAGTGCATTACATGAATACATATCATTCATCATATGCATAAACAGGTCTTCACACCAGGTTTCCTTATCTTTCTGCTGTTTATTTCAGCAAGATGGATATAGAGCAGACGGTCAAAGATCTGCAAGCACAAAATTCTCAGTTCCAATAACTCCTCATAACCTTGGCCAAGGGTCAAGAGGATCTTAAAGAACTGTTAGAGAAAGAGAAGGAAAAAGACAAAGAGAAAAAGAAGAAAAGAACTGGTGTGGCCACTATGGGAAGAAGGTTTGAGAACCAGGCTAGAAGGGTCCTCGAGTTCCCCTCGACGTCTAACGAAGGGGTTGGTAAAGGTAAAGGAGTTGCAATGTCCTCCGAGTCTGAAGCTGAAGAGGAAGAAGAAGAAGAGGAGGAAGATTACTCTGAGCAGCAGTATCCTCCTACGGACGATAAGTATAAAAATCTGGAAGACTGGCTGGCAGCCATGGAGGTACAAAGGGTACCTGGGCTAGATTTCGAAGAACTAGGGTTGGTTGTTGGGATCGTCATTCCTCCCAAGTTCAAAGTGCCTACATTTTCTAAATACGACAATTTGTCTTGTCTGAAGATGCATCTGCGGTCCTACGTCAGAAAGATCCAACCTCACTCTTCTGATAAGGATCTGTGGGTCCACTTTTTTTAAGATAGTTTGTCGGGTACACAATTGGACTGGTTCTATCAACTTGAGAGATCTGATGTACATAATTGGGAAGATTTAGCTGCTGCTTTCTATCGACAATACCAATATAACGCAGATTTAACGCCTACTCGTACTCAACTACATAGTATGGGTATGGTCTCTAATGAAGGATTTAAGGAGTATGCCCAGAAGTGGCGGGATTTGGCTGGAAGGGTGCATCCACCATTGTCGGATAGAGAGCTGTTTGAGATGTTTTTGGGGACCCTATCAGGTCCATTCTTTAATCACTTGATCGGGAGCTCATCTGCAGGATTCACCGAATTAATTCTGACAGGTGAAAGGGTCGAAGCTGGCATTAAGAGTGGTAAAATTCAGAAGGATACCTCTGCTTCCACTGCTATCAAGAAGACCTTCCCAGCCAAGAAGGAAGTTTCTGCTGTTCACACCAGAGAAATCAAGGAAGAATGGAGCACCGATCAGCGGTGGGGGCTGTGATGATCCAGAACTCCTCAGCCAATCAACCTCGAAGCAGTCAACCCAGAGCTAACCAACAAAGGGTAGAAAGACCACAACGACAATTCACCCGGATCAATATGACACCGGCTCAGGTCCTCCCTCATCTGTTAAAGTTAAACCTTACCAACTTGAAAGAGGCGCCAAAAAACCCAAATACCTCTTCTCCCTATTATCATTCCAATGCAAAATGTGCATATCATTCGGACAGTGTGGGGCATGACACCAACAACTGTTGGGCCCTTAAAAACAAGATCCAAGATTTGATAGATGCCAAGGAGGTGGAGTTTGATGCCCCCGAAAAACCTAATGTGATATCCGCTCCTATGCCAAAGCATGGTCATAATGTCCATGCTATTGTGGACGATCTTCATGTTACCGCTGTTGATGACTTAATAACTCTGTTGCCATTGATAAAGATAAATCTGTTGAAAGCAAGGATCTTCCCGGGATGTAAAAAAGATTGTTACTTTTGTTCAACCTTGCAATCCGACTGTCCGCTGTTGAAGTCAGGCATCCAACGCCTGATGGATACTCAAGAGATCCTCTTTCAAAAAACTCCTGTTGATACTATTACTCATGTTACTCCTGTTACTCCAATCAATGATATTGCTATAATCACCATTTCCGACAATCTTTCCAAGACCTGCAAAAGGCCTGTTAAGATTACACTCGATCCAAAGTTTGTACCGCTGAAGATTACCATGCCGGGGCCTATCCCATATAAGTCCAACAAGACGATACCGTGGAATTATGGAGGAGAGATCTTCTACCATAGTGTCAAGCAGATCGAATCATCCGAAGAGAATTCCGATGAAGAAATTCCTGATGTAGGAAATATTACGGGGACAAGTAAGATCACTCGTAGCGGACGAATCTTCTCTCCGGAGATTGCTCCTCCACGGGCAGTCTTCGGACCCTCAAGTGCTCCTGTGCCTGTCAAGATATCTGTGCAAAGTCCAGTAATTGAAGAAATTGTTACTCCTGAAGTTGTACCCTTTGCTGTTACTGCTGATAAAGGTAAGAAGATCCAAGAAGCGCCTGTCAGGACGAGGGCTCAGACTTTGGTTATCCTCGAGACCACCCAAAAGGAGATGGAGGAGATTTTAAAGATAATTAATAAGAGTGACTATGATGTCGTAGAACAGCTGGGGAAAACCCCTTCAAAAATCTCTATGCTGGCTCTATTGCTCTGCTCCGAGGCTCATGCCAAAGCCTTGATCAAATTCCCGAAGACGGCACACGTGCCTCAAGAAACTTCTGCGGATCAGTTTCAAGAGTGCGTGGCTAGCCTTACAGCCGACAATGGTCTTGGTTTCTCTAATGCCAATTGTGATACGGTGGGAGAACTGACTTGGGATTTTGCGTTTGTGTTCGCAAATGTTTCGGTTTAGCAAGAGTCGCCACCGACTTTTTATTTTATCCTAAAGAAAGGTCAAAAAGCACGGGAAAAACCTTTGAGATGTTTTCTTGGGTTCGGGGAGTAGATTATAGAAAGGGAAGGTATTAGCACCCTTTCTATCCATGGTTATCCATGGGCTCTTAGTTACTTGCTTAGATCACTTGCTTTACATTTCTATTGTTTAAAATGGTGCTTTTCAATGGTTTGAAATGGTGCTTTTCAATTGTTTGAAATGGTGTTTTGTGTGTGATTTTGAAAGATGTTTTGAAAAGAGGCCATCGTTGTGTCAACCTTGGTAATGATTCTTGTTTGAATGTATACAAAGGTGTTTTTGTCTTTTGAAAAGTTTTCAATGTTTGAAAGTAGGGTTTTGAGGTTGTGTTGTGAAGTGTGTTTTTGAAAATAGCAAGGATGTTTTTGCAAGCTTGATCAAGTAACAAAGAGTTATCTACCCTAATTTACTCAAAGATCTTTCTTATGTTTTTAACCCTTTTAACAGTGTTGTTTCACCATTGCATTTGGTGAACAACCTTGTGTTAGGATGTTAACGGGACAGGCGTGGGTCATCGTATAGACCATGATAGCAACGGTGTCAAGTATTTTTGGCAATTTTCTTAAGGGACTTGATCATTTTGTTTAGGCAACTCAGACAACGTCATCGAGGGACTATGATCTTTTTGATTGTTTTTGTTTTGCCAAAGTACTCAACATGCAACCATGGCCCATTTTTGAAGGCAACAAGTGGATGAAACCCTAGGGGTGCAAGTGTGCATTGTGTTTGTTTTTTCATGCATATTTATCTTGGATTAGGTCAAACTAATTGTTGATTTTATTTGCATACAAATCCTAGGTCTAAGCATGGCATAATTGAAAGCTTTTAAATGTGCGAGAATTTAAATGCTACACTATTACAACATGATATAGGGAGGGGGGGTACAAATTTGAATTGGGGATATTTAACAAGAAAGTAAATTCTAAGTTATTACAACCATATCGAAAGTATAGGCAATATTTAAATGTACAACAATTGAATATAATACGATAAATAAATGTCAAATAAAAGGTATTATGCACAAAATGATTTTTATATATACAAAAAAGTATTTTTTCAATGTGAAATGTAAATAAAATAAAAATGATCAATTTTAATCATTTTTCAATTTAGGACAAGAAGCCCTAATTCTTAATAAATAATATTATTTATTAGTTATATACAATAATATACTAATTTATACAAAAAATAAAAGTATATTATAAAAATGATATTTTTAATACACAATATTAATAAAAATGAAAATGTGGTATTTTTGTATTTTTTACCTAATTATCTAATAAAATAAAATATATAAGTATGTATATATATATTAAACATATTAAACATAAAAAAATAAAAATTAATTATTTACAAAAAATGAATATTTTCAAGAAAATGCTTTCAAATATAAATAAAAATAATAAATGAAAATAAGTATATTTTTTGCATTATTTTTTAGTTTTGTTAAAAAAAGAAAATAGTTCATTTATATATGTATACTTAATAAAATAAAATAAATATCAAATAAATATGAAAAAATATAGAAAATTATTTTTGGCATTTTTTATATTTAGACAAAGAATAATAAAGTCAAAATAAAAAATAAAAATGTCAAAATGATAAATATTTAAATAAATGGGCCAGGGGGGTGTAAACAGAAAATGGGGGTGTTAGAAGTGAAAACAAACAGGCCCAGCCCATCCAAACTTCTTCTTCTTCCTCTTGTTCACAAAACACACGCTTCTGTGCATCAATGGCTAACTCCTGATTCTTTGATTTTTTGACAAAACTCATAACATGAACATTGTAGAGAATTAAGCAACGAATTCAACCATATAAAAAACTTGGATTAACTCTCAAAGACCAGAGAGAATTTCTCTGGCCCTAATTTCTAACCTAGTTTTTTCACAAAGTTCATGAGTGAAATTTTCTCAGCACGATTAATGTAAATGAAAACTAAGCATATGTATGGCTTCAGGGCTATGAGTACAACATGTTTCATTCACAAACCTAAGCCTAACCATTCCTAAATAGGGAGATAGAAGTCTATGAAATACCTGTTTCAGTTGACTTCGAGCTGGACAATGCAGCAACCTTCAATGGTGTTTGAGCTTCTTTTGAGCTTGCCTGAGGTCCAAGGAAGCTTCTCCAATGCTTGGCTTGCTTTGAAACAACTTGAATCGTGCTGTAGAACTCAACCTGCAGAGTTTTGAAATGAAAATGGAAAAGTGTGTTAGAGGTGTTACAACTTGCAATGGGGGCCTGGGATAGTTCAGGTGAGTTGATTGGAAGGTGTTTGGACTATCTTTGGACAAAACTCACGATGGAATTTGGTTGTGGCTTGCAAAATGCAGAACCTGCCCTGTTTTGTAGAAAAATAATGATTCTGAGTATGAGGAGGTTTGAGTGATGAAAGGGTCGTGTTTCAGGCTTGTTGGGAGGTATGGAACTTGTCTACAAT
The DNA here is from genome assembly GCA_948472305.1 of Vicia faba. Taxonomy (NCBI): domain Eukaryota; kingdom Viridiplantae; phylum Streptophyta; class Magnoliopsida; order Fabales; family Fabaceae; genus Vicia; species Vicia faba. The sequence continues at coordinate 230,720,026 of OX451740.1, read as the reverse complement.
GTTTGCCTAAGATTATGTTAACAGATATGAGAGATTGTATATGTTTTGCCCCTTTTCTTCTTTTTCAAGCAAGAGTATGTGTCCTCCCAATGCAGGCCTGCACAAGCCCTAAATCATGCTGCCTCTTTTGTTCTTGGTTACTGGAATTAGTGAACTTGATCTTGCCTCAAAGATCTGGCCCCATGCCTCAAGGATTTGGTTTTGACATAAAGTGATGAAGTTTAGGCAAAAATGGCATTGTTGCTTTTTCCTTTTAAGGCTTAAACTAGTGTATAATGCCCTAATGACCAAGACAATACCTTAATACAATGGATATGCATTAAATTAAGGAGTACAAATTGGTTTTGAGGCCTGTAATGTTGAACCAAGCTAGATAGATCAGAATTGCAAGTTGTTATGAACATGCATTGGCCATGGACAAAAGTGAGTTTTTGCCAACTTCAAGCATTCGATTCTCTCTAACCACAAGGGTGTTTGAGGAGTTCTTGGACAATTTGGAAAGCTTGGAACATGTAATATAATCCATATTTGCAATGCAACTTTAAATTACAAGTGGAACTATGTGAAAAGTGGCCAAGAAGATGGGTCCAAATCCTGCCTAGATTAGGGCAAAGTTTCTCTAAGTTAAAAGTTTTAGGTACCCTTGTTCCAAAAATCATAACTTGAGATACAAGCTTCTTTTGAGAAAACTTTGTGAATCAAAGTGGTAGACTTTGTAATGGACTATAAATTTCATGTTTCAAGTTTTGTTTGAATCCATTTTCATCTTGGTGAAAAAGTGGGACAAAGTTAGAAAAAAATAAGAAAATTTCATAACTTAGAAAATTTCTAAGTTATGAAATTTTTCCATTTTAAACCCTAATTTGCATTTTTGGGTTTCTTGATGAACAAGTTTCATAATTTGACATGTCTTGATGAAAAATAACTCTTGGCACTTGATTTTGACCAAAAAGTCAAAGTTTGACTTTTCAGTGTACAGTCAAATTTTGATCAGTTGACTGAAAAATTCATCTGTCAACCCTATGCAATTGAGATCTTCTGAACTTGTTGAATGGGTCAAGACAATTTCATTGAGTCCTTATGTCCATGGTTGAGCTTGATTTGCCATTGGTTAGGTCAAACAGTCAAAAATTGCCTTTGTACAGTCAAAACCCTAAAAATGACCATTTTACCCTTTTAGTGATCTGATCAAATTTCTTGTAGAATTGTGACCCAAACTTGATCAAATGGTTCATATGAGTTCATAATGTTTATGTGGGTCAAATTTCATGAGGTTTGACTATCAATTGGCCATAGTTGACTTTTTCCCCAATACAGCTGATTTTAGGTCAACTATCCAATTGACTGGGCAAAAATTTGAATCGAGGCTTGAAACTTGGTAGGGATAAACTTGTGAGTCCAACATGAAGTATGAAAGTCCATTTGGGCATTGTGGGTCAAAACATCCTTGTGCAAACTTAAACCCTAATTTAGGTCAACAGTGCAAGTAAGTGTCTTGAGCAGAGCAAACACTAGCTTGATCTTCAATTCCAAGAGTCTTGTGATGAGAAAATGTTGATGAAATGGGAGGGAAAAATTTGGGGTACAACAATTGCCCCTGTTTAATCTTCTTGAACCTGAGGAGTTAGATTGGCAAGTTTGTCTTTCGTGACTCGAGGGTAAAAGAGGATTGGACACTAGAGTGCCCGTAAATTTGCACTCGTCAAAACATGGCTGAAGAAATGGGCTTAAAGATGCCATTTGGAGATGGTAGAATCTTGCTGGAGATGGGCTTAAAGATGCCATCCAAGAATGTTTGTTGAATTGCAGTGCCGTAGGTCGGAAGAATGAGCATCAAAATGGTATCCGTGTTTGGGATGCCATTGAACTGTATCTGGAGACTGAGTCTGTATGAGCAAAAGAATGGCGGCCGTGTCTGGCGCGTATCTGAGTTGTAAATGTATTTGAACTTTTAACGAATATCAGAATGACTTCCATGTCTTGGAGTTTATCTGTATTGTATCTGGGTAACAGGAAAACATATGTGTATGGAGCAACTATGTGTTGGGGTTAAACTCTGAGTGACAGAATGGCGACCGTGTCTGGAGCATATCTGGACTGTGTCTGAAGTTGAGACCTGTTTGAGTAGTAGAATGACCGCCGTGTCTGGGGTGTATCTGTACTGTAACTGGGATCTGAAGAAGTGACAAAATGATTTCCGTGGCGACTGCATTAGGGAGAGTCAAACTGCTGATGTAAGAGCCAGAATGGCATCCGTGTCTGGAGTGTATCTGAACCTGTAGTTGATAGTTGAATCTGAATGAGAGATAGAATGGCTGCCGCGGCTGGAGCGTATTTAGTCTGTATCTGATTACTGAAATCTGAATGAGTAGTAGAATGACCGCCGCGTCTGAGGTGTATCCATACTGTATTTTTACTTGAAGTTCTGAATGAGTAATAGAATGACCGCCGTGTCTGGGGTGTATCCATACTGTATCTGAATAATTGTTAGTTAATAGCCTTTTAATCTTATCCTGAAAAGGGTAAAATGTTAGCTAAAACACGAAGTTATATTGCGTGATATGTATGATGCAATGAATTGTAATCTATGTTTATGATATATGGATGTAATGGTTATGCATGTAAGCTGAGTAGCTGTCTTGCTGAGGAAGATAAATCCTGGATAGCTGGAGATAATGACATCTTTGACTGATGCCGGGGAAGATAAATTTTCGACCGAAGCTGGGGATCCCAAAAACTTTGATTGTTGAAGATGAGAAATCCTTGTTGACTTTCCCGGGATATTGGGGAAACTCTGAAAATCTCTTCTGGGGAATTAAAGCCTTGGAGAAACGGGACCAAGAATCTTTGATCTTGCTGGGAGATAAATCTGTGGGGGAGATACTCACCATTCTGGCTCCACTGGGGAATAAGGTTTAGATTAAACTGGCTTCACTGGGGATCTTTGAAGTTTAACTCCGCTGGGGAAATACTCCAAGGTTTCAGCTTTGTTGAGGATCTGAATGATGTATCGTAGGGGATTCCTTCTGGAATGGCACAAAGATATCTTCCTACACCTTCAACCTATCAGTAATTACCTTTTTTCAATTTCGTTTTATTTGTAAGCAGTGATTATATTCGAATGCATATGCCTATTTAACAAAACATTGGACGTTTTCAAATAAAACATAAGTGTAAAAAAGAAAAGAAAGGCAAGCAAATTTCTGCACTTTGAAGTATCTTTGTATTTAACTTTCGTGAGTATCTTTGTACAAAAGAGACAGACACCCTAGTAAGAGAATGTTGTCGTAAAAATTGAAAGAAAATTTTTTATACAAAAGAAAGATGGCTATGTGTAACAATTCCATGGGATTCCCATTCTGCTATAGCCTTCACAACTCTGAATATCTTGTCCATTCGTTGCTTCGTCCATCGATGACTGGATTGATCAAAAGCTTGGAGCTTGTCTGGTGAAGAGATTGTCCTTAAAGTGATCCGATGAGACATAGTCATACGCTTTAATTCCCTAACTTTTGCCTGGACCGCCCTTTCGGGTTTTCGATCCACCGGGAAACCCTTTTTTGCCCAAGTCGCCCTTTCGGGTTTTCAAGTTGCCGGGTGTACAGATTTTTTTTGTTTTATCCCTAATTTTTGCCTGAACCGCCCTTTCGGGTTTTCGGTTCACCGGGATGCCCATTTTTGCCCAAGTCTCCCTTTCGGGTTTTTAACTTGTCGGGTCATTTTATGCGTAGTATCTTTTGACTATGTCTGCGTTCGCAGGATGGGGCAAGTCATCACCGTCCATGGTGATCAAAATCATTGCCCCACCAGAAAAGATGCTCTTGATTACAAATGGTCCTTCGTAAGTAGGAGTCCACTTGCCCCTGGGATCACTTTGCGGTAGTATGATCCGCTTGATTACAAGATCTCCGACTTGATATACTTGGCGCCTAACTTTCTTGTTGAAAGCCTTGATCATGCATTTTTGATACGCCTGACCATGACAAACAGCAGTAAGTCGTTTCTCGTCAATCACATTGAGTTGATCAAGCTGGGTCTGAATCCAATCGTCTTCACTCAAACCGGCATCCTTCATAATCCTTAAAGAAGGAATCTGAACTTCCATAGGCAAAACAACCTCCATGCCATATACTAAAGAAAATGGGGTTGCCCCTGTTGAAGTACGTGTCGTGGTACGATATCCATACAGAGAAAACGGTAATATCTCATGCCAGTCTTTGTAGGTGACTGTCATCTTTTGAATGATCTTCTTGATATTTTTGTTCGCGGCTTCAATAACACCGTTCATCTTCGGCCGATAGGGAGATGAATTGTGATGATAAATATTGAACTATTCGCATAGAGCGGTGATTATAGTATTGTTCAAATTTGTACCGTTATCTGTGATGATCCTATCGGGGATACCATACCGGTATATGAGATTCTGCTTGATGAAACGGGCAACCACATTCTTTGTAACTGAGGCATAGGAAGCTGCCTCGACCCATTTGGTGAAGTAATCAATAGCCACCAGGATGAAGCGATATCCATTGGATGTCGTGGGCTTGATCTCTCCAATCATGTCAATGCCCCACATTGCGAATGGCCAAGGAGCTGTCAGAACGTTGAGAGGAACAGGAGGAATATGTACCTTGTCGGTGTAGACTTGGCATTTGTGGCAGGTACGGGAATGTTGATGACAATCAGCTCCCATGGTAGACCCGTAGTAGCCTGCCCTTAGAATCTTCTTTGCCATTGTATGTCAGCTCAAGTGGGTGCCAAATATGCCACTGTGTATCTCAGTCATGATCAACTTTGCTTCAGCTTTGTCCATGCATCGGAGTAAAACACAATCATGGTTGCGTTTATAAAGGATGCCATTGCTTAGGAAGAACTTGGCAGCAAATCTCCTTAAGAACTTTTTGTCATTGACGGAAGCTCCTTCGGGGTATTCTCTAGTCTGGAGATACCTTTTGATTTCATGAAACCAGGGTTGTTCCACTACTTCTTCGGTATTAATCTCATGACAGTGTGCAGGTTCCTCCATTCGCTCGATGGTAATTTGGGGAGCCTCGTTATCCCAGTTGAGTTTAAACATGGAAGACATTGTAGCCAGAGCATCTGCTAGCTGATTCTCTTCTCGCAGAAAAATGTTCGAAAGTAATCTGCTCGAAATGAGGCAACAATGTCAGGACATGTTCTTTGTATGGGATAAGATTAGGATGTTTGGTGTCCCACTCTCCTTTGACTTGACTGATAACCAAATCCGAGTCCCCAAATACGACCAAAGATTTGATCCCCAGGTCTATAGCAACCTTGAGACCAAAGATGCAAGCTTCATATTCGGCCATGTTGTTGGTACAGCTGAAACAAAGTCGGGCAGTGAAGGGTGTATGGAAACCTTCCGGAGAAATGAGTACTGCACCGATACCGTTGCCAAGTGCATTTGAAGCACCATCAAAGTACAGGGTCCATCGGGATCCTTGTTCAGGTCCGTTATATAGTCTGTTACCTTCGATGTTGTCCAAAGTCATGATGTCCTCGTCAGGGAAGTCGAATCTCATAGATTGATAATCTTCGACGGCTTGATGAGCTAGATGGTCAGCTAGTACACTCTCTTTTATAGCTTTTTAGGTAGTATACTGGATGCCATACTCAGTCAGGATCATCTGCCATCTAGCGATTCTTCCAGATAAAGCAGGCTTCTCGAAGATATACTTGATCGGATCCATCTTGGAAATCAGCAAAGTGGTATGAGTCAACATATACTGCCTTAGCCGGTGAGCAGCCCATACCAAAGCGCAACAAGTTTTCTCGAGCAATGAGTAGCGAGTCTCACAGTCGGTAAAATTTTTGCTAAGGTAATAAATGTTATGCTCTTTTCGACCAGACTCGTCATGTTGACCCAGCACGCACCCCATTGAGTTATCCAAAACAGTCAGATACATGATCAACGGCCTTACTTCTACGTGTGGCATTAGAATAGGAGGTTCTAGTAAGTACTGCTTGATCTTATCAAAAGCAACTTGACAATCATCGTTCCATTCAACTACCTGATCTTTCTTCAACAGTTTGAAAATTGGCTCGCAGGTAGATGTCAGGTGAGAGATGAACCTCGCAATATAGTTCAAGCGTCCCAAGAATCCTCTAACCTTCTTTTCAGTACGGGGGGCAGGCATTTCTTGTATAGCTTTTACTTTAGATGGATCAACCTCAATGCCCTTGTTGCTGACAATAAATCCCAAAAGTTTACCAGACCTAACTCCAAAAGTGCACTTGCTTGGATTTAGTCTGAGTTTATACTCCTTCAACCTGGCAAACAGCTTTTGCAAATGTTCAAGGTGTTCTTCTTCTGTCTAGGATTGAGCTATCATGTCGTCTATGTAAACTTCGATCTCATGATGTATCATATCATGAAACAAAGCTACCATGGCGCTTTGATAGGTTGCCCCTGCGTTCTTCAGTCCGAACGGCATCAGTTTGTAGTAGAAGGTACCCTATTGTGTAACAAAGGTTGTTTTATCCATGTCCTCGGGGGCCATTTTGATCTGGTTGTATCCCGAAAATCCATCCATGAAAGAAAACACCTTGTGCTGAGCTGTGTTGTCAACCAAGATATCGATATGTGGTAGTGGAAAATCATCTTTAGGGCTAGCCCTGTTCAAATCCCGATAATCCACACACATTCTGACTCTACCGTCCTTTTTAGGTACGGGCACAATGCTAGCAACCCATTGTGGATAGGTTGTAACAGCCAGAAAGCCAGCGTTGAATTGCTTCATTACTTCAGCCTTAATCTTCTCAGACATGTCAGGCCTCATTCGGCAAACCTTTTGCTTGACCGGTGGACAATATTCTCTTGTAGGGAGACGGTGAACCACGATATCGGTGTCTAGCCCTGGCATGTCTTCATAAGACCAAGCGAAGATTTCAATGTATTCATTCAATAACTGCACTAAGCGTTCCTTGACACTCGGTTCCAGGTTGGCACCCACTTTTACTTCCTTCCTGTCTTCCTCTGTCCCTAAGTTGATGGTTTCTAGCAACTCTTCATGAGGCAGAATGGCCCTCTCTTCTTGTTGTAGAAGTCTGGCTAACTCTCCCGGCACCTCACAACCTTCGTCAACTTCGTACTCAACATGATTGACCAAATCTTCAGAGTTATCGAAGGCTAAAGCAGAATAGTCACCCATGGAATCCGGAATGGATGGGTACCTGCATTTGTGAGTGTGGGTGAGTGTAAGGGATATCCATCCTTAAACAAAACAAAAATGCAAAAGGAAAGAAAATGAACACATCAGTTTATAGATGAAAAACGTCCAATGATTCACTAAAACATGGCATATGATTATGAAGAAAAATCAAGCCCTTACAAATGGACCTACATGCCCCGGGCAAGGCATGAGGTGAAAATAGTGTGCGAATTGTTTTAGTTATTACAGACCATAAAATGGGAAATTGTTCAAAGATAAAATTACTGGTTGATAAAGGTGATAGGAACAAAATCCTTTGCTTCCCAATTGCTCAAACCCCCTTCAACAGTCGCAAAGATCCAAGACATGGGCGAGAGTAGTTCCCCGGCATTCAACTGAAACATGTAACGCATCATTGTGCTTCCTTCCTTTAGGAGTTAAGTCAGCATCGGAAAAGCCCATGCCATTGTCAGCAGTAAGACTGGCCACACATTCCTGAAATTGGTCAGTCGAAGTCTCTTGGGGTACATGTGCCGCCTTCAAGAATTTGATTAGGGCCTTGGCATGAGCCTCAGAACAGAGCAGAAGAGCCAACATTGAAATTTTAGAAAGGGTCTGCCCCAGTTGTTCTACAACGTCGTAGTCACTTTTTCTGATTATTTTCAGGATTTCATCCATTTCCTTCTGAGTGGTTTCGAGGATAACCACAGCATGAGCCTTCGTCCTGACAAGCCTTTCCAGTATCCCCTTACCCTTGTCGGTATTATCAGCAGATGGTCTTACTTCAGGAGTATTTAATTCTTCAATCACTGGGCCTTGCACAGAGGGCCCAACAGGTGTAGAAGCTTTTAAGGGTCCGAAAACTGCTCGAGGGGGAGCAATCTCCGGAGAAAAGATTCGGCCGCTGCGGGTTATCTTACTTGTACCCGCGATGTTCCCTATATCAGGGTCTTCTTCAGAATTCTCTTGGACTGTTTCGATTTGTTTGATGCCGTGGTAGAAGATTTCTCCCCCATAGTTCCACAGTATCATTTTGCTTGATTGGTACGGGACATGTCCCAGCATGGTGATCTTTAAAGGTACACATTTAGAGTTGGGTGTAATCCTGACAGGCCTTTTGCAAGCCTTGGGAGGATTGTCGGAAATGGTTATGATAGCAATATCATTGGTTGAAGTATCACAAGTATCAGGAGTAATCAGATTGAAAGTGTTAACAGGGGTTTTCTGGAAAAGTATCTCTTGAGTATCCATCAGGCGTTGGACACCCGACTTCAACATGGGACAATCGCCTTGAATGTTCAAACAAAAATAAGAGTCTTTACCACAACCAGGAAAGATCCCGGCTCTCAACAAATTTTCTTTAATCACAATCAAAGGAGTCAACAGATTGGCAACATTAGTAACGTGGAGGTTTTCCAAAATGGCATGCACATTGTGGCCGTGCTTGGGCATCGAAGCAGATATAACATTGGGCTTCTCAGGAGCATCAAATTTAACCTCTTTGGCATCAATTAAGTCCTGAATTTTGTTCTTAAGTGCCCAACAATTATTGGTATCATGTCTAGCACTGTCGGAATGGTAAGCACACTTGGCATTAGAGTGGTAGTACGAAGAGGAGGTGTTAGGGTTTTTTGGCGCCTCCTTCAAACTGGTCAGATTCAACTTCAACAAATGGGGAAGGACCTGAGCGGGTGTCATGTTGATGCGGGTGAACTGCCATTGTGGCCGTTCTACCCGTTGTTGATTAGGTCTCGACTGATTGTTACGAGGTTGATCATTTGACGAATTTTGTATCATCACGGCCCCTACAGTCGGACGACGCTCAGTTCTTCCCAATCCCTTCTGAGAATACACAGCATATGCTTCTTTCTTGGCTGGAAAAGGTTTTTTAACAGCTGTGGATGCGGAGGCATCCTTTTGAATCTTTCCACTTTTAATACCGGCCTCCACCCTTTCACCGGTCAGAATCAGTTCAATAAATCCCGCAGAAGAGCTCCCGATTAGATGATTGAAAAAGGGGCCAGACAGGGTCCCCAAAAACATGTCAACTAATTCCCTATCTGATAGAGGTGGCTGTACCCTTCCAGCCAGATCACGCCACTTCTGGGCGTACTCCTTAAACCCTTCATTTGAAGCCATCCCCATACTTTGTAACTGAGTACGAGTGGGCGCCAAATCAGCATTGTACTGATACTGACGATAAAAAGCAGCTGCCAAGTCTTCCCAATTGTGAACCTCTGATCTCTCGAGCTGATAAAACCAATCTAACTGAGTGCCAGACAAGCTGTCTTGGAAAAAGTGTACCCAAAGGTCTTTATCGGACGAATGAGGTTGGATCTTTCTAACATACGACCTCAGGTGCATCTTAGGGAAAGACAGACCGTCGTGCTTGGCAAATGTTGGCACTTTGAACTTGGGAGGGATAACAATCCCAGCTACCAACCCCAGTTCCTCAAAATCCAATCCCGGCACTCTCTGCAACTCCATAGCTATCAATCTGTCTTCAAGGTTCTTATATTTGTCATCCGCTGGTGGATACTGTTGTTCGGAATAGTCCTCGTCTTCTTCCTCTTCCTCCTCTTCTACCTCAGACTCAGAAGGTACAGTAACTCCTTTCCCCTTGCCAGCTCCTTCGTCAGACGTCGAAGGGAACTCCAGAGTCCTCTTAGCATCGCTCTCAAACCTTCTTCCGAAAGTGGCTACCCCCGGTCTCTTTTTCTTTTTCTTCTCTTTATTCTTCTCTAGTAGAACATTGAGATCCTCTTGACCCTTTACCAAGGTCATGAGGAGTTGCTGAAATTGTGAATTTTGTGCCTGTAGGTCCTTTACTGTTTGCTCCAAATACATCTTGCTGAAATAAACAGTAGAAAGATAAGGAAACCTGACTTGAAGACCTGTTTATGCATATGATGAATGGTATGTTATTCATGTAATGCATTCAAGGGTTCAAAAATTCAAATTTGTTGCAAAAAAAAAGAACGCATGTCATATTAAGAAGAGATTTGTTTGTACATAAATGCCCCATGGGCGAAATATTACAAAATTCTTAATGTAAAAAGACATTGCGCATCCTCTTTGGTGTGATGTAGGTGTTGAGAGTTTCCTCCTCGTGAAGTCGGCGGGTGAGCTCTAAAACCTTTTTCTCACTGGCATAGAAGCTGGCTTCAAAAGTATCCCGTTCTTCTTTGAGTTGGATCCAACTCTTTTGCATTTCCTCCCATGATGTTGGCATGTCAGGATGTAGGATGGTGTATGGAACCTCTCCTTCCATAACAGGCTCTTTGATCAAGGAGAGAATGTAAGGATATGGCATCATAAGATTCTGGGAGCGGGTGCGTACCCACCTGAGGTAAGGCTCAAGGGGGATGGAATTCTTGTGCCCCAGTGTCTTACTATCCACTTTGTTAGGCATCCTCCAAGCTCTGATGAACCTTTGTCAAAGTCCTTGCGCATCGTTGTTGAAGTCAAAAACTAGGTCAGGAATCAGCATGTCATGAGGGCCATCCCTCCGAGCATATCCAAATTATCTCAAAGCTAGACATGGGTTGTAGGTAATGCCTCCCCTAATACCAAGTAGTGGGACATTAGGGAATTCCCCACAATGATCAATGATGATGACATTTTCTCTGGACCGAGAACACCAATGTACATCAGAATGTGTGAGGGTCATCAATCGTTGTGACCACCTGTTTACCTTGGGTTTTGGTAAACAACCGCTGATCCTCCAAATGGTTACTTATTTGGTTACTCGCAGGATCGATCAGATTGATCCTATGGACATAGGTTGATTTTGAAGTTTGATTAAGTTGGATAAGGCTTTAAATAAAAGGTTTCAAGTAAATTGCATAAAGGAAAGACTTGGTGAAATAAACAAGGCTTTAAAGTAAAGGTTCGACAGGAAATGTAAAGAGAAAAGCAAGTAAAATTCTGGGAAAGTAAATGACTTTAATTGATAAAATTTGGTGTTTCACACATACATTTCTCAACAATTCTTTCTCACACGCTAGGTACTCGAATCTATATGAGTGACTTTGTATAGAATTGTGAACACACGCGAGAAACTACATGTCTACTCCTATTTATACTAAAACATTCCAAGTAACCGTCGGGCAGTTACACTGCTTCGAGATCAATCCACTTGGCACGTTCTCCATGCTTGACGCTCCAGATCCTTGCACGTTCGCACGTAGTAACTGCTGGAAACCGTTTTCCCTCCGAAAAGCTTGAATTTCAAACTCCTCCACTCTGGACCATCGAACACGTTCGTCAAAAGACATCTTCGACGAGAAGCTCCTTCGACGTCGAAGGCAATCAACCTTCTTCCTTGGAAGAAATCTTCTAAGTATTTTGCCATCTTTCGACAGGCATTTCGACAGACTTAGCCAGTCGAAGACATTCTTCAGCTTTAATGGCTGTCATCAATCAAAACAAAGGTGTCGAATTTAGGAGCCAACAAATTGCCCCCCAAGAATGCCTTATTTCGACTCTGAAAGAAAAAGGCATTCTTTGAAACGCCATTCGACACCTGTCTTTCCACGCTTAATCACAAGTTAACTTGTGCACTTTTTGTTGCTTTTTACCAACTATTAGCAATCCCAAGAAAATCATCATTGATTTGATCCTAGGACGTCACTTTCAGTACGGCGTGCAGTACCAAACGTCACTTCAGAATTTGTCATTATGACAATTCTCAAAAACGAGGACGCACGCTGCGTCTCTCTACTTCTGCAGAAACGGCCAAAACAACAAGGGGCTGCCACGCGTCCCACTAATTCCTGCAGCATTAAATGGCATTTAATGTCCTCGTTATTGGGGATTTCTCCCACTACTATAAATAGCAGTGAATATCCCATTGTGGGACTTTTTACGCCAACTAGCCTTCAAACTTCCTTGTTTTCACATAAGTTTGCTATCTTTGCAGAAAACTCCTCCTCTTTCACTTCATCTTCAACCTCGCTTCAAACTCAACACTACATCCATGGCATCTGGTTCTACTGCCCCTAGTGCTAAAACACCAACTGAACAAGTGAAACCCAAGGTTTTCGTCACTGCCCCAGTAGTAAACTCTACAGGCAAACGAAGGGTTCCTGAACCTTCTGACATCACCGTTCGCGATGCTTACTCGCGCCACTTGATGATCCCGGTTGGATACTCCAACCAGATCTTCGCAATGTCTGGCCCCATGAATCCAAGTATCTCTGAAGCTCTGAAGATCAAGAGCTATTTCCCAATAGTCGAGAAACTCAAACCAGTAGCATGCGCCAAGAAAGACGCAGAAGACAACGAAGACCCTACACGTGAAAAAATCGACCTCCGCTTCTTCAACAGAGGTGTCAGGGTCTTCAGGTCTTGCCCTAACCTTACCTCAGATTATGTTGCTTGGCTAACAAAGTTGGAGAAGCATCAAACTCCAATCTGGAAGGATATGGGAATCTTCGACCTAGTGATGCTGTCGAAGACAGGCTTAAACTACTCCCCGGAGATGCTTATAGCTTCACTGTTGTTCTGGGACTACTCCCATTTTACTTTTCATCTTCCATGTGGGATGCTAACCCCCACACTCTTCGATGTGGCAGCTATTACTGGCCCTCGACCAACCGGAGATTACTTCGATCCGGAGGAGATGTCGGAAGACCAAATTGGCTTCTCTGAGACCAAGCCAACATACACCACTTTCATCAACCATTATCACGACAGGTCGACAGATACTGTGTCGGATGTCGAACACATAGCGTTTCTAGCCTTATGGCTAACTCGCTTTGTGTTTTGCTCGAAGTCTCTACAAGTGACCAAAAAGATGGTCACTCTTGCTACCCAACTGCATCACCGCCAAAACATCTGTTTGGCAGAACTGATTCTGGCTAGCCTCTACGATTCGATCAGCAATGGGGCAACTCTTCTGAAACATATCGAGGACAGGGCCAGTTTGCTACTCGCTGGGCCTTTTTGGCTACTTCAACTGTGGCTCAACGCCACTTTCGAATCTTTCTTGCCCAAGAAGGCTCAGATAAATGAACAGGCTCCGGCGATAGCGAATAGACGCATCGAAGGAATCAGGCTGGCTCTGCTGACACCTGTGGAAGATGGCCTGGAGTTTCAACAAACCTTCACCAACTTCGTTCTCATGTTTGCTCGAAGGAAGGAGTTTGTTTCAACTATGGCTCCATTTGCTCAACGGCGGGTGGGGCCAGCATGGTTCACAAGGCCACATCCAAAGGAGTCGAGTGGTCCCAATGTTGATGAACACACAATACTGTGGGAGGCGTTCCTTACACCGAGGATCATGCCTCTTCGATTTAAGAGTTCTAAGACTCATTTGAGTCTGCTTGCCTACCAACCAAATCTGGTATCTCGCCAGTTTGGTATTATCCAAACCCTACCTTCTCCGATTTTTCAAAGAGAGAAGTCAATGTTGTGCTTCTGCAACGATTATACAGAAGAAGCTGCCATCAAGCATATCGGAAGATATGCTGGTCGAACAATCCTCTCGTTGTTTGACTACCAGCTTAATTTCCTTTGCTCACCATCCTTCGAGGAGTGGTGGAGAAGCTATTATGCTGAGTACTTCTTCGACGAGAAGGACTTCATGGATGAGTTGCAGAAGTCTTTTGTCCTTGTGTTGGACAAAGTAAAGAAATGTAAGTTCATGCTCTCACATTACTTTTTGTCTTTCTCTTTGACTGCTAGCCTGTTAACTTTTTATTTATTTGCTTCCAGTTGTTCGAAAGCCTGTAGCCAAGAAGGCTACAGAAGGCCAACAGGGAGGAGTCCCTACAACAAAACCTCCACCGCCGGCGAAGACTACAGCGCCGGCGAAGACCACAGGCAACCAACAGGGGGAAGGCTCTTCGAAGAGGCCTCCTATATCGGTAACCAGATTTTCTTCATTTTTCTTCTGGCTTTCGATTTTGATTTTCGATGTAATTATCCAATCGAATTCCTATTGGTTTTCTAGGCACCTTCGCCCAAGAAACGGCCAGGACTGGTGGTCGAATCTGGGAGTGATGAGGAAAGTGATTCCCCTCCTGCCCCCTTAAAAAGGCGAAAGTTGACGAAGGATGCTTCTGTTCCTGCTCCTGCTCCTGAAGGTCGAACCGTCAGAATAAAGGTTGCTGTGAGAAAGCCTAGGCCACCTCCAGTGATCATCGAGGAGCCAACTGAGGAGGAACTGAACGTTCTTCTTAACAAGCCTGTCGAAAGTGACAATTCTAGCCCTGGGGCTGAAGTTAATCCACAGGTAATCCCTTAGACCCTTTTTTATAACTTAGGCATAAATACCCGTATTTGATTGTGTCTCTTTCGACATCTGAAGATTTGTCTTCTTTCCCTTTTCAGGACACTACTGAAAGTTCTCCACCAAGGACCTCAGAAACGCTGGAATCTGCTGAACTTAGCAGGCCTCAGGAAAAAGACTTGGGCAATGACGAAGCCCATACTGAGAATGAGGCCAATGCTGAAACAGTGGAGAAAACCACAGAGGAACCTCTGGTGGAGGAACAACAGCCAGAAACGGTTCAGGTGGTGGATTTGTCAGAAGAGAATCATGAAGAAAGGGACCAGGGCAATGGCGAAGAAAATCAAGATGCTGCTAACGAAGAGAACCAAGGTGGTACTGGCGAAGGACACCAGGGTGACGCTAGCGAAGAGCCACAAAATGACGCTGGCGAAGGACCCCAGGGTGATGCTAACGAAGAACCACAAGTCGACGCTGGTACCACCTCAGTCAGAGTCGAAGAGCAACCAGTCGAGGCATTTAGCACTCAAGAACCTCAAACCCAAGATAATACTATTGCAAGGGTTACCTCCTCGAAGCACCGGTCAAAAGAGGACTTGGAACGCTTGAAACAAACTGACCCTGTTAGCTACCTCAATGCAATCATCGAGAGTAAGAGTTCGTCTGACACTAGTCAGGAAATTCCTACCCTGTCGGGGAAGTCTACTGAAACTTCTCCTCTTGATGATGCATTGGCGAAGGTTAAGGCCCAGTTCTTTAAGAGGGACTTGATGAAGACTTTAGAGGGGGACCCCACTGCTCCATCATGCTTAAAAGAGGTCTTGAATGCTGTCGACTTTGAAGCTGTAGCCCCAGAAATCTCAGACTTGATCATGGAATTACATTCTATGATTGATCAAGTTTCGGCAGATTACAGGCGCCAAAGAGGGTTTAACAGTCAGCTTGAGGTGTTGTATGGCAGAAGCTCCTCTGCGTGGACTGCTGTCTCAGATTCGACTTCTCGAATTGTTGAGTTGTCGAAACAAAAAGCGTCTGCACAGGAAAGAGTCGATGCCATTGATCGAGAGAATGTTTCCTTCCGGGCACAAATCGCAGAAATAGAGGCGAAGATAAACGCCAACACTGTACTCAAGGAGGAAATTCTCTCGACCATCTCAGACACTGAGAGCCAGACTGAGATCAAACAAGGCCTGGAATTCGCTGAGAGGGCCCAAAGCCTCGACGCTCAAATTGCCAAACTAGTGCAGGAAAACTCCTGGTGCAAGAAGAGGTTGGAGCTGCAGCATGCCAAGTATCTTCGACTCAGGAACTCTCTTACCTTTTGATTGATTCTCTTTTGTAACCACATTCTGTAATCGTTATTCGACAACAATTGCCATCTTGGCTGAAATTAATAAAATTTCAATTTTGGCATTTTTATGGTTAATTTAGACTTGTTCTTTTATTATTTTATTTTTATCTCTTGAAGTATAGGTTTGTATTTTTTCAAATATTTACCATTTACTCTCAAGAGCCTTTTATCTCCACTTAACTCTTCGACTTCATAGGCTCCACCAGAAAAAGTTTGGATAACTCTGAAGGGTCCTTCCCATTTGGGTGACCATTTCCCCATGCTTCGATCCCTTCGATCCATGGGAAGAATTACCTTCCAAACTAGTTCGTCAGGCAAAAATACCTTAGGTTTTACCTTTCTATTATAAGAGTCTTCTACTCTTTTCTTCTGAAGCCTGAGTAGGTCGAGAGCGTGTAATCTCTCTTCGTCTAAGTCCACCAGTTCATCTAACATCATGTTCCAATAAACTTCAGAAGGAATATCATAATGCCTCTGAACCCTTGCAGATTGAAGACAAATTTCTGCTGGTAACACTGCATCATGGCCAAAGGTTAGCCTATACGGTGTTGTACCAGTGGCTTCTTTTGGGGACGTTCGACAAGCCCATAAAATCTGGTCTAACGTCTTATGCCAATTCTTTGGTTTCTTCCCAACATGTTTCTTTATCAAGCCAATCACCACTTTGTTAGCTGCTTCGACTTGACCATTCGCCTGTGCATAATAAGGCGTGGATGTTAGGAGTTTGAAACCTGTTTCCTGAGCAAATTCCTGCATCTTTCGACCAGTGAAAACTGACCCTTGATCAGTTGTTATTGTCTCAGGGATTCCATACCTAAAGATAATGTTCTTTTGAATAAATTCAATGACATTTTCCTGGTCTACATTGACTAAAGGGATAGCTTCGATCCACTTGGTAAAGTAGTCAATGCCTACCAATATGTATTTCTGACTCTTTGATGATGCTGGTCGAATCTCTCCAATAAGATCCAACGCCCATCCTCTAAAGGGCCAAGGCTTCACTATCGAGTGAAGTTCGCTTGCTGGTACATGTTGGATGCCTATATGAACTTGGCACTCTTGACAACCTTTGGCGAACTCAACACAATCTTTCAGCATAGTGGGCCAATATAGTCCTTGTCGAAACAACAACCATTTCA
Source organism: Vicia faba (assembly GCA_948472305.1). NCBI lineage: Eukaryota > Viridiplantae > Streptophyta > Magnoliopsida > Fabales > Fabaceae > Vicia > Vicia faba. The sequence continues at coordinate 230,703,130 of OX451740.1, read as the reverse complement.
TCTTATGGCCTGCTTGGTGAGCCTCACATGCCCCAGCATGCGTCGTCGAAAGGGCTATGTATGCTTCAGTTTCACTTAAACACTTTAGCAACACCCCTTCAGGCGTCTTCTTGAATAACTCATTACCCATGAGTACAAAACTCAACGCCCTGTATTTTGTTTTTCGTTCTGTCGAAGCTCCTGGATTTTGAAGATAGTCCACAATGGGTTTCCTCCAATCTTGCTCTGACAAATTATCAATGAACGAAATCTCGAAGTTACTGTGATCAGCATATCCTAGTCTCGTCGATTCCAAGTCTGTTGGGGATAGACAAGTTGCTCTTATCTTCTCTCGAACTTCGATTGCTCTTTGTAATCTCGTTTTTGAAATCTTATACCCAGATGCGATTTGTGCCAAGTCATTGGCTATTTGATTTTCGACTCTGGGTATGTGTCGAATATTGACACTTTCAAATTGTTTCAATAAACGATTTGCTATCACAAAGTACATAATGAGATTCTCTCTTATGCATTTATATTCCTTTGTGACTTGCTTAATGACTAACTCTGAGTCTCCCATTATTTCGACTCGAGTTGCCCCCAATTCCAACAATATCTCAAGGCCAGTAATTAGAGCTTCATACTCAGCCTCATTGTTCGAACAAGAACCTGCTATTTTGTACTTGAATGTTGTTGGAATTTTATCTGGAGAAATAATCAAGACTCCTACCCCTGTTCCATCTTTATGGCTGGAACCATCGAAGTAGAATTTCCAAGGCTCTATCTCCACATAATTAATATCCTCGACTTGAATTGAGTGGTCGACTATGAAGTCTGCAACCACTTGTCCTTTTACTGCCTTAAGAGGCATAAAGGTTAAGGAGTATTCAGTTAATGCTAATGCCCACTTGCCAATTCGACTATGCAAGATAGGTTTCGACAACATATATTTGAAAACATCAAAATGAGACGAAACATAAACATCAACTGGTTTTATATATTGCTTGAGTTTTGTACAAGAAAAATACAGACATAGACACAATTTTTCAACTTCGCTATATCTAGTTTCTGCATCATTCAAAACTCGACTGAGATAATAAATGGGTCTTTCGACTCCATTCTCATCCTCTTGGGCTAACATACTTCCCAGAGTTTTGTCGGATGCAGCTATGTACAATCTCATACTCCTATTGCTACAAGGAGGCACCAAAATAGGTGGCTTAGTGAGGTACCCTTTGATTTTGTTGAAGGCTTCTTGTTGCTCTTGCCCCCATTCGAACCCCTCTTTATTCAGTCGAAGTAAGGGTGAAAAGGCCTGAGCTTTCCCACTTAGATTAGATATAAACCTTCTTAAGAAATTTATCTTGCCTAAGAGAGATTGCAATTCCTTCTTATTCGATGGCGCTTTCGCTTCCAGAATTGCCTTCGTCTTGTTCTGGTTGATTTCGATTCCTTTCTTGTGGACAACGAAACCCAAGAAATCTCCAGCTTTCACACAGAACGCACACTTCAAAGGGTTCATCTTCAGACCATGTTCTCTCATTCTTTCGAATGATTATCGAAGGTGGTCAATATGGTTCTTCCTGGAAACAGATTTTATAACAATATCATCAATATAAACTTGCATAAAAGTGTTAATAAAATCATGGAAGATAGTATTCATTGCTCGTTGGTACGTTGCCCCAACGTTCTTTAGGCCAAAAGGCATCACTACCCATTCGTAAGTGCCTAAGGCCCCAGGGCATCGAAAAGATGTTTTCGACACATCCTCTTCAGCAATGAATATTTGATTATATCCTGAATAACCATCGAGCATACTCAGGTATTCGTAGCCAGCGGCAGAATCGATTAGCATTTCCGCCACAGGCATAGGATATTCATCTTTGGGGGTGGCAGCATTCAAATCTCTGAAATCTATGCACACCCTTAATGTGCCATTTTCCTTAATTACTGGCACAATATTTGCAATCCATTCGACATACCTTGTAACACGGATGAATTTGCATTTCAGAAGTCTTTCGACCTCCGTTTTGATCTTCGACAGTATTTCTGGAGCGAAGCGCCTTGGATTTTGCTTGATTGGCTTCTTTCCAGGTTTGATTGGCAACTGAAGTTCTACCAATCCTCTGTCGAGACCAGGCATTTCGTCATAATCCCATGCAAAACAGTCTTTAAACTCTTTCAGCAATTGGATTACTTCCAACCTAAGTTCTGGATCGATTTTGGCGCTGATGTAAGTTGGCCTTTTCTCTGATCCTTCGCCTAAGTTGATTTCTTCTAAAGGGTCTTGTGCTAACATTTTAATGTTGTTCGCCAAGGGATCCTTTTCGAAGCCCAAAGGCTCATCGTCATAGATAGCGTCGAGCCTCTGTTCCTGCATTTCTTCTGGCATGATATCAGGAGGTTTTGGATCGAAATCCTTTCCTGGGCCAACAGCAGATATTTGTTGATCATTGGCCTGTGTGGCCATGTACTTTACTTCGGCTTCGAGAGCCGTTATCATCTTGGTTTCGGCTACATAAGCCGAAATTCGCTTCAAAGATTGTGACTCAGTCATTATCACTGAATTCACTTCCCCAACCAGTTGGTTGGATATCAGTTAACCCACTGAAGTCTATGTGGGACAAGTCTTCTCTGTCCCATTGGAAACCATGCTCAGGATGCAGGTATAGGGAACAAAAGGTGTTTGGCGCCGGCGCCATGTCGAAGTCAGGTGTTGGACATGGCCCTATGTGAGCCAAGTTTTTGTCGAAATCTGCTACACCCAAGTGATTCACTTCGCCAAGGTAGTAGCTTTGATCTGCCTCTATGTTTTCGACCATCCCATCTGGACGCCATAGCAACAGTCTTTGATGCATCGATGAAGGCACAGCGCCAACACCATGAATCCATTCACGGCCTAACAAAAGGTTGTAGTTAGGTTTGGCCGATATGACCATGAACATCGTTGGTCGAAGGATAGACCCAACTTTGATATCTAGCTGGATCACTCCCATGGTGGTCCCAATGCCGCCCTCATAGTTCGACAGGACCATATTGTGAGGTTTGATTTCCTCATCCCTTTTGCCAATCTTCCTTAGCATAGAATGAGGGATAATATTGATAGTTGCCCCACAGTCGACCAATATTTTATTCACAGTAGTTTCTTCGAGCTTAGCCCTTATGAACAAAGGCTTGAGGTGATTCTTCATCGCCTCTGTAGGTGGCTCGAAGAAGCCATTTTGTTCCTCAGTAGTGCCATTGTCCATGACAAAATAGCACACTGGCCTATGTTTGGCCATTTCTTGTTCCACTTCCCAGTCACTTGCTTCGACTTCTACCTGTCGATTGAATTCCCTGGGCAGCACTGAAACAATATTCACCATTATATCCAAAGTATCGTCATACTCAGCATCTTCTTCGTCTTCGACTTCGCTCTGGTTAGGCCAAACTAGCCTGTTGGTAACTGGCTCTCTCTCTAGAGGCTTTCTTTGTTTCCTTTGAGGAACATTCGAACTAGTTTCTGCCTTAGGTTCGTTGGCAGCCTCCCTTTCAGCTTTTCGTCTCCTTTGATATCTCCTCCACTGAGATCGAGACATAGGATTTTTACCCTTGTAGTTGCTGGACACTTGTGCAACCTTAGGTGCAGCAACTTGAGGCTCTTTCTTCTGAGTCAAAGAGGAACCTCTTGGCACATCGAAGGAATGCCATTTCTCCTCACTTGGTCTTTTCCGGCCAGAGGTTTTGTACCAAGTGTCTACTGGCACATTTGTTGGAGGCCTAAAAGTCAATGGCCTCTTGTCTTGATTAGAACCCCTTCTGGGAGCATGTCGAAGGTCAGCATTCTCCCTTCTCTTATTCGCTGCTCTCACGCCTTGAATGTGCTCAGCAGCTTTCTTATCAAAGATCGAACTGCATCTTGGACACAGCATCACCTCTGATTTCTTCTTCTGGCATCTTTGTAAAAAATCTGCCAAGTTTTCGTTTTCCCGAGGGAAAGCCGTCTTATTAGCCTGCTCTTGCCTTATGGCCTCTTCTGATGCTTTTGGGTCAGAAAGTTCAACCATGTTGATATTCATTGTATCTTTGCTAGCAAGAGTTAACTGCTTCATTTGTGTCTCCAGATTCTCCGTCTGGCCTTGAACAGTGGCCAAGTGGGAACTGGGCTTTGATCCAGTTTTTTGTGCTTCAGCAGTCTCCGACTTCGGGTTCTCGACCGCTTTCTGGACAGCTTCAATTGTCTTCCTGGATAAATTTCCAGAAAAACTGCCAAAGATTGGCATGTTGATGTGGTCCTTTGAGACTTCGACCATGGTAATGCCTGGCTTCTTCGAATGGATCCTGGTTGCCTCTATCATGTTCACCTCAGAGGGTTCAGCATAGTGGGCTTCAGCCTTCAGTGGATTGGAGTCGACAGCCATGGGGGATTTGTCAGCAAACTTTAATCTCCCTTCCTCAATAGCGTCTTGCACAAGATTCCTGAAAAGAAAACATTGAGAAGTTTTATGGCCCAGAAAATTATGATATTTGCAAAAACCTCTCTTCTTTCTTTGATCAAGAGGAGGCACTTTTACCCCAGGGGGTACTATCATTTGGCCATCTTTAACTAGCAAGTCGAATATTTCATCACATTTTGTGATGTCAAAACTATAAGTCTTTTTTGGGAACCTATCGTTGGTCTTTTCTGGACCAATGGGATTTTTCCCATTTGAGGGGACTAACTGTTTACAAGAGTATGGTGGCCCTTGTTTTAGTTCTGCTAAATCGACTTCTCCTTCTTCGACAGTTAAAGTATCGTCGAAGGATTCTAGATCTTCGTCATCCATCTCAACGTACGCTATTCTTTCTCTTTTGTGAGTTTTCGTTGCCTTAGCTTTTTCAGCTTTGAGGCGTTCGACCTGTCGAACTCTATCGGCCAGTTGGGCCATGTCTCTTAGGTATTGGGTGTCTAGCTTCTTCCTAATGGAATAATCTAAACCGCCTGCGGCTATTTCGACCAACTCATGTTCTGGAACTTGTGTAAAACATCTCGCCTTGAGCAACCTAAACCTATTCAGATATTCGTCTATAGGTTCAGTGAAACGTCTCTTCACACTGGCCAGTTCTTTCAGGCTTATCTTGGTTTGCCCCATATAGAATTGTTCATGGAACAATCTTTCCAACTGGGTCCAATGATGGATCGAATTGGGGGGGAGAGTTGTGAACCAAGTAAAAGCGTTCTTGGTTAAAGAACTTGGGAAGTACTTGATCCTCAGGTTTTCATTATTTGAAATGTCTCCTGCTTCGATCAAATACCTCGCCACATGTTCGACAGTAGATTCTGTCGTGTCCCCAGAGAACTTAGTAAATTTGGGGACTTTGCATCTAGGAGGTAAGTCCGTTTGTAACACATATTCTGACAATGGAGATGTAAAGTTGGGCCTTCGAAAGCCCATGTTCATCCCATTCTGAGTCATGATCCTTTCAATCATGGTTGCCAGATTGTTTTCCAAACCCATGTTTTGGTATTGGACATGTTGAACCACTTCGTCAGCATTTTGGTTTCTGTTAACTAACCTTACCTCTGGGGTTATTACCCTAGGTTCTTCGACAGGTTGTTCCAATCGTGCCCTAAGGTTTTCTTCGACAGGCTGTTGAGCCTGGTTAATGGTGGTTTCTTCCTCTACAAATATCCCCTGATTTCCCCTTATTTGCGCCCTTTGGGGCTGTCGAATAGGTGGGGGTACTCCAAAGAAGTCAGCCAAACGCGTCATTTGCGCTGTAACTTGCTGATTCGATTGAGTAGTATTTTGTATTAGAGGATTTAGCACTGTACTCAAAGTTTGTGCCAACATTTGCACCATATCATGGTTGCTTTCGTCCATTTGTTGCCTCAAGACTGCTGTCGAGGCATTTGTAAGGCCATGGGCTACTTGAGACGTTCCTCCTAAGAGTTGAGTCCTATTTCTATTCGCCATGCCTACTCCAGAGCCTTGGAGTGGCGAAGAGGCACTCACGAAAGGGTCTGAAAAAGTGGACGCAGCATTCGTCAGGCTTGCCACTTCAGAAGTTGGCATACCATAGAATGGAATAAATCCTGGGGGAACTACAGGCCTTGTGCCTAAATTTCCCCTTGGTGGGGGAGTTCCCAAAGGTATTCTGGGGCCTGTTAAGGAAGTTATTGGCCCCGTGGTTGTGACCGACACTGCTGGTGTCGAACCAACGTTTGTCGCTTCACTTACGGTCATACTAACCGTTGCTCCCACACTCGTTTGTGGGATTTCGTTATTGTTTGGCGGATTCGCCATCTCTTCCCTCCTTCTGGCAATATTGTTATCGTTAGTGTATATTCTACCACTCCTCAATAACATACAACTCGAAAAGATGAGATTATTTTCAACAATCAACACACTGTCCTACTAGGTGTGCCAATTTGTTTACCTTGGGTTTTGGTAAACAACCGCTGATCCTCCAAATGGTTACTTATTTGGTTACTCGCAGGATCGATCAGATTGATCCTATGGACATAGGTTGATTTTGAAGTTTGATTAAGTTGGATAAGGCTTTAAATAAAAGGTTTCAAGTAAATTGCATAAAGGAAAGACTTGGTGAAATAAACAAGGCTTTAAAGTAAAGGTTCGACAGGAAATGTAAAGAGAAAAGCAAGTAAAATTCTGGGAAAGTAAATGACTTTAATTGATAAAATTTGGTGTTTCACACATACATTTCTCAACAATTCTTTCTCACACGCTAGGTACTCGAATCTATATGAGTGACTTTGTATAGAATTGTGAACACACGCGAGAAACTACATGTCTACTCCTATTTATACTAAAACATTCCAAGTAACCGTCGGGCAGTTACACTGCTTCGAGATCAATCCACTTGGCACGTTCTCCATGCTTGACGCTCCAGATCCTTGCACGTTCGCACGTAGTAACTGCTGGAAACCGTTTTCCCTCCGAAAAGCTTGAATTTCAAACTGCTCCACTCTGGACCATCGAACACGTTCGTCAAAAGACATCTTCGACGAGAAGCTCCTTCGACGTCGAAGGCAATCAGCCTTCTTCCTTGGAAGAAATCTTCTAAGTATTTTGCCATCTTTCGACAGGCATTTCGACAGACTTAGCCAGTCGAAGACATTCTTCAGCTTTAATGGCTGTCATCAATCAAAACAAAGGTGTCGAATTTAGGAGCCAACACCACCTCAAACCCTGCTCATTCTTCAAAGCTGCTTGTGGAAGGTGAGAAATAAACCACCTTGCTAGGATAGGAGTACAACACATGAGACCACCTCTTTTCCTCATTGTTCGTGTGTAAAATGAGTGTAGGATGTCCCCAAGCAATGTAGGTATGGGATTTCTGGATATGAAAATCTTGACAGCATTCACATCTATAAGTTGGTCAGGGATTGGGAACAAGACCAACCCATAGATAAGGAGTGCCATAATCTCTTCAAAGGCTTGTAGATCAAGAGAATTCCAGCATTCTTGTGCCTTCTCAAACAAAAACTTTGCCAAGAATCCCTTGACACCACTTCTGGTTTCCCAATGCCCCTTGATGTTAGATGTTTGCAAGTGTAATGCTTGAGCAACATCTTCAGGTTTTGGTTCTTTTTCCGTACCGTTGTAGGGTAGTTGATTAAGAATAGGAATTCTCAGGAGTTGAGAAAATTCCTCCAAAGTAGGCACCAACTGATAATCAGGGAATGTGAAACAGTGGTGTAGGGGGTCAAAGAATTGGAAAAGTACTTTCACCATGTCTTCTTCAATGCTGGTGTTGACTAAGTTGAGGAGTCTACCATGTCTTTCACTGAAGAGAGAATTCTCTGGAATCCTGGAAGCAAGCTCCTTGAGTTGAGGATGGATCTTCACAAGGTTGATTTGAATTGTTTTCCTGCGAAGAGATTCCATGACCTACAAAACAAGAACAAAGATGAAAATCCAAACCCATGAAATGGTTAGTGGATGCATATGATGCTTTATGATGTTCATGATGTATGCACAAGCACATGTACATGCAAGTCACACAAAACCCTAGTTTCAGGCTTGCATGAGGTTCCATAGGTAAGTACCCTCTTGAGTTTAGTTGGCTCAAAACCTGTCCTATAAATAGTAACCGGGTTCTAAGGAGCTCAATATCATTGGATTGTTTTCTATGTTCATTGTTTTGGTTTAGCCACTTAACTAGCGACCAAAATATTCCAAGAAAACAACCATCAATGAGTGTAGTATCGAGTATCTACCAACTTCGTACCGCACCAAAGCCGGTTATCTCACTACCCCTAATGAAAGGCCAAGATGGTCAAGTAAGGTTCTAGTTCATTAGTGCTTCATGACATCACTCAGCGGCCCCGTATTCTCTTTGATTGACTCAAAGGCTACCGATACTCACAAATATGTCGCACTAATATAGCTATTGCTTCAACCGTGTCGGTATACCCTGCACAGTTTCCACAATGTATTGCTATCTATGAATGTTTCCCAAATCCGGGTGGAGGATTTCAAGCCCAAACAAGAGAACCAAAATGTAAAGCAATCAAAGCAAACAATAATCATGCAAAGGGTGATCTAAGCCCTAAGGTTACTCCACTTTTAAAGATTTCCCCAGCAGAGTCACCAGTTCTGTGATACAGTGGGAGAACTGACTTGGGATTTTGCGTTTGTGTTCGCAAATGTTTCGGTTTAGCAAGAGTCGCCACCGACTTTTTATTTTATCCTAAAGAAAGGTCAAAAAGCATAGGAAAAACCTTTGAGATGTTTTTTTGGGTTCGGGGAGTAGATTATAGAAAGATAAGGTATTATCACCCTTTCTATCCATGGTTATCCATGGGCTCTTAGTTACTTGCTTAGATCACTTGCTTTGCATTTCTATTGTTTGAAATGGTGCTTTTCAATTGTTTGAAATGGTGCTTTTCAATTGTTTGAAATGGTGCTTTGTGTGTGATTTCGAAAGATGTTTTGAAAAGAGGCCATCGTTGTGGCAACCTTGGTAATGATTCTTGTTTGAATGTATACAAAGGTGTTTTTGTCTTTTGAAAAGTTTTCAATGTTTGAAAGTAGGGTTTTGAGGTTGTGTTGTGAAGTGTGTTTTTGAAAATAGCAAGGATGTTTTTGCAAGCTTGATCAAGTAACTAAGAGTTATCTACCCTAATTTACTCAAAGATCTTTCTTATGTTTTTAACCCTTTTAACAGTGTTGTTTCACCATTGCATTTGGTGAACAACCTTGTGTTAGGATGTTAACGGGACAGGCGCGGGTCATCGTATAGACCATGATAGCAATGGTGTCAAGTATTTTTGGCAATTTTCTTAAGGGACTTGATCATTTTGTTTAGGCAACTCAGACAGCGTCATCGAGGGACTATGATCTTTTTGATTGTTTTTGTTTTACCAAAGTACTCAACATGCAACCATGGCCCATTTTTGAAGGCAACAAGTGGATGAAACCCTAGGGGTGCAAGTGTGTATTGTGTTTGTTTTTTCATGCATATTTATCTTGGATTAGGTCAAACTAATTATTGATTTTATTTGCATACAAACCCTAGGTCTAAGCATGGCATAATTGAAAGCTTTTAAATGTGCGAGAATTTAAATGCTACACTATTACAAGATGATATAGGGAGGGGGGGGGGTACAAATTTGAATTGGGGATATTTGACAAGAAAGTAAATTCTAAGTTATTACAACCATATCGAATGTATAGGCAATATTTAAATGTACAACAATTAAATATAATACGATAAATAAATGTCAAATAAAAGGTATTATACACAAAATGATTTTTATGTATACAAAAAAGTATTTTTTCAATGTGAAATGTAAATAAAATGAAAAGGATCAATTTTAATTATTTTTCTATTTAGGACAAGATGCCCTAATTCTTAATAAATAATATTATTTATTAGTTATATACAATAATATACTAATTTATATAAAAAATAAAAGTATATTATAAAAAATGATATTTTTAATACACAATATTAATAAAAATGAAAATGTGGTATTTTTGGCTCTTAAGAACCGAAAGAATTCAGTGATACCTTGGCCAAAAATATTTATTTATAAAACAATTTCTGATTTCCAATTTCCAAGATTAATTTAACTACTCTTGTCACGAGAGTGAGAGGTCAATTAACAAGATTTTGCCACGAGAGTGGGAAATTAATTAAGGCAAGAACCTGCATGCGAGAGCTGGGGTTCAACCCAAATAGTGGTAACGAAACATTAATTTTTAAATACACGAGAGTGTTTTAATAAATTAATTAAACTCAAATTGTTTTCAAAAAGTGTTATTAAATTTAAAGTGCATCCACTAGGTTTAGTAGCATAACTTATTTCATGAACACGAGAGTGTATGTCTCAGGTTTTTAAACAATTAGTTTTTACCGAAATACTTTATAGGCCAAGCGATTCACTGAATTCCCGAAGTCCGACTATCACATACCGGTATAACTATTACTATTATTTTTAATTAAACTGTTTCCCCCCAAAAATCGAATATTCATCGCTTAGTTAAACAAACTGTAGCATTAGATCGAATGCGATTGATCCTCAGTCTCTGTGGGTTCGATAATCTTTTAAAACTAGAACGACTGAACTGTATACTTGCAGTTAGTATCCCGGCAGACTCATAAAGTCCCGATCAAGTTTTTGGCACCGTTGTCGGGGACTGGTAGTCAATTAATTATGATTCTTCTGTTGCGCGTTTAGACTAGGCAACAGAAAACCCTTTTTTTCCGATTTGTATGCCAAGGAATCGCTCACAAGGCGAACCACTTGACAAATCGACGGACGAACCTGAACGCATTCTTTCCGTAAGACGTGCAGTCAGGGATTACTGTTTAAATCACGCTATTCCTTTACCCAAACCCGAAATCAAGATTGATTCTGAAACAGAATCTAATTCTTCCTCTGAGACCGAAACTAATCCAGAATTAGACATGGCCGAAGAACAAAGGACCCGTCCACTGAAGGAGTACGCAGCTCCATCTCAACAAGAACCCCACAATAGCATTGCTGCTCCAGCAATAAACCGAAACGATTTTTAGTTGAAACCGTCATTGATATCAGCTATCCAACAACGCCAATTCTCTGGAGATCCTTCCGAGGACCCAAATGAACATCTTACAAAATTCGTTCAATTTGCTGACACAGTTATAGAAAATGGTGTTAGTAAAGATGCAATAAGATTACGTCTTTTCCCTTTCTCGCTAAGAGATAGAGCTTGGGCTTGGTTGCAATCCTTGCCATCAAATTTCGTCACTACGTGGGAAGGACTGAAGATTGTATTTTTAGCACGATACTTTCCCCCGAGCAAAACTGCTGCATTAAGAGCCCAAATCAACGGATTTAGGCAGAAGGATACTGAATCGCTATTCGATGCATGGGAACGCTACAAAGATATGATGCGAATGTGCCCACATCACGAATTAGAAAAATGGCTGATCATCCACACGTTTTATAATGGACTCTTGTACAACACAAGACTCTCTATAGATGCCGCTGCAGGTGGTACACTGATGGACAAGCCTTATGACGAAGCTAACCAACTCATTGAAAACTTGGCTCAAAACCACTATCAGTGGGGAGGAGAAAGAACATCTGTGGAGAAAACTCAAACCAAAGGTGGGATGTACGAGATTAGTAGCCTAGATAAAGTTAATGCTAAGGTAGATGCTCTTACCCAAAAGATAGGAAGCTTGACCTTACCTCCTGCAGCTACCGTGGCTGCAGTTACCCCAAGCTGCGAAGTTTGTGGAGTTCCTGGTCATATTGGAATTGAATGTCAAATCTTAGCAGGAATATCTGTTGATCGGGTAAATTACGCTCAAGGTAATCCTTATGCTAATACCTATAATCCTGGTTGGAAGAACCATCCTAACTTCTCGTACAAGAACAATAACGCTTTATATGCACCTGGCCAAGCACCTGCTGTACCTCCAGGATATCAAAAACCCGCTGTTAATGTTCCTAACATTCCTAAGAAATCTAACCTTGAAATCCTAATGGAAAATTTTATCGCTAATCAAGCTCAACAAAATAAAGAATTCCTCAATCAAAACATTCACACCGGTGAACAGTTGAAGCTATTAGCAAATAAGGTAGATGCCCTAGCAACTCATAATAAAATGTTAGAAACTCAAATCTCCCAAGTAGCACAACACCAAGCTAGTTCTGCCGCACCTGCTGGTACATTTCCTGGACAGCCACAACCCAATCCTAAAGGACATGCAAATGCTATCACATTACAAAGTGGGACAACCCTTGATGGACCGGTAGATCCTAAACTCCAAAACCCGACCATGTATCAAAAACCTGAAAAAGAAGTAGAGACGTCGAAAGATTAATCTAAGAATGTAGAGGAAGACGCAAATGAGAACAAAGAGGCTTCAGAAAAACCTTACGTGCCTCCACCACCATATAAACCACCAATTCCATACCCCCAAAGACTTGCAAAATCCAAGAACGAGGGACAATTCAAGAAATTTGTAGAACTTCTGAAACAATTAAACGTTACTATTCCGTTTACAGAAGCTATAACCCAAATGCCGTCATATGCTAAATTCCTAAAAGAAATATTGTCTAATAAGAAAAAAATCGATGAAAACGAAACCGTTATGCTAACTGCCGAATGTAGCGCCATAATTCAAAATAACATGCCTCCAAAGCTAAAAGATCCTGGTAGTTTCTCCATACCATGTGTAATTGGAAAATCTGTCATAGACAAAGCTCTATGCGATTTAGGAGCCATTGTTAGTCTAATGCCCTTATCTATTTGCGAGAAGCTCAAATTAGGCGACATGAGACCTACCAAGATGTCCCTACAACTAGCCGACAGATCAGTCAAATTCCCTGTTGGTATGTTAGAAAACATTCCTGTCTGAATATGACAATTTTACATACCGACTGACTTTATAATAATGGACATCAAGGAAGATTCAAACATTCCCATCATACTATGAAGACCATTTTTAGCTACTACAGGAGCCATCATTGACGTTAAGAAAGGAAAACTTACCTTCGAGGTAGGAGAAGAAAAAGTAGAATTCATTCTTTCCCAATTCTTTAAAGCCCCTGCTATAGATGACTCATGCTGTCTCCTAGATATTATTGATGAATGTGTCAAAGAACTTGAAAGCCAAGAAGACACCTATTCTGAGATGCTGAAAATTCAGACACCAACTATCCTCAAGGACGATGACTGGAAACAAGAACATTTAGATGCCGACCTAAGAGAATGTTTAGCCTTAACACCCGATCCTGCCCCGACTGATAAGAAAACTGGTATAGAACTTAAAACATTACCTGAAGATCTTAGGTATGGATTTTTAGATAAAGAACTCGAAAGGCCAGTTATAGTTAATGCCAAATTAGGAAAGGTTGAAACTGAAAAACTTCTTAGTGTGTTAAGGAAGTATCCAACCGCGTTAGGGTATAATATATCAGATCTAAAAGGAATAAGCCCTTCTCTCTGTATGCACCGCATTATGCTGGAGGAGGACTGTAATACTTCTAGAGAACATCAAAGACGAATAAATCCTATCTTAAGTGAAGTCGTTAAGAAAGAAGTGTAGAAACTACTAGAGGCAGGCATCATATACCCAATATCAGATAGTAACTGGGTCAGTCCAGTTCACGTGGTGCCTAAGAAAGGAGGTCTTACGGTTATAACAAACACAAAAGGAGAATCAGTAGCACAACGTACCCAAACAGGATGGAGAATGTGTATCGATTATAGAAAACTAAACAAAGCTACGCGCAAGGACCATTTCCCGTTACCATTCATTGATCAAATGCTCGAGCACTTAGCCAAACATTCCCATTTCTGCTATCTTGACGGATACTCAGGATTTTTCCAAATTCCCATTCATCCTGATGATCAAGAGAAAACCACGTTCACATGTCCCTATGGTACCTTTGCATACCGAAGAATGCCATTTGGACTATGTAACGCACCTGCAACTTTCCAACGATGCATGATGGAGATTTTCGCAGATTTTTTAGACGGAATTATGGAAGTATTCATGGACGATTTCTATGTCTGTGGAGAAAGTTTTGACTAATGTTTATCAAATCTTGAATTAGTACTGAAACATTGTGTCAATGTCAACCTAGTGCTCAACTGGGAAAAATGTCACTTCATGGTGAGACAAGGAATTGTGTTGGGACACATTGTATCAAACAGAGGGATTGAAGTCGACAAAGCAAAAATCGAAATTATCAAAAACCTTCAACCACCTAAAACAGTTAGAGAAATAAGAAGTTTTCTAGGACACACTGGTTTTTACCGACATTTTATAAAAGATTTCTCTAAAATCACCAAGCCACTAACTGAATTATTAATGAAAGAGGCTGAGTTTATTTTCGATGATAAATGCTTGAACGCATTTGAGACGCTTAAAGAAGCTTTAATTTCAACACCTGTTATGCAACCTCCTGATTGGAACCTACCATTTGAAATAATGTGCGATGCGAGCGATTATGCTGTAGGCGCAGTCCTAGGACAACGCAAAGATAAAAAGCTTCACGCTATCTACTACACAAGCAGAACACTCGATCCCGCACAAATGAATTACGCCACTACGGAGAAGGAACTCTTAGCTGTGGTATTCGCATTAGATAAATTTTGTTCCTACTTATTAGGCGCCAAAATCATTATTTACACGGATCATGCCGAGATCCGATACTTACTAAGTAAGAAAGACGCTAAACCGCGACTACTCCGATGGATCCTACTCCTACAAGAGTTTGACTTAGAAATAAAAGACAAAAGAGGAACTGAAAACATGGTAGCTGACCATTTATCAAGATTAGATGGAATCCAAACCGAGAGTGTTCCCATAAACGAAGATTTCCCTTATGAACGCCTTATTGCTAAGCTAGAGATAAACCCTACCGACAGTTTAGATCAACACAATGAACCTTTAACAACTGCGGTAGTAAAAGCCATTTGTACCAACACCACATTACCATGGTATGCTGACTTCGTCAACTATTTAGCTGCCGGTGTTTTACCACCTGATTTAACGTACCAACAGCGGAAGAAATTTTTCCATGATCTTAAACACTACTTTTGGGATGAACCATTACTCTTTAAAAGAGGCACCAATGGTATCTACCGTCGCTGCGTTCCTAACGATGAAATAAACGACGTCATTTCCCATTGCTATTCCGCCCCTTGTGGTGGACACACTAGTACGTCGAAAACCTGTGCAAAAATACTTCAAGCTGGCTTCTTTTGGCCTACCTTATGGAAAGACGTCCATGTAGCAATTATGAACTGCGATAGATGTCAACGCACAAGAAATATATCTAGACGCGACGAAATGCCGCAAAAAGGAATCCTCGAAGTAGAAATTTTCGATGTATGGGGAATTAATTTCATGGGACCATTCCCCGCATCTTTTGGAAATAAGTATATTTTGGTAGCCGTTGACTACGTATCAAAATGGATTGAAGCCATCGCCGCACCCACAAATGATACACGAGTGGTACTAAAACTATTCAAGCATATTATCTTCCCACGATTCGGTGTACCAAGACTAGTAATCAATGATGGTGGTTCCCATTTTATCTCTAGAATTTTCGAAAAATTACTTTCAAAATATGGCGTTAAACATCGCATAGCCACACCATACCATCCTCAAACGAGTGGACAAGTGGAAGTGTCAAATAGGGAGATAAAACAAATCCTTGAGAAAATCGTAGCCACATCCAGAAAAGACTGGTCCTCCAATCTAAATGATGCTCTTTGGGCATATCAGACAGCTTTTAAAACCCCTATCGGAACAACGCCGTTTAAATTAGTTTATGGAAAATCTTGTCATTTGCCAGTAGAATTAGAACATAAAGCTTATTGGGCCATTAAAACCCTTAACTTAAATTACAAGATTGCTGGCGAGAAACGAGTATTAGATATCCATGAATTAGAAGAATTGCGTTTAGACGCTTATGAAAATGCTAGAATCTATAAAGAAAGAACAAAAAAATGGCACGATAAGCGTATCTCGCGAAAAGAATTTAAGGAAGGAGACATCGTACTCCTATTCAACTCTAGACTGAAACTTTTCCCGGGAAAATTACGTTCCAAATGGTCCGGACCATTCGAAATTAACAAAGTTTTCCCAAGTGGTGCGATAGAAATTAAAGGAAATTCTATCGAACCATTCATAGTCAATGGCCAGCGCCTAAAGCACTACTTTAACGTCGGAAATATCAACTATTCGGCTTATCTTCAGTTAAGTGAGCCGCCTACCCCGATACCTAACTGAATAGGTATTATCTGTCGAGCCGTCGACATAAAATAAAGGCGCTTCGTGGGAGGCAACCCATGTTTTATTTTAATTATTTTTACTGTTTTAACATGTTTTTATTTTTCTTTTCTTTTTCTTAATATTTAAAATTTTCATGATTGCATCTCTTACTCCTTTCTATTTTCTTCTATTTTTATTTTCCCTTTAAACTTTCTTTTTCTTTTTGATTTAACTTCGGCAAATTCTTAACCTGAAAATACTAACTTAGTTTTTTTTCAAACATTTATTAAATATTTTCAGGGGGGTAATTCTTTTGCTTTCATATTTAGCGCTATGGCACGTGTAAACTTCATGAATGTCACTTTGAGAAGCAGACACCAAAGAAGACGCTTTGAGGATCTGGCTGAGCGGGAAATGTGCCCTACAATCTACGCTGATGACCATGCTATGACCGCTCTTGGCATTCGTGAGAGTGTCATGTATTTGCTACAACAGATTGGCTGGGACACTGCTCCTATCCGAAGACGGTACTGTACTTACAAGAAGATGACCCTTGAGTTCCTGAGCACCCTGAGCTTCATTCCAAATCATGGGATAGGATTCAACCGTGGGTTGATCATTTTCAGGATGTTTGACATGGACTACACCTATAACCTCAGGGAGTTTAGCCACCTGCTAGGGTTCCCTTTTGGACCTGATGTTATCACTATGACCCAGGAGGACCTCTTGCTTGATTCTGATCTTGATTTTTTCTGGGGAAGCATCACTGGCAATAACCATCTAGAGTCGTCTGATCTTTATTCTGAGTGCATCCATAACCCGACTATCAGGTACTTTCACAAGATCATCGCCCACACCATCTTTGGTAAACAACAGAATGTTACATCTGTATCCCGCGATGAGCTCTTCATTATGTACTGTGCATCCCAGAGCCATCTGGTAAACAGTGCCGCTTATATGCTAGCTAACATGGAGCGTATCATCCAGACTCCAAATGCACTAATCCTGTTGGGTGGTTTAGTCACTATGCTATCAAATGCAATTGGACTCCGCAGGCCTATGCTTAGATCAACCCCGCTTTATGGAATAAAGCCGATGAACATTGAATTCTGCTTCAACACTAGCTTTATCAGGAACCTTGGGCCAGATCAATTTGAGCTGTTAATTAATCATGAGATTGTCCACCAGTTCAAGCTCCCGAACCCTATCACTAGTGTGCATAATAGAGCTAACTGGCTTTTTGACCTCCACCATCCTGCTACACCGCCTTCGTCTCCTTCTACTGTTGACATTTGCGAAGTACCCAACACTTCTAATGCTGATGAAGACCCTGCCACACCACCAGGATACCATGAGTTCCCCGATCCATGGGAACAACAGGCTGCTTCCACTGAGACCGCCACCTAGGCTCCAGAGATTCCACCGCCTTCACCTACTGTTATCCTGCACTCTTTGCATGAAGCAATTACTGACATGCGGGGCGAGCTTACATCTCTCCGGGTGGACTTCATCGCTTTCATGGATTTGGTGACCGATCAGCTGGATTTCATGCACCAGCATATGTTCCCGACTCCCCGTGGCTAGAGTTGCCGTTGTCATCTTATTCTTTTCTCTTGCATTTGTACATACAGTGGGAACACTGTTTAGTTTTAGTGTGGGAGGGATTCTAGTTATTTTAGCATTTTATTCTAGTCATTTTAGCATTTTATCATTTTTATTTTTAGTTATTTCGAAACAATTTTTATAAATTAATTCAATTATTTATCAAGTACCAAGTTTATTTTATTTTTTTCATTCCTTTTCATTTTTAGCATACTGTTTATTCCCTTTAATTTACTGTTTGTATTTTCACGTAAATATTATTTCATTATGTGTTAGTAAATAACATTTCAGAACTTTAATTATTAGAATACTTAAAAATATTTCAAAAACTCTAATTAATTAAAATATTTCAAACTTAAAATATTAAGAAAATAATAAAAATATATAAAAATATATAAACACCCCCAACGGTCCTATAACGGTCTTCTCATTAATGACATTGAACGCGTTATGACCGTCACACCCTCGTGACGAGCGTAATACGCCTTTTTGCCTTGTGACGACCGTCACACCCTCGTGACGACCGTCACGCGCACAACATATCAGAATGGCTATTACAGAACCGTTCCAACCATTCCCTTCATAAACCCACATCCTCCATTGTTGCAATCACACGAAAACTACCCACTCCACTCCATTTTTATTCAAACTTCTAAACTTCCAACACTAAAATACTATCCACCCACTACCCCAATTTCATATTCCAAAACCTTTTTCAAGCAAATCCTACGAACACCATGGCAAACAACCAACAAGCTCCTGCTCTCACTTTCAGAGCCGGCGAACAAGGAGAGAACCAACGGGAAAAATTTCAGAAATTTCAACGCCGAGGTCTCCAACCCACACGGTACGTTGATATCGACTGCCTGAGGAGTTTGGGACTACTTGACAGTGTCCGCCAATTGTTGCAGAGTGTAGATTTATGGAACTTGTACCGTGAACCAAGACCGATTTATGAAACTCTTACTCTTGAGTTTTTGAGTTCCTTTTTTTACATCACTCCGCTAGGTGCCACGAACCAACTGTCAGGCCTGGCCAAATTCCGCATGTTTGGCATTGAGCACGAGTTGCCTCTATCCGACATCACGCGACTTTTATGCTTCTGTTCGGACGAAGGTGTTCATCTCCGGGTGCCGGATAATTTTGGTGAGGAAGCCTTCAACTTATGGCACAGTTTGACGAATATCCGTGCTGGATCCTACGACCACCTAAATACCACCCACATTCATAATCCGGCCATCCGCTATTTCCACCGCATCCTCAGCAACACAATCTTCGCCCGTGACAGCAACCACAAGCTCAACTCCAAGGAGCTCTTCTTTTTGCATTGCACATTCACAGGGAAAAAGATCAATGCCGCCCCGTTCTTACTTGCTCACATCCACTCTATTTGTGCTAGAGGCGGAAAACCATTTTATTTCGGAGGGCTGGTCACTTCACTTGCCATAGGTCTGAACTACGATGCTGCTCTCGCAACTTTTCCTTCTATGGCACTGGCTTTGCTAACTTTGGATCACTGCAAAGCCGCACATCTCATTTACGAGCGGGAGGATGGCAGATTCCACCCTGTAATCAGGAACACTGTTTATCAGAACATCATTTTGCCTTGCAGGGACCGAATCGATCCAAGAAACCGAGCAAACTGGTTGTTCGATCCTACAATTCCCGCAGAGCGTGCACCTGCTCATGAAGACCATCCTGCGGCCCCCGCAGACGAAATGCAAGAAGAGATGGATAGTGCTCCTCCCGTCCACGACATTCCAGGATCCTCATCTGCACCTCCTCCTATTAATCTTGAATACATCCTCCACGCCATCCATATGCAAAACCAAATGAACGCAACACTTGAAAGAAGGCAACACGAGCAATTTGAGTCTCTGTGCGCTCAAAACACTCAGATCTTGACTGGGCAGCGCAACATGAATGAGAGGTTAGATGAGGCCCTGTCAGAGCTCAACGCCCTAAGGATGGACGTCAGCACCCTTGGTTTCCAAGATACTGACACAGAAGCCACTCCTACCAGATGCTCTCGCACCAGGAGTAGAGGATGTGGTCACCAGTAGTTTTTCTTTAATTTTTATGTAGTTTATTATTTTTTCTGTTTCATTTCCTTTCCGTTTGTTTTTGTAATTGTACTTCCCCGCCTATACACCGCAACATTGAGGACAATGTCGGATTTAGTGTGGGAGAGGTACCTTTCCTTCATTTATAAACTAGTAATTTTTATGATACATCTCGATTTAAATTCTTCACTTTATTCAGCCATACCAAATTTTTTTTTATCTTTGCATTAGCCCGACATACCTATTCTAACGAAATCCCCAGTTAGGGAAGCCGAAAACGACATAACAAGATTGATACGGTTATGACACCGTAGACTTCCTATTTACGCGATCCGTTTCAATAACCATTATACCGACATCTAGAGTTTTTAGTTCTACAATAACCCCTAGTAGTTTATACTAGCAGTCAGCACCGTCTTGATACAAACCACGTGGAGAATCGATGAATATAAGTGTTTGATGCCTGATCATTAAAATATCCTTCCTATCTCGCTGCTAAAAGAAAAGAAATTTTGTGCATCAAAATATACGGTCACATATAAGAGTTGAGAAAATAACGAAGGAATCTAGTGTAGGTTGGTTCAGAGGTATCTGGTTCTGAACTCGGTAGGGCGTGCTATGGCTCGATCCCCCACAACCTCCAACTTGGATAAACATATGTAGGGTTGCCACATTCATGTACCAGACCCCGTGCTAAATGGATCAAAGTCACTAACCGGTTACTCCACTACGTGCGTGCTAAGACAAAGGGCTTAATGTGATTGCGCCAGAACAAAATCGGGTGAAATAGATACGAGGAACTCTGGGCAAAATTATAACGGAACTGTTGGATAGCTCGTTTGAAATGGAAGCCTACGACTAAGCTTATTGCTTGTGTCATTAGCGTATCTTTAGTGTTTCACTCAAGTATTGGCCGAACCGACGAGGATTTCCCGAAATTACTTTAAAAATCCAAGGTATGTCATGCTTATGCGCTTGACAAAACTTGTCCGATCTTTTGAATGACTATTTGCTTGAGGACAAGCAAAGGTTTAAGTATGGGGGAATTTGATAACGAGAAAACGTATCATATAATTACTACGCTTTTTACCGATTTTATATTACATTAAGTCGTCTAACCCCCGATTATTCCGAGTTTATTTATCTTTTTACAGGTATAACATTTGTCAACTCAAACCAATGGAAAAGGACAACATGAAGAAGGCTAGACAATAAACAAAGAGAAAAAGAACTAAAAATGCAAAGTTTGGATTTTTGGAGCAGTGACGGTCGTCACACCCTTGTGACGGGTGTAACGCCCCCCAACTTGGAATAATGCTCGTCACACATCACTAACGAGCGTAATGCGCTATTTAAGCGCGTTACGACTGTCACCCACCTGTGACGACCGTCATGCACGTGAAGATGGACGTTGTAAATGGGTGGAGACGTGGGCAACGCAAGGGCATACTTGTTCTCCTATTTTCCCTCCACTCAGTAACCATGCTCCCTATATTTCCTCCACTCAACCTTTTCTGAAGACACTTTCAACTGCTATTTCCTCTGCTATATATATGTGTGGTAGTGCAAAGCTGCAGGGGTCGAAGGAATTTTCCCAGAACAAATTTATTACTTTTGCAATTATTTTTATTTCCTTGTTTCAGAGCAATTTCTACGTATTGTAATTCCTACTTCCAGTATTATTTTCAAGCTCTAGTTTTAAGTGTTAATTCTTCATTCAAGAATTAACACAATTTATTTACTTCAATCAAGCTGCAAGGAATATTGTAACACTTCAAGATTACCATAGCAACTTTAATTCCAGGTTTTTATTGCAATTAATATTTATTCATTTTCTGTATTATGCCAATTATTTTTATGAATTATATTTTGAATTGCATTATTGTTAAATCTATTATGTCCGACTAAATTATTCGTACCGGTATGTGACTCTTAAGAACCGAAAAAATTCAGTGATACCTTGGCCAAAAATATTTATTTATAAAACAATTTCTGGTTTCCAATTTCCAAGATTAATTTAACTACCCTTGTCACGAGAGTGAGAGGTTAATTAACACGATTTTTCCATGAGAGTGGGAAATTAATTAAGGCAAGAACCTGCATGCGAGAGTTGGGGTTCAACCCAGATAGTGGTAACGAAACATTAATTTTTAAATACACGAGAGTGTTTTAATAAATTAATTAAACTCAAATTGTTTTCAAAAAGTGTTATTAAATTTAAAGTGCATCCACTAGGTTTAGTAGCATAACTTATTTCATTACACGAGAGTGTATGTCTCAGGTTTTTAAACTATTAGTTTTTACCGAAATACTTTATAGGCCAAGCGATTCACCGAATTCCCGAAGTCCGACTATCACATACCGGTATAACTATTACTATTATTTTTAATTAAACTGTTTCCCCCCAAAAATCGAATATTCATCGCTTAGTTAAACAAACTGTAGCATTAGATCGTATGCGATTGATCCTCAGTTTCTGTGGGTTCGATAATATTTTAAAACTAGAACGACTGAACTGTATACTTGCAGTTGACTTTGAGCTGGACAATGCAGCAACCTTCAATGGTGTTTGAGCTTCTTTTGAGCTTGCCTGAGGTCCAAGAAAGCTTCTCCAATTCTTGGCTTGCTTTGAAACAACTTGAATCGTGCTGTAGAACTCAACCTGCAGAGCTTTGAAATGACAATGGCAAAGTGTGTTAGAGGTGTTACAACTTGCAATGGGGGCCTGGGATAGTTCAGGTTAGTTGATTGGAAGGTGTTTGGACTATCTTTGGACAAAACGCACGATGGAATTTGGTTGTGGCTTGCAAAATGCAGAACCTGCCATGTTTTGCAGAAAAATAGTGATTCTGAGTATGAGGAGGTTTGAGTGATGAAAGGGTCGTGTTTCAGGCTTGTTGGGAGGTATGGAACTTGTCTACAATGTTTGTCTAAGCTTGTGTTAACAGATATGAGAGATTGTATATGTTTTTCCCCTTTCTTCTTTTTCAAGCAAGAGTATGTGTCCTCCCAATGCAGGCCTGCACAAGCCCTAAATCATGCTGCCTCTTTTGTTCTTGGTTACTGGAATTAGTGGACTTGATCTTACCTCAAAGATCTGGTCCCATGCCTCAAGGATTTTGTTTTGACATAAAGTGAAGTTTAGGCAAAAATGGCATTGTTGCTTTTTCCTTTTAAGGCTTAAACTAGTGTATAATGCCTTAATGACCAACACAATACCTTAATACAATGGATATGCATTAAATTAAGGAGTAAAAATTGGTTTTGAGGCCTGTAATGTTGAACCAAGCTAGCTAGATCAGAATTGCAAGTTGTTATGAACATGCATTGGCCATGGACAAAAGTGAGTTTTTGCCAACTTCAAGCATTCGATTCTCTCTAACCACAAGGGTGTTTGAGGAGTTCTTGGACAATTTGGAAAGCTTGGAACATGTACTATAATCCATCTTTGCAATGCAACTTGAAATTCCAAGTGGAACTATGTGAAAAGTGGCCAAGAAGATGGGTCCAAATCCTGCCTAGATTAGGGCAAATTTTCTCTAAGTTAAAAGTTTTAGGTACCCTTGTTCCAAAAATCATAACATGAGATACAAGCTTCTTTTGAGAAAACTTTGTGAATAAAAGTTGTATACTTTGTGATGGACTATAACTTTAATGTTTCAAGTTTTGTTTGAATCCATTTTCATATTGGTGAAAAAGTGGGACAAAGTTAGAAAAAAATAAGAAAATTTCATAACTTCGAAAATTTCTAACTTATGAAAATTTTCCATTTTAAACCCTAATTTGCATTTTTGGGTTTCTTGATGAACAAGTTTTATGATTTTACATGTCTTGATGAAAAATAACTATTGGCACTTGATTTTGACCAAAAAGTCAAAGTTTGACTTTTCAGTGTATAGTCAAATTTTGATCAGTTGACTAAAAAATTCATCTGTCAACCCTATGCAATTGAGATCTTCTGAACTTGTTGAATGGGTCAAGACAATGTCATTGAGTCCTTGTGTCCATGGTTGAGCTTGATTTGCCATTGGTTAGGTCAAACAGTCAAAAATTGCCTTTGTACAGTCAAAATCCTAAAAATGACCATTTTACCCTTTTGGTGATCTGATCAAATTTCTTGTAGAATTGTGACCCAAACTTGATCAAATGGTTCATATGAGTTTATAATATTTACGTGGGTCAAATTTCATGAGGTTTGACTATCAATTGGCCATAGTTAACTTTTTCCCCAATACAGTTGATTTTAGGTCAACTGTCCAATTGACTGGGCAAAAATTTGAATCGAGGCTTGAAACTTGGTAGGGATAAACTTGTGAATCCAACATGAAGTATGAAAGTCCATTTGGGCATTGTGGGTCAAAACACCCTTGTGCAAACTCAAACCCTAATTTAGCTCAACAGTGCAAGTAAGTGTCTTGAGCAGAGCAAACCCTAGCTTGATCTTCAGTTCCAAGAGTCTTGTGATGAGAAAATGTTGATGAAATGGGAGGAAAAATTTTGGGGTACAACAGTTTCCCCTGTTCAATCTTCTTGAACCTGAGGAGTTAGATTGGCAAGTTTGCCTTTCGTGACTCGAGGGTAAAAGAGGATTGGACACTAGAGTGCCCGTAAATTTGCACTCGTCAAAACATGGCTAAAGAAATGGGCTTAAAGATGCCATTTGGAGATGGTAGAATATTGCTGGAGATGGGCTTAAAGATGCCATCCAAGAATGTTTGTTGAATTGAAGTGCCGTAGGTCGGAAGAATGAGCATCAAAATGGTATCCGTGTCTGGGATGCCATTGAACTGTATCTGGAGACTGAGTCTGTATGAGCAAAAGAATGGTGGCCGTGTCTGGCGTGTATCTGAGCTGTAACTGTATTTGAACTTTGAACGAATATCAGAATGACTGCCGTGTCTTGGAGTGTATCTGTATTATATCTGGGTAACAGGAAAACATCTGTGTATGGAGCAACTATGTGCTGGGGTTAAACTCTGAGTGACAGAATGGCGACCGTGTCTGGAGCATATCTGGACTGTGTCTGAAGTTGAGACCTATTTGAGTAGTAGAATGACCGCCGTGTCTGGGGTGTATCCGTACTGTAACTGGGATCTGAACAAGTGACATAATGATTTCCGTGGCGACTGCATTAGGGAGAGTCAAACTGCTGATGTAAGAGCCAGAATGGCATCCGTGTCTGGAGCGTATCTGAACCTGTAGTTGATAGTTGAATCTGACTGAGAGATAGAATGGTTGCCGTGGCTGGAGCGTATCTAGTCTGTATATGATTACTGAAATCTGAATGAGTAGTAGAATGACCGCCGCGTCTGGGGTGTATCCATATTGTATTTTGACTTGAAGTTCTGAATGAGTAATAGAATGACCGCCGTGTCTGGGGTGTATCCATACTGTATCTGAATAATTGTTAATTAATATCCTTTTAATCTTATCCTGAAAAGGGTAAAATGTTAGCTAAAACACGAAGTTATATTGCGTGATATGTATGATGCAATGAATTGTAATCTATGTTTATGATATATGGATGTAATGGTTATGCATGTAAGCTGAGTAGTTGTCTTGCTGAGGAAGATAAATCCTGGATAGCTGGAGATAATGACATCTTTGACTGCTGCCGGGGAAGATAAATCTTCGACCGAAGCTGGGGATCCCAAAAACTTTGATTGTTGAAGATGAGAAATCCTTGTTGACTTTCCCGGGATATTGGGGAAACTCTGAAAATATCTTCTGGGGAATTAAAGCCTTGGAGAAACGGGACCAAGAATCTTCGATCTTGCTGGGAGATAAATCTGTGGGGGAGATACTCACCATTCTGGCTCCACTGGGGAATAAGGTTTAGATTAAACTGGCTTCACTGGGGATCTTTGAAGTTTAACTCCGCTGGGGAAATACTCCAAGGTTTCAGCTTTGTTGAGGATCTGAATGATGTATCGTAGGGGTTTCCTTCTGGAATGGCACAAAGATATCTTCCTACACCTTCAACCTATCAGTAATTACCTTTTTTCAATTTCGTTTTATTTGTAAGCAGTGATTATATTCGAATGCATATGCCTATTTAACGAAACATTGGACGTTTTCAAATAAAACATAAGTGTAAAAAAGAAAAGAAAGGCAAGCAAATTTCTGCACTTTGAAGTATCTTTGTATTTAACTTTCGTGAGTATCTTTGTACAAAGGAGACAGACACCCTAGTAAGAGAATGTTGTCGTAAAAATTGAAAGAAAATTTTTTATACAAAAGAAAGATGGCTATGTGTAACAATTCCATGGGATTCCCATTCTGCTATAGCCTTCACAACTCTGAATATCTTGTCCATTCGCTGCTTCGTCCGTTGATGACTGGATTGATAAGAAGCTTGGAGCTTGTCTGGTGAAGAGATTGTCCTTAAAGTGATCCGACAAGACATAGTCATACGCTTTAATTCCCTAACTTTTTCCTGGACCGCCCTTTCGGGTTTTCGATCCACCGGGAAACCCTTTTTTTGCCTAAGTCGCCCTTTCGGGTTTTCAATTTGCCGGGTGTACAGTTTTTTTTGTTTTATCCCTAATTTTTGCCTGAACCGCCCTTTCGGGTTTTCGGTTCACCGGGATGCCCATTTTTGCCCAAGTCTCCCTTTCAGGTTTTCAACTTGTCGGGTCATTTTATGCGTAGTATCTTTTGACTATGTCTGCGTTCGCAGGGTGTGGCAAGTCATCGCCGTCCATGGTGGTCAGAATCATTGCCCCACCAGAAAAGATGCTCTTGATTACAAATGGTCCTTCGTAAGTAGGAGTCCACTTGCCCCTGGGATCACTTTGCGGTAGTATGATCCGCTTGATTACAAGATCTCCGACTTGATATACTTGGCGCCTGACTTTCTTGTTGAAAGCCTTGATCATGCATTTTTGATATGCATGACCATGACAAACAGCAGTAAGTCGTTTCTCGTCGATCAAATTGAGTTGATCAAGCCGGGTCTGAATCCAATCGTCTTCACTCAAACCGGCGTCCTTCATAATCCTTAAAGAAGGAATCTGAACTTCCATAGGCAAAACAGCCTCCATGCCATATACTAAAGAAAATGGGGCTGCCCCTGTTGAAGTACGTGCCGTGGTACGATATCCATGCTGAACAAACGGTAACATCTCATGCCAGTCTTTGTAGGTGACTGTCATCTTTTGAATGATCTTCTTAATATTTTTGTTCGCGGCTTCAACAACACCGTTCATCTTCGGCCGATAGGGAGATGAATTGTGATGATAAATCTTGAACTCTTCGCATAGAGCGGTGATCATAGTATTGTTCAAATTTGTACCGTTGTCTATGATGATCATGTCGGGGATACCATATCGGCATATGAGATTCTGCTTGATGAAACGGGCAACCACATTCTTTGTAACTGAGGCATAGGAAGCTGCCTCGACCCATTTGGTGAAGTAATCAATAGCCACCAGGATGAAGCGATGTCCATTGGATTCCGTGGGATTGATCTCTCCAATCATGTCAATGCGCCACATTGCGAATGGCCAAGGAGCTGTTAGAACGTTGAGAGGAACATGAGGAATATGTACCTTGTCGGCGTAGACTTGGCATTTGTGGCAGGTACGGGAATGTTGATGACAATCAGCTTCCATGGTAGACCAGTAGTAGCCTGCCCTTAGAATCTTCTTTGCCATTGTATGTCCGCTCAAGTGGGTGCCAAATATGCCACTGTGTATCTCAGTCATGATCAACTTTGCTTCAGCTTTATCCACGCATCGGAGTAAAACACAATCATGGTTGCGTTTATAAAGGATGCCATTTCTTAGGAAGAACTTGGCAGCAAATCTCCTTAAGAACTTTTTGTCATTGACGGAAGCTCCTTCGGGGTATTCTCTAGTCTGGAGATACCTTTTGATTTCATGAAACCAGGGTTGTTCCACTACTTCTTCGGTATTAATCTCATGACAGTGCGCAAGTTCGTCCATTCGCTCGATGGTAATTTGGGGAGCCTCGTTATCCCAATTGAGTTTAAACATGGAAGACATTGTAGCCAGAGCATCTGCTAGCTGATTCTATTCTCGCGGAAAATGTTCAAAAGTAATCTGCTCGAAATGAGGTAACAATGTCAGGACATGTTCTTTGTATGGGATAAGATTAGGATGTTTGGTGTCCCACTCTCCTTTCACTTGACTGATAACCAAAGCCGAGTCCCCAAATACGACGAAATATTTGATCCCCAGGTCTATAGCAGCCTTGAGACCAAAGATGCAAGCTTCATATTCGGCCATGTTGTTGGTACAACTGAAACAAAGTCGGGAAGTGAAGGGTGTATCGAAACCTTCCAGAGAAATGAGTACTGCACCGATACCGTTGCCAAGTGCATTTGAAGCACCATTAAAGTACAGGGTCCATCGGGATCCTTGTTCAGGTCCGTCATATAGTCTGTTACCTTCGATGTTGTCCAAAGTCATGATGTCCTCGTCAGGGAAGTCGAATCTCATAGATTGATAATCTTCGACGAATTGATGAGCTAGATGGTCAGCTAGTACACTCCCTTTTATAGCTTTTTGGGTAGTATACTAGATGTCATACTCAGTCAGGATCATCTGCCATCTAGCGATTCTTCCAGATAAAGCAGGCTTCTCGAAGATATACTTGATCAGATCCATCTTGGAAATCAGCAAAGTGGTATGAGTCAACATATACTGCCTTAGCCAGCGAGCAGCCCATACCAAAACGCAGCAAGTTTTCTCGAGCAATGAGTAGCGAGTCTCATTGTCGGTAAAAGTTTTGCTAAGGTAATAAATGGCATGCTCTTTTCGACCAGACTCGTGTTCTTCTTATGTCTGGGATCGAGCTATCATGTCGTCTACGTAAACTTCGATCTCATGATGTATCATATAATGAAACAAAGCTACCATGGCGCGTTGATAGGTTGCCCCTGTGTTCTTCAGTCCGAACGGCATCACTTTGTAGCAGAAGGTACCCCATTGTGTAACAAAGGTTGTTTTCTCCATGTCCTCGGGGGCCATTTTGATCTGGTTGTATCCCGAAAATCCATCCATGAAAGAAAACACCTTGTGCTGAGCTGTGTTGTCAACCAAGATATTGATATGTGGTAGTGGAAAATCATCTTTAGGGATAGCCCTGTTCAAATCCCGATAATCCACACACATTCTGACTTTTCCGTACTTTTTAGGTATGGACACAATGTTAGCAACCCATTGTGGATAGGTTGTAACATCCAGAAAGCCAGTGTTGAATTGCTTCATTACTTCAGCCTTAATCTTCTCAGACATGTCAGGCCTCATTCGGCGAACCTTTTGCTTGATTGGTGGACAATCTTTTCTTGTAGGGAGACGGTGAACCACGATATCGGTGTCTAGCCCTGGCATGTCTTCATAAGACCAAGTGAAGATTTCAACGTATTCATTCAATAACTGCACTAAGCGTTCCTTGACACTTGGTTCTAGGTTGGCACCCACTTTTACTTCCTTCCTGTCTTCCTCTGTCCCTAAGTTGATGGTTTCTAGCAACTCTTCATGAGTCATAATGGCCCTCTCTTCTTGTTGTAGAAGTCTGGCTAACTCTCCCGACACCTCACAACCTTCGTCAACTTCGTACTCAGAATGATTAACCAAATCTTCAGAGTTATCGAAGGCTAAAGCAGAATAGTCACCCATGGAATCCGGAATGGATGGGTACCTGCATTTGTGAGTGTGGGTGTGTGTAAGGGATAACCATCCTTAAACAAAACAAAAATGCAAAAGGAAAGAAAATGAACACAACAGTTTATAGATGAAAAACGTCCAATGATTCACTAAAACATGGCATATGATTATGAAGAAAAATCAAGCCCTTACAAATGGACCTACATGCCCCGGGCAAGGCATGAGGTGAAAATAGTGTGCGAATTGTTTTAGTTATTACAGACCATAAAAATGGGAAATTTTTCAAAGATAAAATTACTGGTTGATAAAGGTGATATGAACAAAATCCTTTGCTTCCCAATTGCTCAAACCCCCTTCGACAGTCGGAAAGATCCAATCTTCAAAGTGGCTCTCCTCATCTTCATCTTATACAACATTGATTCCATGGTGAGAAATTTTGATGGGTGGTCCTCCAGCCTTGGAGCGACGCATTGCCTTCTGTCCTGTAGCAGTAAACCCTAAACCAAACTTGTCCGTTTTATGGGGAAAGTCAGGAAACTGTCCCCATACTGTGCTCTTCCCCTCTTTAATCACAGCCTCTGCGTCTTTGAGAGATGCCATCTTAGATACATGCTTGGGAACGATAGGCACCTCAACCATTGTCTTCGCAGCTGCTACCTCGGGAGAAACTTCCTCAAAATGTTGAAAAGGCGTTTCGATGAACTCGCCATCTAAATCCACATATCGAAAGGAATTAAGATGACTGATCGTGTACTCTTCCTCGCCGTGCACAATTATAATTTTACCCTTAATAGGATATTTCAGCATCTGATGCAAAGAGGAGGTAACTGCCCCAACATAATGGATCCACGGTCTTCCTAGCAAACACGAGTATGACGGACAGATGTCCATTACGTAGAAGGGTGAGTTGAACACTTCGGTGCCTACCTTTATAGGAATATCAACCTCTCCATGAACCATTCTTTTGGAACCATCGAAAGCCCTAACGACGATGTTACTAGGTTTGAGGGTCAAAACTTCGCAATCTAAACAGTCTAAGGCTTTCTTTGGCAACACATTTAGGGAAGAACCAATATCAACCAAGACATGGGCGAGAGTAGTTCCTCGGCATTCAACTGAAACATGTAACACATCATTGTGCTTCCTTCCTTTAGGAGTTAAGTCAGCGTTGGAAAAGCCCAGGCCATTGTCAGCAGTAAGACTGGCCACACATTCCTAAAATTGGTCAGCCGAAGTCTCTTGGGGTACATGTGCCTCCTTCAAGAATTTGATTAGGGCCTTGGCATGGGCCTCAGAACAGAGCAGAAGAGCCAACATTGAAATTTTAGAAGGGGCCTGCCCCAGTTGTTCTACAACGTCGTAGTCACTTTTTCTGATTATTTTTAGGATTTCATCCATTTCCTTCTGAGTGGTTTCGGGGATAACCACAGCATGAGCCTTCGTCCTGACAGGCCTTTCCAGTATCCCCTTACCCTTGTCGGTATTATCAGCATATAGTCTTACTTCAGGAGTATTTAATTCTTCAATCACTGGGCCTTGCACAGAGGGCCCAACAGGTGCAGAAGCTTTTAAGGGTCCAAAAATTGCTCGAGGGGGAGCAATCTCCGGAGAAAAGATTCGGCCACTGTAGGTTATCTTACTTGTACCCACGATGTTCCCTATATCAGGGTCTTCTTCAGAAATCTCTTGGACTGTTTCGATTTGTTTGATGTCGTGGTAGAAGATTTCTCCCCCATAGTTCCACGGTATCATTTTGCTTGATTGGTACGGGACAGGTCCCAGCATTGTGATCTTTAAAGGTACACATTCAGAGTTGGGTGTAATCCTGACAGGCCTTTTGCAAGCCTTGGGAGGATTGTCGGAAATGGTTATGATAGCAATATCATTGGTTGAAGTATCACAAGTATCAGGAGTAATCAGATTGAAAGTGTTAACAGGGGTTTTCTGGAAAAGTATCTCTTGAGTATCCATCAGACATTGGACACCCGACTTCAACATGGGACAATCGCCTTGAATGTTCAAACAAAAATAACAGTCTTTACCACAACCAGGAAAGATCCCGGCTCTCAACAAATTTTCTTTAATCACAATCAAAGGAGTCAACAGATTGGCAACATCAGTAACATGGAGGTTTTCCAAAATGGCATGCACATTGTGGCCGTGCTTGGGCATCGGAGCAGATATAACATTGGGCTTCTCGGGAGCATCAAATTTAACCTCTTTGGCGTCAATTAAGTCCTGAATTTTGTTCTTAAGTGCCCAGCAATTATTGGTATCGTGTCCAGCACTATCGGAATGGTAAGCACACTTGGCATTAGAGTGGTAGTACGGAGAGGAGGTGTTAGGGTTTTTTGGCGCCTCCTTCAAAATGGTCAGATTCAACTTCAACAAATGGGGAAGGACCTGAGCGGGTGTCATGTTGATGCGGGTGAACTGTCGTTGTGGCCGTTCTACCCGTTGTTGATTAGGTCTCGACTGATTGTTATGAGGTTGATCATTTGACGAATTTTGTATCATCACGGCCCCTACAGTCGGACGACGCTCAGTTCTTCCCAATCCCTTCTGAGAATACACAGCAGATGCTTCTTTCTTGGCTAGAAAAGGTTTTTTAACAGCTGTGGATGCGGAGGCATCCTTTTGAATCTTTCCACTTTTAATACCGGCCTCCACCCTTTCATCGGTCAGAATCAGTTCCGTAAATCCCGCAGAAGAGCTCCCGATTAGATGATTGAAAAAGGGGCCAGACAGGGTCCCCAAAAACATGTCAACTAATTCCCTATCTGATAGTGGTGGCTGTACCCTTCCAGCCAGATCACGCCACTTCTGGGCGTACTCCTTAAACCCTTCATTTGAAGCCATCCCCATACTTTGTAACTGAGTACGAGTGGACGCCAAATCAGCATTGTACTGATACTGACGATAAAAAGCAGCTGCCAAGTCTTCCCAATTGTGAACCTCTGATCTCTCGAGCTGATAAAACCAATCTAACTGAGTGCCAGACAAGCTGTCTTGGAAAAAGTGTACCCAGAGGTCTTTATCGGACGAATGAGGTTGGATCTTTCTAACATACGACCTCAGGTGCATCTTAGGGCAATACAGACTGTCGTACTTGGAAAATGTTGGCACTTTGAACTTGGGAGGGATAAAAATCCCAGCTACCAACCCCAGTTCCTCAAAATCCAATCCGGGCACTCTCTGCAACTCCATAGCTGCCAATCTGTCTTCAAGGTTCTTATATTTGTCATCTGCTGGTGGATACTGTTGTTCGGAATAGTCCTCGTCTTCTTCCTCTTCCTCCTCTTCTACCTCAGACTCAGAAGGTACAGTAACTCCTTTCCCCTTGCCAGTTCCTTCGTCAGACGTCGAAGGGAACTCCAGAGTCCTCTTAGTATCGCTCTCAAACCTTCTTTCGAAAGTGGCTACCCCCGGTCTCTTTTTCTTTTTCTTCTCTTTATTCTTCTCTAGTAGAACATTGAGATCCTCTTGACCCTTTGCCAAGGTCATGATGAGTTCCTGAAATTGTGAATTTTGTGCCTGTAGGTCCTTTACTGTTTGCTCCAAATCCATCTTGCTGAAATAAACATCAGAAAGATAAGGAAACCTGGCTTGAAGACCTGTTTATGCATATGATGAATGGTATGTTATTCATGTAATGCATTCAAGGGTTCAAAAATTCAAATTTGTTGCAAACAAAAAGAACGCACGTCATATTAAGAAGAGATTTGTTAGTACATAAATGCCCCATGGGCGAAATATTACAAAATTCTTAATGTAAAAAGACATTGCGCATCCTCTTTGGTGCGATGTAGGTGTTGAGAGTTTCCTCCTCGTGAAGTCGGCGGGTGAGCTCTAAAACCTTTTTCTCACTGGCATAGAAGCTGGCTTCAAAAGTATCCCGTTCTTCTTTGAGTTGGATCCAACTCTTTTGCATTTCCTCCCATGATGTTGGCATGTCAGGATGTAGGATGGTGTATGGAACCTCTCCTTCCATAACAGGCTCTTTGATCAAGGGGAGAATGTGAGGATATGGCATCATAAGATTCTGGGAGCGGGTGCGTACCCACCTGAGGTAAGGCTCAAGGGGGATGGAATTCTTGTGCCCCAGTGTCTTACTATCCACTTTGTTAGGCATCCTCCAAGCTCTGATGAACCTTTGTTGAAGTCCTTGCGCATCATTGTCAAAGTCAAAAACTAGGTCAGGAATCAGCATGTCATGAGGGTCATCCCTCCGAGCATATCCAAATTGTCTCAAAGCTAGACAGGGGTTGTAGGTAATGCCTCCCCTAATACCAAGTAGTGGGACATTAGGGAATTCCCCACAACGATCAATGATGATGACATTTTCTCTGGACCGAGAACACCAATGTACATCATAATGTGTGAGGGTTATCAATCGTTGTGACCACCTCAAACCCTGCTCATTCTTCAAAGCTGCTTGTGGAAGGTGAGAAATAAACCACCTTGCTAGGAGAGGAGTACAGCACATGAGAACACCTCTTTTCCTCATTGTTCGTGTGTAAAATGAGTTTAAGATGTCCCCAAGCAATGTAGGTATGGGATTCCTGGATATGAAAATCTAGACAACACTCACATCTATAAGTTGGTCAGGGTTTGGGAACAAGACCAATCCATAGATAAGGAGTGCCACAATCTCTTCAAAGGCTTGTAGATCAAGAGAATTCCAGCATTCTTGTGCCTTCTCAAACAAAAACTTTGCCAAGAATCCCTTGACACCACTTCTGGTTTCCCAATGCCCCTTGATGTCAGATGGTTGCAAGTGTAATGCTTGAGCAACATCTTCAGGTTTTGGTTCTTTTTCCGTACCGTTGTAGGGTAGTTGATTAAGAATAGGAATTCTCAGGAGTTGAGAAAATTCCTCCAAAGTAGGCACCAACTGATAATCAGGGAATGTGAAACAGTGGTGTAGGGGGTCAAAGAATTGGAAAAGTACTTTCACCATGTCTTCTTCAATGCTGGTGTTGACTAAGTTGAGGAGTCTACCATGTCTTTCACTGAAGAGAGAATTCTCTGGAATCCTGGAAGCAAGCTCCTTGAGTTGAGGAGGGATCTTCACAAGGTTGATTTGAATTGTTTTCCTGCGAAGAGATTCCATGACCTACAAAACAAGAACAAAGATGAAAATCCAAACCCTTGAAATGGTTAGTGGATGCATATGATGCTTTATGATGTTCATGATGTATGCACAAGCACATGTATAGGCAAGTCACATAAAACCCTAGTTTCAGGCTTGCATGAGGTTCCATAGGTAAGTACCCTCTTGAGTTTAGTTGGCTCAAAACCTGTCCTATAAATAATAACCGGGTTCTAAGGAGCTCAATATCATTGGATTGTTTTCTATGTTCATTGGTTTGGTTTAGCCACTTAACTAGCGACCAAAATATTCCAAGAAAACAACCCTCAATGAGTGTAGTATCGAGTATCTACCAACTTCGGACCGCACCAAAGCCGGTTATCTCACTACCCCTAATGAAAGGCCAAGATGGTCAAGTAAGGTTCTAGTTCATTAGTGCTTCATGACATCACTCAGCGGCCCCGTATTCTCTTTGGTTGACTCAAAGGCTACCGGTACTCACAAATATGTTGCACTAATATAGCTATTGCTTCAACCGTGTCGGTACACCCCACACAGTTTCCACAATGTATTGCTATCTATGAATGTTTCCCAAATTCGGGTGGAGGATTTCAAGCCCAAACAAGAGAACCAAAATGTAAAGCAATCAAAGCAAACAATAATCATGCAAAGGGTGAACTAAGCCCTAAGGTTACTCCACTTTTAAATATTTCCCCAGCAGAGTCTCCAGTTCTGTGATACGGTGGGAGAACTGACTTGGGATTTTGCGTTTGTGTTCGCAAATGTTTCGGTTTAGCAAGAGTCGCCACCGAATTTTTATTTTATCCTAAAGAAAGGTCAAAAAGCACAGGAAAAACCTTTGAGATGTTTTCTTGGGTTCGGGGAGTAGATTATAGAAAGGGAAGGTATTAGCACCCTTTCTATCCATGGTTATCCATGGGCTCTTAGTTACTTGCTTAGATCACTTGCTTTGCATTTCTATTGTTTGAAATGGTGCTTTTCAATTGTTTGAAATTGTGCTTTTCAATTGTTTGAAATGGTGCTTTGTGTATGATTTTGAAAGATGTTTTGAAAAGAGGCCATCATTGTGGCAACCTTGGTAATGATTCTTGTTTGAATGTATACAAAGGTGTTTCTGTCTTTTGAAAAGTTTTCAATGTTTGAAAGTAGGGTTTTGAGGTTGTGTTGTGAAGTGTGTTTTTGAAAATAGCAAGGATGTTTTTGCAAGCTTGATCAAGTAACTAAGAGTTATCTACCCTAATTTACTCAAAGATCTTTCTTATGTTTTTAACCCTTTTAACATTGTTGTTTCACCATTGCATTTGGTGAACAACCTTGTGTTAGGATGTTAACGGGATAGGCGCGGGTCATCGTATAGACCATGATAGCAATGTTGTCAAGTATTTTTGGCAATTTTCTTAAGAGACTTGATCATTTTGTTTAGGCAACTCAGACATCGTCATCGAGGGACTATGATCTTTTTGATTGTTTTTGTTTTGCCAAAGTACTCAACATGCAACCATGGCCCATTTTTGAAGGCAACAAGTGGATGAAACCCTAGGGGTGCAAGTGTGCATTGTGTTTGTTTTTTCATGCATATTTATCTTGGATTAGGTCAAACTAATTGTTGATTTTATTTGCATACAAACCCTAGGTCTAAGCATGACATAATTGAAAGCTTTTAAATGTGCGAGAATTTAAATGCTACACTATTACAACATGATATAGGGAGGGGGATACAAATTTGAATTGGGGATATTTGACAAGAAAGTAACTTCTAAGTTATTACAACCATATCGAATGTATAGGCAATATTTAAATGTACAACAATTGAATATAATACGATAAATAAATGTCAAATAAAAGGTATTATGCACAAAATGATTTTTATGTATACAAAAAAGTATTTTTTCAATGTGAAATGTAAATAAAATGAAAAGGATCAATTTTAATTATTTTTCTATTTAGGACAAGAAGCCCTAATTCTTAATAAATAATATTATTTATTAGTTATATACAATAATATACTAATTTATACAAAAAATAAAAGAATATTATAAAAAATGATATTTTTAATACACAATATTAATAAAAATGAAAATGTGGTATTTTTGTATTTTTTACCTAATTATCTAATAAAATAAAATATATAAGTATGTATATATATATTAAACATATTAAACATAAAAAAATAAAAATTAATTATTTACAAAAAATGAAATTTTTCAAGAAAATGTTTTCAAATATAAATAAAAATAAGTATATTTTTTGCATTATTTTTGAGTTTTGTTAAAAAAAGAAAATAGTTCATTTATATATGTATACTTAATAAAATAAAATAAATATCAAATAAATATGAAAAAATATAGAAAATTATTGTTGGCATTTTTTATATTTAGACAAAGAATAATAAAGTCAAAATAAAAAATAAAAATGTCAAAATGATAAATATTTAAATAAATGGGCCAGGGGGGTGTAAACAGAAAATGGGGGTGTTAGAAGTGAAAACAAACTGGCCCAGCCCATCCAGACTTCTTCTTCTTCCTCTTGTTCACAAAACACGCGCTTCTGTGCATCAATGGCTAACTCCTGATTCTTTGATTTTTTGACAAAACTCATAACATGAATATTGTAGAGAATTAAACAACGAATTCAACCATATAAAAAACTTGGATTAACTCTCAAAGACCAGAGAGAATTTCTCTGGCCCTAATTTCTAACCTAGTTTTTTCAAAAGTTCATGAGTGAAATTCTCTCAGCACGATTAATGTAAATGAAAACTAAGCATATGTATGGCTTCAGGGCTATGAGTACAACATGTTTCATTCACAAACCTAAGCCTAACCATTCCTAAATAGGGAGATAGAAGTCCATGAAATACCTGTTTTAGTTGACTTCGAGCTGGACAATGCAGCAACCTTCAATGGTGTTTGAGCTTCTTTTGAGCTTGCCTGAGGTCCAAGGAAGCTTCTCCAATGCTTGACTTGCTTTGAAACAACTTGAATCATGCTGTAGAACTCAACCTGCAGAGCTTTGAAATGAAAATGGAAAAGTGTGTTAGAGGTGTTACAGCTTGCAATGGGGGCCTGGGATAGTTCATGTGAGTTGATTGGAAGGTGTTTGGACTATCTTTGGACAAAACGCACGATGGAATTTGGTTGTGGCTTGCAAAATGCAGAACCTACCCTGTTTTGCAGAAAAACAGTGATTCTGAGTAT
Source organism: Vicia faba (assembly GCA_948472305.1). NCBI lineage: Eukaryota > Viridiplantae > Streptophyta > Magnoliopsida > Fabales > Fabaceae > Vicia > Vicia faba. Next base: position 230,665,332 of record OX451740.1, on the reverse strand, counting down.
GAGGTGGTTTGAGTGATGAAAGGGTCGTGTTTCAGGCTTGTTGGGAGGTATGGAACTTGTCTACAATGTTTGTCTAAGCTTGTGTTAACAGATATGAGAGATTGTATATGTTTTTCCCCTTTTCTTCTTTTTCAAGCAAGAGTATGTATCCTCCCAATGCAGGCCTACACAAGCCCTAAATCATGCTGCCTCTTTTATTCTTGGTTACTGGAATTAGTGGACTTGATCTTGCCTCAAAGATCTGGCCCCATGCCTCAAGGATTTGGTTTTGACATAAAGTGAAGTTTAGGCAAAAATGGCATTGTTGCTTTTTCCTTTTAAGGCTTAAACTAGTGTATAATGCCCTAATGACCAAGACAATACCTTAATACAATGGATATGCATTAAATTAAGGAGTACAAATTGGTTTTGAGGCCTGTAATGTTGAACCAAGCTAACTAGATCAGAATTGCAAGTTGTTATGAACATGCATTGGCCCTGGACAAAAGTGAGTTTTTTCCAACTTCAAGCATTCGATTCTCTCTAACCACAAGGGTTTTTGAGGAGTTCTTGGACAATTTGGAAAGCATGGAATATGTACTATAATCCATCTTTGCAATGAAACTTGAAATTATAAGTGGAACTATGTGAAAAGTGGCCAAGAAGATGGGTCAAAATCCTGCCTAGATTAGGGTAAATTTTCTCTAAGTTAAAAGTTTTAGGTACCCTTGTTCCAAAAATCATAACTTGAGATACAAGCTTCTTTTGAGAAAACTTTGTGAATCAAAGTTGTAGACTTTGTGATGTACTATAACTTTCATGTTGCAAGTTTTGTTTTAATCCATTTTCATCTTGGTGAAAAAGTGGGACAAAGTTAGAAAAAAAAAAGAAAATTTCCTAACTTAGAAAATTTCTAAGTTATGAAATTTTTCCATTTTAAACCCTAATTTGCATTTTTGGGTTTCTTGATGAACAAGTTTCATAATTTGACATGTCTTGATGAAAAATAACTCTTGGCACTTGATTTTGACCAAAAAGTCAAAGTTTGACTTTTCAGTGTACAATCAAATTTTGATCAGTTGACTGAAAAATTCATCTATCAACCCTATGCAATTGAGATCTTCTGAACTTGTTGAATGGGTAAAGACAATGTCATTGAGTCCTTGTTTCCATGGTTGAGCTTGATTTGCCATTGGTTAGGTCAAACAGTCAAAAATTGCCTTTGTACAGTCAAAACCCTAAAAATGACCATTTTACCCTTTTGGTGATCTGATCAAATTTCTTGTAGAATTGTGACCCAAACTTGATCAAATGGTTCATATGAGTTCATAATGTTTATGTGGGGCAAATTTCATGAGGTTTGACTATCAATTGGCCATAGTTAACTTTTTCCCCAATACAGCTGATTTTAGGTCAACTGTCCAATTGACTGGGCAAAAATTTGAATCGAGGCTTGAAACTTGGTAGGGATAAACTTGTGATTCCAACATGAAGTATGAAAGTCCATTTGGGAATTGTGGGTCAAAACATCCTTGTGCAAACTCAAACCCTAATTTAGGTCAACAGTGCAAGTAAGTGTCTTGAGCAGAGCAAACCCTAGCTTGATCTTCAGTTCCAAGAGTCTTGTGATGAGAAAATGTTGATGAAATGGGAGGGAAAATTTTGGGGTACAACACCGATCTAATGTCTAAAGTAAGAAAGCATAATGATGCGCTGCATGTTTCGGTAGAGTGCAGGGGGACTACACTTGCTCATGTTCTGGTTGATACCAGTTCATCTTTAAATGTTCTACCAAAGAAAGCATTCGACAGGCTAGACTGTGAAGTTTTAACCCTAAAGCCCAGTAATATCATAGTTAGAGCCTTTGACGGTTCTAAGAGGATGGTTCACGGAGAAGTGGACATCCCAATTAAGGTGGGAACAGAAATTTTCAACTCTACTTTTTATGTAATGGACATCCGTCCTTCATATTCATGCTTGTTGGGAAGGCCATGGATCCACAACGCTGGGGCAGTCACTTCTTCTTTACACCAAATGCTCAAATACCCAGTTCAGGGTAAAATCATAATAGTTCATGGTGAGGAGGAGTATATAATAAGCCACCTTAACTCTTTCCGCTACGTGAAGTTAGATGGTGAATTCATAGAAACACCTTTCCAACACTTTGAAGAGGTTTCTTCTGAAGCTGCGGTAGCCAAGACAATGACTGATGTGCCCATCATTACCAAACCTGTGCCCCAGATGTCATGCCTTAAAGATGCGGAGGCTGTAATCAAGGAAGGAGGAAGTACAGTGTGGGGTCAACTGCCAGATTTTCCTTACAAGACAGATAAGTTCGGATTGGGTTTCACTGCTGATAGCCAGAAAGCTGCGCGTCGCTCCCGGGCTGGAGGACCGCCACTGAAAATCACTCACCATGGAGTTCATGCTTTAGAGGATGATGAAGAAGAAAGCAATTTTGAAGATTGGATCTTTCCAACCATTGAAGGAGGACTAAACAACTGGGAGGCGAAAGACTTCGTTCCCATTACTTTCATCAATCAGTAATTTATCTTTTGAACATTTACTGTTTGGTCTGTAATAATTATTAAAAAATTTGTACACTCTTTTCGCCTTATGCCTTACCCGGGGCATATAGGTCCATTTTTAAGGGTTTTGATTCTTCATTTTCATATGCCATTTTTAATGAATCATGGACGTTTTCATCTATAAACTTTTGTGTTCATTTTCTTTCCTTTTACATTTTATTTTGTTTAAGGATGGCTATCCCTTACACACACCCACACTCATAAAATACAGGTACCCATCCACTCCGGATTCCATGGGTAACAATTCTGCTGTGGCCTTCAGCAACTCTGAAGATCTGGTCAATCATGCTGAGTACGAAGGTGATGAAGACTATGAAGTGCCTGGAGAGTTGGCTAGACTTTTGCAACAAGAAGAAAGGGCTATTCTGCCCCATGAAGAGTTGTTAGAGGCTATCAATTTGGGTATTACCGAAGACAGAAAAGAGGTTAAAGTGGGTGCCAACCTGGAGCTAAGTGTCAAAGTGCGCTTAGTTCAGCTGTTGAATGAGTTTGTTGAGATCTTCGCCTGGTCCTATGAAGATATGCCGGGACTCGACACAAATATTGTGGTTCACCGTCTCCCTACAAGAGAAGACTGTCCACCCATCAAACAGAAAGTCCGCCGAATGAGGCCCGACATGTCCGAAAAGATCAAGGCTGAAGTGATGAACCAGTTCAATGCTGGCTTTCTGGATGTTACTTCCTATCCATAATGGGTTGCTAACATTGTGCCCGTGCCTAAGAAGGACGGCAAAGTTAGAATGTGTGTGGACTACAGAACTTAAACAGGGCTAGCCCTAAAGATGATTTTCCACTACCACACATTGATATCTTGGTTGACAACACAGCTCAACACAAGGTATTCTCTTTCATGGACGGATTTTCAGGGTACAACCATATCAAAATGGCCCCCGAAGACATGGAGAAGACTACTTTTGTTACACAGTGGGGTACCTTCTGCTATAAAGTGATGCCATTCGGACTGAAGAATGCCGGGGCAACCTATCAGCGAGCCATGGTAGCTTTGTTTCATGACATGATACATCATGAAATTGAAGTCTACGTAGACGACATGATAGCCCGTTCACAGACAGAAGAAGAACACCTTGACCATCTGCAAAAGCTGTTTGTCAGGTTAAAAGAATATAAGCTCAGACTGAACCCTACCAAGTGCACTTTCGGAGTTAGGTCTGGTAAACTCTTGGGATTCATCGTCAGCAACAAAGGCATTGAGGTCGATCCTGCTAAAGTCAAAGCTATACGAGAAATGCCTGCCCCTCGCACTGAAAAGGAGGTCAGAGGTTTCTTAGGACGCCTAAACTACATTGCAAGGTTCATTTCTCACCTAACATCTACCTGTGAACCAATCTTCAAGCTGTTGAAGAAAGATCAGGTGGTTGAATGGAATGACGTCTGTCAAGTTGCTTTCAATAAAATCAAGGAGTATTTGCTAGAACCTCCTATCTTGATGCCACCCATCGAAGGAAGGTCGTTAATCATGTATCTGACTGTTTTGGATAATTCAATGGGGTGCGTACTGGGCCAACATGACGAGTCTGGCCGAAAAGAGCATGCCATTTATTACCTTAGCAAAAAGTTTACCGATTGTGAGACTCGCTACTCACTGCTCGAGAAAACTTGTTGCGCTTTGGTATGGGATGCTCGCCGACTAAGGCAGTATATGTTGACACATACCACTTTGCTGATTTCCAAAATGGATCCGATCAAGTACATCTTCGAGAAGCCTGCTTTATCCGGAAGAATCGCTAGATGGAAGATGATCCTGACTGAGTATGATATCCAGTACACAACCCAAAAAGCTATAAAGAGGAGTGTACTATCTGACCATCTAGCTCATCAAGCCGTCGAAGATTACCAATCTATGAGGTTCGACTTCCCTGACGAGGATATTATGACATTGGACAACATTAAAGAAAACGGACCGTATGACGGACCAGAACAAGGATCCCGATAGACTCTGTACTTTGATGGTGCCTCCAACACACTTCGGAATGGTATCGGTGCGGTACTTATTTCTCCAGAAGGTTGCCATACACCTTTCACTGCTAGACTCTGCTTCAGCTGCACCAACAACATGGCCGAGTATGAAGCTTGTATCTTTAGTCTCAAGGCTGCTATTGACTTGGGAATCAAATCTCTGGTTGTATTTGGGGACTCAGCTTTGGTTATCAGTCAAATCAAAGGAGAGTGGGATATTAAACACCCTAATCTCATCCCATACAAAGAACATGTCCTGACATTGTTACCTCATTTCGAGCAGATTACCTTCGAGCACTTCCCGTGAGAAGAAAATCAGCTAGCAGATGCTCTAGCTACAATGTCTTCCATGTTTAAACTCAACTGGGATAATGAGGCTTCCCAAATCACCGTCGAGCGAATGGACGAACCTGCGCACTGTCATAAGATTAATACCGAAGAAGTAGTGGAATAACCCTGGTTTCATGAAATAAAAAGGTATCCCGAGACTCGAGAACACCCTGAAGGAGCTTCAGTCAACGACAAAAAGTTCTTAAGGAGATTTGCTACCAAGTTCTTCCTGAGCATTGGTATCCTATATAAGCGCAACCATGATTGTGTCCTACTCCGTTGTGTGGACAAGGTTGAAGCTGAGCAGATCATGGTTGAACTACATAATGTCACCTTTGGCACCCACTCAAGCGGTCATACGATGGCTAAGAAGATTCTACGGGCAGACTATTACTGGTCTACCATGGAAGCTGACTGTCATCAATACGCTCGTACTTGTCACAAATTCCAAGTCTATGCTGACAAGGTACATATTCCTCCGATTCCTCTCAATGTCCTAACAGCTCCTTGGCCATTCACAATGTGGGGAATCGACATGATTGGAGAGATCAAGCCTACAACATCCAATGGACATCGCTTCATCCTGGTGGCTATCGATTACTTTACCAAATGGGTCGAAGCAGCTTCCTTCGCCTACGTTACAAAGAATGTGGTTGCCCGCTTCATCAAGCAGAACCTCATATGCCGGTATGATATCCCCGACAGGATCATCACAGACAACAGTACAAACCTGAATAACACTATGATCACCGCTCTGTGCAAACAGTTCAAGATTCAACATCACAATTCATCTCCCTATCGACCAAAGATGAACGGTGCTATTGAAGCTGCGAACAAAAATATCAAGAAGATCATTCAAAAGATGACAGTCACCTACAAGGACTGGCATGAGATGTTACCATTTACTTTACACGGATATCGTACCACGACGCGTACTTCAACCGGGGAAACCCCCTTTTCTTTGGTATATGGCATGGAAGCTGTTTTACCTATGGAAGTTCAGATCCCTTCATTGAGGATTATGAAGGATGTTGGTTTAAGTGAGGAAGATTGGATTCAGACCCGGCTTGATCAACTTAATTTGATCGACGAGAAGCGACTTACTGCTGTTTGTCATGGTCAGACGTATCAAAAACGGATGATCAAGACTTTCAACAAGAAAGTCAGACGTCAGGTATATCAAGTCGGGGACCTTGTAATCAAGCAGATCATCTTGCCGCAAAGTGATCCCAGGGGAAAATGGACTCCTACTTATGAAGGACCATTTGTGATCAAAAACATCTTTTCTGGTGGGGCTATGATTCTAACCACCATGGACAGCGACGACCTGCCGCACCCTGCGAATGCAGACATAGTCAAAAGATACTACACATAAACGACCCGATAAGTCGAAAACCTGAAAAGGCGACTTGGGCAAAAAAAGGGCATCTCGGTGAATCGAAAACCCGAAAGGGCGATTCAGGCAAAAATTAGGGATAAATAAAAAAATATGTACACCCGGCAAGTTGAAAACCCGAAAGGGCGACTTGGGTAAAAAAGGGTTTTCCGGTGGGTCGAAAACCCGAAAGGGCGGTCCAGGCAAAAGTTAGGGAATTAAAGTGTATGTCTATGTCTCGTCGGATCACTTTAAGGACAATCTCTTCACGGACAAACTCCGGGCTTCTGATCAACCTAATCATCCGCGAATGAAGCAACGAATGGACAAGATACTCAGAGTTATGAAGGCTATAGCAGAATGGGAACCCCATGGAATTGTTACACATAGCCATCTTTCTTTGTATAAATTATTCTCATTTTTATGACAACATTCTCTTACTAGGATGTCTGTCTCCTTTGTACAAAATACTTACACAAAGTTAATACAAAGATATTTCAAAGTGCAGAAATTTGTTTGTTTTTTCTTTCCTTTTTACACTTGTGTTTTATTTGAAAACGTCCAATGATTTATTAAAATGAGCATATGCATTTGAATATAATCACTGCTTATAAATAAAACGGAATGAGAAAGGATAATTACTAATAGGTTGAAGGTATAGGAAGATGTCTTTACGCTATTCTGGAGGAAATCCCCTACAATATGTCATCCAGATTCTCAACAGAGCTAAAACCTTGAAATACACATCCCCAGCGGAGTTAAGTTTCAAAATTCCCATCAGAGCTAAGTTTCTAAACTCCCAAACCCAACGGAGCCAGAAGACTTTGAACTACAAACCCCCAGTGAAGATGAAACTTTCTTCCCCAACGAAGTCCAAAACTTCAACCTTTAAACCCCGGTGGAGTATCATCCATTTTCCTCCAGTAGATTGGCATACAACCCAAGCTTTTGAAAAACTCGCCAACAGGATAAGCATTCTCCCCACAGAGTTATTTCCCAGCAGAACGAAGATTCTTGTCCTCATTTCTCCAGTTGAAGCCTCCCAGGTTTTAATTCCCCAGTAGAGATCGTCAGAATTTTCCTCATCCGCCAGGAAAGTCATGAAGGATTCTCAATTCCCCATAGAAGTTGTCAAGGCTCTTGTTAATCCCCACAAGTCACCAAGGATTTTCAATCCCCAGCAGTAGTCCAAAGGATTTCTCAGTCTCAGCAATCAAAGGTTTTGAATCTCCAGCAGCAGTCAAGGGTTTATTTTCCCCGGCAGTAGTCAAAGATTTCATTATCTCCCACTATCAAGGATTTATTTTCCTCGGCAAGACGACTACTCAGCTTACATGCGCATACACTACATTCATATATCATAAAACACATTTATTGCATCATACATGTCATGCAACATAACTTTGTGTTTCAGCTAACATTTTACCCTTTTTAGGATAAGATTAAAAGCTATCTTTAATAAATGTTCAAATACAGTATGGATACACCCCAGACAAGGAGGTCATTCTATTACTCATTCAGGTCTCATGTTTCAGATACATACTAGATACGCTCTAAACACGGAAGCCATTCTATTTCTCATTCAGATTCAACTATCAATTTCAAGTTCAGATACACTCCAGACACAGAAGTCATTCTATCACTTGTCTAGATCCCAGTTACAGTACGAATACACTCCAGACACGGAAGGTATTCTGCTACTCATACAGATCTCAACCTCAGATACAGTCCAGATACGCTCCAGACACGGTTTCCATTCTGTCACTCATTCAAACCTATTCCCCAGCCCAGCGATACTCCAGACACGGATGTCTTTCTATCGCTTATTCAGATTTCAAATTTCGGATACAATACAGATACACTCCAGACACATCAGTAATTCTGATATTCATTCAAGAATCAAATACAGTTACAACTCGGATATGCTCCAGACACAGACGCCATTCCTTTTGCTCATACGAATCCAATCTCCAGATACAACTCAGATACGTTCCAGATACGGATACCATTCTAGTGTTCATTCTCCTGATTTTCAACAAACATTCTTGGATGGCATCTTTAAGCCCATCTCCAGCAAGATTCCACCATCTCCAAATGGCATCTTTAAGCTCATTCCCTCAGTTACATTTCGACAAGTGCAAATTTACGGGCACTCTAGTGTCCAATCCTCTTTTACCTTCGAGTCACGAAAGGAAAACTTGCCAATCTAACTCTTCAGGTTCAAGAAGATTGAACAGGGGCAACTGTTGTACCCCAAAATTTTCCCTCTCATTTTAGCAACATTTCTCATCACAAGGCTCTTTGAACTCAAGATCAAGCTAGGGTTTGCTCTGCTCAAGACATCTCCTTGCACTATTGACCTAAATTAGGGTTTGACTTTGCACAAGGATTTTTTGACTTACAATGCTCAAAGTGACTTTCATACTTCATGTTGGACTTATAAGTTTGTCCATACCAACTTTCAAGCCTTGAATCAAAGTTTTACCCAGTCAATTGAACATTTGACCTAGAAATCAGCTGTATTGGGGAAAAAGTCAATTGTGGCCAATTTACAGTCAAACTTCATAAATTTTGACCCACATCAACATTATGAACTCATATGAATCATTTGATCAAGTTTGGACTACAACTCCTCAAGAAATTTGATCAGATCATCAAAAGGGCAAAATGGTCATTTTTAGGGTTTTGACTATACAAAGGCAATTTCTGACTTTTTGACCTAGCCAATGGAAAATTGGGTTCAAGCATGGACTCAAGGACTCAATGGCATCATCTTGAACTATTCACAAGGTTCAAAAGATCACAATTGCATTGGATTGACAGATGAATTCCTCAGTCAACTGATCAAATTTTGACTATACACTGAAAAGTCAAACTTTGACTTTTTGGTCAAAATCAAGTGCCAAGGGTCATTTTTCATCAAAATGTGTCAAAACATGAAACTTGTTCATCAAGAAACCCATTTTTGCAAATTAGGGTTTAAAGTTGAAAAATTTCATAACTTAGAATTTTTCTAAGTTATGAAATTTTCTTAATTTTTCCTAACTTTGCCCAACATTTTCACCATGATGCAATTGGATTAAAACAAAACTTCCAACATGAAAGTTGTAGTCCTCCACAAAGTCTACAACTTTTGTTCACAAAGTTTTCCCAAAAGAAGCTTGGATCTCAAGTTATGATTTTTAGAACAAGGGTCCCTAAAACTTTTAACTTAGTGAAATTTTGCCCTAGTTTAGGCAGGATTTTGACCCATCTTCATGGCCAATTTTCACATAGTTCCACTTGGAATATAAAATTCCATTTCAAATATGGATTGTAGATCATGTTTCAAGCTTTCCAAAATGTCCAATAACTCTCCAAACTCATTTGTGGTTAGGGAGAATCAAAGGCTTGAAGTTGGCAACAACTCACTTTTCATCCATGGCATATTCATATGGATACAAATTACCAATTCAAATCAGCCTGCTTTGCACTAGATTACAGGCCTCAAAACCATTCCACACTCAATAATCTAATGCAAATCCATTGGTCTAAGGCATTGTTTTGGTCATTAGAACATTGCACACAAAATTAATCCCTAAGTAGAAAAAGCAACATTTCCATTTTTGCTTAAATCTTGCTTTATGTCAAAACTGATTTCTTGAGCATTGGTCCATATCTTATGCAGCAGATCAAATCCACAAATTAGATGGGCCAAGAGCATAGGGTGCAAGCATATGGATAGCCTGTACAGGCCTGTTTCACATCACTTCTCACACTTTGCTTCATAACCAAGAAATTTGTCCAAAACACAAAAACTGGAGTCTCAGCAAAAACCAACTTGTGCAAGCTTTTGAAACAACTTTCTCACATCCCCTTGAGCCTAAAACACGATCCTTTGAGTCCTAAAACATCCCATAGCTCAAAATCACCCTCCATTGGCAAAACAGGGCAGCATCTGCATCTTGACTTCCATAGCACAATTTGCTCGTGCGTTTTGCCCCAAACTTGTTCAAACACTTTCCATACAACTCATCCAAGCTATCCCAAACCTTAAACACTAACTATAACTCCATTTACAGGGTTTTCCATTTTCAATTTCAGCTTGTGCAGGTTTAGTTCTGTAGGTTTGTTCAAGCACATTCAAGGCAAGCTAGGCATTGGAAAAGGTCAAGGGAAGTTCAAGCAAGCTCCCAAACATCTCAGGCCTTGTTGAAAAGCCCCACATTGCCATACACGAAGTCAGTTGAAACGGGTTTTTTTGTCAACTTCCTATCTCTCTATCTAGGAACATTTAGGCTTAGGTTTGTGAATAAGAAATGTAGTATTCATTTCCATGAAGATGTACATATGCTCAGTTTTTATTTTAATTAATCATGCTAAGAGAATTTGGTCCATGAACATCCTGAAAAAATTAGGTTAGATTTTAGGGCCAGAGAAATTCTCTCGGGTCTTTGAGAGTTAGGACAAGTTTTTTATATGGTTGAATTCGTCTTGAAAAACCCTACAACTTTGATGTTATGTGTTTTTGCAATAGAGCTCGTATACAGGTTGTTCATGTTGGGAACCAGGCGCGCGCGTTTTGTGAAGACAAAGGTTTAAGGTGAAGTGTGGTGGGCTGGGCTTGGTCCTGGCTCACTATTGACACCCCCCTTTTACTGAATGCACCCCCTGGCCCAATTTCTTTACATTTTTGTATTTTAATATTTATTTTCATTTTTTGATTTTGTTTTATATTTTCCAAACATAAAAATATCCAAAAATATTTTCATAAAATTTTCACATTTATTTTTATTATTTTTGTTATTTTTTTTAGACATAAAAATAATTATTAGGTAATATATACTTTTATTTTATTTAATAAAAACTTATAAATATTATATAAATATTATATATTTTATTTTTATTATTCATACCTATATGTTTACCGTTGTTTTTGGTAAACAACCGCTGGTCTCCAAAAAAGGTAAGTTTTTGGTTTACTTGCGGGACCGACCAAACTAATCTCAGAACATATGCTAATCTTTATGTAAAATGAGTGTGAGAAGGAAGAACGCACGTTCGACCCAGGGGAGAGATGTTTAAGATTGTTGAACAGTAAATAAAAGCATAAAAATACAAGTAAAAGAAGTAAAAGATAACTTTGCAAGATAATGGTAAAGTAAAGTAAAAAGACTTTGATTAAGTAAAAAAAGTGTTTCTAACGTAAATTGCTCTGCTTTTTATCCTTTCTCACGCAGTAGTTACTTGGATAATATTTGAGATATTTTGTACTATAAGTTGCACACACCAAAAATTACACAAACTTCTTAATTTATACTAAAAGTAGGTAACCGTCGAGGGGACATTCTGCGCTAGGATGAAGACAAGTGTCCCCTGCATGCCTCTCGACCCATAACCTTTTGCCATGTTTCATTCCCTTAGACGCCGATGAAAATCACCTTTCCCTCCAATAATTCAAATTTCAAAATGGTCTTCGCCCTATGTGCCAAGGCGCGAACACTTCCCTTCAGTCGAAACAGCCTACATCTGCCTTGGTCGAATGAACCTTTGGTCGAAGCTTTCTTATTATATCTTGGATCCTTTTCCTTAATTTATCTCATGCGTCGAATTACACCTCTTGGTGTGGTTCATTTCTAGTTGTTTGGTCAAAGAGACCAAATATAGCAAGTGTCGAATTTGGGAGCCAACAAATTGTCCCCCAAGAATGTCTATTTCGATGCCCAAAGAAATAGCCATTCTTTGAACTTCCCATTCGACACCTGTCTTACCAGTTGTCCACCAGGCTTTGACGTGTACCTTTCGCCTTCCAACAGTTGCTATAGTTGATAAAACCATCATTATCCAAAATGTCTCTTCAAAACTGCCGTTACCATGCTCGCCATGATGGCCTCGTTCCTATAATCTAGGAAAGCATGTCCCAACGTTTCCCAACGCCTGCACGGTAATCGTTTCCTGCCTTGCCACGTGCCCCACTACCTGCAAAACATTAAATGCTTTTGACGAGACATTTCCCACTTCTGAAGGCTATAAATACTTCCGAACTTCTCTATTTAGAACTTTTATCATTCTCAGCTTTTTCAAACCCCTTGCATTCTCACAACACTGTATTATCACCTTCTCTCTTTCTTTTAAGTCTCTAACAATGGCCTTTCTCTCTAATGCCCCAAACAATCCGCAACCAAAGAATGCTAATGATGTTCAGAAACCACCAGAGATTTTTTCTATCAACCCTCATTCTTCCTCGACTAACAGGTACATTGTTGAACCTATGGGGGAAGGGCGAGAAGCCTATGATTCTCAACTCCTTATTCCCGTCAGATATGGCGGAAAGATGTATGCTATGTCTGGCCCACTATCTTCATGTGCCGAGAATCCCTTAAAAAACAGTGCCTTTTTCCCTACACATCCAAGGCTTAAACCCATAGGTTGTGCCAAAAAACCTAGGGCAAATGCTGAAGATGCTACACCAGCTAACCAACAACATCCTCAAACTGCTGATGATATCAACCTCCAGTTTATGAATAAAGGGAATCACATCTTTCGATCAAGCCCTAACCTTTCTTCTGAATACTCCGACCGGCTGAATAAAATGGAGAGGGTGCAAGCTCCTATCTGGAAGGAGATGGGCATCTACGACTTAGTGATGCTGTCGAAGACAAGGTTACCTTATTTCCCCCTTATGCTGGTATCCTCATTGTACTTTTGGGACAGTGCACATTTCACCTTTCATCTTCCTTGTGGGATGGTGACTCCTACCTTGTTCGACATAACTGCCATTACTGGTCTTCGACCCACTGGTGACTATTTCGAGCCTGAAGACTTGTCTGAGGATCCCATTGGGTTTGCTGCTACCAAACCCACTTATACCACCTTCATAAACCACTTTCATGACAAGGCTTCAAATACTGTGTCGGAGGTGGAGCACATAGCCTTCTTGGCCATGTGGATGTCTCGATTCGTTTTCTGCACTAAATCACTGCAGGTGAAGAAAAAGATGCTGACACTTGCAACACAGCTCCATCACAAATACCCTATTTTCTTGGCCGAACTGATTCTGGCCAACTTATATGAGTCCATCAGTAATGGTGTGACTCAACTTAAGGTTCTAGGGGACAGAGGAAGTTTGCTGCTATTTGGTCCCTTCTGGCTTCTGCAACTGTGGCTTAACGCCACCTTCGAATCCTTCCTCCCTCAAAAGAACAAGATCAATGAAGAAGCTCCTGAAATTCTAAACAGGAGAGTCGAAGGCACCAGGTTGGCATTGCTAACTCCTACTGATGAAGGCCAATAGTTTCAAAAAGCCTTTAGAAGCTTCGTAATGATGTTTGCAGAGCAAAAAAGCTTTGATTCGACTATGGCTCCTTTTTCCAGTCGAAAAGTTGGCCCGGAATGGTTTACTAGACCATATCCTGCAGAGGAAGATGATGTGGTTGATGAGTTCGTGAGCATGTGGAAAGCGTTTCTCCGCCCCAGGATCATGCCTTTAAGATTTAAGAGCTCGAAGAATCAATTGAGCTTAATTGCTTATCAACCCAATCTTGTCTCCCAACAGTTTGGCATTGCTCAATCGCTTTCTTAGCCTATATACCCTCGAGAGAAACTGCTACTCTTTTATAATGCAGATTACTCAGAGGATGCCGCTACCAAGCATATTGGTAGGTATTCTGGTCAAACTACACTGACCCTGTTCAACTTTAACCTTCATTTTCTGAACTCTACCATTTCTGAGACGTGGTGGAGACATTATTATGAGGAAGAGTTCTTCGACGAGAAGGACTTCGCCCACCATCTGCGTGAGGCATTCAAGCTGGTTCTCGACAAAGTCAAAAAAGGTATTCCTTTTTCCATCCCTTCGTTTTAGATTGGTTTTACCAACTCCTAACTAATCATAGCTATTTCGCCTTTCATTTTAGCTGTCAAGCGGGTTGCCTCGAAGAAAACCGTTGAGAGTACAAAATGGGGAGACTCTGCCATCAATCCCTCTCCTAAGGTACTTACCCTTCCTTTTTTACCCTTAGTTTTATCTGACGTAGTTATTGATCTTCTCGACTTGGTTTTCTATATGTTTAGAAATCAACCCCCAAAAAGAGGAAGGTTTAAGAGATCCAAATCTCTAGCGATGAGGAAGAGTAGTCTCCACCTGTTCCTTTGCAGAGACGAAGATTGAAAAAACCAACTCCTGCTATCGAAACCCGTCCAAAAATCAGGATTAAAACTACGGCGGGGAGGCTACCTCCTATCATCATCAATGAACCCACTGAACAAGAGGTAATCGCCAGATTAAACAATCCTAGTGAAAGTGACAATTCTAGTCCTGGTGCTGAAATTCCAGTACAGGTATCCACTTCGACTGCTTGTTATGTACTTCTCACTCTCTCTTACTTTGTGATGCTTTTAAAAGCAATAAATTCTTTCTATTTTTCAGGACACTGCTGGCACTTAGACACGAAATCCTACTCATGTCGAGGACTCGACCACTTGCTTTAATAATGACGGGATTCCTACCTACAGACCTTCTTCAGTAAAAGACTCTTTCGTGAGTTCAGCTGACGAAGTGAATCAGACTTCTGAACCCCAGCATGAAAACATAGAAGAAGCTGATGAAGAAGAAGCTGAAGGAAATCAAGAGGAGGTTAGGATTCCTATGGTCGAAGTTGAGACAGAGAGGGAACATGGGGAAATCCCAGAAGCTGAAGCTGAGGGTGAAGAAGTTCTTGCTGAAGGAAACCAAAATCCTCCAGGTACTGAGGCAATTCCTACTCAAGTACCTAATGTGGTTATTGCAGCCAATGCAAGCATCCCTTCAACGGGGTCCCGAATCAAAGAGGATTTATCTTTACTGAAGCAACAAGATCCGTTAGGTTATTTGACTGCAATCTTGGAGGGTCGAGAGAGCTCCTCTGATCGTAGCGCCTTGACTACATCTGGAAGATCTACCTCGACTTCCCCTCTCGACGAAGCTCTTCAAAAGGTTAAAGCACAAATCTTTAAAAGAGATTTGATGTTAACTTTAGAGGGGGAACCAGCAGCGCCTTCCTATCTGAAGACTATCTTGAAAGCTGTTGATCTTCTTGTTGCCCCTCCATATGTAGCCAGTGTAATCCTGGATTTACTTTCTATTGTCGAGCAAGTATTAGAAGACTTCAATCGTCAAAGACTCATTAATCGTGATATTGAGGAAGCCAATGGCCAAGTGGCTTCTGCCTGGCATGCTGCCACTGAATCCACTTCTAGAGTAAAGGACTTGTCGAAGGCCCAGGAGGATAGGCAAAAGGAAGTCGAGGAGATTGATCAAGACAATGTTCAGTTGAGAGCACAGATTGCAGAGTTGGAAGAAAAACTCGCTGCCAACGACAAAAATAAAGAGGAGCTTCTTGCTGTGAACACTAAGTTAGAAAGCCAAGAAGAATTGGCTGAAGGGTTAAGACATGTCGTTCGAGCTCAATCTCTGGATGCTAAGCTCGAAACCCTTCACCAATTGAAAGCTCTCTGTGATCGAAGGCTAGAATTGTAACGGATCAAGTACCTCCAGATTAAAGCTAATCTTCCCTTCTGAATCTTGTTCCTCTTTATTATGTAGTCACTTTCTGTAACAATTTCAAAGCCATTTTGGCCTCTTTAATGAAAATCATTTAAGCTTCCATTTTGGCATTCTTTATAATTATTGATTATATATTATCTATTTTTATCTCTTGAAGCATAGGTCTATATATTTTCAAGTATTTACCATTTACCTTCAAGAGTCTTTGATCTCCGTTTAACTCTTCGATCTCATAGGCTCCACCTGAGAAAGCCTGCACAACCTTAAAAGGTCCTTCCCACTTAGGGGACCATTTTCCCAAGCTTCGGTCCTTTCGATCCATTGGGAGTATTACTTTCCAAACTAGATCTTCAGGCTGAAACGTCTTGGATTTTACCCTTCAATTGTAGGATTTCTCGACTCGCTTCTTTTGTAGTCTCAAAAGATCTAAAGCTTTCAGCCTTTCTTCGTCTAAGTCTACTAACTCATCCAACATCATGTTCCAATAGACTTCGGAAGGGATCTCGTGATGTATTTGAATCCTTGTCGCTTGCAAGTGGATTTCCACTGGTAACACTGCATCATGAACATAGGTTAGGCGAAATGGTGTTGTCCCTGTAGCTTCTTTGGGACACGTTCGACATGCCCACAGGACTTGATCTAGTGTTTTGTGCCAGTTTCTGGGTTTCTTTCCCACATGTTTCTTTATTAAACTGATCACCACTTTGTTCGCATCTTCGACCTGACCATTAGCTTGGGCATAATAAGGCATAGACGTTAATAGCTTAAACCCCACTTCTGCAGCGAAATCTTGCATTTTTCGACCAGTAAGACTGATCCTTGGTCTGTAGTTATTGTCTCAGGGATCCCAAACCTGTATATGATGTGCTTTTGAATGAATTCAATGACATTCTCCTGGTCTACATTGACTAAAGGAATCACTTCGATCCATTTAGTAAAATAATCAATGCCCACCAATATATACTTCTGACCTTTAGAAGATGCTGGTCGAATTTCTCCAATGAGATCCAAAGCCCATCCTCTAAAAGGCCAAGGTTTCACAATCGAGTGAAGTTCATTTACTGGCACATGTTGAATGCCTGTATGTTTTTGGCATTCTTGCCATCCTTTGGTAAACTCAACACAATCTGTTAGCATATTGGGCCAATATAAGCCTTGTCGAAACAATAACCATTTCATTTTTTGGCCTACTTGGTGTGCTCCACATGCCCCAGCGTGTGTGGTAGAAAGGGCCACATATGCCTCTGTTTCACTTAAGCATTTCAAGAGTACACCTTCTGGCGTTTTCTTAAATAGTTCGTTTCCCATCAACACATAACTCAGTGCTTTGTACTTTATCTTTCGTTCTGTCGAAGCTGCTGGATTTTGTAAATAATCCACTACGGGCTTCCTCCAATCCTGCTTTGTTAGATTGTCTATGAACGATATTTCAAAATTCTCCTGATCAGTATACCCCAACTTTGTGGTCTTTAAGTATGATGGAAATAATTTGGTGGCAGTTACTCTCCCCCTAACTTCGACTGCTTGTTTCAGCTTCTCTTTCGAAACTTTATACCCAGAAGAAATTTGTGCCAAATCGTTGGCTGCTTGATTTTCTAATCTGGGTATGTGTCGAATGTTAACTACCTCAAAATTTTTCAACAACCGTCTGGCTATTACGAAATACATAATAAGGTTTTCTTTTATGCATTTATATTCTTTTGTAATTTGTTTCAGGACTAACTCTGAATCTCCCATTATTTCGACTCGAGTTGCCCCCAATTCCAACAAAATTTCAAGGCCTATAATTAATGCTTCATATTCAGCCTCATTATTCGAACAATCTCCATCTATTTTGTACTTAAATGTTGTTGGAATTTTATTGGGAGAAATGATAAGGACTCCGACTCCATCTTTGTAACGAGATCCATCGAAGTAGAGTTTCCATGGTTCGATCTCCAAATAATTTAGTGATCTTTCTTGCACAGAGTGGTCGACTATAAAGTCTGCAACCACTTGGCCTTTTATAGCTTTAAGAGGCATGAAAGTTAATGAATATTCAGTCAATGCAAGTGCCCACTTGCCAACTCTACTATGCAGAATGGGCTTTGATAACATATACTTGAAAATGTCAAAATGAGACGAGACATAAACATTAACCGGCTTTATATATTGCTTAAGTTTTGTACATGAAAAATATAGACATAAACACAGTTTTTCAACTTCGTTATATCTAGTTTCTGCATCATTTAAAACTCTACTGAGGTAGTATATGGGCCTTTCGACACCATGTTCGTCCTCCTGAGCGAGCATGCTCCCTAAAGTCTTATCTGACGCAGCTATGTACATCCTCATACTTCTACTTCGACAAGGAGGCACCAAAATAGGTGGTTTAGTGAGGTACTCTTTGATTTTGTCGAAGGCCTCTTGATGTTCTTCCTTCCATTCAAATCCTCCTTTGTTGAGTCGAAGTAATGGCGAAAAGGCTTGCGTTTTCCCACTAAGATTGGATATAAATCTCCTTAGGAAATTTATTTTCCCAAGTAGGGATTGCAATTCCTTTTTGTTAGTTGGCTCTTTGGCTTGTAAGATAGCTTTGGTCTTGTTTTGATTTATCTCGATACCTTTCTTGTGGACCACAAAACCTAAGACTTCTCTTGCTCTTACACCAAAAGCACATTTCAGAGGATTCATCTTCAAGCCATAACGTCTCATCCTCTCAAAGGATTGTCGAAGATGATCCATATGAGCCTTCCCTGAAACAGATTTGACAACAATATCATCAATATAAATTTGCATGAAAGTGTCAATAAAGTCATGGAAGATCGAATTCATGGCTCTTTGATACGTTGCCCCTGCATTTTTTAGACCAAAAGGCATCACTACCCATTCATAGGTGCCTAAAGCCCCAGGGCAACGAAAGGCCGTCTTCGACACATCTTCTTCAGCAATGAAGATTTGATTGTAGCCAGAGTATCCATCCAGCATACTCATGTATTCGAAACCAGCGGCAGAATCCACAAGCATTTCCGCCACTGGCATTGGATATTCGTCTTTGGGGGTCGCAGCATTGAGATCTCTGAAATCAATGCACACCCTCAAGGTACCATTTTTCTTTATATTAGGTACAATATTTGCAATCCATTCGACATACCTGGTTGTTCTAATGAACTTGCACTTCAGCAGCCTTTCGACTTCCGTTTTGATTTTTGATAAAATCTCTGGTGCAAACCGTCTTGGAGTCTGCTTAACGGGTTTCTTTCCAGGCTTTATTGGTAACTACAGCTCGACCAATCCTCTGTCGAGACCAGGCATTTCGTCATAGTCCCACGTGAAGCAATCCTTGAACTCTTTCAGTAATTCAATCATTTCGACCTTGAGTCCTGGATCCATCTTTGCGCTTATATATGTGGGCCTATTCATAGGACCTTCGCCTAGATTTACCTCTTCTAGAGGATCTTGTGCCAACATTCTGACATTGCGCGCCAGCGGGTCCTTCTCGAAACCAAGAGGTTCATCGTCATAGATGGTGTCTAACCTCTGGTCTATAAAGTATTTCGTTCCCAAGTCGGGAGGCTCAAGATCGAAATCTTTCCCAGGTCCTGTCTTCTACATAACTTGTTCATTGGCCTTGGAAGCCACATATTTAACTTCGGCCTCTAAAGCCGCTATCATTCTGTTTTCGGCCACATAGGCAAAAATCTTTTGGAGAGTTGATGACTCAGTCATCATTATCAAATTTGTTGCCCCAGCCTGTTGGCCGTATATGACTGATTCCTCCAAAGTCTATGTTGGATAAATCTTCTCTATCCCACTGGAAACCATAATCGGAGTGCAGGTATAGAGAGCAGAACGCATTTGGAGTTGGAGTCAAATCGAACTCTGGTGGGTTACAAGGCCCTATGTGAGCTAAATTCCTGTCGAAATCATTCTTTCCGACACTATTTATTTCACCCAGGTAGTAACTCTGGTCAGCTTCAATGTTCTCCACAATGCCATCTGGGCGCCACATTATGACCTTTTGGTGCATCGAAGATGGAACTGCTCCAAGGCCATGTATCCACTCTCGACCAAGGAGTAGATTGTAGTTGGGCTTTGCTGAAATGACCATGAACATGGTGGGTCGAAGGATCGATCCCACCTTAAGGTCAAGTTGAATGACACCCATTGTGGTGCCAATGCCCCCTTCATAGTTGGATAAGACCATGTTGTGTGGCTTTATGTCGGCATCTCCTTTGCCTAACTTTTCTAGCATAAATTGCGGTATGATATTAATGGTTGCCCCACAATCTACCAGAATTTTGTTTATGGTTACCTCCCCAACTTTAGCTCTAATGAACAGTGGTTTCAGATGGCTCTTCATTGCCTCTGTTGGGGGTTCAAAGAATGCGTTTTGTTCTTCCATGCATCCATTGTTCATTTTATAATAACACACTGGCTTATGTCTAGCTAATTCCTGTTCAACCATTAGGTCGGTCTCTTCGACTTCGACCTCTCAGTTATATTCTTTGGGCAGCACAGATATGACATTCACCATGATGTCCAAACTGTCACTAGAGTCGGAGTCATCATCATTCGACCCACATTTTTCCGCCCAAGGCATAGGATTTCTCTCCAGAGGCTTCCTTTGTCTTTTCTGCACATTGGTGCTAACTTCTGGATGAGGCCCAGCTGCCTCTTTCTCAGCTTTTCTCCGTCTCTGAAACTTTCTCCATTGTGAACGATACATAGGATTCTTTCCTTTATAGTTGCTCGACACATGGGTCATTTTGTTTGATGCAGAGGCATGATATTCCTTTCTGTAATCTAGCGAGGAACCTCTTGGTACGTCGAATGTCTGCCACCTTTCTTCATTTGGCCATTTTCTTCCCATGGTATTCAGCCAGGTATCAGTAGGCACATTAGTTGGAGGCCTAAAAGTTGGTGGCCTCCTTTCTTGAGTCATGGGTCCTTGTTGACGTCCCCTTCTGGGGTCAAATCGAATTTCTGGACCCATTCTTTGTTGGGCATTGGTACCCTGTTTTGCTTTTATAGTCCGCATCACCTGTATGTGTTCAGCGGCCTTTTTATCAAAAATAGAGCTACACCTAGGGCATAACATAACCTCTGATTTCTTCTTTTGACATCTATGCAAAAAATCTGCCAAATTTTCATCCTCCTTTGGGAATGCAGTTTTGTTTACCTCCTCTTGTCAAAGGGTTTCCTCTGAAACTCTGGCTCCAGAGACTTCGACTATATTAACCTGCAAGTTGCTTTTGGCAGTCAGGTTCATCTTCTGCATTTTTGTCTCTAAGGCTTCTGTCGAACCCTTTGCAGCATCCAAATAAGAACCTGTGATGACCCTTTTGCTGGAGCTTTCAGTAACTCCTTTGATCAGTTTCAGGCTAACAGGAGCCTTTTCGTTTGACGCTTGGTCAACTTCTTTTTTCGAATCCAGGCCTTCAGTGGCCTTTCTCACCCCTTCGATTGTTTTCCTGGAGATATTCCCAGTGAAACTTCCGAAGATGGGTTTTGTGATGAAATCTTTAGACACTTCTACCATATGAATGCCAACTGGGTCGGCATAATGAGCTTCTGCTTGTAGTGGGTTTGTGTCGATTTTCATTGCTGGTTTATCAGCAAATTTCAGCCTTCCTTCAGTCAGTGCCTGTTGAACGAGATCCCTGAAAAGGAAACATTGTGAGGTCTTATGTCCTAAAAAATTATGATATTTACAAAAACCTCTTTTCTTTCTCTGTTCTAAAGGAGGCAATTTGGCCCCTGGGGGCACTATCATCTGTCCATCTTTAACTAATAGATCGAATATTTTGTCACACTTGGATATGTCGAAACTATACATTTTCTTAGGAAATTTATCACTGCTTTTCTCAGGTTCCACGGGATTTTTTCCATTTGATGGCACCAACAATTTACAAGCATATGGTGGTCCATTTTTTAATTCAGCTAGATCAATTTCGCCTTCTTCGATATCTACAGGGTCACTGTATGTCTCTGCATCGTCATCATCCATTTCGACATAAGCTACCCTTTCTCGTCGAAGAGTTTTAGCAGTTTTAGCCTTTTCAGCCTTAAGGCGTTCTACTTGTCGAACCCTATCAGCAAGTTGGGCCATATCTCTTAGGTATTGTGTATCCAACTTTTTCCTAATCGAATAATCCAGGCCACCTGCTGCTATTTCAACTAATTCATGCTCAGCTACTTGGGTAAAGCATCTGGCTTTGAGTCGTCGGAATCTATTTAGATATTCATCAATTGGCTCAGTGAACCTTCTTTTTACACTAGCCAATTCTTTTAGACTTATCTTGGTTTGACCCATGTAAAATTGTTCATGGAACAATCTTTCTAATTGGTTCCAGTTGTGGATCGAATTGGCTAGGAGAGTAGTGAACCAAGTAAAAGCATTTTTAGTTAATGAACTTGGGAAGTATTTGATTCTAAGGTTTTCATTGTTTGCTATTTCTCCCGCCTCTATCAAATACCTAGCCATATGTTCGACAGTCGACTCTGTCGTATCCCCCAAATATTTAGTGAATTTTGGGACTTTTCCCCTAGGTGGTAAGTCCGTTTGCAGGATATATTCTGACAATGGGGATGTAAAGTTTGGTCTGTGGAAACCAACATTCATCCTGTTTTGAAGCACGATTCTCTCGATCATAGCGGTTAAATTATTATCCGCCCCATAGTCCCGGTGTCGAACTTGTTGTATTAATTCGTCAGCATTTTGGTTTCTATTAGCCAGAATGACGCTCTGATTGATTTCTCGATGGTTTAGAGGTATATCTAATATTGGTTGATCTACTTCGATCCTTGGAACTTGGGGGTTTGGATTAATGGTCAAATCTTCTTCCATGATTACCCCTTGGTTTAATCTTATTGGTACCCTCTGGGGCTGTCGAACAACTTGGGGTAGTTGAACAACTTAAGGCACCCCAAAGAACTCAGCCATGCGTGCTATTTGCGCTGTCATCTGTTGATTCAACTGCGTGGTAGTCTAAATGAGGGGATTTAGTACTGTACTTAGAGTTTGTGCTAACATTTGCACCATTTCATGGTTACTTTCGTCCATCTGTTGCCTCAAAACTGCTGTCGAAGCATTTGTGAGACTTGGTACCATATGAGATGGCCCTCCTAAAAATTGGTTTCTATTGGCTCCAGATCCCTGTAATGGTGATATGGCATTTACCAAAGGTTCTGAGAAAGTAGACGCAACATTCATAAGGCTAGCCATTTCAGTAGTTGGCATGCCATATGGCTGTTCTCGACCCATCCAGGTTGTCGAAAAGCCTAGGGGTACAGTTGATTGAGACCCTAGGTTCATCCTTGGTGGGGGTGTTCCTGAAGGACCTCTTGGACCCATATACGTAAGTAAGGGTCCAGTTTGATTCATGGTTAACGCTGGTATGGATCCGACAGAAGTTGGGATATTCCCTTTGACAACAGTAGTAACTGTTGTTCCTGTGATCGGTGGAGGTATTTCTCCATGGTTTGGCTCATTAGCCAACTACTTTGTCCGCTTTCTTTCCTAACAGTATATTTGTTGGTTATTCTACAACTTTGTAATAACATGCAATGTTATAACTGTACAGGAAAAAACACAATAACATAGACAATTAGCAACGTCCCACCGGGTGTGCCAATTTGTTTACCATTGTTTTTGGTAAACAACCCCTGGTCTCCAAAAAAGGTAAGTTTTTGGTTTACTTGCGGGACCGACCAAACTAATCCCAGAACATATGCTAATCTTTATGTAAAATGAGTGTGAGAAGAAAGAACGCACGTTCGACCCAGGGGAGAGATGTTTAAGATTGTTGAACAGTAAATAAAAGCATAAAAGTGCAAGTAAAAGAAGTAAAAGATAACTTTGCAAGATAATGGTAAAGTAAAGTAAAAAGACTTTGATTAAGTAAAAAAGGTGTTTCTAACGTACATTGCTCTGCTTTTTATCCTTTCTCACGCAGTAGTTACTTGGATAATATTTGAGAGATTTTGTACTATAAGTTGCACACACCAAAAATTACACAAACTTCTTAATTTATACTAAAAGTAGGTAACCGTCGAGGGGACACTCTGCGCTAGGATGAAGACAAGTGTCCCCTGCATGCCTCTCGACCCATAACCTTTTGCCACGTTTCCTTCCCTTAGACGCCGATGAAAACCACCTTTCCCTCCAATAATTCAAATTTCAAAATGGTCTTCGCCCTATGTGCCAAGGCGCGAACACTTCCCTTCAATCGAAACAACCTACATCTGCCTTGGTCGAATGAACCTTTGGTCGAAGCTTTCTTATTATATCTTGGATCCTTTTCCTTAATTTATCTCATGCATCGAATTACACCTCTTGGTGTAGTTCATTTCCAGTTGTTTGGTCAAAGAGACCAAATATAGCAAGTGTCGAATTTGGGAGCCAACACTATAAAAATAATATTTTTCTCATATACTATCATTTTTCCTAAATACTTGTATATATTTTATTTTTTTTATTGTACATAATTAATATAATTAATACATATATACATACTTTTATTTTATAAATACTTGAGAATAAAAACATGAAGAAAAAAAATACTTTTATTTTTATTATTATTTATACTTAAATAACACTTTTTTCTAAATATTTTTTATACACATTATTTTATTTTATTGTATATAAATAATATGATTAATATATTTATTTTCTTAAAGAAAATTAGGGTTTTACCCTTAACCAAATAAAATTAATCTTTTTATTTCTTTCTTTCTTTTTACATTAAATATTTTTACATACATAAAAATAAACAAAAACCTTTTTGCATATTCATATTATTTTGTATATTTATTTAATTTGATTATTTAAATATTATTCATTTATTATTTATGCCATTTGATTCAATTTGGATGTAATAGTAAAACTAGGGTTTTAATTTCTTGTCAAATATTCCCCATTCAAAATTGTATCCTCCTCCCCATAATCATGTTGTAATAGTGGTAGATTTATTTTACGCACTTATGCTTTCAATTATGCCATGATTAGAGATTAGGGTTTGTATGCCAATAATCCAAAAATCAAACAAATAGCTTGACTAATACCAAGACAAAAATGCATGAAAATCAATACACAATGTACACTTGCACCCCTAGAGTTTCATCCACTTGTTGCCTTAAAAATGGACCATGTTATGCATGTTGGGTACTTTGGCAAAACAAAAACAAAACAAAAGATCATAGTCCCTCGATGACACTATCTTGGTTGCCTAAACAAAATGATCAAGTCCCTCGAAAAATTGCTAAAGATACTTAACACAGTTGCTATCATGGTCTATACGATGACCCCACGCCTGTCCCGTTTAACATCTTAATACAAGGTTGTTTACCAAATGCAATGGTAAAACAACATTGTCAAAAGGGTTGAAAGACATATAGGAAAAATCTTTGAGTAAAATAGGGTAGACAACTCTTAGTTACTTGATCAAAAACTTACAAAACATCCTTGCTATTTTCAAACACACCTCACAACATAATTTCAAAATATTTCCCAAATCAAACTTTCAAACATTGAAATCTTTTCAAAAGACAATACACCTTTGTATACATTCAAACAAGAATCATTACAAAGGTTTCCACAACGATGGCCTCTTTTCAAAACATCTTTCAAAACCACACCCAAGGCATCATTTCAAACAATTGAAAAGCAAAAGCAAGTGATCTAAACAAGTAACTAAGAGCCCAGGGATAACCATGGATGAAAAGGGTGCTTGCACCTTCCCTTTTCATAATCTACTCCCCGAACCCAAGAAAACATCTCAAAGGTATTTCCTGTGCTTTTTGACCTTTCCTTAGGATAAAATAAAAAGTCGGTGGCGACTCTTGCTAAACCGAAACATTTGCGAACACAAATGCAAAACCTCAAGTCAGTTCTCCCACCGTATCACAGGTAGCCTTGAGAGAAAGGTAGGAGTGTCGTTCGGCACTAGGGTGCTTGTAGAAGGAAAGTGGCATTTGGCACTAAGTGTTAGGCAGGGGTGCTTGTTTTTGTTTCTGTTTCTGTGGCACTATGCTATATAATTTTTATATGGTATCAGTATGGAGTTTATTAAATATAAAAGCACTTAGGGATAAATTAAACTATTCTTATTAGTAGTATGATATATCAGAAGCAACTTTAATAGGAGCACCTATATGTTAGTAATCTTAATTTAGCAATTCAACTTAATTTTAACATTATGTAGTAATAAGACAAAGTTA
This sequence comes from Vicia faba, assembly GCA_948472305.1. NCBI lineage: Eukaryota > Viridiplantae > Streptophyta > Magnoliopsida > Fabales > Fabaceae > Vicia > Vicia faba. The sequence continues at coordinate 230,639,360 of OX451740.1, read as the reverse complement.
GGAATAATTAGTAAAGTTGCAGTAAGTGTTTTGGAGGATTAATTAAATAGCAAAAGTAGTATTATAGACATTGTTGAATTAAAAGTCTTGTGACCAATGTTGTATTATTTTACGTTGATCGATAATGTGAATATGTTGTTTCCATGAAAAGTTGTTGATTCCGTTAATATGTTGTATTATAGGCCTTTGGCCAATATTGAATAGTGTGAATTGTTGTTATGTCGACTGTTATTATGTTGTTGTCGTTGTTGTGTTTCTGAGTTGTGGTTGTTTATATCGTCGCATAGCATAACATAGCATTAAAGTTGGCCTGGATTGGCATGTTATAAGTTGGAGCGAATGCTCACCTATGTTGGCCTGGATTGGCATGTTCTAAGTTGAAGGCTTTGCCTTATGCCTCGGTAGACCGGAACTTTTTAAGTTGGGAGTTCTGCTCCAATGGTACCACATGCATTTGCATAGTTGAGTCACATTTGGAGCCGTTGATTTGTTGCTTATTTGAAGTGTTGTTTATGCACGGTAACATTATAAGTTGAATTGAAGTGTTGGTGAATGGTGTTGCTTTATGTTGATGTTGTATAAAGTGGTGATTTTACATGAACTAATTTTCGATATATTATTTTTCATATGTTCTATTATAGTATTCGATATCTCACCCCTTTTGTTTAAATGTTTCCCTTTGTTGGTAACATGCAGGTAACCAAGAGGAGTAGCCGATAGCGTTGTTAGTGTGAGTTTGGTGTCATTTGCTCTGAAACGTAGCACTCGGGGGGGGGGGGGGATGAACACTTGTCTTATTTTGTTGTTTATTTACTGAACCTTATGTTGTTATTTGAGGAGTTATCATATTGATGTTGTTTTATGATTCAAAAGATGCTATGTCTTATATGGAGAACTATTATGAATCCACTGCGTGATTAATTAAAATTTGGTTTATGTTATGAAGACTATATTCATGAGTTATGTTCATCCCGCTTCTTTAAGTTTTATGTATCTATTCTAAAAGCATGACAGGTTTATGTGTTTCTGTTGAATGTGTGCCATCCTGATTATATTGGAAATTTTTATACTCTGATTTTCTGCAAATTGCTTTGGGTAGAATTGGGGTGTTACACCAGTGGTATCAGAGCAGATCGGTCCGTCTGGTCAAGTTATCGAGTCGTAGTTGTTTAACAATCAAGTATTATTAGTTTTTCTTAACTGTTGTTTGTGTTGCAGTGATAAGATAAGATGGTTGGGAGGAACAATGCTGCGATTGCTGCTGCTCTGCAAGCGATGGCTCAGGCTATGCAGAATCAGCCTAATTCTGACGAGAATGTCGGATCTCGTAGTTTGGCGACTTTCCAAAGGGAGAATACGCTGGTGTTCAAGGGTAGGCATGATCCTGATGGAGCACTAGATTGGTTGAAGGAGATTGATAGGATTTTCCGTGTGATAGATTGCACTCCGGTACAGAAGGTTCGGTATGGCACTCATATGCTAGCAGTTGAAGCTGATGACTGGTGGATAGAAATGCGTGCAAGGTTAGAAACTGCAGGTGAAAAAATCACTTGGATTGTGTTCCGTAGGGAGTTTCTAAGGAAGTATTATCCTGAAGATGTTCGGGGTAAGAAAGAGATTTAGTTCCTTGAGTTGAAGTAAGGGAACAAATCTGTCACTGAGTATGCTGCTAAGTTCATTGAGCTAGCTAAGTTCTATCCACATTTTGATGGTGAAGGTGCTAAATTTTCTAATTGCATCAAGTTTGAGAATGGGTTGCGCTCGGAAATCAAGAAGGCTGTTGGATATCAAAAGATTCGTGTCTTTTCTGATTTGGTTGATAGTTGTAGGATCTTTGAAGAGGATAGCAATGCTCATCACAAGATTGTTAGTGATAAGAGAGGCAAGAATCAACAGAACTGTGGCAAGCCTTATGATGATGGTAGAGGTAAATAAAGGGTTGCCCATGGTCAGAGGACTGGTGGGGGAGATGCCCCTTCTAGAGTTGTATGTTTCAAATATGGGCAACCTGGTCACAAGAGTAATGTGTGCACTACCGCTGATGGGAAGAGGTGTTTCCATTGTGGTAAGATTGGGCATACGATATCTGACTGCAAGCATAGGGATATGATCTATTTCAACTGTGGTGAAGAAGGACACATTGATAGTAATTATCCGAAACCAAAGAAGGCACAAACTGGTGGCAAGGTGTTTGCTTTGGCTGGGACTCCGACAACTAGTGAGGACAGACTCATCAGAGGTACATGTTTCATTAATAGTACTCCTTTAATTACTATTATTGATACTGGTGCTACTCATTGTTTTATTACTGCTGATTGTGTTGAAAGATTGGGTCTTGTGTTGTCTTCTATGGATGGAGAAATGGTCGTCGAGATTTCGACTAAGGGACCGGTGACTACTTCTCGTGTGTGTTTGAATTGTACTTTGTCGATCTTCAGCAAAGACTTTGCTGTTGATTTGATTTGTTTGCCGTTAAGCGGGTTAGAGGTGATCTTGGGTATGAATTGGTTAGAGTATAACTATGTTCATATCAATTGCAATGAAAAGTCTGTGAGGTTTTCTACTCCTGAAGAGGAATAAGTTGGTTTGTTGACCGGTAAACAATTGAGGAAACTGATGCAAGATGAAGCACAGATGTTCTCGTTGATGATATCACTATCTATTGAGGCCCAAGTTAGGATTTATGAGTTGCACGTGGTGAAAGAATTTCCTGAAGTGTTCCCTGATGAAATTCCTTATGTACCGCCAGAGAGAGAAGTTGAATTTGTGATTGATCTTATACCTGGTATCAGACCTGTTTCTATGGCACCATACATTATGTCTGCATCTGAATTGTTTGAATTGAAGAAGCAGTTAGAAGAGCTACTTGAGAAAAAGTTTGTAAGACCAAATGTATCACCGTGGGGAGAGCTTGTGTTGTTAGTAAAGAAGAAATATGGAAGTATGTGGCTTTGTGTTGATTACAGACAGTTGAATAAAGTGACGATTAAGAACAAGTATCCGCTTCCGAGAATTGATGACTTGATGGATCAATTGGTGGGTGTAAGTGTGTTTTCTAAGATTGATTTGAGGTCAGGGTATCACCATATTAGAGTGAAAGAAGATGATATTCAGAAGACCGTGTTCAGAACTCAGTACAGACACTACGAGTATTCGGTGATGCCTTTCGGTGTGACCAATGCGCCAGGAGTATTCATGGAGTACATGAATCGTATCTTTCATACTTATTTGGATCGGTTTGTGGTGGTATTCATTGATGACATTCTAATTTACTCTAAATCGGAAGAAGAAAATGAAGAGCACCTAAGAGTTGTATTACAAGTTTTGAAAGAGAAGAAGTTGTATGCGAAGTTGTCTAAGTGTGAATTCTGGTTGCAAGAGGTTAGTTTCCTTGGTCATGTAATTTCTGGTGGTGGCATTTCCGTGGATCCTTCTAAAGTTGATGTTGTGTTGCAATGGGAAGCTCCGAAGTCAGTTGCTGAGATTAGAAGCTTCTTGGGATTATCCGGTTACTATAGACGGTTTATCGAAGGTTTTTCTAAGTTGGAACTTCCGTTGACCAAGTTGACTTGTAAGGGTAAGGCCTTTGTGTGGGATGGTCGATGTGAAGAAAGTTTTATCGAGTTGAAGAAGAGGTTGACATCGGCTCCAGTTTTGACCTTGCCTAATCCGGGGGAACCTTTTGTTGTGTATTGTGATGCTTGTCTGATGGGGTTAGGTTGTGTACTCATGCAAAATAGTAAGGTGGTTGCTTATGCGTCGAGGAAATTGAGGACTTGTGAAAAGAATTATCCTACGCATGATTTATAATTGGCTGCAGTTTTCTTCGTATTGAAAATCTGGAGGCATTATCTTTATGGTTCTAGATTCGAAGTGTTTAGTGACCATAAGAGTTTGAAGTACCTTTTTGATCAGAAAGAGTTGAATATGAGGCAGCGAAGGTGGTTAGAATTGTTGAAGGATTATGATTTTGATTTGAAGTATCATCCAGGAAAAGCTAATGTTGTGGCCGATGCTTTAAGCCGAAAGACTTTGCACATGTCGGCAATGATGATTAAAGAGTTGGAGTTGATTGAGCAATTCCGAGATTTGAGTTTAGTTTGTGAAGTGACACCGTAGAGTGTTATGTTGGGAATGTTAAAGATTAATGATGACTTTCTCAACAGTATTAGTAAGACTCAAAAGATGGATGTGAAGTTGGTGGATTTGATGATGGGAATTGATCGATCTGAGAATGATGATTTCAAGATAGATGCGCAAGGTGTGTTGAGATTCCGAGATCGTATTTACATTCCCGATGATGAAGATATTAAGAAAGTGATTCTTGAGGAAAGTCACAGAAGCAGTTTGAGTATTCACCCAGGAGCTACTAAAATGTATCAAGATCTGAAAGGTTTATTTTGGTGGCCTGGTATGAAGCGAGATGTGGCACAATTTGTGTATGCTTGTTTGACTTGTCAGAAGTCGAAGATTGAGCATCAGAAGCCTGCAGGGTTGATGCAACCGTTAGAGATTCCAAAATGGAAATGGGATAGCATTTTGATGGACTTTGTAACGGGATTTTCTAGTACCTTGAGAGGACACGATTCGATATGGGTGATTGTTGATAGGCTTACGAAGTCGGCACACTTTATACCTATTAACATCACATATCTGATTTCGAAGTTGGCCGAGATTTACACCAAAATAATTGTGAAGTTGCATGGTGTTCCTTTGTGTATTGTGTCGAACATAGATCCGAGGTTTACTTCTGATTTTTGGAAAAGTTTGCAAGAGGCGTTAGGATCTAAGTTGAGGTTGAGTTCGACGTATCATCCTCAGATGAATGGTCAGACCGAGAGGACTATTCAGTCATTGGAGGATCTGTTGAGAGCATGTGTTCTTGAACAGGGAGGTTCGTGGGATACTTATCTTCCATTGATTGAGTTCACTTATAATAACAATTACCATTCTAGTATTGGGATGGCACCTTTTGAGGCGTTGTATGGTCGGAGGTGTAGGACTCCATTATGTTGGCATGAATCTGGTCAAAGTGTGGTACTTGGACCTGCGATTGTTCGAGAGACTACTGAGAAAGTAAAGCTTATCCGATAGAATATGAAGGTTTCTTAAAGTAGACAGAAAAGTTACCATGACAAGAGAAGGAAAGATTTAGAATTTCAAGCTTGTGATCATGTGTTTTTGAGAGTCACACCTGTGACTGGTGTTGGGTGAGCTCTGAAGTCTAATAAGCTCACTCCTCATTTTATTGGTCCGTATGAGATATCAGATCGAGTTGGGAAAGTTTCTTACCGAGTGGCGTTACCGCCAAACCTTGCTAATTTGCATGATGTGTTTCATGTATCGTAACTTCAGAAGTATATTCCTGATCCGTCTCATGTGATTCATATGGACGATGTGCAAGTACAGAATAATCTCACGGTGGAGACGATGCCTGTGCGAGTCACGGATCACGAGATGAAGATTCTAAGAGGGAAGGAGATTGCATTGGTGAAAGTTGTCTGGTTAGGAGCTGCTGGAGAGAGTATGACCTGGGAGTTGGAGAGCAATATGCGAGACTCCTATCTCGAGTTATTTGAACCAGGTAGACTTTTATTTTCGAGGACGAAAATATTCTAAGTGGGGGAGAGTTGTAACGCCCCGATATTTAATTATTTATTTAATTAATTATTGTTTTGAATATTTTATTTTAATTCAAATTTTTATCGTCGAAGTCAGAACTATTTTATTAAGTTGGAATAATAATTAATCAGGTTTATATTGGTAGAGTCAATTTGAAGTATCATTTTATTAATAAGCTTAGAATTGATGTTGGGCTTGATTATGGTGTCGCAAAGTAATAGGGGGGGAGGTTGTATTGATTAGGCCCATTTAAGTTTACTAAGGATTAAATAATAGTATTTTTATTAGAAAATAGAAGGAGAAAGAGAGGGTAGTGTTATCAAGAAAACAAAAGGGGAATAGGGTTTTGTGAGAAGAGAAGAAGAACAAGAAAGTTGCTGCTAGGGCCAATCCCAAAAATTCCATTGAAGCTCCTTAGAGTGCCTTCAAACCAAACCAAGTAAGGGTGGGGTTTCTTATCCTATAATGGGGAATTTGATATTTTGTATGTGGGAATTAGTATGTGGGATTATACTGTTTTGTTGATTTGTGTTGGCTTGTGTTGTTGTGATAATAATTGATTTGATTATAGAATTGTCAAAGAATAGGTGTGTTGCTATGTTATAACTTGTCCCTGGAATGGATTTGGTATCGCTAGAGTATAGCAGTAAATTCATTGAAACAATGTCGAAATTAAGAAGAAGAAATAAAAATTTGGCCTGGGGGTGGAAGTGTCGTTCGACACTTGTTGTGTATGGGGGGCTGCCATTCGGCAGCCTTGAGAGAAAGGGAGGAGTTCCGTTCGGCACTAGGGTACTTGTAGAAGGAAAGTGTCGTTTGGCACTAAGTGTTAGGCATGGGCGCTTGTTTTTGTTTCTGTTTCTGTGGCACTATGCTATATAATTTTTATATGGTATCAGTATGGAGTTTATTAAATATAAAAGCACTTAGGGATAAATTAAACTATTCTTATGAGTAGTATGATATAGCAGAAGCAACTTTAATAGGAGCACCTATATGTCAGTAATCTTAATTTAGCAATTCAACTTAATTTTAACATTTTGTAGTAATAAGACAGAGTTAGGAATAATTAGTAAAGTTGCAGTAACTGTTTTGGAGGATTAATTAAATAGCATAAGTAGTATTATGGACATTGTTGAATTATAAGTCTTATGACCAATGTTGTATTATTTTGTGATGATCGATAATGTGAATATGTTGTTGCCATGAAAAGTTGTTGATTTCGTTGATATGTTGTGTTGTAGGCCTTTGGCCAATGTTGAATGGTGTGAATTGTTGTTATGTCGGCTGTTATTATGTTGTTATCATTGTTGCGTTGTCGAGTTGTGGTTGCTTATATCGTCGCATAGCATAACATAGCATTAAATTTGGCCTGGATTGGCATGTTCTAAGTTAGAGCGAATGCTCACCTATATTGGCCTGGATTGGCATGTTCTAATTTGAAGGCTTTTCCTTATGCCTCGGTAGGCTGGCACTTTCTAAGTTGCTCCAATGGTACCACATGCATTTGCATAGTTGAGTCGCATTTGGAGTCGTTGATTTGTTGCTTATTTGAAGTGTTGTTTATGCATGATAATGTTGTAAGTTGAATTGAAGTGTTGGTGAATGGTGTTGCTTTATGTTGATGTTGTATGAAGTGGTGATTTTACATGAACTAATTTTCGATATATTATTTATCATATGTTCTATTATAGTATTCGATATCTCATCCCTTCTGTTTGAATGTTGCCCTTTGTTGGTAACGTGCGGGTAACCAAGAGGAGTAGCCGATAGCGTTGTTAGTTCGAGTTTGGTGTCATTTGCTCTGATACGTAGCACTCAGGGGGGGGGGGGATGAACACTTGTCTTATTTTTTTGTTTATTTACTGAACCTTATGTTGTTATTTGAGGAGTTATCGTATTGATGTTGTTTTATGATTCAAAAGATGCTATGTCTTATATGGATAACTATTATGAATCCGCTACATGATTAATCAAAGTTTGGTTTATGTTGTGAAGACTATATTCATAAGTTATGTTCATCCCACTTCTTTAAGTGTTATGTATCTATTCTAAAAGCATGACAGGTTTATGTGTCTCTGTTGAATATGTGGCATCCTGATTATATTGGAAATTTTTATACTCTGATTTTCTGCAAATTGCTTTGGGTAGAATGGGGTGTTACACTGACTGCTAGATAAACTACTCAAGGTTACTTCAAAACTAAAGCTTTGGGTTTCGGAATAATAGGTACTTTAACTAGTCTATTATACTCCAGGGTTGTAGAGTGTCAAGGCGGTAGTGATTTCGTCAAATCTTGCGAAAATTTCTAACAAGTTTTTTTTTAAAAAAAATTGCCAACCTACATACTCGTCGAGTGAGTCAAGTTATGTATTAAACCGATTTTTTTGTTGGGGCTCAATAAAGTGAGGGAATCGGACAAACAACACAAATATTGCATAAATTACTCGAAACAAAGATTTTTATTGAAGGGAAATAACAAGAAGGGGGATGATAATAAAAATTTACTAGAAAAAGTGGAAATACTTCCTCCCCCATACTTAAATCATACAATGTCCTCAATGTATTGAAAAAGGAGAGTGAAAAACTAAATACTCATTCTTCCTCGCCCTGGCCATGGAATCTACCATGCATCCTTGGTCTAGATCTTCTACGCACTTTCTCACCCTTTCTGGAAGATTCTGCTTCATATCTTTGATCCTCCACACGAGAAACAACTTCATGCAAACCTTCAACACAGAGTGTCAAAGCTCGCATGTCTTCTGCCATCCCTGTGGTGAATTCTAGCATACTTTGGTCTTGCCAGTGAGCGTAATCATGTTGATCTCTTTGCATCTGTTGGACGAGATGCATCATTTCCTCTTGGCGCGTTTCAATGCTTTGGTAGCGCTGGTTAGAAAATTGGTTCAACTGCAGTATTGTGGCATAGATGGCATTGAGTGTGGTAGGTAGATTGGCATTTTGTGGCTCTTGGGCTTCGGGAGGTTGAATGTCAGGTTGCGGTGCTTGATGTTCTAATTCTTGTTCCATTTCATCAACTGCAGCATTATTTGCTTCGCCTTGGTTTCCTTGTCCATTCACACCAGGCTCGGGTGCATTGAGGTCATATAACCAGTTGTTTGCAATGCTTAAGTTCGTAGTATTTGGATTTGGCAAAATGACACTACGAACTTCATTATTCCTCACCATTAGATAATATCCTCCTGCTTCTCTTACCTTAATAAGACGACCAACTCGACAGTTGTTAATGTCCAAGAACACTGCTGGCAGTGAGGGTAGATTCAGGATTCTCCCTCCCAGGTTTAGGTGAACTGCTATTGCCGTGACGATACCTCTAATACAGAAAGGCACAATCCCGTCTCTTGTTACAAGATTTTGAATGTGAGCCATCAGGAAGGTACTTGGGTTCAAACAGAGGTTTAGCGTGAATGTGCAATGGAGAGCATACAACTCCTTGTTTTTGACCTTGTTGTTGTTAGTCCTTCCAAAAATAGTGTTGGCCAAGGTCCGGTGAAGGTAGAGAATGTTCGGATTATGGATGTGAGTGGAGTAGCGTGCTTCGGGGGCGATATTTTGCTCACCGAAAATTCTTTCCCATAATTCATATGATGTTTTATTCCAATCCAATTCAGGGGGAATTTAGTATTGCACATTATCTCCACGAGGGAAACGAAACATGTAGCTCAAAGCATCCTGGTTCAGCGTGTATTCCTGGCTGAACATACAAAATGTGGTGGCTCCAAAGAGATTTGCATCAACGTCGGTGGGAGTGATGTAGAAGTTAGAGCTTAAGAACTCCAAAGTTAGAGCCTCGTAGGTGGGTAAGCCCATTGTGCTTACAAATCCCAGGCCTGCTTTGTTTAGTAAACCTTACATACTATCATACATCCCTAAATTGCGTAAACAGTCATTGTCAACATATCATGCGGGTGTCAATCCTCGCTGATAAAACTTCTGGTATTTTTTCTGTTGGAGTTCGCCAGCTTCACCTTGTCGGAACACGAGATGAGTCATATCGGTTTCTCCTCGATTGGGTTGATTTCTACGAGCGTCCATGGTATGTTTGACAAAGATGAAAAAGAAAGGTGTTTGTGTAGGTCAAAGAAGGTGGTGAATGGTAGTGATATTAGAATGATAGAAGAAGTGGTTTAAATAGGTGGAAATTATGAGTGGGTAATAAATGGTATTTACGATTTTGAAAGTGGGAGGTTATAAGAGTTATAAGAAATGAATGAGTGGTAATGGTGGTAGATAATGGAGTGATGGGAATTATGGGGTTTAAATGGTAGAAGATGGGAGTTATAGAAATAAAGGTGAAACGGTGTGGTTTTGTAGTCAAAGTATGTGGCTACGAGGTCATTTAGGTGTGGGAGACAAGGCTAAAGAACGTCAGACGATGCTGAAGAATGTCAGATGCGTGGCAGACAAGGCTGGTAGACAACCAGTTTGACGATCGACAATGAACGGTCGGCAGCAAGGCTATGCATGCAATTTCATTGGACCAAATAAACCGGCAGTGCAATATTTTCTAATGCTACTGATACATATACACACACACACACACACACACACACACACACATATATATATATATATATATATATATATATATATATATATATATATATATATATATATATATATATATATATATATATATATATATATATATATATATATATATATATATATATATATATATATATATATATATATATATATATATATATATATATATATATATATATATATATATATATATATATATATATATATATATATATATATATATATATATATATATATATATATATATATATATATATATATATATATATATATAATGAATAATTGTATTTTAAAGCTTGGTATACATATATATGATAACAACAGTAGATATCTCTAATGGCCAGCTTAGATTAAGAAATGATAGGAAATATTTATTCAGTATACTGATGAGAGGCATAATAAAATAAAGATAATGAAAACTCAATAATGTTAAATAACCAAAAACATTAAAAATAGGAATAATAAGGAATAGAATAATATTACTGGGTAAAGAAACTGAATGTGAAAGGGTACAAAAGCCAAAAAATGAAATAACAAAATATCCAAAAACAAGAAAACAAAACAATAATGTAAAACAATAGTGTTTCCTCCCCCATAGTTAAAACAGACAGTGTCCTCACTGCTCTAAGAAGAAGGATCGGAAAAATAAAAATAGTAGGAGCTATCTAGCCACGATGTGGGCCTCCAGGAGGTGCAGTGACAGAATAGATGTGCTGATATAGATGATCAAAATATTCTGTTACGATATCCATGAAACCGTGAAAGTCTGTACGCAAAGTAGTGAACTCTCCACGTAAACCTTCAATCTATATCTCTAAATTAGCATTAGCGGTAGTAAAATCAAGAGGCGGAGGTCCATCATTAGCCGGAATAGCAATAACAGTAGACACGGGAGAAGCATCAGGGGTAACTTCACGACGATCAGGGGAAGGAAGATCATAATAATGAGGAGGAGTATGAGGGTCAAAATCATCAGGGATCTCATAAGGTTGAGGTATTTCGTGTGAGGGCGGGGCAGGTGGGTGATCCAGGTCAAAAAGCCAATTATCTCTGTTGTGAACACTCGTTATAGGATTAGGTAAAACAAATTGGTGGACAGTGTTATGGTTAATGAGAAAGTCAAACTGAAGTGGTCCAAGGTTTCCTATAAGGTGAGTGTTGAAACAAAAACGGATGTTCATGGGTCGAATTCCTCCATAGGGTTTTAATCCTAGAAGTGGTTGTCTCATTCCGATAGCATTTGCAATCATTGTAACTAGGCCTCCTATAAGGATAGGTGTATGAGCAGTCTGAAGAAGTTAAAAACACAAGAAGGGGGGGTTGAATTGAAAACTTGAAATCAAATGTGCAATGACACAATATTTTTATCTTGGTTCGTTTGATCTCAAACTACTCCAGTCCACCCGTCAAGGTGATTTCGCCTCTCTCCAACGAGGACTTAATTCACTAATCAAAAAAGGATTACAATCACTACTTTAACAATTGTTAAAGTCTTCTTGAGTACAACCACAATCCGGTTAATCTCAAGGAACACTGTTTTAACAAAGATACAAGAAAGTGTGTACATATGTTTTTACAAAAATTGTTATCACAACTGTGATAATTTACACAAAATTAGAGTGTGGAAATATGATGAGTATGCTTGCAGCTATTTGAATTCTCGTGAGTAGTATATGGCAAATCGTTACCGATTTGATCACTGAGTTTGTTTATATAGGAAATGGATTCCCGTTGATCATTAAGCATGGTAAATGTCATTAACTCAGTTTCCATTTGGAGAAGATCTTGTCTGAATGAAGCCGTTGTAATTGATGCTGTCTTGAATGATTAGTAACACTTCAAAATCTTTCTTCCTAGCCTGCTGCTGACGCTTCAGAACATTGATGACTTAGATTATTATGCTCTTGTTCAGAATCAGAGTTTACTTCACTTAAGCGCAGGGTCTGGTCATCAATCTTCAGCGCAAATTCTGATTGCTTCAGTGTGTAGCTTCTCTAGCTTAATTTCTGATGCTGCTTTGGTCAGAACTTCTGAATACACAATAACATGATTTTTAGGGTGCATATTTTTTCTTTGTATTTGTTATCATCAAAACTCTAACTAAGGGTTGTAGAATCAAACTATGTTCTAACACAGTCTCTATAATACGGACAAAATTGGCTAACATAAAGGTAGCCGCATTGACAGGATGGTTTTGTGAAGCACAAAACAAAATGAAAAGCTCATCACGGGACACCAAAGAAATGTTTTTCTCTTTTCCGAACAGGGTGTGGGCTAGGATTTTGTGGAAGTATCTTATAACAGGGTTATGGATACTTTCAGAATGTATATCTTCAGGATCAGAATGGTTGTTACCAGTTATGCTACCCCAGAAGTAATTAAGCTCATGGTTGGAGAGGATATCCTCTTGGGTGATAGTAAAGACATCAGGGCCACTAGGGAAACCTAAAAGGTTGGAAAACTCACTATTGTTATAACAGAAATCAATGCTAAACAGTCTAAACCGGATCGGGCCACGGTTAAACCCTAGTCTATGGTTAGGCACATAATTTAAAGAACTAGGAACTCTAGGGCAAGCCTATGATATGAACTAAACCTCCTCCAAATATGGTAGTTATCCCAACCTATCTGGTTCAATAAGTATAAGACACTTTCTCTAATGCCTAAGGCGGTCATAGCAAGGTCATCAGCATAGATGGTGGGGGTCATCTCCCTATCGACCAAGTCCTCAAACCTCCTCATTTGATCTTTTCCCCTGAAAGTAATACTCATATAGTCTACTCTTGTCATTTCAAGAGCTATTCACTAGCTAAAAAGTAAATTAGCCTGAAAAGTAAGTAGATTATATAAACATCCAGTTAGCACTGGCCAAATGCCTTTAGAGTAAAAATAAGAAGAAAGAAAAAAAAAATAAGAAAATGACGATAAAAACAGAAAGATGAGAATAAGAGAAATAAGGAGAATAAATAAAACTAAGTAAAAATTAAAAGTTAAGGAAAAATATAAAGATAAAACTGTGGGTTGTCTCCCACAAAGCGCTTTGTTTAATGTCGCAAGCTCGACACATTTTCAATTATGAATTAGTCGTTTGATTCAGCCGGTGGTTGTAGAAGCTTTAGGGTAGCTGAGTAATCGTTGTTTTCGATACAATGGTATTGCTTCAAACGTTGTCCATTTACAATAAATGGATCACTAGACTTACTCTTAATTTCTACGACGCCACTTGGGAAAACCTTAGTGACTTCAAAAGGGCCAGACCACCTAGATGTAGTTTTTTGGGAAAAAGTTTAACTCGGGAGTTAAATAGGAGTACTACATCTTCCTCGTTGAATTCTCTCCTAGAAATGCGTTTATCGTGCCATTTTTTCGTTCTTTCTTTGTAGATCTTGGCATTCTCGTAAGCGTCTAATCGAAGCTCTTCTAATTTATTGATATCTAGGATTCTGTTTCCTCCTGCGGCAGAGTAATTTAAATTTAGGGTTTTAATAGCACAATAAGTTTTATGATCGAGTTCCACCGGGAGATGACATGATTTTCCATAGACTAACTTGAAACGTGTGGTCCCTATGGGTGTTTTAAAAGCTGTCCTATATGCCCATAATGCTTCGTGTAACTTAGAGGATCAGTCTTTCCTAGATGTGGCGACAATTTTCTTAAGTATTTGCTTAATTTCTCTGTTTGAGACCTCTACTTGACCACTCGTTTGTGGGTGGTATGGTGTTGCTACACGGTGTTTACCTCCATATTTCACTAAGAGTTTTTCGAAGATTTTGGAGATGAAGTGGGAGCCTCTGTCACTGATGATGAGTCTCGGCACACCGAATCTTGGAAAGATTATGTTCTTGAAAAGCTTGATTACTACCCGTGTGTCATTTTTTGGAGATTCTATAGCTTCGATCCATTTGGATACGTAATCGACAGCTACAAGTATGTATTTGTTACTGAAGGAAGATGGGAAGGGTCCCATGAAGTCAATTCCCCAAACATCGAATATTTCTACTTCTAGAATACCTTTATGAGGAATTTCATCGCGTCTGGAGATGTTGCCAGTGCGTTGGCAACGATCACAGTTTAAAATAGCGATGTGCATATCTTTCCATAGATTAGGCCAAAAGAAACCAAATTGTAGGATTTTCGGACAGGTTTTTGATATACTTGAATGCCCTCCATAAGGTGCAGCGTGGTAGTGGTCTATAATACTTTCAATTTCTTCCTCGGGCACGCAACGACGAAAAATCCAATCAGAACCTCTTTTAAAGAGGAGAGGTTCATCCAAGTAGTAGTGTTTAAGGTCGTGGAAGAACTTCTTATTTTGTTGGTATGTTAGCTCACGTGGAAGGACACCGACGGCTAGGTAATTTACGAAATCGGCATACCATGGTGCAGTAGAGTGATCTAATGCCACTTTAACCAAATTGTTGGTTTCAATACTTGAGGCCTCTATTTCTAAAGGATAGTTGGCTTGATAATGTTCAACCTCATTGTTTTCCAACTGAGCTATAAGTCTCTCATATGGGTGTTGTACCCCAATTTTTGCCCCTAAGATTCCTCTATCATATCATATCAACTCGATCATAACAAGATCACATTAGGGTTGGTTCTTCCTCTTTTTATATCTCTTATCTTTAAGTTTGCTCTTGAGGAATCCCCAAGCACCTTGGTTGTGTATTTTGTATATGTGTTGTTGACTAACTTCTAATTAAAATACAAAAAATATTTTTCTTTGTCTTTGTATATTTTTGTTTTGTAGGTACCAAGTCGAAGCATCTGACAAATAAGGATTTCTGGTATAATTTTCCTAAAATCTCTATTTGCAAAGGAAAAACTAACAAAAATTCATTTTTTCACTGATGCAATCGATTGTTCTTAGAGTGTAATCAATTGCACATAGTGCATTTTGTGCCATTTTTGAAAAAATACACTGCAAATCGATTTGCACTATAGTGCAATCGATTGCACAACGTGAAAATTTGAAAAAAAATTAGCATTTTTAAGATTGTCAAATTTTGGCCCCAATTTTTCTTCATTTTTGAAAGATGTATCATTAATTCAAATTTTAGTGCCAATCTTTCATTTTTAAGAAGAATTATCATTAATTCAAAATTTGACTCTAATATTTGAAAGAACTATCATTAATTTAAATTTTGGCTCTAATATTTGAAAGAATTATCATTAATTCAAATTTTGGCTCCAAGAATCAATTACCAAATTACCACTAATCCCAATCTTAAAACTCTATAAATAAAACCCTCATTTCATTCAAATTTCAAGCTTTTGATAGCCAAATCCACCTTGCTAAAAAATCTCTCAATTCTCTCCATCTACCAAATTCACTCAAAGCTCCATTTTCAAAAAGTTAGTAAGCTTTGCATTGAAGCTTACTACTCTTTGAGCTAAACCTTCATCCAAACACTTTTTATTTATCAATTCTCTACATCTAAGCTTGGGCAATTGATTCTTGTGGTTAAATTGAAGAAAATTCTTGAAGTTGTTTTGATAATTCCCTAGATCTACCTTTGGTAAGTTGGATAATTCATCTTTCACAATGTGATCTCTTGTTGATCTTTGGGTTTGATTATTTGAGCATTATTTTGTGATTCCTATGGTGTTATTTTCTTATAATTTGATGGAATTTTCGTGCTCAATTGGATCCATGATCATAAGGTATTTGATGGAAAGTTTGAACAAGAATTTGGCCTTTTAAAATGCTGTTTTGTTGTCTATAACAGCGTGCAATCGATTACAGTAACAATGCAATCGATTGCACAGAAGCAATTTCGTGCAGATTTTTGAAAATTGTATTGTGTAAATCGATTTACACAGTAGTGCAATCGATTTACACAGGGACATAATGCATTTTTTTTGCCTTGTTTTGGGGCAGCTTTGATCCAAAATGCTTTTTCTACTCACTCCTTTTGATTGTTGGTTTGGATTGCAATTTTAAATTTCCAATTTCTCTTTAAACTCAATGGACTTTGTGATGTAGATGGAGTTGGATAAATGTTCATCAATTCAAATCTACCGAAGAGTGAATTATTTAATTCATTTTTTGTGCTTTGGATTAATGATATGTTTAGTGCTTTAATTCATCTAGAGGAGTGGTTGAATTTAAAGATGAAAGAAATTTAAAGTAGTGATCCAAATTAACTTATCATTCCCCTCCCTATTCATCTTATCCCTTTCTTTTTTAATTGTGCTACATGTTAAGGGATGATGATCTCTATATCATTTATCCAAACATGAAGTACATAGATTTCTATTGACCGGCCTCAAAATAGGTGCGACTTCTACATAAGTCCACTTACGATTGCTTAACATAGCGCTAAATTTTGTCCCGATTCGAATAAATGATCATTCGTGGCCCAAACTTATGATTGCAAGCCCAAGTATGTTAATTTGATCTCTTTGATCCAATAACCTTGAGATTCATTGTGTGGAGGCTTTGGTTCTACCAATCCTCTAATGGATCTTCATCAATTTTGGTCAACGCGGATCACTTAAACATCGTTGATCATTAAATGTTACCTTTTTGAGGACTCCAAAATGGATGATATACTTGACAAAAAGAAAATGCAACTTGTTGTGTGGAGATTTTGGTTCTACCAATCCTCTAATGAATTCCAAATGCAAGTTTCAAGATGGTCATCCAACTAACCACTAATTTCTAACAATTGACTTTACTTCATGCTTTTATTTTTATGCTTTATGTACCATTTACTTTTAGCATTTACATTTCATGCTATTTTCATCTTTGCTCACTTGAGCATTTACTTTTATGTCATTTTTATTTTGCTCACTTGAGCTTTTATTTTTCTTTTTAAGACACTTAATAATCAACATAAACCTTAAAAAATATTTAATGATACTTGGACTATTTGGTTACTATCCTTGGCATTATGGAGCATGAGACTTTTTCTTGGACTTAGGATTAGAGACCTTGACCTATCTTGGAGACTTTGTGACCTTAATTGATATTTTGTCTGGAGTTCTTAGGGTTTTCCTAAAGACATTGGGTTATTTGTTTGTTTTGTGTGCAGGTTATTGTGATTACATACTTTGCTTGTAATTTGGAATTCACCCGTATATAGTCGTTACTCTGCCCAATTTTTGCGAAGACTTAATACTTTTGAAGTTTAGTTCTCTCAAGAGGTCTAGTATCTTTGCTTGCTTGGTTTCAATCCAAATAATGGGAATTCTATCTTGACTTATAATGTCAAGTATTGGCTTCTTGTTAGTTAGATAATTCTTCTCCTTAGCTTTTACCTTATGCTTTAGGGTAGTATATTCTTCTCCTCCCATCTTCTTTAATTTCAAAATTCTTCTTCCCCTTTTTGAAAACTCTTCTTGTTTTGAAACTTAAACCACTTTCATAATAAACTTGGACTTAGGTCCATGCATTTTCAAAACATTTTCATAAATAAACTCCAATCAATTTAATAATACCTTAACATTTTTTTGTGAGAAGACTAAAAGTCAATCATTCTCATTTCAAACCATTTTGCCACTTTGGCTTTTATTTTAAAACTTTTTCTCAAAAGATTAGACTCTTGTCAATCCTTGTAGTGATGCAAACAACTATACTTCTACAATATGTAGTGAAGTGAGATATTTTCCACTTGGGTGTTGAGTGAGGCATTGATTTTAAAATCCAAACCATATCATCCACTTTGAGATGATGCAAATTCTCCTTTCTCATGATTGTGGGTAGTAAGTATGTTTTCCACACGGACAATGACGATGATGTCTTATCTCATAAAATTAACCAACACACTTGTGTTTCAAATTTTTAAAAGAGGAACTACGTGTACCCTGATCCCCTATTGCATGAAAGGTGGTACATAGGCACTAAAGGTTCGCAGCCGCGGCGGGTGCAAAAATCATAAAAAAATATATTTCTTTTCTCACCTCCACCATCCATTTTTTATACAACATTTTATAGCCAAAATATACAGAATTTTACAAAGAGGTTCCTGTGGAGTACCGTAGATGTTTAGGGTGCTAATACCTTCCCTTTGCATAACCAACCCCCTTACCTTGAATCTTTCCCCCTCTTTTTGGGTTATTCGCTCTTTTCCCATTCCTTTGGAAACAATAAAGCGCGGTGGCGATTTTTATTTTGATTTGTATAAAGTGTAGTCAATCCAATGACTTAGTCTTAAACATTTCTACCACTACAGAAAAATGGCGACTTCACTGGGGAAAGATTGACCTCTTGTTGGTCCATCCCTAAGTGGGTTAAGCCTATATTTGTTTATATCTGTATATGTGTTATTACCGTTTATGTGTTATATTATTTGTTGTATATATGTTTGCCTGGATTTTCCTAGTTTTAAGGGTGCTTGGTGATTACTCATAAGTCCTATACCCAGACTTGGGCATACTTTAAGATAGGACGAGCGGTATAGTCATGTTAACTTTGAGGGAGTAATCCCAAAAAAGGAGACATGAGATCCCCCACTCAATGGAGGCCCCTTTGACTATAGTGTCGTTTACCGAGTAATCGGGAAGACGTGCTGCTTTCAACCTGGGAGCCAGCTGAAACTGAGGACCATAGTATACCAAACCCATCTTGGCCTTTTAGGTGTAGTGTGTAAGCTATGACGGAGTAATCCGGAAATAGTTGTCACGCGATACTACGCTCGGACGAGTCTTTCTTGAGAATATTACTAATTATCGAGTTAATCGAGAAGTTGGTAATATCCGAAGGAAGGATATAGACTATGGGAACCTCTAGAACCCTGATCGGCAGGTGATAACTTTTTAGACCAACACCTTATGGGTAGTACCTTCGACCTCATGCTCGTGACGTTGAACCTATGAACCCTATATGTGTGATCTTGTGTGTGATTGTTGCATCATGCATCCATGCACTCATAAGCATCTTTTGAAGAAAACAATATTTCAAGGGATTTAAAGGTTGACTATTTGTGAATATCTCAGGTACCTTTTACCATGGTTCTGGAACAAGAAAGACCGGAAAATACAGTTTCAAGGATCCCAAGATAGATGAGTTGGTCAGCCTAATTCCAGAGATCGAGTGTTCTGCAGACTTCTGAAGAAGTATGGATCCATTATTCTTCTCATAAAGCTGAAGATGAAGGAGGGTATTCTCTCGACCTTGGTCTAGTTCTATGATTCGATGTATCACTGATTTACTTTTCCCGATTATCAGTTGTTGCCTACACTGGAGGAATATTCTTATCTATTAGATTTACCTGTTACCGATCGTGTTCCTTTTACTGGTTTGGAGGGTGAGCCAAAACCACATGAGATTTTTTCTTTGATTCATCTGGGGAAGTCTGAGGTGGAAGCCCATATGACTACTAAAGGAGGGATTAGAGGATTACCAGCTCAGTTCTTATTGGAGAAAGCTCGTTACTTTTCAAGAATAAAGAGTACATTTGCTTTTGAGGCCATCTTTGCCCTACTTGCTTATGGGTTATTCTTATTTCCTAATGTGGACAGGTTTGTTGACATTAATGCTATCAGGATGTTCATGATTGGAAACCCAGTTCCTACATTGTTGGGTGATGCTTATTACTCTGTTCATCTTCAGAATTCTTATCATGAGGGAATGATTATCTGTTGCATGCCTCTGTTCTACCGATGGTTTATTTCTCATATGCCTCAGTTTGATGCTTTCTGGGATGTCAAGAAGGAACCCTGTTGGGCTCCTAAGATCATGGCACTTACTCACTCGGATATTGATTAGTATCATCAAGCTTACCAGGATGTGGAGATTATTGACAGTTGTGGTAGTTTCCCCAATGTATCGCTTCTTGGTACAAAGGGAGGAATTAACTATAACCATGTTCTTGCACGGCGACAACTTGGTTATCCTATGAGGGATAAACCGAATCGTATTCATTTGAGTAGTTTCTTTATGAAGGAAGGAGAAGACCATAGGGAAGCTAGGGAGAAGATTGTGAAGGCCTGACGTCACATTCATAAGAAGAGTAGGAAGGATTTGGGACCTAGGGGTGTTGTTTCTTTGGATCCATATCTCCAATGGATTCGATTGAGAGCTATTCAGTTAAAGATGTCGTATACTCGGGAGACACCCATGCCTGATCTATTTGTGAAAACCACTCCTCCCTCATTAGATGGCCTAGAAGAGCTGCAACTTGCTTTGGTTAGGATGCAACAGGAAAGGGATGCTTGGAAAAACAAGTTCCAAACTTTAGAAAGTTCCTATAGAGAAGACCTGAAAGAGAAAGATGATTTGATTGAGATCCTCGAGAGTCGAGCGGTGGAGTCTATGGAGAGGCAAGGGGATTTATTTTCCCCTAAGCCTCAAACAGGTGCTGATTAATCACTTCTTGATTCAGATGATTGGAAGGAGGTTGCCATCAGATATGTGGAAGAAAACCAGAGGTTGAAGGCTCACAGGGAAGCGCCAGCGTACAGATTGATTTCCATCAGTTCTTTTTCTCAGAACTTTAGATTGTATTTCCATCTTGTACTTGAGATCATGGAAACTTGTAATCCATTTGGAGTTATTATAATAAATTTTTTTCCAGTATTTCAGAAAAGCTTTATTACTTTGATGTTTGCAATATGTCTATAAACCATAAATCCCTTGAAATATTAAATAATGAAGCAAAAATAATCATATGCATTGCATATCATGCATCATATTGCACATATTTCTTGCATTTATTATGCATATCCAGGTGCCTTACCCAGCTTTTTACTTCGTTCAGCAAGCTGACTCATCACTATAACACTCGAGCTAATTTCATAAGGAAGATGGATAATTTAGAACAAGAGAATCGCGAGCTGCGTGAGGAAGTTTCTGCTCTGAAGAACGGTATGGCTAATCTTACTGCTCTGATGGAATATTTGGTGGTTGCTCAAAATCAGCCACTGATTGCTCAGCCTCAACAGACAATAGTTACTACTAAAGCTCCGACTGATGTTGCATATCAGAGGGCACCTCAACAAGGAAATCAAGGGCAAGGTCATCAAAGAAAAATGAGCTTTGATCCAATTCTAATGACATACACAGATTTGTATCCTTCTTTGTTGAAGAAGAATCTGGTTCAAACCCGAGCTCGACCAGTTGTTCCTGAAAAATTTCCAAGAGGATATAAGGCTGACGCCTCCTGTACCTTTCATCAGGATGCTCCTGGGCACGATTCAGAAGATTGTTTTGCTTTGAAGGTCGAAGTTCAAAGGTTGGTCCAAAGTGGTATCTTGTCATTTAAGGATATTTGTCTTGAGGTTCAAGTCAAATCTTTGCCGAAGAATAAACGTGATTGAAGAATGCCCTGGAGTTTAAGGATGATTAGCCTTCTCAATTTATTAGCATTTTTACTGCTTTCTCATTTTTAATTTTTCTTGTTTATCATTGCACTATTTGCATGTAAGAACTTGTTTGCATTTGAATGTTTAATCTTAATACAATGAGTATGTTTGTCTTGAAGAAATTCATTCGTTTCACTCGTATTTGTTTTCAATGTTAAATTGCTTTATAATGCTAACTTGTTACCCATTCCCTTGCCTAGGCAGAGATTGGGAGGAGGAGGATGATATTAAAACACAAATTTTATGGTTGTATGCTTTTGGATAAAACCCTGTTGACGATGTACAGGCATTGTTTCAAATCCTCAAACACCGGAGATATAAGGGAGTGAAACCTTTGTTAACCCCTTTGAGCCTTGAAGTAGGAGTTTATTTTTCTATTTAGAAAAAACCCTCATTTTTTAAACCCGGGGCAAGGTAGTGTTCAGTTAATCTGATTGAGTATTCAGATCTCAACAAGAGTGCACATCTAAGGATACAACAATGGTTATCCCTCGAAAGGTTGAGGAAAGTCAAAACCACAATGGTTAATCTTCACTTATCAGGAGGGTGTGTCAATTGACGATATCTTAATGGCTATCTCTCGCACACCAGGAGATCAACAGATGACGATACAACAATGTTTATCTTTCATCTACCCACAAATAGGGCAGCCATAATTCTTCCGACAAGTCACAAATGACTCGAAGTTACGCGACATGTTCAAAAGAAAAAAAGATGACATGAATAAAAAAAATTATGATGAAAAATAAAGAGACAAAAGCCCCGCTAAGTCGGAACTTGAAAAAACAAGTCGCTTAGGCAAAAGTCAGGGCATCCCGCTGCACTTCAGAGTCAAAGTCAAAAGGAATTTGTCCAGAAGGTAAGGAAGAAATGGAAAGCCTGAAATGCGATAAAGGATTACAACGTGAAATCCTCAGCAAAGAACAGAGTCGCGTGACAAGAAACCCAAAAGAAGCAGGAATGAGTGACTGACATGTCCAAAGAAAACCTTGTTTGATTCCTCAACCATCTCGAAATCTCTTTTGAGAGATGAATGTTCGTGTCAGGTTAACTGAACTTAGGACTAAAGAATATCACGAAGGGGGTGGGCACCAAATAATTTTGAGCCTTAAATCTTTTTTTTTCTAAAACCGTGAACCAGGCCACGTTATAACCCTCAAAGGTCCTAATTGAAACAAGGTTTATTTCGAAAGCATACTCCAATGAGATAGTGTTTCCTGACTCTCATTAATTTTGGTAAACTATTGTGATTAGTATGATATTGCTTTTGTTATCTTTCGTATAAAAAATCTATGTTGCATCCTGGCTAGTGATTCATTCACAAGGTTTTGCGACATATTTTCAAATAAAATCTTCAAGACTTACATAATTGTTGCATTGGAATTTACATTCCTGGAATAAACATTTTTTGCTTATAAAACAACTGCTTGATGTCATGGAAGTTTACATTTGAGTATCAGCAAAGGGCATGCCGAGAAGAGTTGTGGAGCAAAGAGGATGCAACATTCAGCCAATCTAGGGGAGTTACGTCAAGATTCAACAAATCTCTAGAATCCATTTGATCAGAAAGGTTATCTTAAAAGCATGCTGCCAAAGGCAAGTTATGAAGGTTATCTTGATCAACACAGTAAGCTTGGGACACCAGATTGGTTTCCAAGGGCATATCCAGATGTCTACCCCAAGCCAAGAACCTTCCTCAAGCAGGATTATTTCTTGTGATCTATTTTGTAGATGTGTGTCTGGCTTCCTCTAATAGTTGTTGATCAATTAAATGGTTTCCTACAGGATGTGTTATGGTATTGGGTTTATGATCCCATTTTTCCAGTCTTGTTGCAGACTTCTCCAGCTGAGGGTGATTCTTTATCTCGCCAAGTGGTGATCAAACAGAGGTTAAAAAGAGCTATGAAGCCTTTGCTCATTTGATGGAGTTATTTCTCCCTTTTGTGTATTTAAAATTGATATGAAATATCTGGTAGAGCATTGCTCCCTCCAGTTACGACATTATTGTTGTTATGTGCTCTCTAAGTAGCTAGACAAGGGAAATATCATTTCGAATAAGTGTTGAAATGGTTATCAACTTTTTGGGTTTTCTCTCACCAAGTGCTGGGTTTGATTTAAAATCCCCATAATTTTGACTTCTTTCTATTATGTTAACTTCTTGATTCCCCATGAAGGTTCTCTCAGGTCGTTTTGCTGGTATGCACATGATCTTTGTATGTTTCTCAGGTAGTTAAAGACGATACCAATTGGAAGTAAGGTGCAGTATTGGGTTTGTGATCCCATTATCCTCAGTCAAGTCTTGGTTCATTTTTAATTTTGGGTTTGCATGGTCAGAAGCCTCTGTCCCAGATTCCCCAGCGAAGTCTTCCCTCATATGATGAAAGGTTTTATTCCCTTGGTGTGTTGAGATGTAGCTCTTTCTGCAGTATTGGCATTATTATTGGTATTTATTTCCCAGGAAACTAGACCAGGGCGGTATATTTTCTAAGAAGTGTTGAGACAGTTGTCAACCCTTTGGGTTTTCACCCACCAAGTGTTGGGTTTGACCTATTTCTATAATGTTGACTTCTTGATTCCCCAGGAAGGCTATCCCAGGGCATCTTTTGTTGGAATAAGTTTGCATGATGTGAAGTTTGATTCCGCATTTTCTCCAGTGAATTTTTTGTTCGATCGGATGGAAGTTCTTTTTCCCGAGAAGTTGGCACCATAATCACTCTTGAAGAACGCAGGTCCCTGGTTTCTCTAAGTGAAGGACGTATTATGGTTTTCCCTTTGTGGATGTGGTGTTAACCTCCACATTAAAATAGGCCTGATTCCCCAGTGAAGTTTGATTGTTTCGGTGTCAGTCTGCTTTATTTAAGATTGGTCTTGCAATCTCCAGTAGGCATGTTAGTTTCGGAAAAAAACTGGTTTCCCCGATGAAGGCTGAAGAAGGATGTTCTACCCCGGTATCTGTTTGATTTGTCTACTTCAAGATTATGTTTCTCCTCAGTAAAGTTAAGGCAGGCAGTAGGTTTGGTTTCCACAGCTGACCTTTACCTTTCTTGGATGATCATCTTGGTCGAAGCTTAGCCGAATGTTGTTAGTGCCCGAGGCAGTTTTGTTTATTTCCAAGGATTATGTATCTGTTTTGTCAGCATACGCACGATAACAATCATACATTCGTACATGCATCATGCATAGATAAACTTTACAAATCATTGTTCATTAACATTTGTTAATATTTTTGTTGACATATTACACTGTTTTGCAGAGTTATGTTGCCCTCTTTTCAATAGAGTGTTGGTCTTAAACAAAAAGCGTATATTCTTTCAATTTCCCTACTGAGTTGTTCCCCTTAGAAGATTTTTGTTTTAAAGCCTTCCGATACAGCTCTTTGTTTGGATAAATTTGGTTTTCCCTCTTGAGTTTATTTCTCAAAGGATGAATTCAGGTTGACTGTTTTATTCTAGTTTATTTTTGGTTTGGATCTGTGGCTCCCCGGCAATGCTATTAACTTTGGATTTCTGAAAACTTCAAGTTTTGGTTGGTGCATTTATTTTGCGCGAGAAGACTCTATCTCCTCAGCAGGAATATCATGGCATTTCCCCAAGAAGTCATACCTCTTTCCCCAGGAAGCCATATTTCTATCCCCAGAAAGTCGTTTCTTTTTGCAATCCTCCATGACTATAAATAGCAAGCCTCTTTATTTGAGACAGCTTATGTTTGATCCTTTCCAGGCGGATTGCCTTGGTTAAAGAAGAAGTTGAGACCCATTCTAGGTGAAACACCATAATCTTGGGGAAACTTGTTATCTTTTTGCTACCTTCAGTGAACGTTGGTAGTTCATCGTCAATGAACGACAGTGCTATGATATATTTTCTCTCTACCTTCAGTGAAAGTTGGTAGGACATCGGCAGTGAACGTCGGTGTTTGTTATCTTTTTGCTACCTTCAGTGAACGTTGGTAGTTTATCGTCAGTGAACGGCAGTGCTATGATATATTTTCTCTCTACCTTCAGTGAAAGTTGGTAGGACATCGATAGTGAACGTTGGTGTTTGTTACCTTTAGTGGACGTTGGTAGTTCATCATCAGTGAACGACGATGCTATGATATATTTTCTCTCTACCTTCAGTGAAAGTTGGTAGGATATCGGCAGTGAACGTCAGTTTTTGTTATCTTTTTGCTACCTTCAGTGAACGTTGGTAGTTCATCGTCAGTGAACGGCGGTGTTATGCTATATTTTCTCTCTACCTTCAGTGAAATTTGGCAGGACATCGGCAGTGAACGTCGGTGTTTGTCATCTTTTTTCTGCCTTTAGTGAACGTTGGTAGTTCATCGTCAGTGAACGGAGGTGCTATGATATATTTTCTCTCTACCTTCAGTGAAAGTTGGTAGGACATCGGCAGTGAACGTCGGTGTTTGTTATATTTTTTTTACCTTCAGTGAACGTTGGTAGTTCATCATTAGTGAACGGCGGTGCTATAATATATTTTCTCTCTACCTTCAGTGAAAGTTGGTAGGTGTGATACGGTGGCTAGAACCGGGACGTATTTCCCTATTTTTAAGGAATTTGCTGGTTTGCGTTTTGCGTTTGTGTTTGCAAAATGTCGCGGTAAGCAAGAGTCGCCACCGACTTTTATTTTATCCAACAAGGAAAGGAAAAAAGCACAGAAAAATTCCTTTTTCGAGATATTTCTGAGTACGGGGGGTAGATTATAGAAAGGGAAGGTATTAACACCCTTTCTATCCGTAGTTATCTACGGGCTCTTAGGTACTTGCTCATTATTTTCAAAATTGTTTTCTTTGTGTTTGTGGGCTTTGAAAAGTTTTTGTTTTAACTTCAATTTAACTCTTGCTTCTATCTTCAAGAGTGTAATGAAGTGTTTTTGAAAACTTTGTTTGTAAAGGAGTGTAAGTGTGAAAAATGTTTGTTTTGATTGAGCAAGTACTTAAGAACTAATCTACCTACTCGAAAAAAGAATCATTCTATGCTTGTTTCCTTTAGACAGCGCTATCCCACTATTAGTGAGTAGGTAGCACCGTCGTTGGAGTTTGAGGGTCAATTCGAAAGGGACGTACGGTAACTAAAGCAATGTTAGGACGTCTTAGTAGTAACCCTAGTGTCTTAGATCAATTAATCCGAGACAACGATATCCGAGGAAACTATGATCTTTGGACAAAAGGACGACCACTAAAGCATCCTATACTCAATGATCGTTTACCGAAGGCAACCAAGTGGGAGTGTACCCTAGGAGTGCGCATGTGCGAGTGATTCAATTTCAGATTTATTATCTTTGCACATTTAGGGTTGTCTAACTGTTTTAAAATTAAACATACATTCATGTCATGCATCCTATTATCATACATCTAACAGTTAATGATTTGCGGAATTTAAAGTGCGAAAATTAAACCACGCTATTACAAGGCTTCGGGTATTTACATAGCCAAAAACAAACCCTGTGAAATTAAAGCGATAAAGGTAAATAAATGTCCTAATTAAACTATTACAAACTGTAGGCAGATACAATAATTGGGATAAAAAATAAAATAAAGCGCGCGATGACAAATTAGATCGAATGCGAACTAGGGTTTTGACCCTTCTATCCTAATTAAAAGAGGAAATGTTTTTTTGTTGTTTTTAATATTTTTTAAAGAAAAGAATTAAATTTTCTAAATTAAATACAAAAGTTAATTAGTGATTAAGTTAAATAATAAAAATAACTATATGGCCTATTTTTTTGGTTTTTTTTTTATTTTAGGAAAAAAAATAAAATAAAATAAAGTTAGTAATAAAACCTATTTATTCTAATTATTTTTAAGTTATTTACAAAATAATTAAAGTTCTCTAAATTAGTCAAACCTAATTAAATTAATTAATTTTTTAATAAATATAAATATCTTGAATTTAATTGGATAGGAAAATATTTTTTTGTGATTTTTTGATAAAAAAGAAAATAATTATTTGGTTAGTAAAATAAATAAATAAAATTAAATGAGATAAATATAAAAGAATTAAAGAAAAGCAAACTGGGCCTGCAATATGGGGGTGTAAATAGCCAGATCTGGGCCCAAAATGGTGAGGTCCACATTGACCTTTGAGATCCAGCGTGATTGCTTTGACCTTTGCCTTTGGTGTTCCTCCCATCATGGCTCTTATATCTGGCCTCAGGACACTTGTCATGATAGATGATGAGGGAGCATGGTAGTCTCCTGGCTTTATGCATGCGCTGGAACCTGAAAGGTAAAATAATATAGAAATTGGGGGGACCTGGGATTCGAACCCAGGTCCTGAAGCAATATCCACGCCACGCTCACCACTGCACCACTTTGCATTTGTTGTACATGGAATGCATAACAATAATAATATATGAAAAGTGCAAATACTGAATCAGAAACGCGCGAAATTCAAACACACCTATGGGAGGTCTCCATGTTGGTTGTCTTCTTCCTGGCACCGTGGGTAAAAGTGAAACACTTTTACCTACGGACGTTTGTCCGTAGCTATAGCCCTGCAATTTCTCAAAATCACATACATGTGATATAAATGACCACCAAGGCCATGAATGGACTCGTTTGGTTTTGCTGAGCACAGTGGTGGCCCTTTCATGGCCCAATTTGGCTTGCATGCAGAAATCCCAAATCAAGCTTGTAAACCCTAATAATGGTGAAACTCCATACAAGCCATGAAAACGCAATTAAACCATACAGAAAATTTGCATATGTCTTAAGGATCAAGAATATATGATTAGTTCATGCTATTAATGCCTAAATCATGGAATTCGAATTCAAGAAATGTATGGTATCGTCATGGACTTACAGTGCTATACATGGCTTGAAAATGCTTGCTTTGAATTGCTTTAGCTTGCCGAGGATCCCAGGAAGCAAATGGAATGGTCAAGAAGTATTGAATTGGCCTGGAACAATGAAATCGATCTTACACTTTTTCTTGATTTTTTCAGATTTTGTTCTGCCTCTTGCGCCTGCTTCTAAAACCTAGCTTTGGGTCTGCACGCCCTTTATATGTATCAAGGAATGTATTAGGGTTGATAGAATGCACACAATCTTCTTCCATCAATGGATTTGATTGAGATTTGATACACTTGAATATCTTTCCAAAAATGGCCTAAAACCAATCTTTTTGTCCATACCAATGCCTTGCACGAGTTTGATTTGATGCTAGCTGTAATTGAAACCTGAAACAAGCACAAAATCTCTTGCTTTCAATATTTTGGATTTTATATGATTTGTTTTGATTTAAATTGAATTAATTCAAATAATAATCAAAATAAATAATAAAAACATGATAAGGACAAGTGGAAAGGGCTAGAGCTCGTGGACTATGTTGGCAACTCAAAACAAGTGAAAAAGATTGGGCCCATTTGGCAAAATTTTGAAGTTTTAGGCATAGTTGACTTTTGGCAATTTTGCAAAAAAGGTCAACTTCACCAATGCATAACTTCCTCAATTTTGACTCTTTGGAGGTGTTCTTGGACTTTTTAGAAAGCTTGAGATGTACTCTAATCAACCCTTTTGGTCTCATCTCAATTTGATATTCCATGTTCATGTATGCAGCTTTGACAAAAAAGGTGTTTTTGTTGACTTTTCAAAATGACCTATAATGTCCAAATTATAACTTCTTGTGAGTGCATATTTTGAACCTTGGAGATGAAGATGGATTGTATAGCATTACATCCTTTTAAAAACGAGCTTTGGATGGGTCATTTCTCATAAAGTATGAGAAAATTATGCTTGGTCAAAGTTGAGTTGACTTTTCATGCAAAACCCTAATTTAGCAACTTTTGAGTCTTGATGAATTATGAGCAATCCTTAATAGATCCTGATCAACCCTTGATCAAATGATGAAATATACTTCAAAATGAGGATGTTGACCAAAAATCTTAAAGTTTGACTGTATGTGGGCCACAATTGACTTTTGCCCTAGCACAGTCGATTTTCAGGCCTTTGAGCAATTGACTGAGCCAACTTTCTCTATAGGGCTTGAAACTTGACATGGATGATCTTGAGAATATATTAAGACATTGTTGAGCATTTGGGATCAATTGGACTCAAGTATCTTGATGCAACATGAAACCCTAATTTGAGGTAGACTGCCTTAGGAGAGAGCTTGTATGGCCGACCCTTGGACTACCTTGAGCAACTTGAGGATCTTTCTTGAAATGTTTTGAGAAATATGGGAGGGCAAATTTTGGGGTACAACAGTAGGACATCGGCAGTGAACGTTGGTGTTTGTTATCTTTTTGCTACCTTCAGTGAACGTTGGTAGTTCATCGTCAGTGAATGGCGGTGCCATGATATATTCTATCTCTACCTTCAGTGAAAGTTGGTAGGTCACCTTCAGTGAAAGTTGGTGATTGTTATCTTTTTGCTACCCTCAGTGAACGTTGGTAGTTCATCGTCAGTGAGTGGAAGTGCTATGATATATTTTCTCTCTACCTTCAGTGAAAGTTAGTAGGACATCGGCAGTGAACGTCGGTGTT
Organism: Vicia faba; assembly: GCA_948472305.1. Lineage (NCBI taxonomy): Eukaryota > Viridiplantae > Streptophyta > Magnoliopsida > Fabales > Fabaceae > Vicia > Vicia faba. Next base: position 230,609,382 of record OX451740.1, on the reverse strand, counting down.
TGTTATCTTTTTGCTACCCTCAGTGAACATTGGTAGTTCACCGTCAGTGAACGGCGGTGCCATGATATATTTTCTCTCTACCTTCAGTGAAAGTTGGTAGGACATCGATAGTAAACGTCGATGTTTGTTATCTTTTTACTACCCTCAGTGAATGTTGGTAGTTCACTATCAGTGAACGGAAGTGCTATTATATTTCTTTTCTCTACCATCAGTGAAAGTTGGTAGTTCATCGTCAGTGAACGTCGATGTTATTCTCTTACTAACTTCAGTGAACGTTGGTAGTTTCGCCTTCAGTAAAAGTTGGTGTATCCTTTGATCTCTTACCGTCATCTGTGAGTCAGTATCTTTTTGATCTTCTACCTTCGACTATTGAGTTGGTAGTTCACAGTTATCTGTCGATCGTTGTTATCCACTACCTTTCTCATCTTTAGTTGAGTTGATGCTACCTTATCTCTTCTTTGGCTTTTACACCAATAGAGTCAGGTCTTTTGTTCACCAGTGATTTATTTTCCTGGTTGGGTTCCTTTTCGATTTTTTGTTTCCTTTGTTACATCCACTGTGGTGTCTTGCGTCTCTTTAGATTTGTCCATCTGCATTCATAATCATAAGCATTGCATGGCATCTTAGAGACAAACATAGGGCTTGTTTTATATTTCAGTATCTTCAATTGCGTCGACACGAAGATTTTTAACCTTCGTATCTTCGGATAGAAGACACTTAAATAAGGGCAGCTGTTGTACCCAAATTTCCCCCCCTAAGATTCCTCTATCATATCATATCAACTCGATCATAACAAGATCACATTAGGGTTGGTTCTTCCTCTTTTTCTATCTCCTATCTTTAAGTTTGCTCTTGAGGAATCCCCAAGCACCTTGGTTGTGTATTTTGTATATGTGTTGTTGACTAACTTCTAATCAAAATACAAAAAATATTTGTCTTTGTCTTTGTATATTTTTGTTTTGTAGGTACCAAGTCGAAGCATCTGACAAATAAGGATTTCTGGTATTATTTTCCTAAAATCTCTATTTGCAAAGAAAAAATTAACAAAAATTCATTTTTTTCACTGATGCAATCGATTTCTCTTAGAGTGCAATTGATTGCACATAGTGCATTTTGCACCATTTTTGAAAAAATACACTGTGCAAATTGATTTGCACTATAGTGCAATCGATTGCACAACGTGAAAATTTGAAAAAAAAAATCAGCATTTTTAAGATTGTCAAATTTTGGCTCAAATTTTTCTTCATTTTTGAAAGATGTATTATTAATTCAAATTTTAGTGCCAATCTTTCATTTTTAAGAAGAATTATCATTAATTCAAATTTTGGCTCTAATATTTGAAAGAATTATCATTAATTCAAATTTTGGCTATAATATTTGAAAGAATTATCATTAATTCAAATTTTGGCTCCAAGAATCAATTACCAAATTACCACTAATCTCAATCATAAAACTCTATAAATAGAGCCCTCATTTCATTCAAATTTCAAGCTTTTGATAGCCAAATCCACCTTGCTAAAAAATCTCTCAATTCTCTCCATCTACCAAATTCACTCAAATCTCCATTTTCAAAAAGTTAGTAAGCTTTGCATTGAAGCTTACTAATCTTTGAGCTAAACCTTCATCCAAACACTTTTTCTTTATCAATTCTCTACATCTAAGCTTGGGCAATTGTTTCTTGTGGTTAAATTGAAGCAAATTCTTGAATTTGTTTTGATAATTCTCTAGATCTACCTTTGGTAAGTTGGATAATTCATCTTTCACAATGTGATCTCTTGTTGATCTTTGGGTTTGATTCTTTGAGCATTATTTTGTGATTCCAATGGTGTTATTTTCTTATAATTTGATGGAATTTTCGTGCTCAATTGGATCCATGATCATAAGGTATTTGATGGAAAGTTTGAACAAGAATTTGGCCTTTTAAAATGCTGTTTTGCTGTCTGTAATAACATGCAATCGATTGCAGTAACAGTGCAATCGATTGCATAGAAACAATTTCGTGCAGATTTTTGAAAATTGTACTGTGTAAATCGATTTACACAGTAGTGAAATCGATTTACACAGGGACATAATGCATTTTTTTTCTTGTTTTGGGGGCAGCTTTGATCCAAAATGCTTTTTCTACTCACTCCTTTTGATTGTTGGTTTGGATTGCAATTTTAAATGTCCAATTTCTCTTTAAACTCAACGGACTTTGTGATGTAGATGAAGTTGGATAAATGTTCATCAATTCAAATCTACCTAAGAGTGAATTATTTAATTCATTTTTGGTGCTTTGGATTAATGATATGTTTAGTGCTTTAATCCATCTAGAGGAGTGGTTGAATTTAAAGATGAAAGAAATTTAAAGTAGTGATCCAAATTAACTTATCATTCCCATCCCTCTTCATCTTATCACTTTATTTTTTAATTGTGCTACATGTTAAGGAATGATGATCTCTATATCATTTATCCAAACATGAAGTACATAGATTGCTATTGACCGGCCTCAAAATAGGTGCGACTTCTACATAAGTCCACTTACGATTGCTTAACATAGCGCTAAATTTTGTCTCGATTCGAATAAATGATCATTCGTGGCCCAAAATTATGATTGCAAGCCCAAGTATGTTAATTTTATATCTTTGATCCAATAACCTTGAGATTCATTGTGTGGAGGCTTTGGTTCTACCAATCCTCTAATGGATCTTCGTCAATTTTGGTCTACGCGGATCACTTAAACATCGTTGATCATTAAATGTTACATTTTTGAGGACTCCAAAATGGATGATATACTTGACAAAAAGCAAATACAACTTGTTGTGTGGAGGATTTGGTTCTACCAATTCTCTAATGAGTTCCAAATGCAAGTTTCAAGATGGTCATCCAACTAACCACTAATTTCTAACAATTGACTTTACTTCATCCTTTTATTTTTATGCTTTATGTACCATTTACTTTTAACATTTACATTTCATGCTATTTTCATCTTTGCTCATTTGAGCATTTACTTTTATGTCATTTTTATTTTGCTCACCTGAGCTTTTCTTTTTCTTTTGAAGACAGTTAATAATCAACATAAACCTTAAAAAATATTTAATGGTACTTGGACTATTTGGTTACTATCCTTGGAATTATGGAGCATGGGACTTTTTCTTGGACTTAGGATTAGAGACCTTGACCTATATTGGAGACTTTGTGACCTTAATTGATATTTTGTCTGGAGTTCTTGGGGTTTACCTCAAGACATTGGTTTGTTTGTTTGTTTTGTGTGCAAGTTATTGTGATTACATACTTTGTTTGTAATCTGGAATTCACCCGTATACAGCCGTTACTCTGCCCAATTTTTGTGAAGACTTAATACATTTGAAGTTTAGTTCTCTCAAGAGGTCTAGTATATTTTCTTTCTTGGTTTCAATCCAAAGAATGGGAATGCTATCTTGACTCATAATGTCAAGTATTGGCTTCTTGTAGGTTAGATGATTCTTCTCCTTAGCTTTTACCTTATGCTTTAGGATAGTCTCTTCTTATCCCCCCATCTTCTTTAATTTCAAAATTCTTCTTCCTCTTTTTGAAAACTCTTCTTGTTTTGAAACTTAAACCACTTTCATAATAAACTTGGACTTAGGTCCATGCATTTTCAAAACATTTTCATAAATAAACTCCAATCAATTTAATAATACCTTGACATTTTTGGTGAGAAGATTAAAAGTCAATCAATCTCATTTCAAACCATTTTGCCACTTTGGCTTTTATTTTAAAACTTTTTCTCAAAAGATTAGACTCTTATCAATCCTTGTAGTGATGCAAACAACTATACTTCTACAATATGTAGTGAAGTGAGATATTTTCCCCTTGGGTGTTGAGTGAGGCATTGTTGATTTTAAAATCCAAGCCATATCATCCACTTTAAGATGATGCAAATTCTCCTTTCTCATGATTGTGGGTAGTAAGTATGTTTTCCACACGGACAATGAAGATGATGTCTTATCTCATAAAATTAACCAACACACTTGTGTTTCAAATTTTTAAAAGAGGAACTACGTGTACCCTGATCCCCTATTGCACGAAAGGTGGTACGTAGGCACTAAAGGTTCACAACTGCTACGGGTGCAAAAATCATAAAAAATATATTTCTTTTCTCACCTCCACCATCCATTTTTTTATACAACATTTTATAGACAAAATATACAGAATTTTACAAAGAGGTTCCTACGGAGTACCGTAGATGTTTAGGGTGCTAATACCTTACCTTTGCATAACCAACCCCCTTACCTTGAATCTTTCCCCCTCTTTTTGGGTTATTCACTCTTTTCCAATTCCTTTGGAAACAATAAAGCGCTGTGACAATTTTTATTTTGATTTGTATAAAGTCAGTCAATCCAATGGCTTAGTCTTAAACATTTCTACCGCTACAATGGGGAATCATTGTTAATTGGTATTTGTTCGGTCTTCAGATTTTCAAGTCTAGAAAGATGATCTGCTACGACGTTTTCAGTTCCCTTTTTGTCTTTGATATCCAAATCAAATTATTGTAATAATAGGATCCATCTCAATAGTCTAGGTTTGGCATCTTTCTTAGTTAGGAGGTATCTAATAGCGGCATGATCGGTGTAGATGATAATTTTAGCTCCCACCAAGTATGAACGAAATTTGTCTAATGCAAACACAACTGCTAAAAGTTCCTTTTCTGTTGTAGCATAATTCATTTGGGCTTCGTCTAGGGTTTTACTCGCATAGTATATTACATGGAGTTTTTTTATCTTTTCGATGTCCTAGAATGGCACCTACGGCATAATCACTTGCATCACACATTATCTCGAACAGTTAGCTCCAATCTAGAGACTGCATAATTGGCGCAGAGATTAGTGCTTGTTTAAGCGTTTGAAACGCTTGGGAACATTTGTCATCAAAGATGAATTCAGCGTCTTTCATCAGCAACTCAGTTAATGGCTTGGTTATTTTAGAGAAATCTTTGATGAAACATCGGTAAAAACCGGCGTGTCCTAGAAAACATATTATTTCTCGAACAATTTTAGGAGGTTGAAGGTTTTTTATCACTTCTATTTTTGCCTTATCCACCTCGATTCCTCTGTCGAACACAATGTGTCCAAGTACAATCCCTTGTCGGACCATGAAATGGCATTTTTCCCAGTTCAGTACAAGATTGACGCTCACGCATTGTTTGAGTACCATTTCAAGGTTTGAAGCATCCTTCAAAACTTTCTCCACAGACAGAGAAATCGTACATAAAGACTTCTATTATTCCATCCAGGAAATCAGCAAAGATCGCCATCATGCATCTCTGGAAGGTTGTGGGTGCATTGCAAAGTCCGAAAGGCACTCATCTATAAGCAAATGTACCATAAGGGCATGTAAATATGGTCTTTTCTTGGTCATCGGGATGGATAGGAATTTGGAAAAATCCAGAATAACCATCTAAGTAACAGAAATGGGAATGTCTGGCCAAACGCTCGAGCATTTGATCTATGAAAGGTAGAGGAAAATGATCCTTGCGAGTGGCTTTGTTTAGCTTCCTATAGTCTATGCACATTCTCCATCCAGTTTGAGTGTGTTGGGCTACAAATTCGCCTTTTTCGTTGGTGACTACGGTGACTCCTCCTTTATTAGGTGCGACATGTACAGGACAACCCACTTACTGTCGGATATAGGATATATGATTTCGGCTTCCAACAACTTTTGAATTTCCTTCTTAACTACATCGCTTAGAATGGGATTGATTCGTCTTTTATGCTCTCTAGAGGTTTTGAAATCTTCCTCGAGCATAATGCGATGCGTACAGATTGAAGGACTTATTCCTTTCAAATCCGAGATGTTATATCCTAGAGCGGTTGGATATTTTCTCAGGACATTAAGTAACTTTTCAGTTTCGGTTCGTCCTAAGTCAACATTGACTATGACGGGTCATTTACATTCTTCGTCTAGGAATTCGTACCTTAGATCATTCGGTAATGTTTTAAGTTCTACAGCAGGTTTCTTGGGGTCAGGTATGGGATCGGGAGTCACTGTTAGGCATTCACTTAGGTGTTCGTCCTGGTGTTCCCCATGCCAGTTGTCATCTTCAAAAATAGGCGGTATTGGAATTCTTAGGATTTCATTATCCATTGCTGGTTCTGACTTTATTTCCTTCACACATTCATCGATGTTGTCAATAAAACAGCATGTGTCACTTATTGCAGGGGCTTTAAGGAATTGAGAAAGAATGAATTCAATTTTCTCTTCTCCGACTTCAAAAGTCAATTTCCCTCGTTTCACATCAATGATGGCGCCAGCGGTGGCTAAGAAAGGTCTTCCTAGTATGATGGGAATGTTTGAGTCTTCTTGAATCTCCATTATAATGAAATTTGTGGGAATATAGAATTGAACTATTCTAACAGGAATGTTTTCTAGCATACCCACTGGGTATTTCACAGATCGATCAGCTAATTGTAGGGACATCCTAGTTGGTCGCAGTTCTCCTAGTTGCAGCTTTTCACAGATTGAAAGGGGCATCAAGCTCACCCTAGCTCCTAAATCGCAGAGTGCTTTGTCTATTACAAACTTCCCTATCACACAGAGTATGGAGAAACTACTAGGATCTTTCATCTTAGGCGGCATATTGTTCTGGATAATAGCGCTACATTCTGCAGTAAGCCTCACCGTCTCATTACCCTCGAGTTTCTTTTTATTAGACAATATTTCTTTAAGAAATTTGGCATAAGATGACATTTGTGTTATGGCTTCTGTAAATGGTATTGTTATGTTTAATTGTTTCAGAAGTTCTACAAATTTCTTGAATTGCCCTTCGATTTTAGATTTATCTAATCTCTGAGGAAATGGGATAGGTGGCTTATATAGTGGTGGAGGTATGTATGGTTTTGCCTTTTCATATTCGTCTCTAGCTATGATTTCTGACTCAATATATTTATTCACTTCGTCATTGCTTTTTGCCTTTTCGGTTTCATTTTCATTTTGTTGAGACATCGGCTTAGTTGAGATTCTCGGATCTACTGGTCCGTCTAATTCAGCCCCCATTACAAAATTACCATCTTAAAAAATCTTCAAACATTTTCAAACATACACAAACACAAAGCATTTCAAAGTGATCAAGAAATTAAGAGCCCGTAGATAACTGATTGATGGATATGGTAGTCTAAATAATCCGGGCTGCAAGTGCACAGTCTTATCGCGTAGTTTTAAAGATTATCGAACCCAAAGGACCAAAAGTCAAACGTATTGTTATCTAGTATTACGGTGTAAATCCAAGGCTAAAAATATTTGGTTTAGATTAGGGGAACTAAAAGTAAGCTTAAATCTAATTAAATAATCAGAGGGGGAAACAACCAGTATGTAATGATCGGACTTCGAGAATTAGTAACCTATTTGGTAACTCGCAGTTTCCAACAATTCTCAGTAGAAATTTATCAGTTTAAAAACCCTCGTCTCGCACTGTCGTGGTTGTTGATTCAGGTTATGAAGTTAAGTCCTAACGTATGCTCTCGCTATCCCGTCGGAGTTATAAACATTCTTTTGAAAACAAATAAACTCTAATTCGCCTTAAAGCGCTCTCGCTGTTTTTAAAGCCAATGCCTAATTACTACTGTCCAGTTAAAGATCCTCAAGCTCTCGCTTTATTGAACCTAACTTCTATTCGTCTTTTACTCTTATAACAAAATGGCTCATCATTAAAAACAAATGAATCTAGTCCAGAAAATAGTTCAAAAAAAAATAACCAATAGTATTACCAAATTCCCTCAGTTTTATGACCTTACATACCGATATAGAAATCTAGCCTAGCATATTATAAAACTTAATCACAGAATAATAAAAGCCAGACAACAAAGTAAATATGATTATTGAATTAAAGGCAAATAATGTTAGAACATAGTTTAATTCTACAACCCTCATAAGAGTTTTGATGATAACAAACACAAAGAACAAATATGCACTCTAAATTTGTGTTTTATGTTGTACAGAAGTTCTGACTAAAACTGCATCAGAAGTTAAGCCATAAAAGCACTCAAACTGAGTAATCAGAATGTTCTGAAGTATGATGATCAGAAATTGCGCTAAAGAGAAAGATATCCTGATTCTGAACAGAAGTCTAACACGCCAACAAATCCTTATGTTTCTGACTTATCAAGATCTGAAGCAAAGCAGCAGGCATGATTCCTAAGTTCTGAAGCGTAACTTTTCCATTAAGGCAGTATCATGTGCAACGACTTCATTCAGACAAGAAACTTCTCAGTATGGAAAGTGCATTAAGTGTCCATTATCACGTTTCAATTTGGACAGATTTCCACGCCTATATAAACAAGCTCAAAGGTTAAATCATTTACGATTTCACACGACTGCTCCATACAATCTCAAAAAGGCTACAAATATTCATATTCATTCTACATTCAATTTGCGTAATACATCACAGTAGTGATACAGTTTTTGTAATGAAAAACAAACAGTACACAGTAAACCATTTCTTTTGATTAAGTTATTTTCCTTGAGATAAACCGGGTTTGTGGTTGTACTCAAGAAGACTTTGGCAGTTGTCAAAGTAGAATTGTAATAAGTTTGATTAGTGAATTAAGTCCTCGTTGGAGAGAGGCAAAATCACCTTGGTGGGTGGATTGGAGTAGTTTGAGATCAAGCGAACCTGGATAAAAATCTCGTGTCTATTGATTTTGTTTTTTAAAGTTTCAATTCAACCCCCCTTCTTGTGTTTTTCACTTCTTCAAATAAAAATTTATTAAAATGAAAACCTAAAAAAATAAATACGACTGGAAAATGATAACAATTCGTTCGGCTCTAACGGGAGGCACTCCTCCACAGGTTGGTAGGTTTTGCTTTGATCCGGAAGAGAAACAATTGCAAAGAAATAAAATAATAAACTTAAACAAAAATTCTGAAGGTCTTGAAATAAACTACGGGGCAATAGATTTCCAGTGCAGAACTCTATTGCTTAAATAGGTTGGGAAAATAGTACTGCTTAAAACTAAGTAATAACAATAATTCTGGAAAATAATGCAAGAAAGGAGAAAAACAGAGAGCCCCGCTGAATGTGTGAAGTCTACTATTTATATTGGTCTTGAATAACTGCATCTGAGAATTTGTAGGAGAGTTTGTAGGGCTGTTGGATCTCTGTGTAGCTTGGAACGTGAATATAGCAAGTCAGACATTTTCGTTGCAAGCTTGAAGTACGTGGGAAAAATAATAGGAGAAAGTCTGTTGTCGTTCGTCAAGGTCCAAGTGACGTTCGTCACTACTTGGTCATATGCACTTTCGGTCGTCACGCATGCCCTGAAGGTCGTCACAGACTTGCCGCTTCAAGTAGACCACGCTTTTGGGCTTGGGCTTATCCTTTGGATCTTCTTTTTTTTTTGTACCCCTTTTTTCTTTTTCTTCTTTTTCTCATAATTAATTTGATACCTGCAAAATAGCCAAATACCAACTACACAACAACTTAATTTAGAATAAAATGGAAAATAATTTAATTAAATCAAGCTAAATATGAAATACATTTATGTGTTATCAATAACTACAGATGAAAAGGGTGCTAACACCTTCCCTTTTCATAACCTACCCCCCCGAACTTAAGAAAATATATCAAAAGTTCTTTCCTATTCTTTTCACCCTTTCCTTTATTGGATAAAAGAAAAGTCAGTGGCTACTCTTGCTATCCGCAACATTTGCACTCAAACGCAAAACATCCAAGTTAGTTATCCTACCGTATTACAGTAACATATCTGGTTTAGGTTATATGTTGTAACATTTGTTTGTTAGGTTCTATGTTGTAACATTTCAATTTCTATGTTAAAAGATATGTATTTTATTGTAACAGTTCTGGTTGATTATTGAATGAAATTACATTTGGTTCACACTTGATGTTTGATACTTGACAGTTGACAATTGAGTAACATAACCATTTAACATTTGACATTTGATACTGATACCAAAACATAACCAATTGACAGTACTCTTAATACCATTTGACATGAAATTACCACCATAATACCATTTGAAATTACTTTTAATGTTACCATAACAGAGTGGTTCATAACATTACAATTACAACTAGTTCATCAGTCAATTTATTCAAACTCGATAACATTAACATAACATAGTGTTTCTTGATAGTTGATAACTTTACCATAACATGTGCTTCTTAATAGTTGATAACATTACCATAACATTCAAATTCATTACAACTTGTTCATAATAGACCATATTACTTTTTCATAACAAACCATATTATAATCAAAACAGAGTGGTTCATGAATGAACATGTTACAACCAAAACAAAGTGGTTCATAACAGACCATATTACAATCAAAACAAAGTGGTTCATAACAGACACTGCATCATTACAAACAAAAACAACACTAGTTCATTATAAACAAAAATATTCAAAACTACTTAATGCATCTAATCTAGGGTAACTTGAGGTGTTTGAGATCCCTGTATAATTTCTTCCTGAGATTCACTTGGCTTCTTTACCTACTTTGCCTTGTTTCCGCCTTTTCGTTATTGCTCTATCAGCTGCTCTCTTACCCTTACAAGTTCTCTTATTATGACCCAGTTGTCCATATTTCTTTCAAGCAACTGTTGCAAGTTTCCTTTACAATACACGAGGGTTCTTTGGCTCATCATTTTACTTGTTTCTAAGCTTCTTTGTATGACCAATTTCTCTTCTCATAACATGATGACGAACTTCCACACGATCAACCATATGGCATAATTATGTTCCATTTGTCGGAAATACAATATTTGAATAGGTTTTAAAAAATGTTAAATTTTTGCAATAACCAATATATCATACAATTTTAGAGTTGTAAAACCAATATATCAGACAATTCTAAATAAAAATCATGCCTATAATACTCACACACATAATTTTTCAGGTTGATTTTTGATGTTTCATATGTAAGATGTGACATGACAACAATGGATCCCAATTAAATCCCACTTTCTGCATGAACATGTTTCATTTTTAAGATTGACATATTAGGTCTCTGTTGTACCCCAAAATTTTCCCTCTCACTTATCAAAAATTTGCTCACAAGATCTCCTTGGTCTTAAGACTGCAGTAGGGTTTGATCAGCTCAAGACACCTCCTTATGCATTGATGACCAGAATTAGGGTTTGAGTTTGCACAAGGACATTTGAACTTTAAATGCCTCATATGACTTTCATGAGTCATTATGGACCCCCAAGATTACTCATGCCAAGTTTCAAGCCTTGGATCACATTTTTGCTCAGTCAATTGAACATTTGACCTAAAAATTAGTTGTATTGGGGAAAAAGTCAACTATGGCCACTTTACAGTCAAACTTAATAATTTTTTATCCAAATCAACATTTTAGACTCATATGTATCATTTGATCAAGTTTGGACCACAATTCCTCAAGAGATTTGATCAAATCCCCAAAAGGGCAAAATGGTCAAAATTAGGGTTTTGATTGGGAAATGGCAATTTCTGGTTTTTGACCTAGAAAATGGTCAATTGGTTTAAGGAATGATATCAAGAGTCCAATTGCATAATTTTTACCTAATGACATGGCTCAAAACATTGCTCAAGTCTATTGGATTGACAGATGAATTTTCAGTCAATTGATCAAAAGTCAACTGTATACTGAAAAGTCAAACTATGACTTTTTGGTCAAATTCAAGTGCCAAAGATCATAATTCATCAAGACATGTCAAAATATGAAACTTATTCATCAAGAAATCAAAAAGTCAAGATTTCATTTTGAAAAGTCAAAATTTCTAAACTTAGAAAATTTTCTAAGTGTTGAAAATTCATGTTTTTTCATAACTTTTAGCTAAATTTTCATCATGATGCAAAATGATTTAAGAGAAACTTCCAACATGAAAGTTGTAGATCAACATTAAATCTACAACTTTTTTTCACACAACTTATTCCAAAAGTGCTTGTATCTCAAGTTATAATTTCAAGAACATAGGATCATGAAACTAAACACTTAGTGAAATTTTGCCCTAATTTGGTCAGGATTTTGACCCAACTTCATGGAAATTTTTCATATAGTTCCAAGAGGAATCTTCAAAAGAAATCCAAATATTGGTTGTAGAGCACATTGCAAGCTTTCCAAAATGTCCAAGAACTCCTTGAGATCATTCTTGAGTAGGGAGAATCGAAGAGATGAAGTTGGTGTTTTGTAACTTGAATTACAAGGCATTTTGTGATGAACAAGAATCCAATTTCAAACCTATGCTACACAATCTTGTTTTTCAGGCTTCTAAACCTCAAGATCTCTCCATAATCAGAAGATTACACTTGCTTTTTAGCTATTATCCAAGTGTTCCAAGCATTGTCCAAGCCAATTTGCCATTTTAGGAAGAAAGTTACCATTCCATTCTTGAAAAGTTGCTTTAATCACAAAGTCAACTTGTCTTGAGCTTCTAACTTGTTCTTTCTGCACACACAACCCCTATTAACCAAAAACAAGGTGTCTAAGGTCTGAAGAAGCTCAGGACATGCTTGTACAATACTTGAGATTTGTCATTTCACTTTTCTTCAAAAGCAAGTTATAGAGCCATAACCCTATAACTCAGAAGCCTGGAGTGATTTGGTGCTCTAATCTTTTCCATACATATTAACAAGTTCATTGCAAGCTAGGACACGATTTCAAGCATCCTAAAACTCTCCTAAACACCCTTGTTACACAAGACTGCTCAACTTGACAGTTTTGAGCCAAAACTCTCCATCTCCATTTCCACTCGTGCATTTTGATTCTTAATCATTCAAACACCTTACATACATCATACACAAGTGATCCAAGCCCCTGTTTCAATACTGTAACCCCTCCATCACTATTCACCATTTTCAAACATCAAGCTTGCAGGTTGACTTGAGTAGGGAGATTCAAAGACTTTCAAAGCAAAGTACGAGTTGGAATACACTCAAGGAGGTCCAGGCAAGCTAAACAGATTCTTAGGGAACCTCAAAGCTTGCTCAAACTCCATACACAAATCCATCTGCAAGAGGTAAGTTTTCTAACTTCAATATCTTGATACAAGCATCCTATATGCACACATTCTGAAGTAAAAATGTAGATATTATTGCTCTAAAGCTAACCATGTACATAGTTTTCATTTATATTGACAATGTGTAGAGAATTTTAGATTTGAACTTTCTAAAAAAATTAGGTTTCAATTTAGGGTCAGCAAAATTAATCTTCATCTTTGACTTTTAGCTTACATAAATTATATGATTGGATTCGTGAGGAAAAATAACACAACTTTCATGTTTGCATTTTCCATTTTTGTTGAGAAATGAATGAGATACATGTGGTCTGGCTGGCTGAAGGTTAAAGACGAAGTACAGGTCATGGAGACGTTTTACCTTATGTATTTATTCTTTCATTTAAGTTAACGGATGTACAGCCACCCCAGTGGTAAGGCAGCGCACGTTATTGGTAGAGGTCATGGGTTCGAACCTCAGCGCTGCCTTTTTGATTTTTTTTTACATTTTTGTCTTTTTTGTTCCAGCAAACAAATGCATGGGCCTTCCACTCCTGGGCCTGACCTTTTTTTTAACATCCCCCCTGTTTCATATTTACACCCTGGCCCAATTTTATTTTATTTATTTTCTTAAATATATTTTCTAAATACTAAAAAATCATAAAAATTACAAAAATGATATATTTTATATTTTGACTTATTTTATTTTATTTTCCATAAATAAAAAAAATATTTTTATAATTTATTTATTTTTATTAAATAAATCTTATAAATTTAACTAATATTATATTATTTTTTATTTTCCTTCACACCATTTAAAATATATTATTTTAATACCAAAAAGACAAAAATATTTTATAATGCTATAAATATTTTCAAGATAAAAAATGCCAAAAATAATAATACTTTTCTTAAACTTATTTTCTTTTGATTAATAGAATTAGGGGTTTCATCTAAAATCTTTTCTCAATAATTTCAAACTTAATAAATCATTTTTCTTTATTTTATTAGGTTAAGGTAAAATTCCTTTTCATAAAACATCAAACAAAATATCCATTTTTCTTCACATTTATCTTCTTGCATATTTAATTCATCTTGTGCATTATTTATTTTAATTCTTGTATAAATTCAATTTGGTTGTAATAGACTAATTAGGGTTTTAATTTCTTGCAATCCCCATTTACAAATTGTATATCCCCCTCCCCACAAATGTTGTAATAGTGTAGTAACTTTAAATTTTGCAATTTATCGCTTTTATATACAATGCTAGTAATTAGGATTTGTATGGAAAGACTAAAATCAATACTTAGCAAAACCTTAATTCAAGACAAAAACAAGCATGAAAACAACACACTTGCACACAAGCACCCCTAGGGTTATTCCACTTTTTTGCCTTATACAAAATGGTCATATTACGCATGTAAGGTATCTTAGCAAAAACAAGCAAATACAAGATCATAGTCCCTCGATGACACTATCTAAGTTGTCTTACAAATGATCTTAGTCACTCAAAAAGAATGCTAAGATACCTTGCAATATTGCTAATCATGGTTATACGATGACCCACGCCCGTCCGTTTACATCCAAAGATAGGGTTGCTTACCAAATCAATGGTAAGACAACAATGTTGAAGGAAAAGAAAATGAACAAGAAAGACATTTGAGTAGCTAGATTTCTCCTAATTACTTGTTCCATTTCAAAACAAACATCCTTGCTATTTTCAAAACAAACACCTACACATTTCAAAACATCTTACAAAATTGAAAACATTTTCAAAAGATCAAACATCTTTGTATACATTCTTACGAACGAGAATCATTACAAAGATTATCTAAACAATGGCCTCTTTACAAAATACTTTCAAAAACCACACAAAGCACGATTTCAAACAACAAAAGCAAGTGATCTAGCAAGTAACTAAGAGGCCATGGAAAACCATGGATGAAAAGGGTGCTAATACCTTACCTTTTCATAATCTACCCCCCAGAACTTAAGAAATAATCTCAAAGGTCTTTCCTGTGATTTTTCACCTTTCCTTTTGGATAAAATAAAAGTCGATGGCGACTCTTGCTAACCGCAACATTTACGATCAAATGCAAAACCTTCAAGTCAGTTCTCCTACCGTATCACAGAACTGGCGACTCTTCTAGGGACAATTTTAACAGTGGAGGTTACCTTAGGGTTAGATCACATTTACTTGCTTACATTGTTTGACTTGTATGCTTTACATTATGGTTCTTTGTTTGGGTTTGAATCCTCTACCCGGATTTGGGATACCTTATAGGTAAGTAGCAATACATTGTGGAAACTGTGCATGGTATACCGACATGGTCTAAGCAATAGCTACGTTAGTGCGACATATTTGTGGGTACCGGTAGCCTTTGAGTTAATCAAAGAGAATACGTGGCCGCTGAGTGATGTCATGAAGCACTAATGAACTTTTAGAACCTTTACTTGACCAACTTAGCCTTTAGGGTGTAGTGAGATGACCGACTTTGGTGTAGTCTAAAGTTGGTAGATACTCGATACTACACTCATTGAGGTTTGGCTTCTTGGGATGTTTCGGTCGCCATTAAAGAGGCTTGAGCTGAAACAATGACCAAGGAAATAATCCAGTGATATTGAGCTCCTTAGAACCCGGTTACTATTACTAGGACAGGTTTAAGCCAACTAAACTTCAAGAGGGTACTTACCTATAAAACTCCATACAAGCCTAAAACTAAGGATTTGTTTGCTTTGTTTATATATGCATACTTATACATAACATCATGAACATCATGAACATCATATACATTCACTAACCATTTAAAGGATTTTTGGGATTCATCTTTGTTCTTGTCTTGTAGGATATGGATTCACTTTGCAGGAAAACTATTCAAGTCAACCTTGTAAGAATCCCTCCACAACTTAAGGAGCTAGCTTCAAGGATTCCTGAAAACTCTCCATTCACCGAGAGACATGGTCGTCTACTCAACTTAGTCACCTCTAACACATATGAGGACACGATGAAGGTGCTCTTTCAGTTCTTTGATCCTTTACACCATTGCTTCACATTTCCCGACTATCAACTTGTGCCCACTTTGGAAGAATTCTCCCGACTCTTGAGGATTTCCATTCTCAATTAACTACCTTTCAACAGTACGGAAAGAGACCCAAAGCCAGAAGAGATTGCTCAAGCTCTACACTTGCACTCATCTGATATCACAACTCATTGGGAAACAAGGAGTGGTGTCAAGGGCTTCTAGCAAAGTTCTTGTTTGAAAAGGCCCAAAGCTGTTGGAATTCCTTGGATCTGCAAGCCTTTGAGGAAATTATGTCTCTCCTCATCTATGGGATGGTTTTGTTTCCAAATCCTAACCAACTCATAGATGTGAACGTCGTCAAAATCTTCATATCCCGGAACCCGGTGCCTACATTGCTAGGAGATATCTTACATTCTTTTCACACTCGCACAATGAGAAAAATAGGTGTTCTTATATGTTGCACTCCTCTCTTGGCAAGATGGTTTATTTCTCATCTTCTCCAATATGTATTAAAGAATGAGAAAGGTTTAAGATGGTAATAAAGGTTGATGACGCTCAAACATTCAGACATTCATTGGTGCTCCTGATCCAAAGAGAATGTTATCATTATCGATCGTTGTGGAGAATTTCCTAATGTCCCCTTACTTGGAATTAGGGGAGGTATCACCTACAACCCATGCTTAGCCTTAAGACAATTTGGTTACGCCCGAAGGGATGGCCCGTACGAGATGTTGATTCAAGGTTTGGTATTTTACTATGACAACGACGATCAAGGTCTTCGCCAGAGATTTATCCGAGCTTGGAGGATGTTAAACAAGGTAGATAGCAAGACTTTGGGGCATAAAAATTCCATCCCTCTTGAGCCTTACCTCAAATGGGTACGAACTTATGCTCAAAGTCTGATGATGCCTTATCCCTCCATTCTCCCGGTAATCATTGAGCTTGTCATGGAAGGAGATGTTCCATACACTATCCTCCATCCTGACATGCCCACCTCTCTTGAAGACCTACAAAAAGATTGGATACAACTCAAGGGGGAGCGAGATACTTTCGAAGCCCAATTCTACACAAGCGAGAAGAAGGTTTTGGAACTCACTAGGCTACTTCATGAGGAACAGACTCTGAATGCTTACATTGCACCAAAGAGGATGCGAACTACCTTTTTATCTTAGAGTTTTTCGTATTATTTTGCCCAAGAAGGCATTGATGTACTCAAAAGCTTTAATTTATTAATATAACGTGTGTTCCCTTTTTGTCTAAAAGAAATTTGAGTCTTAAAATCCTTGAAATCATTGCATACGCATTTATCATTCATCATAACATAAGCAGGTTTCTTGCAACAAGTCTCCTCATCTCTCTACTGTTTATTTCAGTAAGATGGATCTCGAGTAAACAGTGAAGGACCTCCAAGCTCAAAATGCACAATTTCAACAGTTGTTCTTGACCCTAGATAAAGGAAAAGAAGAGTTGAAGACTTTGCAGGCTGAGGAAAAGAAAAAGAAGAAAAATAAGGTAACTGGAGTCCTAAACATGGGAAGAAGATTTCATGGGCAGACAAGAAGGACCATATACTTTGCAACAACATCCGGTGAGAGAGACAATCAAGATGGGAAAGGCAAGGAAACAGTTGTCCCGTCAGAATCAAAAGAGGAAGAGGAAGAAGAAGACTATTCTGAAGAACAATACCCTCCAGCTGATGACAAGTATAAACATCTCGAAGAGCGGTTGAGCGCAATGGAAATCCAAAAAGTGACTGGCTTGGAATTTGAGGAATTGGGTTTAGTATCGGGGATTGTCATTCCTCCAAAATTCAAAGCACCAGTGTTCGCCAAGTATGAAGGAGTTTCATGCCCTAAATGCATCTCTGGTCCTATGTGAGGAAAATCTAACCCCATACCGCTGACAAATACTCACGGGTACACTTCTTCCAAGACAGTCTGTCTGGAACTCAACTTGATTGGTTTTATCAGTTAGAAAGAGCCAACATTCATAACTGGGAAGATCTTGTTGCAGCTTTCCACAAACAATACCAATACAATGTCGATCTTGCGCCTACCGTACTCAACTCCAGAGTATGGCCATGGTTTCCAATGAAGGTTTCAAGGGATATGCGCAAAAATGGAGAGACTTGGCTGGAAGAGTTCAACCTCCCCTATCTGAAAGAGAATTAGTAGACATATTTTTGGGCACCTTGTCGGGTTCCTTCTTCAATCACCTAATTGGGAGTTCATTGGCGGGTTTTACTGAACTGATATTGACCGGAGAGAGGGTAGAAGCTGGGATAAAGATTGGAAAGATTCAGAAAGATACATCCTCTGCTGCTATAAGGAAGCCATTTATCAGAAAGAAAGAAGTGGTTGCTGTTTATCCTCAGAGAAATCAAGATAGGGTCGAACGCCATCCAATGGTGGGGGCTATTATGATTCCTAAACCTGCGCCTGATTAGGCAAGAAACAACCAACCAAGGAAGGAAAGACTAGTCAGACAATTCACCAGAATTAACATGACCTTATCTCAAGTATTGCCACATCTATTAAGATCCGACCTGGTGACTTTGAAAGAAGCTCCAAAGAACCCTAATACAACATCTCCGCACTACCATCCAAATTCCCGCTGTGCTTACCACTCTGAGAGTCCCGTCCATGACACTAATAACTGTTGGCCTTAAAGAACAAAGTACAAGACCTCATTGAAGCCAAAGAGATTGAATTCGATGCGCCCGAAAAGCCAAATGTCATTTCTGCCCCTATGCCCAAACATAACCACAATACCAATGCCATTGAAAAAGAAATGTTTGTTACTTCATTTGATGAACTTATTACCCCACTCCTGACTATTAAAGTGAACTTGTTGAATGCCAGTGTGTTCCCGGGCTGTGATGAAGGCTGTCATTTCTGTTTGTCCTCACCAACCAGCTGTCCTTTGTTGAAAACAGGCGTTCAATGCCTAATAGATAACAAAGAAATTTTGTTTGAAAAGACTTTTGTTCCACCTGTTCCTTTTAAATATGTTTCTATCATTACCATTTCCGCCTATTCTTCCAGGTTCTCCACCAAAAGACCCGTTAGAATTACATCAGTTCCGAAAGCAACTCCTTTGATAACTACAATGTCTGGACCAATCCCGTATTCGTTAGAAAAAAGCATACCATGGAATTATGGAGGGGATGTCTACTACCACAGTATCAAGCAAGATTGGCCAGCCGCCGAAGATTCAAGTTCCGAGAAAGTTAACTACGATATCAGTAATATTGTAGGGACTAGCAAGATTACCCGAAGTAGAAGGATATTCTCTCCAGAAATTGCTCCCCCAAAAGCAGTTTCTGGACCCATAATCATTCCTGTTGTTTTTGCTCCTCCAAAGGCTATTTCCAGTCCCACAATCATCTCAACCAATACTCCAACTAACAAATCTGTTACAGTCCCTGCTATCACTCCTACTAACATTCCTGCTACCGAGTTAACTGAGACTCGAGGTAAAAATATTCTGATTGAGCCTGTCTGGATGAAGGCACAATCATTGGCTACCCCTGAGACCTCCCGAAAAGAGATGGAGGAAATTCTGAAGATCATAAAAATAAGAGACTACGATGTAGTTGAACAACTGGGGAAAAATCCATCTAAAATTTCCATGATGGCTTTACTACTATGTTTCGAGGCGCATGCAAAAGCCTTGGTAAAATTCCTGAAAACTTCCCATGTACCCCAAGAGACATCTGCCGATCAGTTCCAAGACTACGTAGCCAGCTTGACTGCAGATAATGGTCTAGGTTTTTCAGATGTTGATTTAACGCCAAGAGGAAGGAAGCATAATGAGGCATTGCATGTCTCAGTTGAATGTAGGGGCACAACCCTGGCTCATGTTTTGGTGGACACTGGCTCATCTCTGAATGTATTGCCTAATAAGGCTCTTGATAGGCTTGACTATGAGGGATTGACGTTGAAACCAATCAACATAGTAGTGAGAGCCTTTGACGACTCAAAAAGGATGGTGCATGGGGAAGTGGATATCCCCATAAAGGTTGGAACCCAAACATTCGATTCAACTTTCTATGTAATGGATATCCGCCCTTCATACTCCTGCTTGCTAGGCCGACCATGGATCCACAATGCTGGCGCTTTTACTTCTACCTTGCACCAAATGCTAAAATATCCATTTCAAGGGAAGATTATCATCGTTCATGGAGAAGAAGAGTATATGATCAGCCATCTCAATTCCTTCAGATATGTGGAATTAGATGGTGAATTTATTGAAACTCCCTTCCAACACTTTGAAGAAGTCCTGCAAGATGTGGCAGTGACTATGGTTGTTCCCAAGATCATAAGGCCTCCACTAAGGATGTCATCTTTGAAGGATGAAAAGACAGTGATAGAAGAATGAAGGTGCACTATCAAGGGACAACTCCCAGATATCCCATACAAGTCTGACAATTTTGGCCTAGGTTTCACTTCAAGTACTCAGAAGGCTGTACGTCACGCTCGTGCTGGAGGACCACCCCTGAAGATCAGCAACCGTGAAGTCAACGCGGTAGAAGATGGTGAAGATGGCTGCAACCTGGAGGATTGGATCTTCCCAACTGTCACTGGAGGTCTCAGCAATTGGGAGGCTAGATATTTTTTCCCGACCACTTTTATCCCACAGTAATTTGTCTTTACATTTTTTTAGATATGTAATATTAAAACAATTCAAACTCTTAAAAACTTGTGTATTACCCGAGGCACAATGGTCCATTTGTAATGGTTATTATCTCATTTCCATATGACATCAATGAATCATGGATGTTTTGCATACAAACTTTGTGCTCATTTGTTTTTGCTTTTTTACATTTTCATTTCTTTCAAAGATAGCTATACCCTTACACACACTCACACTCACAATGCAGGTCTACATCCATTCGGGATCCCATGGGTAATGGTTCTGTTATGGCTTTCTGTGACTCTGAAAATCTAATCTACCAAGCCGAAGACGAAGGTGAGGAATATTGTGAAGTACCAGGGGAACTTGCCAAATTACTATTGCAAGAAGAGAACCATTCAGCCTCACGAGGAACCCGTGGACACAATTAACCTGGGTACTCAAGAAGACAAAAAAGAAGTCAACGTGGGTGCCAATCTGGAACCGAGTGTCAAGGAGCGTCTGATTCAGTTGCTACACGAGTATGTTGAGGTCTTTTCCTGGTCATATAAGGACATGCCAAGACTTGATGCAGATATTGTGGTAAATCATCTGCCTACAAAAGAGGATTGTCCACCAGTAAAATAAAAGGTTCGTCGAATGCGACCAGAAATGTCAGAGAAGATTAAAGCAGAAGTCATGAAACAATTCAACGCTGGATTCTTGGCCGTCACCTCCTATCCACAATGGGTTACCAATGTTGTTCCCATTCCCAAGAAAGACGGCAAGGTATGGATGTGCATGGACTACAGAGATTTTAATAGGGCAAGCCCTAAGGATGATTTCCCACTTCCCCACATTGACATCCTAGTTGACAATATGGCACAACACAAAGTGTTTTCCTTCATGGATGGTTTCTCAGGCTACAACCAAATCAAAATGGTGCCTGAGGACATGGAGAAAACAACATTCGTCACACAGTGGGGCACATTCTGCTACAAGGTGATGTCGTTCAGACTGAAGAATGCTGGGGCAACCTATCAGCGTTCCATGGTAGCTTTATTTCACGACATGATACATCATGAAATAGAGGTCTATGTGGACGACATGATAGCTAGATATCAAATAGAAGAAGAGCATCTTGATCATTTATAGAAACTGTTTGAGAGGCTAAAGAAGTACAAGCTGAGGTTGAACCCAAATAAATGCACATTTGGAGTAAGGTTTGGTAAACTCCTAGGCTTTGTCGTCAGCAACAAGGGTATTGAAATAGATCCTTCCAAGGTGAAAGCGATACAAGAGATGCCTGCTCCTCATACTGAGAAGGAAGTCAGAGGATTCTTGGGACGTTTAAACTACATTGCGAAATTCATTTCTCAACTGACAGCTACTTGTGAACCAATCTTCAAACTATTGAAGAAAGATCAAGTAGTCAAATGGAATGATGAATGCCAAACTGCTTTCGACAAGATCAAAGAATACCTGCAAGAGCCTCCTGTTTTAATGCCACCAGTCGAGGGAAGACCATTAATCATGTATCTAACTGTTTTAGAAAATTCAATGGGGTGTGTGCTGGGGCAGCATGACGAGTCTGGCCGAAAAGAGCACGCTATTTATTACCTGAGCAAAAAGTTTACCGACTGTGAAACAAAATATTCACTGCTCGAGAAAACTTGCTGCTCTCTAGCATGGGCTACTCGCCGGCTAAGACAATATATGCTGACCCATACTACCTTGTTGATATCTAAAATGGATCGGATAAAATATATCTTCGAGAAGCCTACTCTCTTTGGGAGAATAACAAGATGGCAGATGATCCTGACGGAATATGACATACAGTATACTACCCATAAAGCAATAAAGGGCAGTGTATTAGCTGATCACCTTGCCCACCAAGCTGTAGAAGACTACCAATCCATGAAGTTCGAATTTCCAGATGAAGACAGCATGACATTAGACAACTGTAAAGAATTCAGGCCATATGACGGACCTGAACAAGGATCCCGATGGACCCTGTTCTTTGATGGGGCATCCAACGCACTTGGAAATGGTATCGGTGTTGTAATCATATCTCCTGAAGGATGTCATAATCCCTTTACCGCAAGACTTTGCTTCAATTGTACAAACAACATGGCGGAATACGAAGCATGCATCTTTGGTCTCAGAGCTGCCATAGACTGGGGGATCAAAACCTTAAATGTATTTGGAGATTCAGCTTTGGTCATCAGTCAGATCAAAGGGGAATGAGACACCAAACACCCTAACCTTATCCCTTATAAAGAACATGTTTTGACATTACTACCACATTTTGAGAAGATTACCTTCGAGCATTTCCCGCGAGAAAAAGATCAGCTAGCAGACGCACTAGCCACAATGCCTTCTATGTTTAAACTTAATTGGGATAATGAGGCTCCCCAGATCACCATTGAATGAATGGATGAACCAGCACACTGTCACGAGATTAATACTGAAGAAGTAGTGGACCAGCCTTGGTTTCACGAAGTCAAGAGGTATCTCGAGGCTCAAGAATATCCAGAAGGAGATTCAATCAATGATAAGAAGTTCTTAAGAAGATTCTCTGCTAAGTTCTTCCTTAGTAATGGCATTCTTTACAAACGCAGCCATGGCTGAATTGCATGAAGGCGCTTTTGGCACCCATTCCAGTGGGCATACGATGGCAAAGAAAATCCTACGGACAGGATATTATTGGTCTACCATGGAAGCAGATTGCTATCAACACTCTCGAACATGCCATAAGTGCCAGATATATGCTGATAAAGTGCACGTACCTCCGGTTCCTCTGAATGTCTTGACGGATCCTTGGCCCTTTGCTATATGGGGAATATATATAATTGGGGAAATCAAGCTGACAACCTCCAATGGACACGGCTTCATCCTAGTGGCCATTGATTATATTACGAAGTGGGTTGAGGCAGCCTCCTTCGCTTTCGTCACCAAGAATGTTGTCGCCCGGTTCATCAAGCAGAGCCTTATTTGTCGATAAGGTATCCTGGAGAGGATCATTACTGACAATGGTACAAACTTGAACAATACTATGATAACCGCCCTGTGCGAGCAGTTCAAGATCCAGCATCACAATTATTCCCCTTACCGGCCAAAGATGAATGGTGTTGTCGAAGCCACAAATAAAAACATTAAGAAGATCATACAGAAAATGACAGTCACATACAAAGACTGGAATGAGATGTTACCATTCTCTCTCCACGGGTATCGTACCATAGCTCGCACATCAACCGGGGAAAAACCATATTCTCTGGTATACGGCATGGAAGTTGTCTTGCCTATTGAGGTTCAGATCCCCTCTCTGAGAATTATGAAGGATGCAGGGTTGAATGACAAAGATTGGATCCAGACTCGACTCGATCAACTAAACTTAATTGATGAGAAAAGACTTATTGCTGTCTGCCATGGTCAAATGTATCAAAAACGGATGATCAAGGCTTTCAACAAAAAGGTCAGATGCCAAGTGTATCAAGTTGGGGATCTGGTGATCAAACGTATCATACTACCGCAAGGTGATCCCAGAGGAAAATGGACTCCTACATACGAAGAACCATTTGTAATAAAAAACATTTTCTCTGGTGGATCAATGATCTTGACCACCATGGATGGTGACGACCTGCCGCACCCTGCGAATGCAGACATAGTCAAAAGATACTAGGCATAAGAGACCCGCTAGGTTGACACACCTAGGAAAAACAAGGGCATCCCGGCGAACCAAAAAGGTTCAGGAAAAAATTAAGGATAAAACAAAAAAAAACTATACACCCGGCAAGTTGAAAACCCGAAAAGGCGACTTGGGAAAAAAAGGGTTTCCCGGTGGACTGAAAACCCGAAAGGACAGTCCAGGCAAAAGTTAGGGAATTAAAGCGTATGACTATGTCCCATTGAATCACTTTACGGACAACCTTTGGCTTCAACTGACAAATTCAGCGGTTCTGATCAATTCAGTCAGCTTCGGACAAGGCAACAAATAGACAAGATGCTCAGAGACATGAAGGCTATAGCAGAATGGGAACCCCATGGGATTGTTGCACATGGCTATCTTTTCTTTGTATCAAAATTTTCATTTTTTACGACGGCGTTTTCTTACTAGAATGTTCGTCTCATTGTACAAAAATACTTACTCAAAGTCAATACAAAGATATCGCTTTGAAAGTGCAATAACTATTTGTTTTTCTTTAAGCTTGTGTTTTGTTTACAAAAACGTCTAATGATTCATTGTTGAACATATGCATTTGAGCATAGTTATTGTTTACAAATAAACAAAATAAAAGACAATTACTGATGGCTTTAAGAGATAGGGAAATCTCTCCAAGTTATTTTCCATAAAAAATCCCCCGCAGTGTACAGTTTAATCCCCAGCGAAACAAAGCTTCCAATTATACATCCTCGGTAGAAATCATCCAATTTCTCCAGATTCCCCAAACAGATTTTTCAAGTAGTACATGGCATTTCCCTTACAACAAAGTTTATTTCTCTAAACAGAAATTCATCAACACTTCGACTTCAAGACATGAAGACTTACATATCCTCAACAACATTCAGGGATTTATTTTCCTCAATCCAATAAACAGCGCAATAGACTAGCTCACATACGCATACATTGCATCCGTATATCATAAACATTGATAAAACGAATGCATTATATCATACATTTCATACAACATGACTTTGCATTTTAGCTAACATTTTACCCTTTTCAGGATAAGATTAACAACTACCATTAACAATGTTCAGAGTTTTCAGATACAGTTCAGATACGCTCAAGACACGGATGTCATTCTGATACTCATTCAGATTCAAATTTCAGATACAGTCCAGATACGCTCCAGACACGGATGCCATTCTAATACTCATTCAGATTCAACTTTCACATACAGTTCAGATACACTCCAGACACGGATGCCATTCTGATACTCATTCAGATTCAACTTTCAGATACAGTCCAGATACGCTCCCAGACATAGATGCCATTCTGATACTCATTCAAATTCAACTTTCAGATACAGTTCACATACGCTCCAGACACGGACGCCATTCTGATACTCATTCTTTCAGCTTATAAATTACAACACAAACAATCACTTTTGGATGGCATCTTTAAGCCCATCTCCTACAAACTTTCTATCACCTCTCCAAATGGCATCTTTAAGCCCATTCTCTCAACCATCATATCACCGAGTGCAAATTTCTGGGCACTCTAGTGTCCAATCATCTTCCGCCTTCGAGTCACAAATGTCCAAAACTCGCCAATCTAACTCTTCAGGCTTAAGAAGATTGAACAGGGGAAACTGTTGTACCCCAAAGTTTTTCCTCTCACTTATCAAGAATTTTCTCACAAGATCTCCTTGGGCTTAAGACTGTAGTAGGGTTTGATCAGTTCAAGACACCTCCTTATGCACTGATGACCAGAATTAGGGTTTGAGTTTGCACAAGGACATTTGAACTTTCAATGCCTCATATACTTTCATTAGTCATTATGGACCCCCAATATTACTCCTGCCAAGTTTCAAGCCTTGGATCACATTTTTGCTTAGTCAATTGAACAGTTGACTTAAAAATCAGTTGTATTGGGGAAAAAGTCAACTATGGCCAATTTACAGTCAAACTTCATAATTTTTTATCCAAATAAACATTTTAGACTCATATGTATCATTTGATCAAGTTTGGACCACAATTCCTCAAGAGATTTCATCAAATCCCCAAAAGGGCAAAATGGTCAAAATTAGGGTTTTGATTGGGAAAGGGCAATTTCTGGTTTTTGACCTAGCAAATGGTCAATTGGTTTAAGGCATGATCTCAAGAGTCCAATTGCATCATTTTTACCTAATGACATGACTCAAAACATTGCTCGAGTCTATTGGATTGACAGATGAATTTTCAGTCAACTGATCAAAAGTCAACTGTATACTGAAAAGTCAAACTTTGACTTTTTGGTCAAATTCAAGTGCCAAAGATCATAATTCATCAAGACTTGTAAAAATATGAAACTTATTCATCAAGAAATCAAAAAGTCAAGATTTCATTTTGAAAAGTCAAAATTTCTAAACTTAGAAATTTTCTAAGTATTGAAAATTCATGTTTTTTCATAACTTTGAGCCAAATTTTAATCATGATGCAAGATGATTTAAGAGAAACTTCCAACATTAAAGTTGTAGATATCCATGAAATCTACAACTATGCTTCACACAACTTCTTCCAAAATTGCTTGGATCTCAAGTTATAATTTCAAGAACATAGGATCATGAAACTAAACACTTAGTGAAATTTTGCCCTAATTTGGTCAGGATTTTGACCTAACTTCATGGCAATTTTTCATATAGTTCCTAGGGGAATCTTCAAAATAAATTCAAATATGGGTTGTAGAGCACATTTAAAGCTTTCCAAAATGTCCAAGAACACCTTGAGATCATTCTTGAGTAGGGAGAATCGAAGAGATGAAGTTGGTGTTTTGTCACTTGAATTACAAGGCATTTTGTGATGAACAAGAATCCAATTTCAAACCTATGCTGCACAATATTGTTTTGAAGGCTTCTAAAACTCAAGATCTCTCCATAATCATAATATTACACTTGCTTTTGAGCTATTATCCAAGTGTTCCAAGCATTGTCCAAGCTAATTTTCCATTTTAGGAAAAAAGTTATCATTCCATTCTTGAAAATTGGCTTTAATCACAAAGTCAACTTGTCTTGAGCTTCTAACTTGTTCTTTCTGCACACACAACCCCTATAAACCAAAAGCAAGGTTTCTAAGGCCTGAAGAAGCTCAGGACATGCTTGTACAATACTTGAGATTTGTCATTTCACTTTTCTTCAAAAGCAAGTTATAGAGCCATAACCCTATAACTCAGAAGCCCAGAGTGATTTGGTGCTCTAATATTTTCCATACATATTAACAAGTTTATTGCAAGCTAAGACACGATTTCAAGCATCCTAAAACTCTTCCAAACACCCTTGCTGCACAAGACTGCTCAACTTAACAGTTTTGAGCCAAAACTCTCCATCTCCATTTCCACTCGTGCGTTTTGATTCTTAATCATTCAAACACCTTACATACATCATACACAAGTGATCCAAGCCCCTATTTCAAGACTGTAACCCCTCCATCATTATTCACCATTTTTAAACATCAAGCTTGCAGGTTGACTTGAGTAGGGAGATTCAGGGACTTTCAAAGCAAAGTAGGAGTTGGAATACACTCAAGGAGGTCCAGGAAAGCTAAACAGATTCTTAGGGAACCTCAAAGCTTTCTCAAACTCCATACACGAATCGATCTGCAAGAGGTAAGTTTTCTAACTTCAATATCTTGATATAAGCATCCTTTGTGCATACATTCTAAGTAAAAATGTAGATATTATTGCTCTAAAGCTAACCATGTCCATAGTTTTCATTTATATTGACAGTGTGTAGAGAATTTTAGATTTGAACTTTTTGAAAAAATTAGGTTTCAATTTAGGGCTAGCAAAATTAATCTTCATATTTGACTTTTAGCTTACATAAATTATATGGTTGGATTCGTGAGGAAAAATAGCACAACTTTCATCTTTGCATTTTCCATTTTTGTTGAGAAATGAATGAGATACATGTGGTCCGGCTTGCTGAAGGTTGAAGACGAAGTACAGGTCATGGAGACATTTTACCTTATGTATTTATTCTTTCATTTAAGTTAACGGATGTACAGCCACCCCAGTGGTAAGGCAGCGCGGGTTATTGGTAGAGGTCATGGGTTCGAACCTCAGCGCTGCCTTTTTAAAATTTTTGAAATTTTTGTCTTTTTTTGTTCCAGCAAACAAACCCATGGGCCTTCCACTCCTGGGCCTGACCATTTTTTTAACATCCCCCCTGTTTCATATTTACACCCTGGCCCAATTTTATTTTATTTCTTCATTTTTTATTTTATTTATTTTCTTAAATATATTTTCTAAATACTAAAAAATCATAAAAAATACAAAAATGATATATTTTATATTTTGAATTATTTTATTTTATTTTCCATAAATAAATAAAAATATTTTTATACTTTATTTATTTTTATTAAATAAATCTTATAAACTTAACTAATATTATATTATTATTTATTTTCCTTCAAACCATTTAAAATATATTATTTTAATACCAAAAAGACTAAAAAATATTTTATAATGTTATAAATATTTTCAAGATAAAAAATGCCAAAAAAATAATACTTTTCTTAAACTTATTTTCTTTTGATTAATAGAATTAAGGTTTTCATCTAAAATCTTTTCTCAACAATTTCAAACTTAATAAATCATTTTTCTTTATTTTATTAGGTTAAGGTAAAATTCCTTTTCATAAAACATCAAACAAAATATCCATTTTTCTTCACATTTATCTTCTTGCATATTTAATTCATGTTGTGCATTATTTATTTCAATTCTTGTATAAATTCAATTTGGTTGTAATAGACTAATTAGGGTTTTAATTTCTTGAAATCCCTATTTACAAATTTTATACCCCTCCCCATAAATGTTGTAATAGCGTAGTAACTTTAAATTTCACAATTTATCGCTTTTATATACAATGCTAGTAATTAGGGTTTGTATGGAAAGACTAAAATCAATACTTAGAAAAACCTTAATTCAAGACAAAAACAAGCATGAAAATAACACACTTGCACACAAGCACCGCTAGGGTTATTCCACTTGTTTTCCTTATACAAAATAGCCATATTACGCATGTAAGGTATCTTAGCAAAAACAAACAAATACAAGATCATAGTCCCTCGACGACGCTATCTAAGTTGTCTTACAAATGATCTTAGTCTCTCAAAAACAATGCTAAGATACCTTGCAATATTGCTAATCATGGTTATACGATGACCCACGCCCGTCCCGTTTACATCCAAAGATAGGGTTGCTTACCAAATCAATGGTAAGACAACAATGTCGAAGGAAAAGAAAATGAACAAGAAAGAAATTTGAGTAGATAGATTGCTCCTAATTACTTGTTCCATTTCAAAACAAACATCCTTGCTATTTTCAAAATAAACACCTACACATTTCAAAACATCTTACAAAATTGAAAATATTTTCAAAAGATCAAACATCTTTGTATACATTCTTACGAACGAGAATCATTACAATGATTGCCTAAACAATGGCCTCTTTACAAAATACTTTCAAAAACCACACAAATCACGATTTCAAACAACAAAAGCAAGTGATCTAGCAAGTAACTAAGAGCCCATGGAAAACCATGGATGAAAAGGGTTCTAATACCTTCCCTTTTCATAATCTACCCCCCCCCCCCCCCCGAACTTAAGAAATAATCTCAAAGGTCTTTCCTGTGCTTTTTCACCTTTCCTTTTGGATAAAAGAAAAGTCGGTGGCGACTCTTGTTAACCGCAACATTTGCGATCAAACGCAAAACCTTCAAGTCAGTTCTCCCACCGTATCACAGTCTCAATCCCATTGGTTACCCTAAATATTGAGAAATCATCATCGTCATGCCATGTTGGAGTCCACCCTTGTTTTTTTTTATTCTTCTCAATAACTAGCAGGATTCTAGGACATATACTTCCTTCATAACCTTGCAATAACTCCTTCTGTTTTGTTATCCTATTTATTATATAATGTTTTATTCACTCCAATAAAGTGATTATAGTCTTATCTTTATGCTACAATATTCCTTGTTAAAAGCCTCACAAATGTTGCTAACTTGCGTATCACACTTTGTGTAGGTCTTGAAGTGTGATCTGGTCCAAAGTTGTGCATGGGTGTCCATCATGTCCTTCCATGAACCTTCATTTTATGCATTGATCTTTCCCATAATGGTATTGTAGTTACTCTAGTTGCAGCCCACATAACCTCTTTTAACTCCAAACTAGGGTATTTCTTCTTCCAATTACCATATATATGTTTTACACAAAGTATCTGCTCCACACGGGAACTTAAACCTTGAATTGCATGAATCAATCCCTGTCACATGTAAGACAACAAGTAATAAGATAATATACATGACATAAAGAAATAAGAAACTATACGTGACAAATAAGCTCATATACCTTATGTTGGTCAGAAATGAAGTCATACGCTCTCTGATTGAATGCATTTAAATCTTATAGACGGATGTGTAAGAACCACTCCCATTAATCTTTGGTCTCAGTTTCAACCATTGTATATGCAATTGGAAAGATTTGGTTGCTACCATCCCTGCCTACTGCTACCATTAATTGCCTCATTTGCATAACTTAGTAAATAATTAAATTGTTCAAAACCAGCACCTTGAATCAAATCCATAGCCTTCCTTTTTTCCCTGTATGCTTGATCTTGTGATATCTTCATTCCCCACCTCTAAAGTGCTTCAGCTATGAGACCTGTTGGCTTAATATAAGGACTATAACTTAGTACATTTGCAAATCTTTTAGCAAGCCACATGTTCTCAAAGTTATCTAAGGAAATATCATAAATGTAGCCTTGATAAATCATCTAAGGAAATTTTCAAACTACTGCATAAAACTTCAAAGTAATTTCGAAGAAGGGGAAGTTCTAAGTTTGAGAAAGTTTTGTTATGAAAAACATATGCACAAATCCTTTTGTATGTGACGAATGAAAGTTAATCTTATATTGTGAATGCTATGTTATGAATCATGTTGAATTGGATGTCTATTAACTCTACATACTTTTATAAGTTGTTAACCCTTAAATAAGGTTATCACATAGCACATAACACACATGATATGTTGATTAAACAAGGTTATCACATAACACATGATAATTTTATTCTCATAAATTTTTAACCATTCAACTAAAAGGTTAGCTCAAATTTTTTAATTTAGATTCAACTTATTAATTAATTCTGTAATTAGACATTTTTACATTCTAATAAATTGATTGATAAATAATTTCTCAATTTATTCTTGAATTTTTTTTGACAATAAAGCCTTAACTTTGATTAAAAGACAAAAAAAGGAGAGGTTCAAATGAGGGAGTTCCCAATCAAATCAAGAATGCGTCCTAACCAAGTTCTAGAACCTAGCCTTTTCCCTACTCCTACCATATGGTGCACATAAGTGTTACAATTTCTGCTGACAAACAAAATAATAACATCCTTAAAGGACTCTAAGAGGTTCCTACAATCTGCAGCTATATGTTCAAGACTAGCCAAAATCCTAACCTAATTAATACACTTGACAACAATCAAAGCATCAGACTATAGAATAAATTTATCAAGATGCAGACCCTTTGTCATTTACAATCCCCACCTAACAACCATAAGTTCTGCCATACTAGGATCCACATTTCCCACTTCCAATTTGCTAGCCGCCAATGTGACTTCATTCTTCAGGTTCCTAATTACACAACTAAGGGAAAAACTTCCATCTGGGAAACAACATGCATCATCTTGGATTATCGTGAAGTTCTTAGAGTTAAAATCCTGAACATTTTGCGCACTGAGCTTCTTCTTCGACTTCACATAAGGATGGACCTCATTTAATTCCTAGAGAGTCTCCGTCGCATCTTCAACCACCTCGCGTGGGTCCAAATTCTTGTTTTGAAACACCAATTGGTTCCTGGCATACCAAATCTTCCACAATATGATGCAACTCAGTTGAATGCCAAACTCATTACCACACTTAAGGCATTGGTCCAGCCAGTAAAATAGTTGAAGATGGTTAGGGATTCAACAACCTAAGGGAGAAGAAAACCAAACCTTTTTAGCAAATTCACAGTGCGGGAGAAGATAGTTAAATTAAGTGTTTTTTGAATTAAGTTAATTCTCATGAAAGTGCTTAATTGATGAAACAAATTGATGATGTTGCATGAAGTTTAATTGTTGATCTTAATCAATCATGTGTAGTTTGAATCTAGACATTGAATTATGCAAAATCAAGTGTTGAATGTATGGAGATTTTGTGTTTGATCAAATGCTCAAGCCATGAGCCAAACCTCGAAAACTTGAAAAAACTACTTTATGCTCGCGGGTAACCGGTTACTACCCTTTCCAGTAACTAAAATTTGAAAATCTGCATGCGTAACCGGTTACCCTATAGTCAATAGCATTTTTTCCAGATTTTTTTAATCTGGATAACCAGTTACCCAGTTATGGTAACCGGTTACCCAGACAGAAACTGCAGTTTTTGCTTGTTTTCATTGTATATTTGGATGTATCACCTTATTACTTCTAATTCCTTTTGTGAATGCTTTGAAAGATAAATTGTCTTGGTATTCGGATGTGTATCGACACATATTCCGTGTTATGTGTACATGTCGTTGTACATTGTCATTACTTGTTTAGATTGACATCTTATGCAGGTACATTGTTTTGGTACTTGGATGTGTATCGACACATATTTCGTGTTATATATACATGTCATTGTACATTGTCATTACTTGTTTAGATTGACATCTTTTGCAGGTACATTGTTTTTGTGTTCAGGTGTGTACCGACACACATCCCGTGCCATATGTACTTGTCGCTGTACATTGTTATTGCTTGCTTGGTTTAATATCTGCTGCATGTACCCTGTTTGATATGGATGTGTATCGACACACACCCTATGTTATATGATACTATTCTTGCATAGACCTTGTTCTTATGCAGGTACCCTAGTATCACACAGATGTGTCCACTACATATTCCGTGTGATTGTTATTTTGTATACTGTATGAAATGTATTTCGTGCAGGTACATTGGTATCACACATATGTGTCTGCTACACATTTTGTAAGATTGTTATTTTGTATCTTGTATGGATTGTAATTCGTACAGGTACTTTGTTGATGGCGCGGGAATGTCCGATACATATTCCGTGCCATGTGCTCACATTTGTTATGTACCATGTTGTTATACTTGTGTCTGGATCGATATCCGGTGCAGGTGTATCTTGATAATCGGATGTGTCCGCTACACATTCGGATTTTGACTATTGATAATTTGATGCATATGCTGATGGAATTTTCTTTGTTGGTGCTAACATCTCGCGAAGTTTTCCGGATTTCTTTGTTATTGCTTAGCATCTACGAATTGTTATCTGTTTGGTACACCTTTTTTCTATTTTTCTCTCTGTATTTTACTAATTTCTAGAGATCATGAGAATTACAGATTTTACCTCTTTGTTTGCCATGTCAAGTAGGGTAGAGATGTATGATGGGGATCTCCATTGCTGATATACGTCAGGAATCCCTCTGGTTTATTTAAAGACCTGTTTAAGGCGATTCCGCATATGTGATTTGTTTGCTACTTGTGTTTGTTTAAAACCTACCTTTGAAGTAGGTATTCTACCGGTGTGTTTACATTTGTGCTCGCATATATTCCCTATCCCCCATGGAAGTCCTCAAAAGGAGGCGAGCGGAAAGGGTTAGTAGCCAACCCCCACACGTTCTAGTATGTGTTATCCTTAGCTCACGTTGGACGTTGACACTTTGGATTTGTGCATATCATGTGTATCGAGTCTATCATATGGAAAAGGGTTTGGTCCCAACCCTCACACTTTGTCAGGAGTTTGCAATGGCCATTGCTGACACTCTATTACCCGTTTGTTTGCTTCGGGTGGTCCACTCCCCTTAGCTAAAGCTTTTCTCTTCCTTTTTTACTTTATCCCGCTACCCGCTTGATTGCTTCGGGTGATCTGGTCCCCTTAGCTAAAGCATTTCTCTTCTTTTCATTTTATACCACTCCCGCTTGTTTGCTTCGAGTGATCCGCCCCCCTTAGCTAAAGCATTTCTATTCTTTTATTTTACCCCATATCATGTTTGGTGTGCTTTTTCCAAAACACTTATTTGCTTATTTCTTTGTTATTCCATGCTCCCCTAGGATTGCTCGTGTAGGTTAGTCCTCGAGCTAGACATTAGGATTGTTATCCATGTGTGTCCATTTAGGTAGACATTTCCCCTTTTATCCTTGACATAGGGCCATCATTGTATGGTCACACTAGAGCTAGAGATTAGGACAGTCTCCCTTAGTTATTTTATTTTCTTTTGCATATTGCATTTAAAACTAAAACCTTCTTTTTCTTGGAAAATCATAAAACATCTCTAATAAACACAAATCCTTCTTGAAGGTAAAAAGCACCAATCAACTCCTTTCTTTTAGCCAGTCGACTTTTCTCTTCTAAGAACATGTTAGTTCCTTTCCACTACAGGTCGTGAGTCTCCAATGGTCGAGCAGCAGTGGAATGATTGAATTTAACATTGTTCAACTAAAAACACAAACAAACCAAAACATGTGAGCTGGACTACGAACTCTGTAATTCCTTAAAAGGGATACGTAGATGGAGGCTTTTGTGGGGCCTAATCGGGCATATCTTTGTAAAAACTTCCTTCTTTTCCCCATATTTTCTTCTTTTTTTCATGCATTCCCTCTTTCTTTCTTTTTTGCTTCTTCAAGTCTCAGGCATATATTTTGACCACACGTATTAGATTAGAATAAACAAGAGTGGATCCCATAGAGTACTACAGACGTGAGGGGTGCTAATACCTTCCCCTCGTGTAATCGACTCCCTTACCCGATCTCTCAGTTGAAAGACCGTGATTTCTCCATATTTAGGTTTTCTCGATGTTTACCTTTCCCTTTCAGCATGATAAAAGACGTTTGGTGGCGACTTCATTGATTTCATCTCATTAATTTGTTCGGTCGGTTGTTTCAACATCCAACACCAACTTTAACACCTCAGATCCCATAATAACCCAATATTACGGGAAAAACATAGCAGGGAGACCATATAGTCTTGGAGCCTTCAAAGGGTGCATATGTTTTTGGGCCTCTTCAACCTCATTATGGGAAAATGGTGATTCACACCATTGCTGCATCTCACTAGTAACCTTACCTTTTACCACTTAAAATGGATTCATCACTTCTAGGAGAAGATGAAAGAAACATGTTACAAAAGTGACTAACCGAGATTCTTTTACAATGCTACTCTCCTCTCTAACAAACTCCCCTTTCATATTTAAGTTTAATGATGTGATTTGTTCTCATGCATTGCTCAGCTTTGCCATGAAATAATTTTGTATTTCAGTCCCTATCACTAAGCCAAAGGGCTCTACTTCTTTTCCTCCAAATAACTTCTTCCGCCCTTAACAAATTGTTACTTTGTCTCTCCAAGGTGTTATATAACTTATATAACTCTGCCTTAACAGCTCCAGCATGAATTGCAAAGAGTTTGTTGACACCTTGGTTAAGATCATCCTGCCAAATCTGCTTTACCATATCAACAAATATTTTATCCCTTAGCCATACTTCCTCAAATCTGAAAAGTCTCACTTTCTTCTTAATGTTACTCACCATAGGGGTATCAAGATCAATACAGATAGCAGCATGATCGAATACATACCCGGGGAGATGGATGACCTTAGTAATAGGGAATCTGTTGATAAAATCTATAGAAGCCAAGGCCCTGTCGAGTTAGCATTGAATGTTCTCCTGATCATGTATGTCGTTGGTCCAAGTAAATATGTAACCTTTAAAACTTGAGTTCCGAAGACCACAATTAATTACATATTGTCTACTACAACTGAAATGGTTGTTTATTCTACTTAAATCACCTTTTTTGTCTTCTGCAACCAAGATATCATTAAAGTCTCAGAAGCAAACCCATATATTCCCCATATGTCACTGGATAATTGAGTCACCAACTCCCATGTCTTTCTTTTATTGTTGTCCTTCGGGAAACCATAAATGCCCGAGAAAAACCACTAAATATCATCCTCTTCATCTCTCACTTATCCACTGATATGGTTTATAGAATATAAGATTATATTGACCTTCACATTCTAATTCCATATTAGAGCCAATCCTCTCGGTCTATCTTTTACACTCCTAATGCACTCCATAATGAAAAAAATAAAAACCACACCTAGCTCGCACATGCTGCTTTTCAAAGTACTTTAGTCTAGTCTCCATAAGAAATACTAAAGACGGACTTTGCAAGGCTCGAATTGTACGGGGATTCCCTAAACCCCGATAGTTCCAGCTTAAGGTTTTCATTATGGAAGGCAATGTTGGTCCTCTAACACCACCTTTGGTTTGGTTGTGTAAACATCTACTTCCATTGCAGCCTTGTTCCTCTTGTTCTCCCTAATTATTATATCCTCTAATGATCCCTTTGTAACCCCCATATCTATTAACTTCCTCTTACCTCCCGCAAAGAGTTCTTTTTCATCTAGTCCTATTTTGGTTTCCTTCTGCTATTTTTCCTGGTCCATGTATTCCTCTTTGATCCTCCTCCTTCTTCAATGAGAGTCTGGCCAGTAGGAAGAGATCATGTTATTTCCACTTCCCCTAAATATTTTGAAACTATTTCCACCTCAATGTTCTCACTCCTCTAATTTTCCTTGTGGGTTGACAACTTCGTTTCTTGTGTGTTGTTGGTTTCCTTCCCCTGTTCAAATTCCACCTCCCCTTGTTTCTCCTTCATGCTTGGTTTACACCTACTCTGACTTAAAGAGACATTAAAAAGGCTTTTTCTACAATTACTTGATATCTAGTCCTTCTTCTCAGGTTCTTCAATCACTTTTGGAAGCGGAGAAGCCCGCAGCCACATCCTATAGCATAAATCATGTTCATCAAGTTCTTCATAGCCTTCATCACTTAGATTCTCTACCGCCTCACAATCCTTTAGTTGGTTCCCTAAACGACTACATACAAAGCAAAATATGGGCATCCTTTCAGACTTAAAATGAACCATGTGACCTTTCTCCATGAATCTAACTATGGTTCTTCTTTTTAGAGGCTTTTTGAGATCCATATTGACTTTGATTCTCAGGAAACACCCATTTCTATGTGCATCTCTTGAATCCATCTCTTTAAAAACTCCCAACACCCCCTTACATTCTTGGCCATTGTCTTAGACCTCAACATCAGTGGGAGATCGTACACCATAATCCAGAACAAGCAAAATGCATGTCCAAGCCAGATGATTTTTCTTCCCCTGAGACTCTATCCAGAACCAGAAGATTACAATCAAATCTTCAAGGTCCGTTTTGAATCACAATTTCTAGGTCTCACTTCATGGTGAACTTGAACAAGAATAAGTTATTACCGAGTTCTTGCGTTTCAACTGAGTTATTGAGTCGCCAAGCACCCACAATCGCACTGATAAAAGCCATAACTTAAAACTATTATCCGTCCATAGCTTTCCTGCAAGAGTTCGTTGAAAATGTTTCCTCCCCCGAAATCCCCTCACCTCCAACTATCACTCCTTTCTCTTCCTCTTTTGATACGGGAATGTTCCTCCATTTCTCCATCAGCCCTAACGAAAAATACGAGACAATGTCTACAACCAATACAACGACAACTGATTCTCTAGTATGATTCCAGAAGAAAACCCCAAAACAAAGAGGGTAGAATGTAACACCCCAATTTCTAGAAATTATTTTATTTGATTTAATTATAACTTTGTGGTGTCCATTTAATTATTCATTGTGGTTAATTTGATAAGTTGGGGGGTAAGGGTGTGTGACCATATGGTGATGTTTAGAAGTAATTAGAGATTGTTAGAATAATTGAGAATTATTTTATTAATTTAAAATAATTATTCGATTATATTAATTAAATAAAATAAGAAGAAAATATAGGTTGTAGTAACATTGAGGATAAGGTGGGAATTATAGGAGAACTTAAGGGTGATGTAGTAATTTGATGGGTTAAATTTGGGATAAAATAGATAAAGCATAATTAGATGGATTAAAATTAAGATAAAAAGGGAGAATTAGGAGAAGTTGGATTTTTAATAGTACATGAAAATAAGTTTGGAGAGTTAGGGCATAAGAGGAACCCCATTGAAGGCTTGAAGAATTGTTGAAAAAACCTAAGGTAAGGATGAGTTATTGCATTTCAATGGTGATTGATATGGGGTAGGGTAGAATATTTAGTATTTTATATTGTTAGGCTTGTAGATCTATGGTTTTAATAAAAATCTTGAATGATGATGATTGTGGGATGTAATTGTGTTATAATGTTGATTTTATATGATTGATGATTAAATGTAATGACATGTAATTGATGTTTTATTGTGTTCTTGAGTTGGATTGAATTTGGATGCTTTAGGGCATGAGCTTGAATAATGTTATCATGAAGAATATATGTGAAACAAGTTGATATGATGATATTTGATCTATTGGTGTAGTGAAACCTGAAATTTTGATATTTTTAAGTGACTAAATTGAGACTAGTTGTTGCACCCCAAATTTTACCCAGAGTTTTCTCATTCGCATTTGTTTATATCTCAAAATCATAAGATTTAATTTTCATTCGTATCGTTATATTTTGCACACATTTAACTTGTTTTTATCTAAATTTCAATATTTATATATATTTTTCTCTTAGATTTTATTTTTTTTCTTTATTTTATAATTAAGAAAATGTCAAAAAATTGTATATGATTTTCTTTTTTATGCTTATTTTTGTTTATATCTAGAATTTAGTTTTTTAATTTTTATTTTTATTTAGAAAAATATATATAACATTTTAGTATGAATAAAATGATGAATATAATAATTTAGTTTACTTTTTTGGTTATTCATAATTTTTAGGGTTAACTATGTTTTTGGTTCCTATAAATATCTCAAATTTCATTTTTAGTCCTTATTAAGATAATGACATGTTTTAGTCCCTACAAAATTATTATGCATGTAGTTTTAGTCCATGTTGTTAAACAAATGTGTATTTTTGAATAATTATTTTGTAGACATGTTTGAAACGTTATAAAAAGTTCTTTGGAAAAAAATAAATTTAAATTTTGATTTCTAAGTCGAGATTTTCATTATTTTTATCAATATCTTTTGAAAATTTAAAAAATATATTTAATTCTTCTCATTTTAAAAAATTCTAAAATTTAATAAAGAAATATTTTATAGTATTCTAAACACGTATGAAAAATATTATTAAAAAATTTAAAGGTTTAAGGGTAATTAAAGAGTTTTTAAAATTTTAGAAAATATCAGGGACTAAATTTGGATAAACAAAAATTTTTTAGGGACCAAAATTTGTCATTTTTTAATAGGGATTAAAAATGAAATTTGAGATATTTATAAGGATAAAAAACATATTTAACCCTTATTTTTATTTGTAGTTTAGTTTTAATATATAAATATCTCCTCAAAATATCTAAGGGTCTTATGGTCATATCTTCTTCATTATTTGCTCAAATGAGGTGATCCAAAGATCCACATGAAGCTTAAATATTCCATTACAAATCTCTTTTAACCATTTTTCAAAATGAAGCCTGAATCAAGATATATATCTCCATGAAAATGGCACACCATGTGTTTGTGGAAATGCTGGCCCGAGCGTGCAAGGGTGCGTAGTCATGTCCAACTTTGTGCCTTAAACTTCTAAGCTGAATAACTTAAAATCCCTTTAGTTTTTGGATATGGACACACATTTACAAAGTTGTAGAATTTCTCATAAGATTTCTAAGCATGTATGGTTTGCCTCCATTGGATAAAAAATGAGAAAGTTATAGATGTCCAAAGTTCAGTACTATGGAGACTTAAGGACTTAGAAATTTTTCTAAGTATCCAAGTAACTTCTTGAACAAGTTATCTTCAATTTGACCTCTTCTATTGATTTTATGACACCAATGACCATGAAATATAAAAATAGGATACTTGAATTAGTAGTTGACCAAAAGTCCACTTGGTCAACTTTGATTTTGGTTAACTTCTGCTCAAAATGACTATTTTGCCCCTTTTGATCAATTGATCCTTTTCCAATTAAAACTGGCACTCAATTCTTCAAACATAGGTGTTTGTTAACATTTAGAGATGCATGGAATCAAGTCTTTCCCAAAAATTCAGATATTTCCTGATTAAAGTTAAAACCCTAATTTTGTCCCCTTGTGCTAGGAGATGGTGATCAATCTTCAAAACCCACATTCCTCTGGGCAAATTGAGAGATTATTTGAACAAAGGTGCTTCATATGATGATGATAAGATGACAATTTACAAATTTGACTCCTACAAGCCTCAAACTCTTCAACTGGTCAAAACTCTAATTTGAGAGATGAATAGGAGAAAATGTGATTACAATCAATCTTTCACTCAATCTTTCAGTAACTTGTAGAGTAACTTAGGAACCTAGATACCTTGATCCTATCATGATAATGCATGAGTATTTTTGTACCCCAAAATTTTCCCTCTCTTTTCTCAAGACATTTCTCACCAAAGATCTCAAATGCTCAAGGTTTCTCAAGGATTTGATCAGATAAACTCACCTCCTAAGCACTAAGCCTCTAAATTAGGGTTTTGATTTTCTCAAGGAAAATTGGATTTTGATGCTTCAGATGACTTTAATGGTTCATTATAGGTTTTTAATATTGTTCATACCAATTTTCAATCCTTGCATCATAAATTTGCTCAGTCAATTGCTCAGATGACTAAAAATCAGTTGTATTGGATAAAAAGTCAATTGTGGCCAATATAGAGTCAAACTTCATGATTTTTAGCCAACATCAACATTTTGAAGTGATTTTTATAAATTGACCAAGGTTTTGTCATAATTCCTCAAGAAAAGCACTCAAATCATCAAAGGGGCAAATTTGTCAAAATTAGGGTTTTGACTGAGAAGGACTGATCAGTGACTTTTGACCTAGTGCATGACCTAATGGCTTGAAACATGATCTCAAGGAATCAAACAAAACATGTTGACATAATTTCATGGATCAAATCATTTCTCAAGATCAATAGATTGATAGTTGAAATTTGATCAACTAATGAAAAGTCAACTGATACACAAAAAAATCAAACTTTGACTTTTTGGTCAATATTAACTTTCAAAGATCAAAATTAATCAAGACATTCATGAAAGTTGTAGATCTTGATAAATTCTACAACTTTTTCTCGGTTTGATGTCCAAAAAATGCTTAGATTTGAAGATATAAGCTCATAAAGTCATGACATTTTTCATAAAACAGTTAGTGAAAATTTTAGCAAGTTTAGGCAGATTTTTGACCTAACTTCTTGACCAATTTTCACATAGTTCCAAGATGATTAAGCCAAAGTGGTAAACATGAAGGATGTAGACAATGTTTCAAGCTTTCCAAAATGTCCAAGAACTTGAAGAGATCATTTTTGAGCTAGGAGATTTGAAGAGATGAAGTTGGACATCCATTCTTGAATTACAAGTCATTTTCTTGATGAACACATAACCAAATCCCGCAACTATGTTGCATAATCTTGCTTTACAGGCCTGTTGACTTGCAAATATATCCATAATAATATTTTTATACAACTAATTGAGCTATTATCCAAGAGCTTCAGCCATTTTCCAATTGCTCATTCCATTAATTGAACAAAGTTCACACTTCCATTTTGTAAAACTGACTTTAATCACAATGTCAACTCTCCTTGAGTCCATACATTGTTGCTTCTGAGTCCAAAACATTTTAAAGCAAGAAGCAACATATCTAAAGCCTCTTAACCACATTACAAGTCCTTTTACCATGCATTGGAACTATCTTTGTCAAGTTTGCTTCGAAAACAAGTTTCAAAACCATAACATGTGATTCCTTGTTTCTGATCACTAGAGCCTTTAAAACCTTTCTTCCATAAATAGAGGAGCCATTTGCAACCTAACACACGAATTTACAAGCCCTGAAACTCCCTCAAACTAGAATTTGCACAAAAAACTTCATAGCTTATCATTTCTGACCTTGAACTTCCATCTCACAATCCACTTGTACGTTTTCTATCCAAATTAATCACATAGCTTCCATACATCATATACAACTCATCCCCAAACCTGTTTCACAACTGTAACTCCATCTTCATCATCTTCCAAACCCAAAAACTCATCCTTGTAACTTGACTTCTCTAGCACGATTCATGCACTTTCAGCATAAAGTAAGAGTTGTATTAGCTTCCTAGGAGTCCAGTAAAGCTCTCCAGATCATCACCACACTTCTAGGGATGCTCAAACTCCATACACGATTTCCAATATTGAGGTATGTTTTCTCAACTTTGATATCTCTCTAAAAGTATCATTAATGGTTACTTTTTGAATAAAAAATGTAGACATCATAGCCCTGAAGCTAACCATGCCTTTAGTTTTCATTTATGTTGCATGTGTGATGCGA
Organism: Vicia faba; assembly: GCA_948472305.1. Lineage (NCBI taxonomy): Eukaryota > Viridiplantae > Streptophyta > Magnoliopsida > Fabales > Fabaceae > Vicia > Vicia faba. The sequence continues at coordinate 230,566,732 of OX451740.1, read as the reverse complement.
ATTTTGAGTTTGAACTTTCTGAAAAAATTAGCTTTTTATTTGGTACCAGTGAAATTCTCATTCATCTTTGATTTACAGCTTATGAAATTTATATGGTTGGATTCGTGGTGAAATTTCAAGCAAGTTTCATGTTTACATTTTTTAATTTGGTTGAGAAATGAATATTTAGCAAAAATTTGAATAATGGTGTTGTTGGTTCTGATACGCGTGCAAGGTTGAAGATGAAGTTCAAAATTTTAGAAACAAGTTTATTTTAAGTTTATTGCAAGTTGTATTACTCACGGATGAAACATCCACCCCAGTGGCAAGAGAAGAGCGCATAAGCCATTGAACTATAGGGACCTGGATTCGAGCCCCAGCGGTACTCTTTTGTCTTTTTTTCATATTTTTTTGTAGATTCAGCATGTTTGGTTCCCATGAGTCCACCATGTGCCCTCATCTCATCACCACATGATCATCATCTGGTTGAATCCAGCGCTCCATAATGCAAGACTATGGTGCATCATCACAAGCTAGCCATATATAATCACAAACAAGGCGCCTGGGCCTCTTGACCTGGGCCTTTTCTTTTTTTGTTTTTGCTTCTTTACACCCCCCCCCCCTTTCTACTAAAAACAACACAGTCCCAATGATTTTATTTTTTATTTTGTTTTATAATTTCAAACAAAAACAGACTTGAGTCTTTTTACTAATTCTTAACCCCCATTTTCACTTTTTAACCCCCAAGCCCAATATTTTCATATTCTTTATATTTTCTTATTTTATATTTCTTTATTTATTTTATTTAAAAAAAATATATATTTACTTAAATTAAAAATATTTTAATTTAAATACTTTTTTTTACTAAATTAGATTTTATTAGTTCTTTTACATCATAAAATATTTTCAAACAAAAATTATTTTCTAAACAAATTAAATTAGATTTAGGTTTTATTTCAATTAACTTAGATTTAGGTTTTGATTAAATAATTAATTAACTTCTTTTGTAAATAAAATTAATTAGTTTAATTAGGTTAACATTAAACCCTTTTCTATCAAAAATCCTACAAAGACAACTTCTTCTTCATCTTTACATTTTGTACATTCTATCATTATTCATGTATATGGTTTGTAATAGTAATTAGGGTGTTATTGCTTTCCTCCCCCTATTCACAAACTTGTACCCCCCATTCCCAAAGTGTTGTAATAGCGTAGGACCATTAAATTCCACAATTTATTGCTTTCCTTATCATTGCTAGTAATTAGGGTTTGCATGATAAGACTAAAAATCAAACTTAGCTAAACCCTAATTCAAAGATAACATACATGAAAACAAAACACTTTGCACACTTGCACCTCTAGGTTTAACCTCACTTGTTTCCTCGGATATGAACAGTCATGTCCCTCGAACGTGAGATATTTTAGCAAAAACCCTCGATTAAAAGATCGTAGTCCCTCGATGATCCTTCAATGTTGCCTTCAATAAAAGATCTTAGTCGCTTACGACAATTGCTAAAACATATTACAAGTTGCCTTCTATGAATGTACGATGACCCATGCCCGTCCCTCATATCCAATAATATAGTTATTTACCAAACAATGGTAGAATAATACTATCTAAAGGAGGAGGAAAAGAACAAAGAGTTTTTGAGTAGGTAGATTTCTCGTAATTTCTTGATCACAAACTAAAACCCTTTTCACATCTCACAATTTCAAAAACAAACATCTTTTCAAACACTCTCCTTTTAACAAATATTTTCAAACTCAACACTTTGTATACATTCTCGACGATACGAGAATCATTATAAAGTTTGTCGTACTAAGGCATTTTCAAAATATTTCTAAAACAAACATTTTATATACGTCCTCAATGATACAGAATCGTTGCAAAATTATCATTTAAAAAAAAACATCTTCAAAATATTTTCAAACTTACACAAACAAAAAGCATTTCAAAGTGATCAAGCAATTAAGAGCCCGTAGATAACTACATATGAAAATGGTGCTAACATCTTTCCTTTTCATAACCTACCCTCCGAACTAAAGAAAATTCCCAAAAGGTCTTTCATTTTCTTTTCACCCTTTCCTTTATTGGATAAACGAAAAGTCGATGGTGACTCCTGTTATCTGCAACATTTGCAATAAAACGCAAAACACCCAAGTCAGTTCTCCTACCGTATTACAGAACTGGCGACTCTGTTGGGGAAAACTTAAAAGAGGGGTTACCTTTAGAGTTAGATCACCTTTATTTTCTTTATTTGTTTGCCTTGATTGCTTTATATTTGTGGGTTATGCTTGGGTTTATTACTTATAAAAATCCTATACCTGGATCTGGGGCATATTAGATAAGTAGCAATAGATCATGGGGACTATGCAGCGTAATATCGACATGGTTGAAGTGATGGCTATGTTAGTGTGACACATTTGTTGGTACCGATGTCCCTTGAGTCCAGTCAAGGAGAATACAGGGCCGTTGTATAGTGTCATAAAGAACTAATTGACCACAGAACCTTAGTTGAACAACTTGGCCATTAGAAAGTAGTGAGATAGTTGGATTTGGTGTAAGACTAAAGTTTGTTGATACTCGATACTACACTCATTGAGATAGGACTTTTGGGATATTTTGGCCGCAGTTTGGATGCTTGAGCTAAAACAATGCCCAATGAATAAAGATCAGTGATATTGAGATTCCTTAGAACCCAGTTACTTTTGTTAGGACAGATTGAACCAACTAAACTTCAAGAAGGTACTTACCTATAAACCCCATGCAAGCTTAAACCTATGGCCTTATGTTCTTTATTTGTACATGATTATTTGTTCATAAACATCATGACATCATGCTATAACATTTTTACTAACCATTTCAAGGACCTAGGGATTTATTTTTGTTCTGTTTTGTAGGATATGGCTTTCACTCACAGAAATACAATTTGAATCAACTATTTAAGGGTGCCTCCTCAACTCAAAGAGTTAGCATCAAGGGTTTCTGAAAATTCTCCGTTCACCAAAAGATATGGTCGACTTCTCAATCTGGTTACCTCGAGCTTTGAAGAAAATATGATGAGGGTTCTCTTTCAGTTCTTTGACCCTGTACATCATTGTTTCACCTTTCCCGACTGTCAACTAGTGTCCACAATGGAAGAATTCTCTCAACTATTGGGGGTGCCAGTCCTTGATAAAATGCCATTCACCGGTTTAGTGGAAACTCCAAAGCCTGAAGTTATTGCCAAAGCCTTACATTTGAAGATTTCTGACATTGTAGCTAAGTGGGGTCAAAGGCTTTTTGGCTAAATTCTTGATGGAGAAGGCTCATTTGTTTTTGGATGCTTTGGATTTACAAGATTTTTAAGAAGTCTTGGCTCTTCTAATCTATGGGTTAGTGCTTTTTCCTAACCCTGACCAACTCATAGATGTGAATGCTGTCAAAATTTTCCTTACTCGTAACCTCGTGCCTACTTTGCTTGGAGACATTCTACATTGTCTTCACACTCGTACCATGAGGAAGATAGGGGATCTTATATGTTGCATTTTGTTGTTGTCTAGGTGGTTTATTTCGCACATTCCTAGATCAGTATTGAAGAATGAGCAAGGCTTAAGGTGGTCTCAAAGGATGATGTCGCTCTCTCATTTGGATATCCATTGGTGCTCTCGATCTCAAGAGGACATTACTATCATTGACCATTGTGGGGAGTTCCCTAATGTTCTACTCTTGGGTATTAGTAGATGTATTACTTATAACCCGTCTTTGGCTCTACAAAAATTTGGCTATGCTAGAAGAGATGGTCCCTATGACGCGCTCATTCAAGGTATTATATTCGACTATGAGAACAATGTCCAAGGTTTATACAAGCTTGGGGAATGGTAAGCAAGGTTGATAGCAAGACTTTAGGGCATAATAATTTCATCCCTCTTGAGCCTTATCTCAAATGGGTACGAGCTTGCTCTCAAAGTCTCATGATGCAATATCCACCTATCTTTCCAATAGTTGTGGAGCCTATTGCCGAAGGGGATATTCCTTATACCATTATACATCCTAACATACCTACCGACCTCGAAGAATTGCAGAGATCATGGATTCAACTCAAGGGGGAGCGAGACACCTTTGAAGCTCGATTCTACGCAAGCGGGAAGAAAGTGTTGGAGCTCACAAGGAAACTTCACGAGGATCGAATCCTGAATGCATATATTGCACCAAAGAGGAAGCGCCCGTGGGAGACTTGAGTCTTTTTTTTAGGATTCTATTATGTTGTCTCCTTGAGACCTTTTTACTTTTTCATTGTAAGCCCAAGGGGCAGTTGTAATATTGAATTTATTAATACAATTGTCGTGTTTGTTTCCTTTTTGGTTAGAAAATTTAAATCTCTTGAGGTATTTGAATACATTGCATCCACATAGCATGTTGTGATACAGTGGGAGAACTGACTTGAGGTTTTGCGTTTGTGTTTGCAAATGTTTCGGTTTAGCAAGAGTCGCCACCGACTTTTTATTTTATCCAAAGGAAAGGTCAAAAAGCACAGGAAAGACCTTTGAGATGTTTTCTTGGGTTCGGAGGGTAGATTATGAAAAGGGAAGGTGCTAGCACCATTTTCATCCATGGTTTGCCATGGGCTCTTAGTTATTTGTTTAGATCACTTGCTTTTGCTTTTCAATTGTTTGAAATGGTGCTTTGTGTGTGATTTTTTGAAAATATTTTGAAAAGAGGCCTTTGTCTAGGCAACCTTTGTAATAATTCTTGTTTGAATGTATACAAAGGTGTTTGTCTTTTGAAAAATGTTTCAATGTTTGAAAGTTTGTTTTGGAAATTTTTTTGAAATTGTGTGTTTTGAAATTAGCAAGGATGGTTTACAAGTTTGATCAAGTAACTAGGAGTTGTCTACCCTACTCAAAGATCTTTCCTACACATTTTTAACCCTTTTACATTGTTGTTTTACCATTGTATTTGGTAAACAACCTTGTATTTGGATGTTAAACGGAACGGACGTGGGTCATCGTATGGCCATGATAACAATATTGCCAAGTATCTTAGCAAGTTTTTGAGGGACTAGATCATTTTTGTATAGACAACCAAGATAGCGTCATCGAGGGACTATGATCTTTTTGTTTTGTTTTTGTTTTGCCAAGATACCTAGCATGCATACCATGGCCATGTTTTTAAGGCAACAAGTGGATGAAACCCTAGGGGTGCTTGTGTGCATTGTGTTGTCATTTTCATGCATTTTTGTCTTGTATTAGTCATGCTATTTGTTTTGATTTTCGGTTATCATACATACCCTAGTTTTACTATCATGCATATTTAAAAGCAATAAAATGCGTAAAAGTAAATCTACAACTATTACAACATTGATATGGGGAGGGGGATACAAGTTTGAATAGGGGGGTATTTGCAAGAAAATAAAACCCTAATTCAACTATTACAACCAAATTGAATTCATTGTACAAATAATAAATTGACAAATATTTAAATATGCAATATATTATAAATATACAAAATGTTTTTGTATTATTTTTATGTATGTAAAAATAAACTATTTAATGTATCAAAAATAAGAAAAATATTAATGATTATTTTTTAAAAGGGTAGAAACCCTAGTTTTTGTTTTAAGAAAATATATATTTATTCATTTATGTACAAAGAATATAAAATAAAAATATATACAAGAGTGTTAAAAAATTAAATGTGTGAGAAAAATATTATTTAAGTATATAAATAATAAAAATAAAAATATATAACATTTTTTGTATTATTTATGAATTTATTTTAAGAAAATAAAAGTATATATTATTTAATAACTATTTCTATGTCCAAAAAAAATTATAAAATAAAATGTGAAAATTTAAGAAAATATTTTTGGTGATTTTTTATATTTAGAAAAAATAATAAAAGTCAGAAATGAAAATAGAAATGGAAAATATAAAAAAAATAAAATCAATGGGCCAAGGGGGTGTAGGAAGTAAACAGGGGGTGTCAAAAGCAAGGCAAGCAAGCCCAACCCATTTTCCACTTCATCTCTAACCTCTGAACAATAAAAAACGCGCGCCCTGTTCAAACTGCTAACTTCTGCATTTATGCTTAAAAACAAAAACTTGCAACATGAAAGTTATAGCTCTTGATCACACGATTCTAACCATATAAAAAACTTAATCTAATTCTCAAAGACCAGAGAGAATTTCATTGGCCCTAAATCTTGACCTAGTTTTTTCAGAAAGTTCAATTATCAAATACTCCTAGCTCAGTTAACATAAATGAATTCTATGCATATGTACAGCTCAAGGGCAATGAGGACTACATTTTTTATTCACAAACCTAAGCTTAATGATTCCTAAATAAGGAGATAGAAGTTTGAGAAATACCTGCTTCCGTCAAGCTCGAGTATGGCAATGTAGGGGTTGTGAGTGAGGCCTGAGATACTTGTGAGCTTGCTTGATGTTCCTTTGAGCTTTCCCAATGCTTGGCTTGCTTTGAAATGGTCTGAGACTTCTTGTAGAACTTAACCTGCAAACTCAGAATTTAAAAATGGTGAAGTGTGTAAATGGATTTACAGTGACTTGGGAATGGTTGGGATAGCTTAGGTATGTTGTATGGAGTGTGTTGGAATTGGTTTGGGACAAAACGCACGAGGCAATGTGAAGATGGAATTGATTCTGCAGGGCCTGCCCTGTTTTTTGCAAGAACTTATGATTTTGTACTTAAGGGTGTTTGAGGACTTGCTAGATCGTGTTTTTGACCTTAGGCAATGTATAAAACTTGTTTGAAATGAATACCACACTTGGTTATATCAGATTACAAAGTTGCGGTGATTTTGCAAGTTGACTTGGTTTTGAAGTAAAAGTGAGAAGTGACCATGGCAAGGCTTGTACATGCCTGTACTCTAGCTGGACAAAGTTGGTGAACTTTTCCTGATATTAGGGAGCTTTGTTTGCAGCAAAAGGCTTGGTTCAAGGTTCAAGGTTCAAGGGAAACAAAATTGCCAAAAGCCAACTTTATGAAAATGGCATTGTTCACTTTTTGCCAAAAATGGATTAAACCTTTGTGTAATCTTCTAAAGCTCAGAACAAAGCCTATAACTAATGTGTTTGCATTTAATTTATGAGTGTTGAAGGTTTTAAGGACCTGTAAACCAAGTACAAGCATGGTTGGACAGAATTTGCAACTTGTAGCATGGTGTAAAATGCCTTGGCCAAAAGTGAGAAAATGCCATTTTCAAACCTTCGATTCTCCATAACCACAAATGATCTTGGAGAGTTCTTGGACATTTTTGAAAGCTTGTAACATGCTCTACAATCCATATTTGAAATGAATTTTTAGATTCCACTTGTAACTATGTTAAAAATTGCTATGAAGATAGGTCAAAATCCTGCCTAAACGAGGGCAAAATTTCACAAAGTTAAAAGTTTCATGGACCCTTGTTCCAAAAATCATAACTTGAGATACAAGCATCTTTTGGGAAAATTTTGTGAATCAAAGTTGTATATTTTGTGTAGGACTACAACTTACATGTTGTAAGTTTTATTTGAATTCAATTTCATCATGGTGAAAAAGTTGGGAAAAGTTGGGAAAAAATAAGAAATTTTCATAACTTAGAAAATTTCTAAGTTATGAAAATTTTCCATTTTAAACCCTAATTTTCAAAATTAGGTTTCTTGGTGAACAATTTTCATGTTTTGACACATCTTGATGAAAAATGACCCTTGGCACATGATTTTGACCAAAAAGTCAAAGTTTGACTTTTCAGTATACAGTTGATTTTTGATCAGTTGACTGGAAAATTCATCTGTCAATCCAATGCATTTGAGATCTTTTGAACCTTGTGATTAGGTCAAGATGATGCCATTTAGTCCTTTAATCCATGCTTGAACCCAATTTGCCATTGGCTAGGTGAAAAATCAAAAAATGCCCTTCTGTAGTCAAAACCCTAAAAATGACCATTTTGCCCCTTTTGATGGTCTGATCAAATTTCTTGAGGAGTTGTGGTCCAAACTTGATCAAATGGTTAATATGAGTCTATAATGTTGTTGTGGATAAAAAATTATGAGGTTTGACTGTAGATTGGCCACAGTTGACTTTTTCCCCAATACAGTTGATTTCTAGGTCAATTGTCCAATTGACTGGGCAAAAATTTGATTCAAGGCATGAAACTTGGTATGAGAAATCTTAGAGGTCCAACATGAAGCATGAAAGTCACATGAGGCATTAGAAGTACAAAATTTCTTGTGCAAACTCAAACCCTAATTTCAGGTCATCAGTGCAAGGAGATGTCTTGAGCAGAGCAAACCCTACCTTGGTCTTGAGTCCAAAGAGTCTTGTGGGGAAAATCTTGATAAAACGAGAGGGAAAATTTTGGGGTACAACAGCTGCCCCTGTTCAATCTTCTTGAACCTGAAGAGTTAGATTGGCGAGTTTGTCGTTCGTGACTCGAAGGTAAAAGATGATTGTACACTAGAGTGCCCGTAAATTTGCACTCGTCAAAGTAGTTGAGGGAATGGGCTTAAAGATGACATCCAAAGAAGTGTCGATCAAATAAGAGATTCCTTTGCGAGAGCCTATATACATGTTGTTGAGGAGGACTATGCTGGGGAATGCTGGTCTCTATCGTGGTAGAAATCGAATTTTAGGAGCTTCAGTCGTCCGTTATTCTACTGGGGAATCATCTCTTGGTTGAAGAGGTGAAAATGAATTGCTATCTGGTCGTGCTCCAGGCTTTACAGTGACTTACTGGGGGGATGAGATTAAACTTGCTATCTGGTCATTCTCCAGGCCTCACAATTTCTCAATTCTTATCTGGTCGTACTCCAGGCTTTAGAAGGAATTAAATTGTTATCCGATCGCATTCGGGCTTCAACTTGAATTTAAGGCACACTAGTATCTGGTCGATTCCGAGCTTCTTAGTAATTAGCCAAGTAAACTGCTATTTGGTCAAAATCCAAGCTTCACAGTATCTTAAACTGTTATCTGGTCAAAATCCAGGCTTCACAGTCTCGTATTTCTATCTGGTCAAAATTCAGGCTTCACGATATCTTACTTCCTATCTGGTCAAAATCCAGGCTTCAGAAGAAAATCAAATGGTTATATGGTCGCCTTCGGGCTTCCCTTCGATTTTGGGGCCTACTAATATCCGGTTGAATCCGGGCTTCAAAGTAATTGGCCGAGTAAACTGCTATTTTGGTTGAAATCCAAGTTTCACAGTATACCTCACTATTATCTAGTCAAAATCCAGGCTTCATAGTTTACCTTACTGTTATCTGGTCAAAATCCAGGCTTCACAGTGTTCTATAGAGATCAAGATACTATCTGGTCGAACCCGAGCTTCATAGCTTGAATTTAAGGTGTACCACAATCTGGTCGATTCCAGACTTCATGGTGTTCTATACTGCTATCTGGTCGATTCCAGGCTTTACAGTAATTTGCTGGGGATTCCACTATTTTTTCAGTCGATCTCCGGGCTTCATAGTATGGCGGAGAAAAAATCAAGATATTATCCGGTCAAATCCGGGCTTCATAACTTGAACTGGAACAGGAATCTGAGCATTGATTTGAATAGACAATAGAATAGCATCCGTGTCTGGAGCATCTCTAAGCTGTATTTGAACTTTGAACATTTGTTAGTGATAGCTGTTAATTTTATCCTGAAAAGGGTAAAATGTTAACTGAAACACAAAGTTATGTTGCATGAAATGTATGATGCAATAAATGTGTTTTTATCAATGTTTATGATATATGAATGTAATGTATGCGCATGTAAGCTGATTAGCTGCCTTGCTGAGGAAAATAAATCCTTGATAGCTGGAGATAATAAAATCTTTGACTGCTGCCGGGGAAAATAAATCCTTAACTGCCGTTATAGATTCAGAATCTTTGATTGCTGAGGATGAGAAATCCTTGGACCACTGTTGGGGATAGAAAATCCTTGGCAACTCGTGGGGATTATCAAAAACTTTGACAACTTCTATGGGGATGTAAGAATCCTTCACGACTTTCCTGGGGATATAGGGATCCTTCAAGTCCTTAGAGTTGGAATATGATAATCACTTTGTTGTGAAAATAATGCCAAGTGTTGCTTGAGAAACCTGCTTTGGGAGTCTCGAGAACCTTGATGACTGTGGCTGGGGATTGAGAATCTTCAATCTGTTGGGAAATGAGAGTAACTCTGCGGGGAGAAAGTTTATTCTGTTGGAGAGTAGTAAAAACTCTGTGGGGAATAGCTATACTGCTGGAGAGTTTTCAAGAGTTTGGGTTGTATACCAATCTACTGGGGAATTATCTGAAGTCGTCGTCTGGTTAGCTGTCAGGCATCAAAGAAAATTGCTGGGAAATTATCAGGTTCTAAGATAATTTGCAGGGAGATTATCTGGTTTTAAGACAACTCTCTGGGGAATTGGAGGAAACTGGAGGGTTTTCCACCGGGGATTAAAGGTTGAAGTTTTGCACTCCGTTGGGGAAGAAAGTTTCATCTTTTCTAAGGATCTGTGGCTCAAAGTTTTTGGCTCCGCTGGGGATTGGGAGCTTGAAAACTTAGCTCTGATGGGGATATGTATTTCAAGGTTTTAGCTCCGCTGGGGGATCTAGATGATATACTGCAGGGGATTTCTCTTGGAATAGCCTAAAGACATCCTCCTATACTTTCAACCTATCAGTAATTATTCTTTCCCATTTCGTTTATTTGTAAACATGTGATTATATTCAAATGCATATGCTCATTTAATAAATCATTGGACGTTTCCAAATAAAACACAAGTGTAAAAAAGAAGAAAAGGCAAATAGTTTTCTGCATTTTAAAGTATCTTTGTATTAACTTTGTGTAAGTATTTTGTACAAAGGAGACAGACATCCTAGTAAGAGAATGTTGTCATAAAAATGAGAAAAATGTATACAAAGAAAGACGGCTATGTGTTAACAAATTTCATGGGGTTCCCATTCTGCTATAGCCTTCGTAACTCTGAATATCTTGTCCACTCGTTGCTTCGTCCGAAGATGATTGATTTGATCAGAAGCCTGGAGCTTTTCTGTGAAGAGATTGTCCTTAAAGTGATCCGACGAGACATAGTCATACGCTTTAATTCCCTAACTTTTTCCTGGACCACCCTTTTGGGTTTTCGATCCACCGGGAAACCCTTTTTTTCCCAAGTCGCCCTTTTGGGTTTTCAACTTGCCGGGTGTACAGATTTTTTATTTATTTATTTATCCCTAACTTTTTCCTGAATCGCCCTTTCGGGTTTTCGATTCACCGGGATGCCCATTTTTGCCCAAGTCACCCTTTCGGGTTTTCAACCTGCAGGGTCATTTATGCGTAGTATCTTTTGACTATGTCTACGTTCGCAGGATGCGGCAGGTCGTCGCCGTCCATGGTGGTTAAAATCATTGCCCCACCAGAAAAGATGTTTTTGATCACAAATGGTCCTTCATAGGTAGGAGTCCATTTTCCCCTGGGATCACTTTGCGGTAAGATAATCCGCTTGATTACAAGATCCCCGACTTGATATACTTGTCGTTTGACTTTCTTATTGAAAGACTTGATCATCCGTTTTTGATACGTCTGACCATGGCAAACAGCAGTAAGTCGCTTTTCGTCAATCAAGTTCAATTGATCAAGCCGGGTCTGAATCAAATCGTCTTCACTTAAACCAGCATCCTTTATGATTCTCAAGGAGGGAATCTGAACCTCGATAGGCAAAATAGCTTCCATGCCGTATACCAAAGAATAGGGTGTTGCCCCAGTTGATGTACGCGCCGTGGTACGGTACCCGTAAAGAGCAAACGGTAACATCTCATGCCAGTCCTTGTAGGTGACTGTCATCTTTTGAATGATCTTCTTGATATTTTTGTTCGCAGCTTTGACAACACCGTTCATCTTTGGCTGATAGGGAGATGAATTGTGATGTTGAATCTGGAACTGCTCACACAAAGTGGTGATCAAAGTGTTGTTAAGGTTTGTACCGTTGTTCGTGATGATCCTGTCGGGGATACCATATCGGCAAATGAGGTTCTACTTGATGTAGCAGGCAACAACATTCTTTGTAACGGATGTGAAGGAAGCTGCTTCGACCCACTTGGTAAAGTAGTCAATGGCCACCAGAATGAAGCAGTGTCCATTAGATATTGTAGGCTTGATCTCTCCAATCATGTCGATTCCCCACATAGAGAATGGCCAAGGAGCTGTTAAGACATTGAGAGGAACTGGAGGTATGTGTACCTTGTCCGCATAGATTTAACATTTGTGACAAGTACGGGAATGTTGATGACAGTCAGCTTCCATGGTAGACCAGTAATAGCCTGCCCGTAGAATCTTCTTAGCCATCGTATGTCCGCTTGAGTGAGTGCCAAAAGTACCATTGTGCAGTTCAGTCATGATCTGCTCAGCTTCAACCTTGTCTACACATCGGAGCAGAATGCAATCATGATTGCGCTTGTATAGGATACCATTGCTGTGGAAGAACTTGGCAGAGAATCTCCTTAAGAACTTGTTGTCGTTGATTGAAGCTCCTTCAGGGTATTCTTGCACCTCGAGATACCTTTTGACTTCGTGAAACCAAGGTCGGTCCACTACTTCTTTGGTATTAATCTCGTGACAATGTGTAGGTTCGTCCATCCGCTCAATGGTGATTTGGGGAGCCTCATTATCCCAGTTAAGTTTAAACATGGATGACATTGTAGCTAGAGCATCCGCTAGCTGATTTTCTTCTCGCGGGAAGTGCTCGAAGGTAATCTGCTCGAAATGAGGTAGCAATGTCAAGACATGTTCTTTGTAAGGGATGAGGTTAGGATGTTTAGTGTCCCACTCTCCTTTGATCTGACTGATGAACAAAGCTGAGTCTCCAAACACAACCAAAGATTTGATTCCCAAGTCTATTACAGCCTTGAGACCAAAGATACAAGCTTCATACTCGGCCATGTTGTTGGTGCAGCTGAAGAAAAGTCTAGCAGTGAAAGGTGTATGGTAACCTTGTGGAGAGATGAGTACCGCACCGATACCGTTCCCAAGTGCATTAGAAGCACCATCGAAGTACAGGGTCCATCGGGATCCTTGTTCAGGTCCGTTATCTTCAATGTTGTCCAATGTCATAATGTCTTCGTCGGGGAAGTCGAACTTCATGGATTGGTAATCTTCGACAGCTTGATGAGCTAGATGGTTAGCTAGTACACTCCCCTTTATAGCTTTTTGGGTCGTGTACTGGATATTGTATTCAGTCAGGATCATCTGCCATCTAGCGATTCTTCCGGATAAAGCGGGCTTCTCAAAGATATACTTGATCGGATCCATCTTAGATATCAACAAAGTGGTATGAGTCAACATGTACTTCCTTAGCCGGCGAGCAGCCCATACCAAAGCGCAACAAGTTTTCTCGAGCAGTGAGTATCGGGTCTCATAGTCGGTAAACTTTTTGCTAAGGTAATAAATGGCATGCTCTTTTCGGCCAGACTCGTCATGTTGTCCCAGTACGCACCCCATTGAATTCTCTAGGACAGTCAGATACATGATTAGTGGCCTTCCTTCGACGGGTGGCATCAAGATAGGAGGTTCTAGCAAATACTCCTTGATTTTATCGAAAGAAATTTGACAGTCATCATTCCATTTAACCACCTGATCCTTCTTCAACAGCTTGAAGATTGGCTCACAGGTAGATGTTAGGTGAGAAATGAACCTTGCAATGTAGTTTAGGCGTTCCAAGAAACCTCTGACCTCCTTCTTAGTGCGAGGAGCATACATTTCTTGTATAGCTTTGACTTTGGCAGGATCAACCTTGATGCCTTTGTTGATGACAATGAAACCCAAGAGTTTACCGGACCTGACTCTGAAAGTGCACTTGTTAGGGTTCAGTCTGAGCTTGTACTCCTTCAACCTGACAAACAGCTTTTGTAGATGGTCGAGGTGTTCTTCTTCAGTTTGTGATCGGGCTATCATGTCGTCTACGTAGACTTCTATCTCATGATGTATCATATCATGAAACAAAGCTACCATGGCGCGGTGATAGGTTTCCCTGACATTCTTCAGTCCGAATGGCATCACTTTATAGCAGAACGTACCCTATTGTGTAACAAAAGTAGTTTTCTCCATGTCTTCGGGGGCCATTTTGATCTGGTTGTACCCTGAAAATCCATCCATGAAAGAAAATACCTTGTGCTGAGCTGTATTGTCAACCAAGATGTCAATGTGCGGTAGTGGAAAGTCATCTTTAGGGCTAGCCCTATTCAAGTCTCTGTAATCCATGCACATTCTCACTTTGCCGTCCTTCTTAGGCACGGGCACAATGTTAGCAACCCATTGTGGATAGGATGTAACATCAATAAATCTAGCATTGAACTGCTTCATCACTTTGGCTTTGATCTTTTCATATATATCGGGCCTCATTCAGCGGACTTTCTGCTTAATTGGTGGACAGTATTCTCTTGTAGGGAGACGGTGAACCACAATATCTGTATCGAGTCCCGACATGTCTTCGTAAGACCAGGCAAAGATCTCAACATATTCATTCAATAGCTGAACTAAGCGCTCTTTGACACTTGGCTCTAGGTTGGCACCCATTCTAAATTCTTTTCTGTCTTCGTCAGTACCCAAGTTGATAGTCTCTAACAGCTCCTCATGGGGCAGAATAGCCCTTTCTTCCTGTTGTAGCAGTCTAGCCAATTCTCCTGGCACTTCACAGTCTTCATCACCTTCGTATTCAGCATGGTAGACTAGATCTTCAGAGTCACTGAAGGCCATAGCAGAATTGTTACCCATGGAATCCGGAATGGAAGGGTACCTGCATTTTATGAGTGTGGGTATGTGTAAGGGGTAGCCACCTTTAAACAAATAAAATGTAAAAAGAAAGAAAATGAACACAAAAGTTTATATGTGAAAACGTCCATGATTCATTAAAATGGCATATGAAGATGAAAAATCAAACCCTTACAAATGGACCTATGTACCTCGGGTAAAGCACAAGGCTTAAAGTGTACGAATTGTTTAAGAATTATTACAGACCAACAAAAATGTTTGAAAGATAAATTACTGATTTATGAAAGTAATGGGAACAAAATCCTTTGCCTCCCAGTTGTTTAGTCCTCCGTCAACAGTAGGGAAAATCCAGTCTTCCAGATTTCTCTCCTCTTCACCATCCTCCAAAGCATTGACTCCATGATGGGTGATCTTCAACGGTGGCCCTCCGGCCCGGGAGCGGCGTACATCCTTTTGAGCAGAAGTAGTGAAACCCAAGCCAAATTTATCAGATTTGAAAGGAAAGTCGGGTAGCTGACCCTAAATTATGCTTCCTCCTTCTTCAATCATAGCCTTTGCATCTTTGAGGGATGACATTCGAGGCACAGGTTTGGTAATCAAGGGTACAGAAGACACTTTCTTGGTTGCCGCAATTTCCTGAGCTACCTCCTCAAAGTGTTAGAAAGGGGTTTCTATGAATTCTCTATCTAACTCCACATAGCGGAAAGAATTAAGATGGCTTATCATATACTCCTCTTCTCCATGAACTGTTATGATTTTCTCCTGGACTGGGTACTTGAGCATTTGGTGCAGAGAAGAAGTGATGACTCCAGCATTATGAATCCAGGGTCTTCCCAACAAGCAAGAGTAGGAGGGACAAATGTCCATCACATAAAATTTGGAGTTGAAAGTTTCAGTTCCCACTTTAATCGGGATGTCCACCTCCCCGTGGACCATCCTTTTAGAACCGTCAAAGGCTCTGACAATGATATTGCTGGGCTTCAGGGTTAGGCCTTCACAGTCCAATCTGTCCAATGCTTTCTTCGGCAAGACATTTAAAGACGACCCAGTATCAACCAGAACGTGAGCTAGAGTAGTCCCTCTGCATTCCACCGAGACACATGCAGAGCGTCATTATGCTTTCTCCCTTTAGACGTTAAATCGGCGTCGGAGAAGCCAAGACCATTGTCAGCTATTAGGCTAGCTACACATTTCTGGAACTGGTCCGTGGACGTTTCCTGAGGCACGTGGGCAGTCTTCAAGAATCTGATCAAAGCTTTGGCATGAGCTTCGAAACAAAGCAATAGGGCCAACATAGATATTTTTGAGGGGTTTGCCCCAGTTGCTCCACAACATCATAGTCACTTTTCTTAATCATTTTTAAAATCTCTTCCATTTCTTTCTGAGTGGTTTCAGGGATGATCAACGGCTGAGCCCTCGTCCTGACGGGCTCTTCTTGGATCCCTTTCACTCTATCATCAGCAACAGCAGAGGGTACAACCACAGGAGTCACAATTTCTTCAATAATTGTAGTTCTCGCAGATATGTTGACCGGCACAGGGGTAACCTTAGGAGAATTTGAGGGTTCGAAGACTGCCCTTGGAGGAGAAATCTCCGGAGAGAAAATTCTTCCGTTGCGGGTGATTTTACTCGTTCCAGCAATATTTCCAATGTCAGAAGTCTCTTCATCAGAACTTTCTTCAACTGATTCAATCTGCTTAATACCGTGGTAGAAGATCTCTCCCCCATAGTTCCACGGTATTGATTTGTTGGACTTGTACGGGATGGGCCCCGGCATGGTTATCTTCAGAGGTACAATCTTTGGATCGGATGTAATCTTAACAGGTCTTTTGGAGACCTTGGAAAGATTGGCGGATATGGTAATTATGGCAACATCATTGACATGAGTCGGAGTAACAAGAGTCTTTTCAAAAAGGATTTCTTGATTATCCATTAGGCGTTGGATGCCTAACTTCAACAAAGGACAGTCGGATGGTAAGGATGAACAAAGGGAGCAATCTTTTTCACATCCTGGGAAAATCCCAGCCTTCAACAAATTTAGCTTGATTATCGGTAACGGATTCATCAAATCATCAACAGTAGCAACATAAAGATCTTCTTCAATAGCATGGGCATTGTGGCCATGCTTTGGCATTGGAGTAGAGATCACATTCGGCTTCTCGGGGGCATCGAATTCCACTTCCTTAGTGTCTATTAAATCCTGAATTTTAGTTTTGATGGCCCAACAATTGTTGGTGTCGTGCCCCAGGCTGTCTAAATGATAAGCACACTTAGCGTTGGCATGGTAAAAAGGAGAAGTTGTATTCGGATTTTGCGGTGCCTCTCTCAAGGTTGTAAGGTTTAACTTCAAGAGATGGGGGAGAACCTGAGCAGGCGTCATGTTTATTTTGGTGAATTGCCCAGCAGGCCTTTCCGCCCTTTGTTGGTTGGTTCTGGGTTGATTGTTTCTAGGCTGATCAGCTGCAGACTTCTGAATCATTATGGCCCCCACCGCTGGCCGGCTCTCAACTCTTCCTCGACCTCTTTGGGAGTAAACATTTGATACTTCTTTCTTTGCTGCAAAAGGCTTTTTGATGGCAGCGGAAGTAGATGTATCTTTTTGAATTTTACCGCTCTTGATTCCGGCTTCAACTCTTTCACCAGTTAGAATCAACTCGGTGAACCCCGCAGACGAACTTCCAATCAGGTGATTGAAAAATGGGCCTGACAGTGTACCCAAGAACATATCTACAAGCTCCCTCTCAGATAGAGGTGGTTGAACTCGTCCCACCAAGTCTCCCCATTTCTGGGCATACTCCTTAAAGCCTTTATTGGAGACCATGCCCATACTCTGTAATTGAGTATGGGTTGGTGCTAAGTCTGCATTATATTGATATTTTCTGTAGAAGGCAGCAGCCAAATCCTCCCAATTGTGCACATCAAACCTCTCAAGCTGGTAGAACCAATCCAATTGCGTCCCCGACAAACTATCCTGAAAAAAGTGGACCCACAGGTCCTTGTCAGAAGAATGAGGTTGAATTTTTCTGACGTAAGACCGTAGGTGCATCTTTGGACAAGACACCCCATTGTATTTAGCAAAAAGAGGCACTTTAAACTTGGCGGGAATGACAATCCCAGAAACCAACCCTAACTCTTCGAAATCCAGCCCAGGCACCCTCTGTACCTCCATGGCAGCCAGACGTTCTTCCAGATTCTTGTACTTGTCATCTGCAGGAGGGTACTACTGTTCAGAATAGTCTTCATCCTCCTCCTCTTCTTCTTCCTCAGACTCAGATGGCACTTCAGCTCCTTTCCCTTTTCCTACCCCTTCATCAGATGTTGAGGGGAAGTCCATGACCCTTCTAGTTTGATCTTCAAATCTTCTACCCAAAGTAGCCACACCAACCCTCTTATTTTTCTTTTTCTGCTTTTCCTTCTCCAACAAAGCTTTAAGATCCTCCCGACCCTTTGCCAAGGTCATGAGTAGTTGTTGGAACTGTGAATTCTGCGCTTGCAAATCTTTGACCGTCTGCTCTATATCCATCTTGCTGAAATAAACAACAGAGAGATAAGGAAACCTGGTGTGAAGACCTGTTTATGCATATGATAAATGATATGTATTCATGTAATGCATTCAAGGGTTCAGAAATTCAAATTTGTTTTAAACAAAAAGAATACACGTCATATTAATAAGATAGAATTTGTTAGTACATCAATTCCCCATGGGCAAAATAATACAAAATTCTAAGGTAAAAAGACGTTGCGCATCCTCTTTGGTGTAATGTAGGTGTTGAGAGTCTGCTCTTCATGGAGTCGACGAGTAAGTTCTAAAACCTTCTTCTCACTGGCGTAGAATTGGGCTTCAAAAGTATTGCGTTCTCCCTTGAGTTGTATCCAACTCCTTTGCAAATCTTCGAGTGATGTCGGCATGTCAGGATGTAGTAGGGTGTATGGAACCTCTCCTTCCACAACAGGCTCTATAATCACAGGAAGCATGTAGGGGTAAGGCATCATAAGACTTTGGGCGCGGGTTCGTACCCACTTGAGTTAAGGCTCAAGGGGGATGGAATTCTTGTTTCCCAAGGTCTTATTGTCTACCTTGTTGGGCATCCTCCAAGCTCGGATGAACCTTTGTCGAAGTCCTTGATCGTTGTTGTCGAAGTCAAAAACAAAGTCCGGAATCAGCATGTCATGTGGGCCATCCCTTCGAGCGTACCCAAACTGTCTCAGAGCCATGCAGGGGTTGTAGGTGATGCCTCCCCTAATGCCAAGTAAAGATACATTAGGGAATTCCCCACAACAGTCAATGATGATAACATTCTCTTTTGATCGAGAACACCAATGAATGTATGAATGGGTAAGAGTCATCAACCGTTGTGACCACCTTAGGCCTTTCTCATTCTTCAAGACTGACTGGGGAAGGTAAGAAATAAACCACCTTGCCAGTAGAGGAGTACAACACATGATAACACCTCTTTTCTCATTGTTCGTGTGTGAAATGAGTGGAGGATATCCCTAAGCAATGTAGGCACCGGGTTGCGAGCCATGAAGATTTTGATAGCATTGACATCTATAATCTGGTCAGGGTTTGGGAATAAGACCAACCCATAGATGAGAAGAGCTACAATCTCCTCAAAAGCTTGTAAGTCTAGAGAATTCCAGCATTCTTGAGCTTTCTCAAACAGAAACTTTTCCAAGAAACCCTTGACACCACTTCTGGTTTCCCAATGACCTATGATATCAGATGGTTGCAAGTGTAGGGCTTGAGCAACATCTTCAGGCTTTGGATCTCTTTCCGTACCGTTGTAGGGTAGTTGATGGAGAATAGTAATCCTCAGGAGTTGAGAAAATTCCTCCAAAGTAGGCACTAACTGGTAGTCAGGAAATGTGAAGCAGTGGTGTAGGGGGTCAAAGAACTGGAAGAGAACTTTCACCATGTCTTCCTCAGTGTTGGAGTTGACCAAGTTGAGAAGTCGACCATGTCTTTCGGTGAATGGAGAATACTATGGAATCTTGGAAGTAAGCTCCTTGAGTTAAGGAGGAATTCTCACAAGGTTGACCTGAATAGTTTTCTGGAGGAGTGAATTCATTACCTACAAAACAGGAACAAAGATGAAGATCCAAACCCTTGAAATGGTTAGTGGATGCATATGATGCTTCATGATGCTCATGATGTATGCACAAGTATATGTACAAGCAAATCACACAAGTTCCTAGTTTAGTCTTGCATGGGGTTTCATAGGTAAGTACCCTCTTTAAGTTAGTTGGCTCAACTTGTCCTATAAATAGTAACCGAGTTCTAAGGAGCTCAATATCATTGGATTATTTTCTGTGTTCATTGTTTCAGTTTATCCACTTTACTGGCGACCGAAATATTCCAAGAAAACAACCCTCAATGAGTGTAGTATCGAGTATCTACCAACTTCGGACTACACCAAAGCCGGTCATCTCACTACCCCTAAAAAGGCCAAGATGGTCAAGTAAAGGTTCTAAAAGTCCATTAGTGCTTCATGACATCACTCAGCAGCCCCGTATTCTCTTTGATTAACTCAAAGGCTACCGGTACCCACAAATATGTCGCACTAATATAGCTATTGCTTCGACCATGTCGGTATACCCCGTACAGTTTCCACAACGTATTGCTATTTACCTATGAATGTTTCCCAAATCCGGGTAGAGGATTTCAAACCCAAACAATAGAACCAAATGTAAAGCAATCAAAGAAAACAAGGTAAGCATGTAAAGGTGATCTAAACCCTAAGGTAACCCCACTTTTAGAATTATTCCCCAACAGAGTCGCCAGTTCTGTGATACAGTGGGAGAACTGACTTGAGGTTTTGCGTTTGTGTTTGCAAATGTTTCAGTTTAGCAAGAGTCTCCACCGACTTTTTATTTTATCCAAAGGAAAGGTCAAAAAGCACAGGAAAGACCTTTGAGATGTTTTCTTGGGTTCGGGGGGTAGATTATGAAAAGGGAAGGTGCTAGCACCCTTTTCATCCATGGTTTGCCACGGGCTCTTAGTTACTTGTTTAGATCACTTGCTTTTGCTTTTCAATTGTTTGAAATGGTGCTTTGTGTGTGGTTTTTGAAAATATTTTGAAAAGAGGCCTTTGTCTAGGCAACCTTTGTAATAATTCTTGTTTGAATGTATACAAAGGTGTTTGTCTTTTGAAAAATGTTTCCATGTTTGAAAGTTTGTTTTGGGAAATGTTTTGAAATTGTGTGTTTTGAAATTAGCAAGGATGGTTTGCAAGTTTGATCAAGTAACTAGGAGTTGTCTACCCTACTCAAAGATCTTTCCTACACATTTTTAACCCTTTTACATTGTTGTTTTACCATTGTATTTGGTAAACAACCTTGTATTTGGATGTTAAACGGAACGGGCGTGGGTCATCGTATAGCCATGATAACAATATTGCCAAGTATCTTAGCAAGTTTTTGAGGGACTAGATCATTTTTGTATAGGCAACCAAAATAGCGTCATCGAGGGACTATGATCTTTTTATTTTGTTTTTGTTTTGCCAAGATACCTAGCATGCATACCATGGCCATGTTTTTAAGGCAACAAGTGGATGAAACCCTAGGGGTGCTTGTGTGCATTGTGTTGTTATTTTCATGCATTTTTGTCTTGTATTAGTCATGCTATTTGTTTTGATTTTTGGTTATCATACAAACCCTAGTTTTACTATCATGCATATTTAAAAGCAATAAAATGCGCAAAAGTAAATCTACAACTATTACAACATTGATATGGGGAGGGGATACAAGTTTGAATAGGGGGATATTTGCAAGAAAATAAAACCCTAATTCAACTATTACAACCAAATTGAATTCATTGTACAAATAATAAATTGACAAATATTTAAATATGCAATATATTTTAAATATGCAAAATGTTTTTGTATTATTTTCAAGTATGTAAAAATAAACTATTTAATGTATAAAAAATAAGAAAAATATTAATGATTATTTTTGAAAAGGTTAGAAACCCTAGTTTTTTTTAAGAAAATATATATTCTAAATATTTATTTATTCATTTTTGTACAAAGAATATAAAATAAAAATATATACAAGAGTGTTAAAAAATTAAATGTGTGAGAAAAATATTATTTAAGTATATAAATAATAAAAATAAAAATATATAACATTTTTTATATTATTTATGAATTTATTTTAAGAAAATAAAAGTATATATTATTTAATAACTATTTCTATGTCCAAAAAAAAAATTATAAAATAAAATGTGAAAATTTAAGAAAATATTTTAGGTGATTTTTTATATTTAGAAAAAATAATAAAAGTCAGAAATGAAAATAGAAATGGAAAATGTAAAAAAAAAAAAAATCAATGGGCCAAGGGGGTGTAGGAAGTGAACAGGGGGTGTCAAAAGCAAGGTAAGCAAGCCCATCCCATTTTCCACTTCATCTCTAACCTCTGAACAAGAAAAAACGCGCGCCCTTTTCAAACTGCTAACTCCTGCATTTGCGCGTAAAAACAAAAACTTGCAACATGAAAGTTATAGCTCTTGATCATATGATTTTAACCATATAAAAAACTTAATCTAATTCTCAAAGACCAGAGAGAATTTCATTGGCCCTAAATCTTGATCTAGTTTTTTCAGAAAGTTCAACTATCAAATACTCCTAGCTCAGTTAACATAAATGAATTCTATGCATATGTACATCTCAAGGGCAATGAGGACTACATTTTTTATTCAAAAACCTGAGCTTAATGATTCCTAAATAAGGAGATAGAAGTTTGAGAAATACCTATTTCATTCAAGCTCGAATATGGCAATGTAGGGGTTGTGAGTGAGGCCTGAGATACTTGTGAGCTTACTTGATGTTCCTTTGAGCTTTCCCAATGCTTGGCTTGCTTTGAAATGGTCTGAGACTTCTTGTAAAACTCAACCTGCAAACTCAGAATTTAAAAATGGTGAAGTGTGTAAATGGAGTTACAGTGACTTGGGAATGGTTGGGATAGCTTAGGTATGTTGTATGGAGTGTGTTGGAACTAGTTTGGGACAAAACGCACGAGGCAGTGTGAAGATGGAATTGATTCTGCAGGGCCTGCCCTGTTTTTTGCAAGAACT
Source organism: Vicia faba (assembly GCA_948472305.1). Taxonomy (NCBI): domain Eukaryota; kingdom Viridiplantae; phylum Streptophyta; class Magnoliopsida; order Fabales; family Fabaceae; genus Vicia; species Vicia faba. The sequence continues at coordinate 230,543,968 of OX451740.1, read as the reverse complement.
TGTGATTTTGTGCTTAAGGGTGTTTGAGGACTTGCTAGCTCGTGTTTTTGACCTTAGGCAATGTATAAAACTTGTTTGAAATGAATACCACACTTGGTTATATCAGATTACAAAGTTGTGGTGATTTTGCAAGTTGACTTGGTTTTGAAGTAAAAGTGAGAAGTGACCATGGCAAGGCTTGTACAGGCCTGTACTCTAGCTGCACAAAGTTGGTGAACTTTTCTTGATATTAGGGAGCTTTGTTTGCAGCAAAAGGCTTGGTTCAAGGCTCAAGGGAAACAAAATTGCCAAAAGCCAACTTTATGAAAATGGCATTGTTCACTTTTTGCCAAAAATGGATTAAACCTTTGTGTAATCTTCTAAAGCTCAGAACAAAGCCTCTAACCAATGTGTTTGAATTTAATTTATGAGTGTGTAAGGGTTTAAGGACCTGTAAACCAAGTACAAGCGTGGTTGGACAGAATTTGCAACTTGTAGCATGGTGTAAAATGCCTTGGCGAAAAGTGAGAAAATGCCATTTTCAAACCTTCAATTCTCCCTAACCACAAATGATCTTGGAGAGTTCTTGGAAATTTTTGAAAGCTTGTAACATGCTCTACAATCCATATTTGAAATTCATTTTGAGATTCCACTTGTAACTATGTGAAAAATTGCCATGAAGATAGGTCAAAATCTTGCCTAAACTAGGGCAAAATTTCACTAAGTAAAAGTTTCATGGACCCTTGTTCCAAAAATCATAACTTGAGATCCAAGCATCTTTTGGGAAAACTTTGTGAATCAAAGTTGTATATTTTGTGGAGGACTACAAATTTCATGTTGGAAGTTTTCTTTGAATCCAATTGCATCATGGTGAAAAAGTTGGGGGAAAATAAGAAATTTTCATAACTTAGAAAATTTCTAAGTTATGAAAATTTTCCATTTTAAACCCTAATTTTCAAAATCAGGTTTCTTGGTGAACAAGTTTCATGTTTTGACACATCTTGATGAAAAATGACCCTTGGCACATGATTTTGACCAAAAAGTCAAAGTTTGACTTTTCAGTATACAGTTGATTTTTGATCAGTTGACTGGAAAATTCATCTGTCAATCCAATGCATTTGAGATCTTTTGAACCTTGTGATTAAGTCAAGATGATGCCATTGAGTCCTTGAATCCATGCTTGAATCCAATTTGCCATTGGCTAGGTGAAAAATCAGAAATTTCCATTCTGCAGTCAAAACCCTAAAAGTGATCATTTTGCCCCTTTTGATGGTCTGATCAAATTTCTTGAGGAGTTGTGGTCCAAACTTTATCAAATGGTTCATATGAGTCTATAATGTTGTTGTGGATAAAAAATTATGAGGTTTGACTGTAGATTGGCCACAGTTGATTTTTTCCCCAATACAGTTGATTTCTAGGTCAACTGTCCAATTGACTGGGCAAAAATTTGATTCAAGGCATGAAACTTGGTATGAGCAATCTTAGAGGTCCAACATGAAGCATGAAAGTCACATGAGGCATTAGAAGTCCAAAATTCCTTGTGCAAACTCAAACCCTAATTTCAGGTCATCAGTGCAAGGAGATGTCTTGGGCACATCAAACCCTAGCTTGGTCTTGAGTCCAAAGAGTCTTGTGGGGAAAATCTTGATAAAATGAGAGGGAAAATTTTGGGGCAAAGCACATGCATTATGCCATAAGCAGGTTTTTCGATACATGTTTCCTCATATTTTTAATGTTTATTTTAGTATAAGATGCCTCTAGAGAAAACCGTCAAAGATCTGCAAACTCAACATGCACAGTTCCAAGAGACTCTCCTCAACCTAGATAAAGGCTAACAAGAGATGATGGCACTCCTTGCCACCAAAAAGAAGACTAAGAAACAGGATGTTATTCTCAATATGGGAAGAAGGTTTGAAGGGCCCGCCCGACTGGCTCAAATAGAAGAGGCTTCTTCTAAGGAAGAAGACAATCAAGAAGATGAAGTTAGAAGCACCAGAGCTGGGGGTGGAAATAGCCAGATTATTGAGGACGAAGACTATTCCGAAGAGCAGTACCCATCGACAGATGATAAGTACAAACAGCTAGAAGACCGACTTAAGGCTTTAGAGATCCAAAAAGTGTCGGTTTGGACTTCAGAGACTTAGGTCTAGTCCCTGGGGTGGTCATTCCCCACAAATTCAAAGTTCCTGTCTTCGCCAAATATGATGGAGTCTCCTGTCCAAAGATGCATCTAAGGTCTTATGTTTGTAAGATTCAACCACAGACCGCCGATAGGAAGTTATGGGTGCACTTCTTCCAAGATAGCTTATCTGGGACACAGTTAAAGTGGTTCTATCAACTTGATGGGACTAATATCCACACACGGGAGGATCTGGATGCTGCCTTCTACAGACAATACTGATACAATGCTGATCTTGCACCAACTCGCGTGCAATTACAAAATATGACTATGGGCTCGAGTGAAGGCTTTAAGGAGTATTCTCAAAAATGGAGGGACCCGGCTGGAAGGGTGCAACTCCCATTGACTGACAGAGAATTAGTGGACATGTTTATGGGAACCTTGACTGGTCCATTCTTTAATTTGCTGATTGGGAGTTCTTCGTCAGGGTTTACTGAGTTAATCATGATTGGTGAACAAGTTGAAGGTGGAATCAAAAGGAGGAAGATTCAGATGTCTGTGTCCTCTAGTATTATGAAGAAACCATTCATTGGAAAGAAATAGACTAATGTTGTTTATGGACAAAGGAGTTGTGTCAAGAGTGATCGTCATCAGTCGGTAGGAGCAGTATTAATTTCAAACCCGACCCTAGTTCAACAACCACAACAATCAAACAATCAACAAAGGCTTGATGCCCCAAGGAGGAAATTCACTAGAATCAACATGCCACTGTATCAAGCTTTACAACATCTGTTGAAGGCAGATTTGGTAACAATAAGGAATCCTCCTCAAAACCCCAATACTTCATCTCCAAAATACAACCCGAATGCAAAATGTGCCTATCATTCCAATAGCTCTGGGCACGATACCAATGATTGTTGGGCCTTAAAGAGCAAAATCAAATATTTGATTGATAACAAGGTGATTGAGTTTAACCTTCCATAAAACATTAATGTCATTACCGCTCCCATGCCTAGTCATTTGTATATGGCTGAAGAAAGGTATCCAATGCCTGATTGATAGCCATGAAATTATGTTCGAGGAAACTCCATCTGTGAAGAGTTTGCCTGAAAGTATTTTCCAAGAACTGAGACTTGAAGATGTTTCCATAATCACCATTAACAATACTCCTATAAGGATAACCTCTAAAGGCCCTATAAGGGACACAAGAAATTCTAAAATTCTAAACTTGAAGATGTTTCCATAATCCCCATTAACAATACTCCTATAAGGATCACCTCTAAAGGCCCATCTAGACAAGAGACAGAAGAAATTCTGAAGATTATCAGAAAAAAGTGATTACAAAATAGTTGAAAAGTTGGGGCAGACACCCTCAAAGATATCCATGATGTCCTTGTTGTTATGCTTCGAAGCACATGCCCAAGCTCTGTTGAAATTCCTGAAGAACGTTCATGTACCACAAGAGACCACTGCTGATCAATTTGAGAATTATGTGGCGAGCCTAACTACTGACAATGGTTTAGGATTTTCTGTTGCAGATTTAACTCTGTCGGGGAAGAATTATAACAAAGCTCTACACATCTCTATTGAATGTAAAGGCACTACTTTGGCGCATGTTTTATTTGATACATGTTCCTTCTTGAATGTTTTACCTAAAGGTGCTCTAGATAGGCTGGATTGTGATGGGATGGTACTGAAACCCAGAGATATTGTGGTAAGAGCCTTCGATGGTTTGAAAAGAATGGTCCACATAGAGGTTGATCTTCCGATCAAGGTGGGATCTCAAGTATTCAGTTCAACTTTCTATGTAATAGATATGCTCCCGACCTACTCTTTCTTGCTAGGACGCTCATGGATTCATGGGGCAGGTGCGACTACCTCTATATTGCATCAAAAGATGAAATATCCGGTGAAAGGGAAGATTGTCATAGTCTGTGGAGAGGGAGAATATATGGTCAGTCATTTGAATTCTTTCAAATATGTTGAAATGGATGACGAATTCATTAGAACCCCTTGCCAAGTGTTGTTACTAAAGTTATTTCTGCTACTCCTAAAATTGCTAAGGACACATCGAGAATGGCTTCCTTGAAGGATGCTCGGGCTGCTGTAGAAGATGGAGGTTGCACTATCTGGGGACAACTTCTAGATATCCCCTACGAAATCTGACAAATTTATATTGGGTTTTACTTCAAAGGCTCAGAAAGAGGTTCGACGTGTTCGTGCCGGGGGGGCACCTCTCCGTATTAGCAATAATGAAGTCAATAATCTGGGAGACACTGATAATGATGGTGACTTGGACAACTGGATATTCCCAACTACTGACGGCGGACTCAACAACTGGAAGCCCATAGACTTCATCTCAATCTCGTTCAGCCAGGAGTAAATACTATTTCTTGTCTTTATTGCTTTAAGAAGTTTATCTGTATAATTTCCTTTAAAATAATGACTTTAAACCTTGTGTCTTTCCTAGGGCACAATGGTCCATTTGTTAAGGGTTATCATTTCATATATCATATGCTCATTTAATGAAAACATTGGACGATTTTGCATTTAAATTTTGCGCTCATTGTCTTTCTTTTGCTCTAATGCATTTTCAAATAGCCATGTGACCTTACATGCACACACACACACACACACACACACACACACACACACACACACACACACACACACATTTGCAGACCCACTTCCACTCTGGATCTCATTGACAACAATTCTGCTATTGCCGTATATGACTTTGAAAATCCATCTATTAAGCCGTAGACGAAGGTGAAGAAGATTGTGAGATACTTATAGAACTCGCCAGACTCCTGATACAAGAGGAAACGGCTATCTAACCGCACGAAGAATCGGTCAAAGTGATAAACTTGGGTACTAAGGAAGATAATAAAGAAGTCCAGATTGGCTTCAACCTGGAAGACAGTGTCAAGAGCAGATTGGTTCAGATGTTGCACGACTATGTTGAGTGTAATACGGTGGGAGAACTAATTTGGGTGTTTTGTGTTTGATCACAATATTTGCGGATAGAAAGAGTCTCCATCGACTTTTCTTTTATCCAATAAAGGAAAGAGTGAAAAGAATAGGAAATACCTTTTGAGAATTTTCTTGAGTTCGGGGGGAATGTTATGAAAAGGGAAGGTATTACCATCCTTTTCATCCGTAGTTATCTGCAGGCTCTTAGTTACTAGCTCACTTTGAAAATGATTTGTAAAATGTGTTTGTGTTTGTTTGAAAGTATTTTTGAAAAGTATCTTTGTTTAGGCGAACTTTGTAATGATTCTCGTCTCTATAAGAATGTATACAAAGTGTTGACTTTTGAAAATATTTCAATGAAAGTGTTGGTGCTTGAAAGATGTTTTATTTTGAAATGTTTATGAGCAAGCAACTACGAGCGTTCTAACTAGTCAAAAAGTCTTTGTTCTTTTCCTCCTCCTTTATATAGTATTATCTTACCATTAGTTTGTAAGAAACCTTATCATTAGATGTGAAGGGACATGCGTGGGTCATCGTACAATCATAGAAGGCAACATGGTAGGATACCTTAGCAATTTGTTGTAAAGGACTAAGATCGTTTACCGAAGGCAATATCGAAGGGTCATCGAGGGACTACGATCTTATAATCTAGGGTCTTTGCTAAAGTATCCCACATTCGAGGGATATGACTGTTTATATCTGAGGCAACAAGTGCGGGTTAGGCCTAGAGGTGCATGTGTGTAAAGTGCTTTATTTTCATTTAATTTGTCTTGAATTAGGGTTGTCTATTTGTTTGATTTTATTATTGTCATACAAACCCTAATTACTAGCAATAATATGGAAAGCGATAAATTGCGGAAATTAAAAGTTCTACGCTATTACAATACTTTAAGGGATGAGGGTACAAATTAAAAATGGGGATGACAAGTAAATAAAATCCTAATTACTATTACAAGGCTTTGACAATTACATAAATGTAGTATGAAATAATAAAATATACAAAAATGTAGAGATAATGAGAAGAGAAAAGAAAATTGTTTTTATTTGAGTTTTTGATTTAAAAAAAGGAGTTTAACCTAATTAATTAATTTGAAAAGAAGTTAATAAAAATCCTAATGTTTAAATTAATTTTAATTAATTTAAGAAAGAAAAATGTTTTTAGAGGTTTTGTTATTTATAAAATAAAGTAGAGATAAAATAAAAATAAATATTTTTAGTCTAATTATTTATGGAAATATATTTTTGTATAATTTTTGATTAAAAATAAATAATAATAATAATAATAATAATAATAATAATAATAATAAGAAAATAAAAAAATAAATATATAAATTAAATATGAAGTCAGGCCCAAAACAATGCTTTTTGTTTGAATCAGAAAAAAGGAATAAAAGAAACAAATTGGCTTGCGTTATTAGAAATCAGGGGGGTACGAGGAAAGAAATGGAACAAGCCCAAAGCTGAGAGGGACCAAGCGCGTTTGTGAGTGAGAAGGAAAACAAGGAAAGTATGGAAAAAACAAACAAAAGGGTACGCTGGGGCTCGAACCCAAGACCCTTCATAGTAATGCCTTACGCACGCGCTCTCTGCCATTGAGGCGGTTGTTTCATCCGTTATTGAAACAACTTACAATAAATATAAAATAAACTAAGTCCATGATGACAAATTCACCTTCTTCCTCGCGCCAACGCTGAACCAGATTTTTTGAATTTCATATCTTACTCATTTCTCAACCATTTCAAAAATTGTAAACATCAAACTTGTTAGAAATTTCACCATAATTTCAAATATGTAAATAAATTAAACAATAGATCAAAGATAAGCACGAATTTATGTTGGTACCAAATCTGACCTAATTTTTGCAGAAAGTTCAAACTTAAAATTCTCCTTGCTCAGACAATACAAATTAATTCAAAGGACATGGTTAGTTTCAGGGCTATGGTGTCTACATTTTAACTTTTAAAATGAAAGCCAAATGATGCTTGTATGAAGAGATAAAAGTTCAGAAAACTCACCTTGCAGATGGAGATCATGTTTTGAGTTTGAGCATACTTCAAGGTGTTGTAATGATCTGGTTAGCTTCACTGAACCTCCAGGAAGCTATTGCAATGCTTACTTTGGACTAAGAGTGCTTGAATCATGCTGGAGAAGTCAAAGTGCAAGGTTCGGTTTTTGAAAATGGAGGATGGTGATGGAGGTGTTACAGTTGTGCAACAGGTGTTTGGTTATGTTCTAAATGATATAGAGATGCTTTGTGATTGATTTTGAGGAAGAACGCACGAGTGGAATGAGAGTTTGAGGTGTGAGGTCAGAAATGGCACAAAAATGAGGTTTTGATGCAATTTAGAGTTTGAGGGAGTTTGAGAGAGTTTCAAGGCTTGTAATTTCATGTGCTTGACTTGTGAACAATGTTTCAATTTATAGGAAAAGGTTTGAGGACTTGAGATGGTCAGAATTACAAGATCACATGTTATGGCCATTAGACTTGTTTTTGAAGCAAGCTTGACAAACATGGTTTTAATGCATAGTATAAGGATTTTAGGGTGGTTTACAGGCTCTAGACAAGTTGATTATGGATTTGAGATTGTGTATGTGCAGAAGGAACAAGTGCAAAGCTCAAGGAGAGTGGACTTTGTGATTAAAGCCACTTTTCCAAAATGGCAATGTTACCTTTGTGCCAAATATGGATTAACCACTTGGAAAATGAATCAAATGCTTGGACAATGGCTTAATTAGTTGTGTAAACATCTGATCATGGATGGATTTTCAAGTTAGAAGGCATGCAAAGCAATATTATGCAGCATGGTTGGAGATTTGATCAAGTGTTCATCCTAAAAATGACTTGTAATTCAAGAATGAATGCCCAACTTCTTGCCTTCAATTCTCTTAGCTAAAACATGATCTCTTCAAGTTCTTGGAAATTTTGGAAACTTGAAAATTATCTACAACCTTCATGTTGACTCCTTTGACTAAATCATCTTGGATCTAGGTGAAAATTGGTCAAGAAGTTAGGTCAAAAATATGCCTAAACTTGTCAAAATTTTCACAAGTGTTTTAGAAAAAGGGCATGACTTCATGAGTTTATCATTAAAATCCATTAACTTCTAGTACTTGATCAGAAAAGCAAAGTTGTAGATTTCATCAAGATCTACAACTTTCATGTTTAAAGTTTTCTTTGAATCATCTTGTATCTTGGTGAAAAAATGTCATGAAGTAGTGAAATTATCAAGTTCAAAACACTTAGAAAATTTTCTAAGTATTGAAAAGTTTGACTTTTTGATGACTTTTTTAATTTCTTGATTCTTGATGATCAAGCTTCATATTTTTTAATTTCTTGATGAATCTTGATATTTGAAACTTAATGTTGACCAAAAAGTCAAAGTTTGACTTTTGGTGTATCAGTTGACTTTTTCATCAGTTGACCAAATTTCAAGTATCAACTGTTTGATCTTGAGAAATGAATTAAGTCATGAAATTAGGTTAAAATGATGTGTTTGAGTCCTTAAGATTATGCTTCAAGTCATTAGATCATGTACTACGTCAAAAGTCAAAAATCAGTCATTCTCAATCAAAACCCTAATTTTGACCATTTTGCCCCCTTTGATGATTTGAACATTTTTCTTGAGGAATTATGATACAATCTTGATCAATTGATGAATATGACTTTAAAATATTGATATTGGCCAAAAATATTGAAGTTTGATTGTGGGTTGACCACAATTGACTTTTTACCCAATATAGTTGATTTGTAGTCATCTGATCAATTGACTGAGCAAAATTGTGATCCAAGACTTGAAACTTGGCATGAGTATTCTTGGAGGTCTATAATGAACCATGAAAGTCATTTGAGGAATTAAAATTCCAATTGTATTTGTGAAATCAAAACCCTAATTTGGGGTCTCAATGCTTAAGAGCTGATTTGACCTAGTCAACACTTGGGCAAACTTGAGCTATTGAAGATCTTTTGTGAGAAATGTCTTTAGAAAAGAGAGGGAAAATTTTAGGGTACAACAACTGCCCCTGTTCAATCTTCTTAAACCCGAAAAGTTAGATTGGCATGTTCGTCGTTCGTAACTTGAAGGTGGAAGATGATTGAACACTAGAGTGCCCAGAAATTTGCAATCGCTGGTGTATGAAATAACGTTGTTGGTTGATTGTATCAGGAATGGGCTTAAAGATGACATTTGTAGAGGTAATGAAGAGTTGTCGGAGATGGGACTGTAGATGCCATCCAAAGACAATTGCTTGACTTTAACTGGGAGAAGTGTCAGGATAAATCTTTGGTCGATTTAAATTGAATAAGAAAAGTGTCTACTGGAGAAAAATCAGGATAAATCATTGGTCGGTTTAAACTAAAACAACAAAGGTCTTTTTGTCTTTAACCGAAAGAAGTATCAGAACTTAATCTGAGCTGAAGAAATTCTTTGTATTCCTAACCGAAAAAGTATCAGAACTTAATCTGATCTGGAGAAAAGTCTACTGAAAGAGGTATCAGAACTTAATCTGAGCCAGCAGATGCCTATGTCTGAAAGCAGTATCAGAAATTAATCTGAGCCATAGGAGGTCTTTATATCTTTAACCGAATGAAGTATCAGAACTTAATCTGAACCGGAGAAAGGTCTACAGAAAGATGTGTCAGAACTTAATCTGAGCCAGGAGATTCCCATGTCTGAAAGCAGTATCAAAAATTAATTTGAGCCAAAGGAGGTCTTTACATCTTCAGCCAAACGAAGTATCAGAACTTAATCTGAGCCGGAGAAAGGTTTACTGAAAGAGGTATCAGAACTTAATCCGAGCCATCAGAAAATATTGATGTCTTTAACCGAACAAAGTATCAGAACTTAATCTGAGCCAGAGAAAGGTCTACTTAAAGAGGTATCGGAACTTAATCTAAGCCAACAGAAAATCTTGTTGTCTTTAACCGAACGAAGTATTAGAACTTAATCTGAGCCGGAGAAAGGTCTACTAAAAGAGGTATCAGAACTTAATCTGAGCCAGCAGAGAATCTGTGTTTGTCTTTTGATTGATCTTTCCTGAAAAAGATAAAGAATTAGTTTCATGCAGATGCATGTATTGCGTAATGAAGTTCTCAAAATAAATGAGATTATATTATATGCATCTTGTCATGTATATGCTAGGATGTATGAATGTGAAATGTTATTGAAATGTATCTTTGTCTGGGAAAATAAATCTCTGACTATTGTTGTGGATGAAGACTATGTGTATCTCCAACTTTGTCTAGAATACTTCCGTTGGGAATTCCTGTTTGTTGTTTGAGGAAACTCTACAGGGGATGTTGATTTCTGCTTGGGGAGTAGAGTTTAGAAACCTTGGTTGTCCATTGCTCTACTGGGGAATTTAATTCTTATATGCCCGGGATGGGGATAAAAATGATGATTAAACTTTTGATTTATCCAGGGAGGATGAAATTAACTTTTATCTGGTTGGATTCTAGGTTTTATAGTAACTCTCTGAGGATAGTATCAACTCTACTAGGGAAGAGGAGTTTTGTTAGTGATTTGTAGTAGTCTGAAGAATAGACTTAAACTGGGGGATTGTAGTTTGTTGGGGAAATAAACTCTGTCGAGGAAAGTATTCTGGAGACCTTACTGGGGAAATGAATTCATCTGGGGAAGAACTTTTGCAAGGTTTCTTTTCCAGTTTTGGAAGACCAAACTCGGCTGGAGAAGTGAATTTCTAGGAGATATGCTGATTGGAAAGCATGAGTGTTACCCTGGTTCCTAGAGTAAGTACTTATTTCTGTTCTCATACGTATGTTTGTTAATAGTTAATCATGCTCATATGCATATGTTCATTCAATTTTAGTCATTGGAAATTTTTGCAATCAAAACCGAAAAACAAAAAGTTTGCACTTCAAAGTATATTTATATTGATAATTTGCCTATAAACAGGCGATTTTGTACAAATAGACGGAAATCCTAGTAAGAGGAAGTCGTCGTGAAATGAAAAGAATACAAGGTGAAAACAAAAATTTATAGCCATATGAAAGTGACCTCATTGTGTTCCAACTCTGTTGTTGCCCCTATGTCTTCGAACATCATCCCTTGTTGTCGAAAGAAGTTGATTGAACTGATCATGTACCAATTGAACTTTTGGCCTTGGTAATAAAGCTGGCTGTAGTGACCCAACAGGACATAGTCTTACGCTTTAAATCCTTAATTTTTTGCTGGACCGTCCTTTCATGTTTTCAGTCCACCAGGATACCCTCTTTTCCTAAGCCGCCCTTTCAGGTTTTTGACTTGTCGGGAGTATGATCTTTTGCCTATATTCCTAAATTTTGCCTGAACCCTTTTGGTTCGCCAAGATGCCCTTATTTTTGTCTAGGTATGTCAACCTAGCAGGTCATTCTTATGTGTAGTATTTTTTGACTATGTCAGCGTTCACAGGATGTGGGAAATCTTCATCGTCCATAGTGGTTAACATCATAACACCACCAGAGAATACTTTCTTGACCATAAATGGCCCTCCATATGTGGGAGTGCATTTACCCCTGGGATCGCTTTGTGGTAGAATGATGCACTTTATTACCAAGTTGTCATCCTGGTATACTCCAGGCTTAATCTTCTTGTTGAATGCCTTGATCATACGTTTTTGATACATTTGACCAAGACAGGCGGAATCCAGCTTCTTTTCATCAATCAAATTCAACTGATCCAACCTAGTCTGAATCCATTTGTTCTCGCCTAAGTCTGCTTCTTTCATAATCCTTAAGGAAGGAATTTGAACTTCGACCGACAGGACGACTTCCATGCCATAAACTAAAGAGGATGGGGTTTCCCCAGTTGATGTTCGTGCCAAGGTACGGTAGCCATGAAGAGAAAATGGCAGCATATCATGCCAATCTTTATAGGTCACCACCATCTTTTTCACAATCTTCTTTATATTCTTATTGGCTGATTCCACTATGTCATTCATCTTAGGTCTGTATGGAGAAGAGTTGTGATGCTTGATTTTGATCTAAATGCAGAGTTCAGTAATCATAGCATTGTTGAGGTTGGTTCTGTTGTTGGTGATGATCCTTTCAGGGATGCCTTATCGATAGATGAGGTTATGCTTGATAAACCGAGCTACAGCATTCTTGGTAACTGAGGAAAATGAAGCTGCTTCGACCCATTTGGTGAAGTAGGCAATGGCGACGAGGATTAAACAATATCCATTAGATGCAGTGGGCTTGATTTCCCCGATCATGTCAATTCCCCACATTTCATACAGCTACAGAGCAGTCATAACATTTAAAGGTATTGGAGGCACATGAACCTTGTCAGTATATATCTGGCACTTATGGAAACTCCTCGAGTGATGGTGACAATCAGTTCCCATTGTCGACCAATAGTAACCAGCCCTCAGAACCTTCTTGGCCATGGTGTGTCCACTAGAATGAGTTCCAAAGATACCTTCACACATATCCTCCATGATCTTCTCTACTTCTTTCTTGTCCACACAATAAAGCATAGTAGAATCATGGTTGCGCTTGTACAAAATCCCATTGCTTAGGAAGAACTTGGCTGAGAACCTCAACCGGAATTTCTTGTCGTTGATTGATGCCCCCTCGGGATATTCTTGTGCTTCAAGATGCCTCCGTACTTCATGATACCAAGGCTTCTCCTCATTAGTGTCACTCATAATAGTGCGCCGGTTCGTCAAATCTTTCGATATAAATTTTTGGAGCCTCGTTATCCCAATTGACCTTGAACATATACGACATTGTTGCTAAGGAATCAGTCAACTTATTTTTTTTCCTCGGGATATGTTCAAAGGTAACCTCCTCAAAGTATGGGATCAGGTTAGCACAAGCTCTTTGTAGGGGATCAGATTTGTATGTTTGGTATCCCACTCTCCCTTAATTTGACTGATTACCAGGGCCGAATCTCCGTATATGATTAAGAATTTGATTCTTAGGTCAATGGCAGCCTTAAGACCCAAGATGCATGCTTCATACTCAGCCATGTTGTTGGTATAGTCGATGCAAAGTCTAGCAGTGGAAGGTGTATGGAAATCTTCGGGAGAAATGATCATAACAAGAATTTTGTTACCTAGTGCATTGGAAGCTCCATCAAAAACCATAGTCCATTGGGATCCTTGTTCTGGTCCTTCATATGGTCCAGGCTTTTCACGACCGGTTATCAGCATGACGTTCTCTTTCGGGAATTCAAAGTTCATGGATTGGTATTCATCAACAGCTTGATGCACCAAATGATCCTCCAGTACACTTACTTTTATCGCTTTTTATGTAGTGTACTGGATGTCATATTCAGTCAAGATGATTTGTCATCAGCTATTCGTCCAGAGAGAGCTGACTTCTCGAAGATATACTTTATGGGATCCATCTTAGAGATCAATAGAGTAGTATGAGTCAACATATAGTGTCTTAGTCGATGAGTATCCCATGCCAAAGCGTGAAAAATTTTCTCGAGCAATGAATATCTTGTTTCACAGTCGGTAAACTTTTTGCTAAGGTAGTATATTGCATGCTCTTTTCGACCAGAATCGTCATGTTGGCCCAACACACACCCCATTGAATTTTCTAACACAATCAAGTACATGATCATAGGTCTTCCTTTAACTGGAGGAATTAGGATCAAAGGCTCTTGTAAATACTCCTTGATCTTGTCAAAAGCTATTCGGCAGTTGTCACTCCATCTGACTACTTGATCTTTCTTCAGTAGTTTGAAGATTGGCTCATAAGTAGCAGTTAAATGAGAGATGAATCGAGCAATGTAGTTGATTCGACCGAAGAAACCCCTGACCTCTTTCTTAGTACAGGGAGCTGGCATTTCTTTTATGTCTTTGAATTTTGCAGGATCGACTTCAATACCTTTTCCACTGATGATGAAGCCTATGAGTTTTCCAGACCTCACTCTGAAGGTGCATTTGTTGGGATTCAGCCTCAACTTGTATTCCTTCAACCTTTCAAATATCTTGTGCAAATGATCCAGGTGTTCTTCCTCAGTTTGAAATATTGCAATCATGTCATCAACATAGACTTCTATCTCATGATGAATCATATCATGAAATAGAGCTACCATAGCCCGTTGATAAGTTGCGTCTTCATTCTTCAAACCAAAAGGAATGACCTTATAATAGAAGGTTCCCCACTGGGTGACAAAAATGGTTTTCTCCATGTCTTCAGGCGCCATTTTAATTTGGTTGTAATCGAAGAAGCCATCCATGAAGGAGAAAAATTTATGTTGAGCAGTGTTATCAACCAAGATGTCAATATATGGTAGTGGGAAATCATCTTTGGGGCTTTCCCTATTCAAGTCCCTGTAGTCTACACACATATGGACTTTACCGTCTTTCTTCGGTACTGGAACCATATTTATGACTCATTGGGGATATGATGTTACTGCCAATAAACATGCATTGAACTGTTTCATTACCTCAACCTTGATTTTCTCAGACATATCTGGCCGCATGCGACAAACCTTTTGCTTAATCAGAGAATAACCTTCCTTCATTAGCAGACAATGAACCACAATATCAGTATCAAGCCCTAGCATATCTTCGTACCACCAAACGAACACCTCAACATAGTCATGCAACATCTGAACCAATCTGCCCTTGACACTGCCTTCCAGGTTGGCGCCAATCTTGACTTCTTTTTTATCTGCCTCAGTACACAGGTTTATCACTTCAACTGGTTCTTCGTGCAGTTGAATGGCCTTTTCCTCTTGTATCAGGAGTCTGGCGAGTTCCCCAGGTATTTCAAAATCTTCTTCACCTTCATCTTCAGCTTGATAGATTGGATTTTCAAAGTCATTGATGGCAATAGCAAAATTGTTGCCAATGAGATATTGAGTGGATGTGGATCTGCATATGTGTGTGTGCATGTAAGGTCACATGGATATTTTGAAAATGCAGTAAAGTAAAGAAAGACAAGGAGCGCAAAATTTGAATGCAAAATAGTCCAATTTTTTATATTAAAATGAGCATATGACATATGAAAATGACATACCCTTAACAAATGGACCATTGTTCCTCGGGCAAGGCACATGGTTTAAAGTCATTATTTTTAGAGGAAAATATAGACAAAATTTTCAAATTAATAAGAAAAAAAGGAAACGGTAATTACTCCGGGCTAAAGGAGATTGAGATGAAGTCTTTGGTCTGTCAGTTGTTGAGTCCTCCGTCAGCAGTTGAGTAGATCTAGTCACCGTCACTATCAGAGTCTCCTGGAGCATTAACTTCAGTGTTTCTAATACGGAGAGGTGGTTTCCCAGCACGATCATGTCGAACCTGTTTTTGAGCCTTGGAAGTGAAGCCCAACCCAAATTTGTCTGACTTGTAGGGAATATCAGGAAGTTGTCCCCAAATGGTGCAACCTTCGTCTTTAATAATAACACGAGCATCCTTGAGAGAGGTCATTCTTGGTGTATCTTTAGCAGCTTTGGGAGCGGAAGGAGTGACCTTGGCAATAGCAGTCATTGGAGGGACCACTTCAAATGCTTGATAGGGGGTTTCAATGAATTCACCATCCATTTCAACATATTTGAAATAATTCAAGTGACTGATCATGAACTCCTCCTCTCTCTAGACTGTGACAATTTTTCCTTTGACCGGGTGCTTTAGCTTTTGATGTAGTGTGGAGGTAATCGCACCTGCCCCATGAATCCATGGATGTCCGAGCAAGAAGGAATGGGCTGGGCAGATATCTATCACATAGAATGTTGAGTTGAAGACTTGAGATCTAAATTTGATGTGAAGATCAACCTCTCCATGGACCATTCTTTTCGACCCATCAAAGGCTCTTACCACGATATAACTTGGTTTCAGCACCAACCCTTCACAGTCTAATCTGTCCAAAGCACCTTTTGGTAAAACATTGAGGGAGGACCCTGTGTCCTCTAACACGTGTGCTAAAGTGGTGCCTTTACACTCGATGGAAACATTGAGAGCTTTATTGTGATTCTTCCCCTCTGGAGTCAAATTTGCGTCTGAAAAGCCCAAACCATTGTCAGCAGTCAAGCTTGCCACTCAGTTCTAAAATTGGTCAGCCGTAGTTTCTTGTGGGACATGTGCATTTTTCAGGAATTTTAACAGTGCTTGAGCATGTGCTTTGGAACACAACAACAAAGACAACATGGATATCTTTGAAGGTGTCTTCCCCAATTGTTCTAATATCTTATAATCACTTTTCTGAATTATTTTCAGAATCTCTTCCATCTCTTGGCTAGATGGGTCCTCAATTGCAATATCTTTTGTGGGCGCCTCCGTCTTGGCAAGCTCAGTCATTTTTTCCTTTCCTCGAGTATTAACAACAGGTTTAGTAACAGAAATTCGAATGGGTATTGTAGTGGTTGTCGGAGGAGATATCTCCGGAGAGAAGATTCTTCCCGTTCTAATGACTTTACTTGATCCAGTAATGTTTGTAATCTCAACATTCTCATTTTCGGAAATCCATTGCTCTTGTTTGATGCCATGATAATACACTTCCGCCCCATAGTTCCAAGGAACTGCTTTATCAGAAGAGTAGGGGACTGGCCCCGGTGTGGTGATAATCAGGGGAGCTATTCTTGGTTCAGCAGGAATCCTAATAGGACCTTTGGAGGTAATCCTAATAGGAGTGTTTGAAATGGTAATTATAGATACATCTTCAAACTCTTGAGATACACTTTTGGTCAAACTTTTCACAGATGGAGTTCTCTCAAACAAAATTCCATGACTATTAATCAGGCATTGGACACCTTTTCTCAGCCATATACAACCATTAATTTGTGCAACACAATGGTAATAGTCTTCAAGGCAGCCTGGAAATACTCCGGCTTTCAACAAATTCTTTTTAACAGTCTTCAAAGGAGTAGTCAAATCATTGATGGAGGAAATAAAAGAGATATCTTCAATGGCATTGACACCCTTACCATGACTAGGCATGGGTGCGGTGATCACATTGGGAGTCGGTGGAGGGTCGAATTCTGTAAGTGTTTGTTGGAAGCAATTTTGGAAAAACAATGACTTGCTAATGTTTTGCTAAATGTCTTAACATTTGGAGCAAAACTGTTTTGAATAATGTCAAAGCAAATGTCTTGACATCTGCCTACTAAATTGATCTCAACCCAAAATCAGCTAAGTCTTTTATTTCCTGTTTTCATGCATGGCATAATTCAGGATTTGTGATCTACAGGCTGCGAAAAATATGGAGGAATATTTTTCAAATTGCATAATTTTATCTTGGTCTGTTTTTATGGAGATATTCAAAATATTTGAATATTTGTTTTTAATCCCAAGCCCAAAGCTTCGCATATATAAGGACTTGCTTCTTTATTCAAAGACAAGAAACTTTTGAAGAAGAATACTTTCTTTCTGATTAGAAGCCTAGGCTTTTTATTTGTAATACACTCTAAGTATTAGTTTAAATACTTGAGTTGTTATTTGGGTTGTTAATTGTGTATCATTCATAAGCTTTTAAGCATTGAATGATTGAAGTGTTTCAAACTTATTAATTTTGTTAAGTTCTTCACTGTAAGTGGTTGAAGGGATTTGAGGATGGCCTCATACCTAGGTGAGTCTTAGGTAGAAGTTTAGCTTGGCTAGTGATTAAGTGATTAGATCGTAAACTGGTTGTTTACTGAGGGTCTATCAATTGATACTATTTAGTGAACTTGTCCCTGGCTTGGTATCCCCTATAACGCCCGTAATTTAATTTATTATTTAATTAAATTATTTTTGGAATATTTGTGAAGTGGTGTTATAATTAAATTGGATTTATTTTATTAAGTGGAGAAATAATATTAGAGATATAATATTATATGGTGAAATAATATTAGAAGTGTAATATTATTTAATGTGGGTTATTTTGAAGGAATAGAAGTAATAAGGGGGTGTATTGGTTTTAAGCCCAATAAGGAATAATAGAATAATAGGGTTATTTTATTATTTGTTGTTTGAATAGAAAGAAAGAAGCAGTAGAAAGAAATAAGGATTTGGAAGAGAACGTGCAAGCTTCTAGAGAAAGTGGAAAACAGCAAGAGCGAGAATCCAACCGGAAATTGTAGAGCGACCTTCAATCCAAGGTAAGGGTGGGGTTCTGACTCTATAATTGGGTTTGTGATGATTGGTATGTGGGCTTAGTGGTGATTGTTGTCTTGTTCTTGAATTGAGAATATATGATTGATGTATGATGAGAATTGATGAATTTCGATGAATATTGATGTCTTGATGTTGTTAAAATGCTGTAGAATTATAAGGTAATTATGGGTGATGAATTATCCATGATTGTATTAAGTTCTAGGGCTTTAAGTATGAATTCCGTAGTAAGATGCAGTGATGAAGAACACAGAAATATTGCAGTATAAAAAATGCAGAATTATGCAAGAATGATACCAGGTGCTGCTGTTTCAGAACAATGAATTAATTAGGGATAGCGTTAGTTGTATTGTTCCTAATTAGGTTGATAACAGGAAAATAATCAAAATAGTAGGATGAATAAAAAGTAGAAGTTATGGACATTACGAGTATTTGGTGATGCCTTTCGGTGTTACTAATGTGCCGGGAGTATTCATGGAATATATGAATCGTATCTTTCATACTTATTTGGATCGATTCGTAGTGGTGTTCATTGATGATATTTTGATTTACTCTAAGTCAGAAGAAGAGCATGCTGAACATTTAAGAGTAGTATTGCAAGTCTTGAAAGAGAAGAAGTTGTATGCAAAGCTGTCCAAGTGTGAATTTTGGTTAAAAGAGGTTAGTTTTCTTGGTCATGCGATTTCAGGTAGTGGCATTATTGTAGATCCATCGAAGGTTGATGCTGTGTTGCAATGGGAAACTCCAAAGTCAGCTACTGAGATTAGAAGCTTCTTGGGATTAGCTGGTTATTATAGAAGGTTTATTGAAGGGTTTTCTAAGTTGTCACTTCCGTTGACTAAGTTGACTTGTAAAGGTAAAGCTTTTGTATGGGATGTTTAGTGTGAAGAAATTTTTACAGAATTGAAGAAGAGGTTGACGTCGGCTCCAATTTTGACGTTGCCTAATCTAGGAGAGCCTTTTGTGGTTTATTGTGATGCTTCTAAGATGGGTTTAGGAGGTGTGCTTATGCAGAATGGTAAGGTAGTTGCTTATGCGTCAAGGCAGTTAAGGACTCATGAGAAGAACTACCCTACGCATGATTTAGAGCTTGATGCAGTTGTTTTTGTGTTGAAGATTTGGAGGCATTATCTTCATGGTTCTAGATTTGAAGTGTTTAGTGACCATAAGAGCTTGAAGTATTTGTTCGACCAGAAAGAGCTGAATATGAGGCAACGAAGATGGTTGGAATTGTTAAAGGATTATGATTTCAGTTTGAATTATCATCCAGGAAAAGCTAATGTGGTAGCTGATGCATTGAGTCGAAAGACTTTACATATGTCAGCAATGATGATTAAAGAGTTGAAATTAATTGAGCAGTTCAGAGATATGAGCTTAGTTTGCGAGGTTACACCGCAGAGTGTTATGTTGGGTATGTTGAAGATTAATAATGAATTTTTAGACAGTATCAGAGAAGCTCAGAAGTTGGATGTGAAACCGGTAGATTTGATGGTTAGGATTGATCAATCTGATAATAGTGATTTTAAGCTAGATGAGCAAGGTGTGTTGAGGTTTCGTAACCGGATTTGTATTCCTGATGATGTTGATATGAAGAAAGTGATACTTGAGGAGAGTCATAGAAGTAAGTTAAGTATTCATTCAGGAGCTACAAAGATGTATCAAGATTTGAAATGTTTGTTTTGGTGGCCTGGTATGAAGAGTGATGTGGCTCGGTTTGTGTATGCATGTTTGACTTGTCAGAAGTCGAAAGTTGAACATCAGAAGCCTGCAGGATTGACGCAACCGTTGGAAGTTCCAGAATAGAAATGGGATAGCATTTCAATGGACTTTGTGACGAGGTTTCCTAATACTTTAAGAGGACATGATTCGATTTGGGTGATTGTTGATAGGCTTACGAAGTCATCTCATTTTATTCCTATTAACATCAGTTTTACAGTGCCGAAGTTGGCTGAGATTTATATTAGTGTGATTGTGAAGTTGCACGGTGTTCCTTTGTGCATTGTGTCAGATAGAGATCCAAGATTTACTTTTGATTTTTGGAAGAGTTTTCAAGAAGCGTTGGGTTCTATGTTGAGGTTGAGTTCAGCGTATCATCCTCAGACAGATGGTCAGACTGAACGGACTATTCAATCATTAGAAGATTTGTTGAGGGCATGTGTTCTTGAACAGGGAGGTTCGTGGGATACTTATCTTCCGTTGATAGAGTTCACTTATAATAACAGTTACCATTCTAGTATTGGGATGGCACCTTTTAAAGCGTTGTATGGTTGGAGATGTAGAACTCTGTTATGTTGGCATGAATCTGGTGAAAGTGTAGTACTTGGACCTGAACTTGTTTGTGAGACTACTGAGAAGGTGAAGTTGATTCGAGAAAATATGAAAGCTTCATATAGTAGGCAGAAGAGTTATCATGACAAGCGAAGGAAGGATTTAGAATTTCAAGCTGGTGATCATGTGTTTTTGAGAGTTACACCTGTGACTGGTGTTGGGCGAGCATTGAAGTCTAAGAAGCTCACTTCTTATTTTATTGGACCGTATCAGATTTCGGGGAGAGTGGGGAATGTTGCTTATAGAGTGGCTTTAATGCCCAATCTTTCGAATTTGCATGATGTGTTTCATGTGTCGCAACTCTGAAAGTATATTTCAGATCCATCTCATGTGATTCATATGGATGATGTGCAAGTACGACATAAACTTACGGTGAAGACGATGCATGTATGGATCGCGGATCATGAAATGAAGACTCTGAGGGGCAAACAGATTGCCTTGGTTAAAGTGGTTTGGCTAGGAGCTGCTGGTGAAAACATGACTTGGGAGTTGGAGAGCAAGATGCAGGACTCCTACCCTGAATTGTTTGATTGAGGTAAATTTTCGAGGACGAAAATATTCTAAGTGGGTGAAGTTGTAACGCCCGTAATTTAATTAATTGTTTAATTAAATTATTTTTGGAATATTTGTGAATGGTGTTATAATTAAATTGGATTTATTTTATTAAGTGGATAAATAATATTAGAGATATAATATTATGTGGTGAAATAATATTAGAAGTGTAATATTATTTAATGTGGGCTATTTTGAAGGAATAAAAGTAATAAGGGGGCGTATTGGTTTTAAGCCCAATAAGGAATAATAGAATAATAGGGTTATTTTATTATTTGTTGTTTGAATAGAAAGAAAGAAGCAGTAGAAAGAAATAAGGATTTGGAAGAGAACGTGCAAGCTGCTAGAGAAAGTGGAAAACAGCAAGAGCGAGAATCCAACCGGAAATTGTAGAGCGACCTTCAATCCAAGGTAAGGGTGGGGTTCTGAATCTATAATTGGGTTTATGATGATTGGTATGTGGGGTTAGTGGTGATTGTTGTCTTGTTCTTGAATTGAGAATATATGATTGATGTATGATGAGAATTGATGAATTTCGATGAATATTGATGTCTTGATGTTGTTAAAATGCTGTAGAATTATAAGGTAATTATGGGTGATGAGTTATCCATGATTGTATTAAGTTCTAGGGCTTTAGGTATGAATTTCGTAGTAAGATGCAGTGATGAAGAACGCAGAAATATTGCAGTACAGAAAACGCAGAATTATGCTAGAATGATACCAGGTGCTGCTGTTTCAGAATAATGAATTAATTAGGGATAGCGTTAGTTGTATTGTTCCTAATTAGGTTGATAACAGGAAAAGAATCAAAATAGTAGGATGAATAAAAAGTAGAAGTTCTGATGCTAGAAACTATGATGGTTAGAAGTTGTGCTAGATTAGTAAGAGGTAGAAGTTCTGATGTTAGACGTAGGTTGTTAGAAGTAGCATTGAAAATAGAAGTTCTGATGTTAGAAGTTGTATTGGTTAGAATTTATGCTGTCAGAAGATTGTGTCATCAGAAGTTGCATTAGTCAGAATTTGTCTTAGTCAGAAGCTGTGATGATCAGAAGTTGTATCTGGTCAGAGGTTGGGTTAGTCAGAAGTTGTATCTGGTCAGAAGTTGGGTTAGTCAGAAGTTGTGATGGTCAGAAGTTGTATCTGGTCAGAGGTTGGGTTAGTCAGAAGTTGTGATGGCCAGAAGTTGTATTGGTCAAAAGATGCGTTGTTAGAAGTTATGTTGTCAGAAGTTGTGTTATTAGAAGTTGTGATGTTAGAAGTTGTGATGTTAGAAGCTGTGTTATTAGAAGTTGTGTTGGTTAGGGGTTGTGATGTTAGAGGTCATGATGGTCAAAAGTTGTGTTAGCCTTTACGTTGTTTTGTGCAGAATATGGAAGTTAGATGCTTAGAAGCTGTTGTTTGAACTATAACAGTAGGATGGTGTCGGTCTTGACGTTAGAGTTACAGAATGGCAGTGTTGATTTACAGTGGAAATTAAAATGCTGTTGAGTTGTTAATGAGAAGTTATTAATAATATTGTGTTGATGATTTATAATAAATAAATGATGTTTGAAAAATTATTTTGATGATCTGAGATGTTGATTATTTGAGATGTTTTTGAGATGTTAATTTGAGATGTCTTTGAGATGTTATTTTGAGATGTATTTTGAGATGTTATTTTGAGATGTTATTTTGAGATGTTAATTTGAGATGTTTGAGATGATTTGAGATGTTGTTAAATTGGGTGTTGTTATTACATTCATGATTGTGTCGCATACATTGCATTTTTTTGAGATGGAGCTTATGCTCGTTGAGATGGCCTGCATTGGAAAATTTTGAGATGAAGGCTATGCCTTGTTGATGCCTCTATTAATTGGCAAATTTTTGAGATATGAGTTCTGCTCCAATGGTACCACATGCATTTGCATAGTATTGAGTCGCATTATATGATTTCATAAAGAAGTGTATTTTGATGCTGATGAATGTATATTATTGATGAGTTTGTCGTTGATTATGAGATGAGTAATGGTGATGTTGTGGATCTAATTTGATATGTTAATTATCATGCACTTTATTATATTGTTAGATATCTCACCCCTTCTGTTTGAATGTTGCCCTTATGTTGGTAATGTGCAGGTAATCGAGAGTGAAGGATGTGTACCTTCAGTACTTCAAGTCGATGTCATTGCTCTGATATGTAACACTCGGGGGGGGGGGGGGGGGGGGGATGAACGTTTGCTGATTTTTGATTGTTGATTCTCAGTTGTTGAACCTTAAATTGTTTATTATATTATTTGAGATGTTTCGAAGTTGCTGTTTTGTTAGATATGTTATTAAGAATTCTGCTGCGTAGATATTGATTTATTTGATTAAAGATGTTATGTTGATGGTTCGTCCGATGTTTGAAAAAGTGTTATATATCCACGATGAATGCAATGAATTTTGTTAGAAGAATTTGTGACGTCCCGATTCATTTGTATGATTGAAATTTTATAACTCTTATTTATTTTGCATAATTGCTTGGGGTAGAATTGGGGTGTTACATCCCCTAGAGTAGGTGTTGTTGTACACTGAACTGGGTGAACAATCTCTTGTGTTTTTACTGATTTTGATTTTACTGCACCTTACTTGCAAACAGATATTTGTGTTGTGACATCTCATTCGACATCACATATTTGATAGCAAAATTTCAATTGGTATCAGAGCTGGCATCCTGCTCTTTATCTGGGTGAGATCCATGGAAGATACTTTCTGGTACTATGGACAAGGAAGGAGGATTTGTGAACTGACCACCCTTTCTGGATGGAAGAAATTGTGACTACTGGAAACCACGTATGGTTTCCTTTCTAAAGTCCTTAGACAGAAGGGCTTGGAAAGATAATTTAAGAGGATGGAAACACCTTGTCAAATTGGGAGAAAATGGAGAACCTACTTCTGAATTAAAACCTGAAGAAGATTGGTCTAAGGAAGAAGATGAAATTGCTCTTGGAAATTCTAAAGCCTTGAATGCTATATTCAATGGAATAGACAAGGACATTTTCAGGTTAGTGAATACATGTGAAGTTGCTAAGGATGCATGGGGGATTCTTCAATCTAATCATGAAGGCACATCCAAAGTTAAGATGTTAAGACTTCAATTACTCACCATGAAATTTTAGAATTTGAGGATGAAAGATGATGAAAGTATAAATGACTTCCATATGAACATCCTTGAAATTGCAAATGCCTCCAGTGCTTTAGGAGAGAAAATACCTGAAGACAAATTGGTGAGAAAGATGCTCAGGTTTCTTCCCAAGAGATTTGATATGAAAGTAACTGCTATAGAAGAAGTCCAAGACATTGACAAAATGAAATTGGATGAACTTGTTGGATCCCTTCTAACATTTGAATTAAGCATAAATGAAAGATTTGAGAAGAAAAACAAATGCATAACCTTTGTATCTAATACTGAAGATGAAGAAGAAGACTATGATCTGGATACAAATGGAGGAATATCAAATGCTTTAGCTATGCTTAGAAGACAATTTAATAAAGTGATAAAAAGAATGGACAAGAACAAAAAATCAAATGTCAAGAACATCCCATCTAGCATTTATAAGTCAAATGAGGTGGGAAGAAAAAGGGATGAAGAAAAATCTTCTTAAGGGAAGGGAATACAATGTTATGAATGTGAAGGCTTTGGTCACATTAGAGCTGAATGTCCTACATATCTAAATAAATAGAAGAAGAATCTATCTGTTACTTGGTCTGAAGTGGACCCAGAGAGTGATCTTGAAGAATCTGACAAATATGTTAAAGCATTGACAGGAAAATATGTAGCTGATGAAGAGTCTAGTGATGGGGAACTGACCTTTGATAAGTTAGCTGCTTCATAAAAAGAATTATGTCTCAGAAGTGTAGAAGTGTATCTTGAAGGGGAGAAATAGAAAGCCATCATAACTCAGCTGAGGGAGGAAATAGAATCTTAAAACTATTTCTGATCTGGAAAGTGAAGTGTCCTCTCTAAATTCAAACCTTGATAGAATGGTCAAATCTCTCAAGATGCTGAATAATGGGTCTAACTCATTATATGAAATTCTCCAAGAAGGAAGAGTGACAGGAGATAAGAGTGGTTTAGGTTTCAATGAGAAAAAGGAACCAAACTCAGAAGAGCCTTCATCTGTTTCCACTCATGCCAAGCCTAAACCAAAGATGTTGAATCAAATGTCTCAACATGTGGGAAAACATCACGGTAAGAAAGGACATCTTGGAAAACATCATGTGAAGAAATAATATCATGGCAAACAACCTTCATCTGTTTCCACTCATGCAATCCTAAACCAAAGATGTCAAATCAAATGTCTCAACATCATGATAAGAAAAGACATCTTGGGAAACCTCGTGTGAATAAAGGATATTATGGAAAACATCATGGGAAGAAAAACTTAATCACACCAGGGAGAATCCCCAGCCTTGGAGATGTCATCACCGTGGAAGGTTTGGACATATAAGTCCCTTATGTTCCAAGTTGTATGGATACTGTTGTACCCCAAAATTTGCCCTCTCATTTATCAAGGAATCACCCTGGATCCTCAAGTTTTCTTTCATCCAATTCCAAGCCTTGAATTATCAATTTTTCCAAGCAAACCATTCACAAGGGCAAAATGATCATTTGCACACTGAGAAGTCTAACTTTAACTTTTGAATCAAAATCAAATCTCAAAAATCATATTTCATCAAGACATGTTGGAATATGAAGTTTATTTCATCGAGATTTTCAAAAGTCAAATTTTACTTTGGAAAAATCAAATTCTAAATACTTTGAAATTTCCTAAGTGTTTAAGAAGTATGACGATTTCATAACTTCTGAGCCAGTGTTCACACTCAGCAAATTCTGGATATTCCCAAGACGAAGTTTGGTCAGAACTTCAGGGCCAATATTCACAAGGGTTCAGTCAGAGTTTGCCAAGGTAAATCAAAGAAGATTACAAAGCGCGCTGCAAGCTTACTGGAAAGTCTGAAGGATCCTTCAGAACATGTTAAAGCCAGAAGATACAAGGATCAGAAGATTGGATGCTATGCTACAGTAGAACTTCTAATCCAGAGTTAAGCAAGGATGCAGAGTTTCACGTGGGAACTCATTTAATGCTCACAAACCGCCTCCGAGTCTTCACCCAAGGGATTTTCCCCACGTGTACCCCTAATGTATTGGGAAGATAAACTTTTGTGCAAAAGCATGCTAGGCCCAGGCGCTGTTTCTACTTTTCCTTAATTCACGCTGACAAACCCAACTTAGGTGCTGCTAACTATCCCACTTGATACATTGAGTCATGCTTGTTTAAAGCTTACTTCAAGAGTAAGTCAGCTTCTGGAACATGATGTTGGCGCCACTTGACACCTCCAAATTACAAAACCTTTACCTATAAATAGAACACCATTGGCCACTGAAAAAAGGTCCAAGGTCCAGATTCGAGTCCAGAAAAATTTGTGAAAGAGTTGAGAAAATTGAGAAAGAAAGCTTTGAACCACTGCAAAAATTCCAAGAACCCAGGAAACTATAAAAACAAACTACCAAAACCTTAACTGTTGATTCCTTGTGTTCAAACTCCATTCGTTCTCAAGTGTTCTTGATTAAAACCATCCACCTCCATCTCAAAAAAGGGCCAGTACATCATCCCTTGGCTATTCCAGAAGTTGCAAACTTCCATCCTGCTGAGTACGTGAAGAAGTTGATCAGAACCTCACCAGAGTTCAGGACCAACCTCCCGTTCATATAATCTTTTCCAGTTGCAAGGTAAGTTTCCTGCTGACTCTCATCATACTGATTAAGCATTGTCAGATTTTGCATATTTAACACAATGTAAATATTCTGATTCCTGATGATGTACATATTCTGAAATTCATGCACCTTCCTGTCTAAGTAGAAGAAATCCCTGTTTAGAGTTTCATAAAGAAATTAGGACTCAGAATTAGGATCAACAAATACATGTTGCTTCTGATTTGTGCTTCTGATATTTCATGAAATTTGTCATAACTGTTATGTATGCAACTTCTGTTCTGTAAGAAATGATTAAGCTGCAGATGTTCTGACTGGCATGAAGAGAGGCAAAATTCTGACAGTTGTATCAGAACTTCTAGAAACTTCGGAGTTCTCAAAAGATACAGAACTTCTAACCTTCACTATTTTTACTAACGATTGTTTCTGTTATGCAGCAAGCCAGAGTCAGAACTTCCGACCTCTTCAAATTTTCAGCATTTACGCTGATTTTGTTTCCTTTCTCTTTTATTATTTTTGTCATCATCTATATTTTTTTATTAACCAGAAAACACCAAAAATATTTCATATTCACATGTTCTATTTTCTTTTGACATAAAAAAAGACAAAAAATATTTTCTTAAACAAAAACTTATTTCTTTTCTTAAATAAATAAGCATTTTACATTTCCTGTACATTCTTATCCATTCAATATGGTTGTAATAGTAAAATAGGATTTAATTTGCAATCCCCATTTGAAATTTGTACACCCCCATCCCCCTAATGACTGTAATAGCGTAGAATCCTTATTTTTTGTACTTTTATTCATTTCATATATTGTTAGTAATTAGGGTGTGTATAACAAGATAAAACTAACAAATAGACCACCAAAAAATCAAAGACAAATGCATGCAATCAAACACACTCGAACACTTACACCCTTAGGGTAATTCCACTTGTTGCCTTACAAAAATGGCCATGTTATGCATGTGGGATGTCTTAGCACAAACAAATCGAAAAATACAAGATCATAGTCCCTCGATGACGCTATCAAAGCTGCCTTTCAAAATGATCTTAGTCCCCAAAAGAAAAGTGCTAAGTCATCTCACAACATTGCTATCATAGTCATACGATGACCCAATGCCCGTCTCTTCACATCCAATGATGGGGTTTCTTAACAAACCAATGGTAAAATAGAAACATCTAAAGGAGGAGGAAAAGTACATCTAAGACCTTTTGAGTAGGTAGATTTCTTTTAGTTACTTGCTCAATTTCAAAACAAACATCCTTGTTATTTTCGAAAACAATCACATATACTTTCAAAACAACTTCAAAGACATTTTCCAAACATTGAAATATTTTCAAAGGCTCAACACTTTGTATACATTCTTACGAACATGAATCATTGCAAAGTTTTCCTAAACGATGGCGCCTTTTCAAAATACTTTCAAAAACCACACAAACACATTTTTCAAACAAAAAAGCAAGTGATCTAGTGAGTAACTAAGAGCCCATGGAAAACCATGGATGAAAAGGGTGTTAATACCTTTCCTTTTCATAAACTACCCCCCGAACTCAAGAAAACATCTCTAAAGGTCTTTCCTGTGCTTTTTAACCTTTCCTTTTTAGATAAAAGAAAAGTCGGTAGCGACTCTTGCTAACCACAACATTTGCAAACACAAACGTAAAATCTCAAGTCAATTCTCCCACCGTATCACAGAACTGGCGACTCTGCTGGGGAAAATTTCTAAAAGTGGGGTTACCTTAGGGTTAGACCACATTTACTTGCTTACATTGCTTGATTTGTTTGTTTTACATTTTAGTTCCTTGTTTGGGTTTGTTTTAAATCCTACACTCGGATTTGGGGACACCTTTTAGGTAAGTAGCAATAAACTGTGAGGGAACTGTGCGGGATATACCGACACGGTTGAAGCAGTAGCTACGTTAATGTGGAACTTTGGTTGGTACCGGTAACCCTTGAGCCAGTCAAGAAGAGTACGGGGCCGCCCCGTGGTGTCGTAAAGCATCAACTGACCTTAGAACCTTACTTGACCAACTTGGCCATTAGAAAGTAGCAAGATAACCGGCTTTGGTGCAGTTCGAAGTTGGTTGATACTCGATGCTACACTCATTCAGGTTTGACTCTTAAGTTTTGTTTGGTTGTGAGTCAATCTCTTATTGAACGAAACTTGGGGGAAAGATCAGTGATATTGAGATTCGTTAGAACCCGATTACTATTAACTAGGATAGGTTGAGCCAACTAAACTTCAAGAGGGTACTTACCTACAAATTCCATGCAAGTCTAAACTTAAGGACTTGTCTACTTTGTGTGAATATGATTACATTACCTCGCATATTTTTACATAACATCATGACATCATACCATAGCATTCTCACTAACCATTTCAAGGATTTTTGGAATTCATCTTTGTTCTGTTTTGTAGGACATGGCTTCCGCTCGTAGAAACACTATCCAAGTCAGTCTCGTGAGGATACCTCCACAACTCAAGGATTAAGTATCAAGGGTTCATGAGGATTCTCCATTCACCAAAAGGTATGGTCGACTCCTTAGTTTGGTTACCTCAAGTATTGAAGAAGATATGGTAAAGGTGCTTGTCCAATTCTTTGACCCTTTGCATCATTGCTTCACTTTTCCAGACTACCAACTTGTGCCCACTTTAGAAGAATTTTCTCAACTCATAGGGATCCCTATTCTTGATCAGTTACCTTTCAACGGTATTTAAAGAGACCCTAAACCTGAGGAAGTTGCTCGAGCTCTACATTTACAACCATCTGACATAGTAGCAAATTGGGTAACAAGGAGTGGTGTCAAAGGGCTCCTAGCAAAGTTTTTGTTAGAGAAGGATCAAGAGTGTTGGAATACTTTGGATCTACAAACCTTTGAGGAAATTTTGGCTCTTCTCATCTATGGGTTGGTACTATTTCCCAATCCTGACCAATTTATAGATGTGAATGTGGTCAAAGTTTTCATATCTCGTAATCCGGTGCCTACATTGCTTGGAGACATCTTGCATTCTCTTCACTCTCGCACTCTGAAGAAAAGAGGGGCTTTGATGTATTGCACTCCTCTGTTGGCTAGGTGGTTTATTTTGCACCTACCTCTATCCGCAGTGAAGAATGAACAAGGTATGAGATGGTCTAAAATATTGATGTCACTTTCACATGCTGATATCCGTTGGTATTATCGCTCTTTGGAAGACATTACCTCATTGATCACTGTGGGGAATTCCCCAATGTCCCTCTACTTGGCATTAGGGGAGGCATTACTTACAACCCTTGTTTAGCTTTGTGACAATTTGGATATGCTAGGAGAGATGGCCCTCATGAGGTACTCATCCAAGGAATTGCATTCGACTACGAAAGCGATATCCAAGGCTACCGTCAAAGATTTATACGAGCTTGGGGTATGGTTAACAAAGTTGATAACAAGACGTTGTGGCGTAAGAATTCCATTCCTTTGGAACCTTATCTTAAATGGGTTAGGGCTCGCGCTCAAAGTCTTAAAATGCCTTATGAAGCCGTCTTACCTGTTATCATGGAGCCAGTAGTTGAGGGAGACATTCCACATACTATCCTCTATCTTGATATGCCTACTTCTCTTGAAGATTTGCAAAACGCTTGGATTCAGTTAAGAGGAGAGCGAGACACCTTTGAAGCTAAGTTCTATGAGGGCGAGAAGAAGATATTAGAGCTTACAAGGGAGCTTCATTAAGAAAGGAGTTTAAACACCTACATTGCACCAAAGAGGATGCGCACAACTTTTCTGTCTTAGGAGTTTACTTTATGTTTATTTTTGTTGTTGTAAGCCCAAGAGGCGTGTTTGTATTCAAATCAGAACTCTCTAATGCAAGTTAATGTTTGTTCACTCTTTGTCTATAAAAATTTAAATTCTTTAAATCCTTGAAAACATTTGCATATTGCATATTCATGCATCATGATATGACAAGTTTCTGCATAACAGGTTTCCTTATCTATCCATTGTTTATTTCAGCCAGATGGATCTAGAGAAAACTGTGACGGAACTCCAAGCCCAGAATTATCAATTTCAGGAAGCTTTACTCGCCCTAGCCAAGGGGAAACAAGATATGATGGCTCTGTTGGCCGCTAAGAAGAAACTAAAGAAGAAAGCTCTATTCAACATGGGTAAAAGGTTCAAAGAGACAATCCATCAAATTCCAATAGAAGAAGATTCATCCAAAGAGGACGAAAACTAGATTGGTGAAGTCAAAAGTACTCAGGCTGACTGTATCAACGACCAAGAATCTGATGATGATTATTTCAATGAACAGTATCCACCCGCATACATCAAATATAAGCAGCTAGAAGACAGGTTGAAAGCTGTTGAAATCCAAGTTGTTCCCGGTTTAAATTTCGACGATTTGGGCTTAATCTCTGGGGTAGTCATTCCCCATAAGTTCAAAATAGAAACCTTTTCAAAATACGATGGGGTTTCTTGTCCAAAGCTCCATTTGAAGTCATATGTGTGCAAGATACAACCGCACACGGATGTAAAAAACTCCGGGTCCACTTTTTCCAAGAGAGTCTGGTTGGAACACAACTTGAATGGTTTTATCAGTTGGATGGCTCTTGCATCAATACTTGGGAGAGTCTAGCTACTGCCTTCTACCATCAATATCAGTACAACACCGACTTGGCGCCAACAAGGGTTCAATTGCAAGGCATGGCCATGGGGAAAAATGAGGGATTTAAGGAATATACGCAGAAGTGGAGAGACCTTGCTAGTAGAGTCCAACCTCCCTTGACTGATAGGGAGCACATTGACATGTTCATGAGCACATTATCTGGTCCTTTATTTAATCTATTGGTTGGATTCTCTTCTTCTGGTTTCACCGAATTAATCCTAACCGGTGAAAGAGTTGAAAGTGGCATTATAAGTGGAAAGATCTCTGTGGCATCTACTTCCACTCCCAATCCTGTCAAGAAACCTTTTGCCGCGAAGAAAGAAGTTAATGTTGTGTATGGGGCAAAGGCCCATACCAAAAAGACTAACCATCCGTCTATCAATGCTGTCCGAATCTCCAATCCGACTGCTACTCAAAGATCATCTACAAATCATCAACATTTTGAGGCTCCAAGAAGACAGTTTACAAGGTTAGGCATGTCATTATCTCAAGCCCTTCAAAATCTGCTCAGGGCCAATTTAGTGACATTGCGGGATCCTCCCGCCAACCCCAACACCTCGTCATCAAAATATAATCCAAATGCAAAGTGTGCTTACCATTCAAACAGCCCCGGACATGAGACTGATCAGTGTTGGGCCTTAAAGAACAAAATCCAGGATTTAATTGACAACAAGACTATTGAATTTGATCCTCCTCCAACGCCAAATGTAATTAACGCTCCAATGCCTAAGCATGACAAAGGCGTTAATGCTGTCAAAGATACAATTTTCATTACCTCTGTTGAAGAATTAACTACTCAGTGGAATGTAATCAAGAGCAATCTGTTGAAAGCTGGGATTTTCCCTGACTGTGAAAAAGACTGTATGTGCTGTATAAGACAACCCAATGGGTGTGAGGAACTGAAAAATGGTATGCAATGCCTAATGGATGCCCGCGAAATCCTATTCGAAAAGATTCCCACCATTGAAAATTCAATCTACAAAGCTGAAGATTTGGCCATCATAACCATTTCAAACAAACCCCTTTGGATCTCATACAAAGGTCCTATCAGGATTTCGAATGAACCGATCATTGCTCCTCTCATAATCACTGCTGCCGGACCTGTTCCATACACCTCTGATAAAGCGGTACCATGGAATTACGATGCCGATGTTTATTACCATGGAATAAAACAAGATTCTTAGATTAATGATAATGAAGCTGGTGTTACTAATATTACAGGTTCCAGTAAAGTTACAAGAACAGGAAGGGTCTTTTCCCCTGTTATCTTACCACCAACCACTACCACAGTTCCAGTCCGCATAACCAACGACAATTCTGGTGCCAGTACTAAAGGGAAAGAGAAAGAAAGTGAGCCTGCTAGGGAAGAGACACCTGACAGAAAGTCTGTTATGGAAGAACCATCCACTCAAGAGATGGAGGAAATTCTGAAAATCATCAAGAAAAGCGACTTCAAGATAGTAGAGTAGTTGGGGCAAACCCCTTCTAAAATATCAATGTTGTCCTTATTTCTATGTTCTGACGCCCATGCACAAGCTTGGATTAAGTTCTTGAAAAAGGCTCATATACCCCATGAAACCACAGCCGGCCAATTCGAGAACTGCATAGCAAGTCTGACAGTTGACAATGGTATGGGGTTCTCTGATGCATATTTAACTCCCATGGGAAAGAATCACAATAAAGCCTTGCATGTTTCTGTTGAATGTAAGGGGACCACCCTGGCACATGTTTTGGTGGACACAGGCTTATCTTTGAATGTGTTACCTAAAGGCGCTTTAGATCGGCTAAACTGTGAAGGTTTGGTTTTGAAGCCAAGTGACATTATTGTGAGGGCATTTGATGGGTCGAAAAGGATGGTTCATGGAGAGGTGTATCTCCTAATTAAGGTCGGTTCACAGATTTTCAACTCCACATTCTACATAATGGACATACGGCCTGCGTATTCTTGCTTGCTTGGACGCCCATGGATCTATGGGGCAGGTGCGGTCACTTCTACCCTCCACCAAAAGTTAAAATATCCAGTTCAAGGGAAGGTTGTCACTGTTTGCAGTGAGGAAGAATTTATGGTAAGCCATCTTAATTCTTTCAAGTATGTAGAAATGGATGGTGAATTCATAGAAACTCCTTGCCAGACGTTTGAAGTTGTGGCCGCCACCAAAATCTCCTCCGACACTCCGAGAGCTGATAAAGTCACTCCCAAGATGGTTTTTCTTAAAGATGCTCGTGCTGTGGTAGAAGAAGGAAACAATGATATGTGGGGTCAACTCCTCAATATCCCGTTCAAGGCAGACAAGTTTGGGTTAGGTTTCACCTCCAAAGCTCAGAAAGAAGTTAAAAGTACTCATGGTGGGAAGCCGCCTTTCCACCTCAAACATCACGAAGCGAACACAGTAGAAGACTCCGATGATGAGTGTGCTTTTGAAGACTGGATCTACCCAACAACTGAAGGGAAGCTCAACAACTGGCATGCAAAGGATTTCACTCCCGTTTCTTTCATTGAGGAGTAATTATTGTTTACTTTTTCTGTCAATTCAAGAACTCTATGTCTGTAATATTATTCCCAAACAATGACTTTTAAGCCACATGCCTTGCCCGGGGCACTTTGGTCCTTTTGTCAAGGGTTTTATTTATGTTCATCTAATCATATGATCATTCAGTACATTGGACTTTTTTGCATTCAAATATTTATGCTCATTGTCTTTCTTTTCTTTCAAATGCATTCCCAAAAATAGCCATGTATCTTACATGCACACACACACACACACTCTCGCAGGACTACATCCACTCTGGATCCTATTGCCAACGACTCTACTATTTCCAACCATGACTTTGAATATCCTATCAACCAAGCTGAAGACGAAAGCGAGGAAGATTGTGATATACCAGGAGAACTAGCCAGACTTCTATTACAAGAAGAAAAAGCTATTCAACCACATGAAGAGTCAGTTGAGATTATCAATTTGGGTACTGATTCAGATAAGAAGGAAATCAGGATCGGCGCTAATTTGGAAAGTAGTGTTAGGAGTCGTTTAGTTCAGATGTTGCACGATTATGTGGAAGTATTTTCTTGGTCGTATGAAGATATGCCTGGGTTGGACACCGACATTGTGGTTCATCGTCTACCAACTAAAGAAGACTGCCCTCCTGTCAAACAAAAAGTTCGTCGCATGAGACCTGACATGTCTGAAAAGATCAAAGCCGAAGTAACGAAACAATTTGATGCAGGATTCCTAGCTATAACATCCCATCCTCAATGGGTGGCCAATATAGTGCCAGTGCCAAAGAAAGACGGGAAAGTTCGCATGTGTGTAGACTATAGGGATCTGAATAGGGCAAGCCCTAAGGATGATTTTCCTCTACCACACATTGACATCTTAGTCGATAATACTGCTCAGCATAAGGTCTTCTCATTCATGGATGGCTTATCAGGCTATAATCAAATAAAGATGGCTCCCGAAGATATGGAAAAAACTACTTTCGTTACACAATGGGGCACCTTCTACTACAAAGTCATGCCCTTCGGATTAAAAAATGCAGGGGAAACATATCAAAGGGCTATGGTGGCTTTATTTCATGATATGTTTCACCATGTGATAGAGGTATATGATTGCCAGATCACAAACCAAAGAAGAACATCTCGATCACCTGCGCAAACTATTCGAGAGATTGAAAAAGTACAAGCTGAGGTTAAACCCTAACAAGTGCACATTTGGAGTACCCTCTGGAAAGCTTTTAGGTTTTGTTGTCAGCAATAAAGGCATTGAAGTTGATCCTGCCAAGATAAAGGCCATCCAAGAAATGAAAGTCCCTCAGTCTGAAAAAGAAGTCAGAGGATTCTTGGGTCGTCTCAATTACATTGCCCGTTTCATATCACACTTAACCGCTACTTGTGAGCCACTCTTCAAACTCTTGAAGAAAGATCAGGTAGTCAGGTGGAACGATGAATGCCAGATTGCCTTTGACAAAATCAAAGAATACCTACAAGAACCTCTTATTCTCATGCCTCCAGTTGAAGGAAGACCCTTGATCATGTACTTAACAGTACTAGAGAATTCTATGGGGTTTGTTTTGGGTCAACATGACGAGTCTGGCCGAAAAGAGCATGCAATTTACTACCTAAGCAAAAAGTTTACCGACTGTGAAACCAGATATTCACTGATCGAGAAAATTTGTTGTGCTTTAGCATAGGCTGCTCGCCGACTAAGGTAGTATATGTTGACCCATACCACTTTGTTGATTTCTAAGAGGGACCCAATCAAGTACATCTTCGAGAAACCTTCCATTTCCAGACGAATATCCAGATGGAAAATGATCTTGACTGAGTACGACATTCAATACATAAATCAAAAAGCTATAAAAGGAAGTGTACTAGCAGATCATTTGGCCCATCAAGCTGTGGATGATTATCAGTCAATGAACTTCGACTTCCCTGATGAGAACATTATGTTGGTAACCAACTGTGCAAAACTTAGACCGTATGACGGACCTGAACAAGGATCCCGATGGACTATGGTATTCGATGGGGCTTCCAACGCCTTGGGTAACAGAATTGGTGTTGTGATCATCTCTCCTGGAGGTTGCCACACTCCTTTCACTGCCATACTATGCTTCGATTGCACAAATAATATGGTTGATTATGAAGCATGCATCTTAGGTCTAAAAGTTGCTATTGACTTAAGGATCCAGCATTTGAATGTGTTCGGAGACTCCGCCCTAGTGATCAGCCAAGTAAAAGGAGATTAGGACACTAAACACCCTAATCTTATCCCTTACAAGGAAATCATGCTATCCCTGATTCCTCACTTCGAGGAGATCACGTTCGAGCACTTCCCCAGAGAAGAAAACCAATTGGTTGACGCTTTGACAACCATGTCTTCAATGTTCAAGGTCAGATGGGATAGCGAAGCCCCTATGATACCAATTGAAAGATTCGATGAACCTGCACATTGTTATGAGCTCGATACCAATGCGGAAAAGCCATGGTACCATGAGGTGTTGAGATACCTTGAAGCACAAGAGTATCCAGAAGGGGCATCTATCAATGACAGAAAGTTCTTACGAAGATTTGCAGCCAAATTCTTCCTAAGTAATGGGATATTGTACAAACACAATTATGATTCAACTCTCCTCCAATGTGTGGACAAGAAGGAGGCAGGGGAAATTATGGAAGGCATGCACAATGGTCTCTTTGGTACTTACTCAAGTGGACATACGATGTGAAATTCTGGCAATAAATACTTAATGTCACAGTGAATGTTATGACACCGTATCTGACACACTTCAGGACAGTAAATTTAAAAGCAATAAAGAACACAATCAATTGTTTACCCAGTTCAGTGTGTAACAACACCTACTCTGGTGGCTACCAAGCCAGGGATGAAATTCACTATAAGAGATATTAATTCAGGAGTAAACCAACCAGTTTATCTCCTTCACTTAAGACCTACCCAATGCAACTTCAATCTAAGTTCAACTTAAACCTGAGTTCCTACTCACTCCCCCTCAATCACAGTAGTGATACTAAACTATTGATTAATGAGATTATGAAGACACTCTTCAGTACACACACTTGATTTTGCTTCACAGCTTTAATCAAGTGACAAACACTCGTGCTTCAAAGCATTAAGTGATACACAACACTTACAATCAAATCCTATTCCAAGTCACTTATCCCAATGATAATTGCTTGGCTCACAGTAGTTACAACTATACAATCCCTTCTTGATCTTCTGTCAAAAAGTGTCTTTCACCAATAATCTTCATGAGGAATATATAGGCAGGTTATTCTTCAGTTAGGGCTTCCACGAAAATAGCTAGGTTTAATTCGAGATAACCTCAAGACTTAGTCTTAGGTTTTCATCAACCAGATTAGGGTTAAGCAGGGTTAACCTAATGTCCACGTGAGCATCTGATTTGGACTGTATATAACAACATACCATATTCCTGAAAATTCTCAGGAATAACAAATCTGCACAAAAGATAGATCAGTACAGGATGTCTTAACATTGGTTATGACAACAAGAATCCTGTTCACTGATTTTGGTAGAATGCAATAAATATGATCATTGCTTAATGATCATGTTAAACACTCATATTGAGTAGCTCCTGTATGACATCCTTTTTCTGCAGAATGTACCTTTTATCTAAGAATGTTATGACATCAGTCATGACATTCACAAAACTGGTTTTACCAAAAAAAATGCCAACAAACAAACACTTACACGATGGCTAAGAAAATCTTAAGAGCAGGTTACTATTGGTCAACGATGGAGACCGATTGTCATCAACATTCAAGAACTTGTCACAAATGCCAAATCTACACGGACAAGGTCCATGTCCCTCCGATCCCTCTGAATTTCATGACCGCTCCATGGCCATTTGCAATGTGGGGCATTGACATGATCGGAGAAATCAAACCTACAGCTTCCAACGGACATCGCTTCATCCTTGTCGCCATTGACTATTTTACCAAATGGGTCGAAGCTGCCTCGTTTGCCTCAGTCACCAAGAATGTGGCAGCGAGATTCATCAGACATAACCTCATATGTCGTTATGGTATCCCCGAAAGGATCATCACCGACAATGGGACTAACCTTAACAACGCCATGATCAGGGAGTTATGCATTCAATTTAAGATCAAGCATCACAATTCTTCTCCGTATAGACCGAAAATGAATGGCGCAGTCGAAGCGGCCAACAAAAATATCAAGAAGATTGTGCAGAAAATGGTAGTAACCTATAAAGATTAGCATGAGATGTTACCATTTGCTCTACATGGCTATCGTACTTCATCTAGAACATCAACTGGGGAAACTCCTTTCTCTCTAGTCTATGGCATGGAAGTTGTTTTGCCAGTGGAAGTTCAAATTCCCTCACTGAGGATTATGATTGAAGCAGGCCTAGGCGAATATGAGTGGATTCAAACGAGATTGGATCAGCTGAACTTGACCGGTAAAAAACGATTAACAGCTATTTGCCATGGTCAAACGTATCAAAAACGAATGATCAAGGCTTTCAACAAAAAGTTCAAGCCTCAAGTATATCAAGTTGGTGACCTGGTGATAAAGCACGTCATTTTACCACAAAGTGACCCCAGAGGAAAGTGGACTCCCACCTATGAAGAGCCATTTGTTGTCAAGAGAGTTTTTTCTGGCGGTGCCATAATGCTGACCACCATGGACGGTAAAGATTTCCCACATCCTATAAACGCAGACATAGTTAAAAAATACTACGCATAAGAGACCCGTTAGGTTGACACACCTAAGAAAAATAAGGGCATCCCGGAAAACCAAAAGGTTTGGGGAAAAATTAGGGATATATGCAAAAGATTGTACACCCGACAAGTTGAAAACCCGAAAGGGCGACTTGGGAAAAAAAGGGTATCCTGGTGGACCGAAAACCCAAAAGGGCAGTTCAGGCAAAAATTAAGGATTAAAAGCATACGACTACGTCCCTTGAAATCAACACAGTCAATGCTATCACCAAGGTCCAAGTTCAAATGGTTCAGGATCAATCCAATCAACTTCAATCAATGGCAAGGGACGTTCGAAGACATATGGGCAATAGTAGAGTTGGAAGGCAGTGAGATCATTTCACATGGCTATCTGTTTTCATTCTCAATTTTGTTTTCCTTTTTGGCGATTTCCTCTTACTAGGATTTCCATCTCTATGTACAAAAACACCTATTCATGGGCAAAATATCAATACAAATACACTTTGAAGTGCAAAATTTTCTATCTCTGTTTTGAGCGCAAATTTGTCCAATGACTAAAATTGAATGAACATATGCATATGAACATAATTAGAACTATTTGGCACATGTGTCCGCTAAGCATCAGTCATCATCTCTTTAACGTATATGAAATAGCCCCACAGAGTTATCTCATCATCATTATCCCCACCAGGATAACGACAATAAACCTTTCCCCAACGGAGTTTCCCACAAAATCTCTTTACATGAGATAATCCCTGGCCAGAGTCTCAATCTCTTGGCAACTTTCTCCCCAGCTAAGTCGATTTTTTACAAGATTGAAGCCTCAGGGATCTCTTCCTAAAGGAAATTCATAGGGTTTATTTCCCCCATAGAGTTATTTCCCCAGCCAAGTGCAAATTTCTCAAACATACAACAATCAAGACACCACATCATCCCTAGTTGAGTCCAAATTACCCAGATGAGCCCATCATTTCCCAGATGAGCCCATCATCCCCAGCTGAGTGATGTTCCCCAAGATGAGTTTGCCTTACCCGACTGAGTATATACTCCCCAGTTGAGTCCAAATTACCCAGCTGAGCCCATCTTCCCCAGCTGAGTATATCTTCTCCAACCAAGGTTTTTATCCCCAAATAGAGCCCATCATTGCCCAGATGAGCCCATCATCTCCAGCTGAGCC
Source organism: Vicia faba (assembly GCA_948472305.1). Taxonomy (NCBI): domain Eukaryota; kingdom Viridiplantae; phylum Streptophyta; class Magnoliopsida; order Fabales; family Fabaceae; genus Vicia; species Vicia faba. The sequence continues at coordinate 230,504,206 of OX451740.1, read as the reverse complement.
CGAAACTCCACAAGCTGAGTCTGCCTTACCTGATTGAGTCTATACTCTCAAGTTTGAATTTCCCTTTCAAAATACTGCAAATCACAGGGCCACAACCCCTAATCTCCAGTAAAGCCGTCAGCAAAGCCTTTACTATTTCCAAGAGATGCTATGAAGCCTGGATTCGACCAGATATTAGCATAATTTTCAAGTTATTACTGAAACCTGGACCCGACCAGATAATAGTTTGACTTCTTCACTGAAACCTGGATCCGACCAGATAACAGTTTAAGTTATTGAAACCTGGACCCGACCAGATAACAGTTTGACTTCTGGAATTACTGAAACCTGGACCCGACCAGATAACAGTTGATCTCATTTTCAAAATACTATGAAACCTGGACCCGACCAGATAATAGCCTAGCCCTTCAAAGATATAGAAGAACCTGAACTCAGTCTGACCAAGGTTTAACTTCTTTTCCCCAGTAGAGTTGCCTCTCTACCCCCAACCAATGGCTGAGAAACCTGGACCCGACCAGATATCAGTCCTCATTTCCGTCCTTTCAAGAAAGCCGTTGCGAAGCCTGGATCCGACCAGATAGCAATCACCCTCAGAGATTCATTGTGAAACCTGGAATCCGACCAGATAACAACTAAATCCCTAGGAAGTTTATTGTGAAGCCTGGACCCGACCAGATAACAGTTTTTCAATCAGTTTATTGTAAAGCCTAGACCCGACCAGATAACAATTAACTATGATTCCCAGAAAGACACTATGAAGCCTGGATTCGACCAGATAATAGTACAACTTTCCAAATACCATGAAGCCTGGACCCGACCAAATGACTATTCAATTTCAAGGAATTTTCTTCAAAGCCTGGACCCGACCAGATAACATTTAATTCATCCTTTCCTCCGGTAAGTCACTGTGAAGCATGTATTCGACTAGATAACAATTAACCTCTGCGTCCCCAGCAAGTTGTTATGAAGCCTGGATCCGACCAGATAACTATTCAATTCCAAGGAATTTTCTGCAAAGCCTAGACCCGACCAGATAACAGTTAATTCATCTCTTCTTCCAATAAGTTGCCGTGAAACCTGGATCCTACCAGACAATAGCGGACTACTTCATCCTCATCAATTGTGAAGCCTGGATCCGACCAGATAACAACTGATATTTGAGTGATGTTCCCCAGCAAAAGCATCCTTTCAATAAACTTGAAGATATGCATATTGTTGTACCCCAAAATTTTCCCTCTCATTTTATCAACATTTCTCATCACAAGGCTCTTTGAACTCAAGATCAAGCTAGGGTTTGCTCTGCTCAAGACATCTCCTTGCACTGATGACCTAAACTAGGGTTTGAGTTTGCACAAGTATTTTTGGACCTTCAATGCTCAAATTGACTTTCATACTTCATATTGGACTCATAAGTTTACCCATACCAAGTTTCAAGCCTTGAATAAATTTTTGCCCAGTCAATTGGACAGTTGACCTATAAATCAGCTGTATTGGGGAAAAAGACAATTGTGGCCAATTTACAGTCAAACCTCATGAATTTTGACCCCACATCAACATTATGAACTCATATGAACCATTGGATCAAGTTTGGACCACAACTCCACAAGAAATTTGATCAGATCACCAAAAGGGCAAAATGGTCATTTTTAGGGTTTTGACTGTACAAAGGCAATTTCTGACTTTTTGGCCTAGCCAATGGCAAATTAGGTTCAACCATAGACTCAAGGACTCAATGACATCATCTTGACTTATTCAACAAGTTCAAAAGATCTCAAATGCATGGGATTGACAGATGAATTTTTCAGTCAACTGATCAAAATTTGACTGTACATTGAAAAGTTAAACTTTGACTTTTTGGTCAAAATCAATTGCCAAGGGTCATTTTTCATCAAGATGTGTCAAATTATGAAACTTGTTCATCAAGAAACCCAAAATTGCAAATTAGGGTTTAAAGTTGAAAAATTTCATAACTTAGAAATTTTCTAAGTTATAAAAATTTCTTAATCTTTCCTAACTTTGCCCCACATTTTCACCATGATGCAAATGGATTCAAACAAAACCTCCAACATGAAAGTTGTAGTACTCCACAAAGTCTACAACTTTTATTCACAAAGTTTTCTCAAAAGAAGCTTGGATCTCAAGTTCTGATTTTTGGAACAAGGGTCCCTAAAACTTTTAACTTAGTGAAATTTTGCCCTAGTTTAGGCAGGATTTTGACCTATCTTCTTGGCCATTTTTCAAATAGTTACACTTGGATTATCAAGTTGCATTTCAAATATGGATTATATAGCATGTTTCAAGCTTTACAAATTGTCCAAGAACTCCTCAAACACATTTGTGGTTAGGGAGAATCGAAGGCTTGAAGTTGGAAAAAACTCACTTTTCATCCATGGCATATTCATGTTCATGCAAGTTGCAATTTCAAGTCAGCATGCCTTACACTAGTTTACAGGCCTCTAAACCACTTCACACTCCATAATTAAATGCAAATACATCATTCTAAGCTTTTGTTTTGGTCATTTGGACATTATACACAAGATTAATCCCTAAGTAGAAAAAGGCACATTTCCATTTTTACCATAATGTGCTTTATGTCAAACCACTATCCCTTGAGCATTGGTCCATATCTCAGAGGGAAAATAAAATCCACAAGTTGGAGGGGCCAAGAGCAAAGTATGCAAGCATATTTGATAGCCTGTACAGGCGTGTAACAACAACTTCCACATTCTTACTTCAAAAACAAGAAACTTGTCCAAAACCTTAGAACTTGAAAACCAGCCAATACCAACTTATGCAAACAGTTTGAACATCTTTCTCACACCCCTTTGAGCTAGAAACACGATTGTTTGAGCCTCTAAACACCCCATAGCCAGAAATCACATTCCTTTGGCAAAACAGGGCAGGTTCTGCAACTTGAGTTCCATAGCTCATTTGGCTCGTGCGTTTTGCCCCAAGTTGCTTCAAACACATTCCATTCAACTCACCCAAGCTATCCCAAACCTCAAACACCAACTCTAACTCCATTTACAATGTTCACCATTTTCATTTTGAGCTTGTGCAGGTTGAGTTCTATAGGCTGATTCAAGGATATTCAAGGCAAGCTAGCTATTGGAGAAGGTCAAGTGAAGTTCAAGCAAGCTACCAGACATCTCAAGACTTGTTGAAAAGCACTACATTGCCCTACACGAATCCAACTGAAACAGGTTTTTCTCCACTTTTTATCTCTCTATTTAGGAACATTTAGCCTTAGGTTTGTGAATAAAAAATGTAGTGTTCATTGCCATGAAGCTGTACATATGCTCAGTTTTCATTTATATTAAGTGTGCTAGGAGAATTTCATCCATGAACATGCTGTAAAAACTAGGTCAGATTTTAGGGCCAGAGAAATTATCTCTGGTCTTTGAGAGTTAAGACAAGTTGTTTATATGGTTGAAATCGTCTTGAAAATCTCTACAAGTTTGATGTTGTGAGTTTTTGCAATAGAGCTCATATGCAGGATATCCAAGTTTGTACAGGCGCGCGCGTTTTTTTCAAAATCTGGAGGTTGAAGATGAAGTGGTGGGCTGGGCTTGGCCTGGCTCACTCTTGACACCCCCTCTTTTCCTTTTTGCACCCCATGGCTCAATTTCTTGTATTTTTATATTTTTACATTTTTGTTTTCATTTCTGATTTTGTTTATTTATTTCCAAATATAAAAAATGCTCAAAAATATTTTCATAAATTTTTTACATTTATTTGGCATTTTATTTTAATTTTTCTAACATGAAAAAGTATTTAAATACTTTTATATTATTTATTAAGACTTGAAAAATATATATAATTTATACTTTTATTTTTGTTCTTTATTTTTATTCATACTAAATATATTTTCCTAAATATATTTTATTTTAGTACATATTTTATTTTATATTGTACATATTTAATTTGATTAATATACATATATAAATATATACTTTTTATTTTATCAAATACTCTAGAATAAAAAAAATACAAAATATTACATTTTTACTTTTATTTTTATTTATACTAAAAAATACTTTTTTCTAAGTATATTTTATTTTTACATATATTAATATATATAAATAATATAATGTATTTATTTTCTTAAAGAAATTAGGGTTTTACCCTTAAACAAATAAAATAAATCTTTTATTTATTCCTTTATTTTTTACATTAAATATTTTACATACATCAATGAACAAAACCCCCCTTTTTTTCATATTTCATATTATTTGATATATTTGTCTTTTTTTGTTTATTTAAATATTATCCATTTATTATTCATGCAATTAAATTCAATTTGGATGTAATAGTAAACTAGGGTTTATATTTCTTGTCAAATACCCCCCATTCCAAGATTGTACCCCCATCCCTATAATCATGTTGTAATAGCTTAGAATTTTAATTCTCGCACTTTACGCTTTCAATTATGCCATGATTAGAGAATTAGGGTTTGCATGCAAAAATCCAAATCAACAAATAGTTTGACCTAATCAAAGACAAAAATGCATGAAAATCAAACATAATGCACACTTGCACCCCTAAGGTTACAATCCGCTTGTTGCCTTCAAAAAATGGGCCATGTTATGCATGTTGGGTACTTTGACAAAACAAAAACAAAACAAAAGATCATAGTCCCTCAATGACGCTATCTTGGTTGCCTAAACAAAAATGATCAAGTCCCTCAAAAAAAATTGCCAAAGATACTTGACACAATTGCTATCATGGTCTATACGAGGACCCGTGCCTGTCCCATTTAACATCCTAACACAAGGTTATTCACCAAATGCAATGGTGAAATAACACTGTCAAAAGGGTTAAAAAACACATTAGGAAAGATCTTTGAGTAAAATAGGGTAGATAGCTCTTAGTTACTTGATCAAAAAGCTGCAAAAACATCCTTGCTATTTTCAAACACACTTCACAACACAATTTCAAAACATTATCCAAATCAAACTTTCAAACATTGAATTATTTTCAAAAGACAAAAACACCTTTGTATACATTCAAACAAGAATCATTACAAAGGTTGCCACCACGATGGCCTCTTTTCAAAACATCTTTCAAAACCACACACAAAGCACCATTTCAAACAATTGAAAAGCAAAGGCAAGTGATCTAAACAAGTAACTAAGAGCCCATGGATAACCATGGATGAAAAGGGTGCTTGCACCTTCCCTTTTCGTAATCTACTCCCTGAACCCAAGAAAACATCTCAAAGGTCTTTCCTGTGCTTTATGGCCTTTCCTTAGGATAAAATAAAAAGTCGGTGGCGACTCTTGCTAAACCGAAACATTTGCAAACACAAACGCAAAACCTCAAGTCAGTTCTCCCACCGTATCACAGGACTGGCAACTCTGTTGGGGACATAACTAAAAGTGGAGTAACCTTAGGGTTTATATCACCTTTGCATGCTTAACTTGTTTGCTTTGATTGCTTTACATTTGGTTCTAATATTTGGGTTCGAATGCTCCCCCCAGATTTTTGGGAAACATTCATAGGTAAATAGCAATACATTGTGGAAACTGTGCAGGGTATACCGACATGGTTGAAGCAATAGCTATATTAGTGTGACATATTTGTGAGTACCGGTAGCCTTTGATTCAATCAAAGAGAATACGGGGCCGCTGAGTGATGTCATGAAGCACTAATGTACTCTTAGAACCTTACTTGACCATCTTGGACTTTTTTAGGGGTAGTGAGATGACCGGCTTTGGTGCAGTCCAAAGTTGGTAGATACTCGATACTACACTCATTGAGTGTTGTTTTCTTGGAATATTCCGGTCGCCGGTTATGTGGCCAAACTGAAACAATGAAACAAAAAATAATCCAGTGATATTGAGCTCCTTAGAACCCGGTTACTATTTATAGGACAGGTTGAGCCAACTAACTTCAAGAGGGTACTTACCTATGAAACTTCATGCAAGCCTGAAACTGGGATCTTGTGTGACTTGTTTGTACATATGCTTGTGCATACATCATGAACATCATAAAGCATCATATGCATCCACTAACCATTTCAAGGGTTTGGATTTTCATCTTTGTTCTTGTTTTGTAGGTAATGGAATCTCTTCACAGGAAAACAATTCAAGTTAACCTGGTGAGAATCCCTCCTCAACTCAAGGAGCTTACTTCCAAGATTCCAGAGAATTCTCTCTTCAGTGAAAGACATGGTAGACTTCTCAACTTGGTCAACTCCAACATTGAAGAAGACATGGTGAAAGTTCTCTTCCAGTTCTTTGACCCCCTACACCACTGTTTCACATTCCCTGATTACCAACTAGTAATTACTTTGGAGGAATTTTCCCAACTCCTGAGGATTCCTATTCTCCATCAACTACCTTACAACGGTACGGAAAGAGAACCAAAGCCTGAAGATGTTGCTCGAGCCTTACACTTGCAACCATCTGATATCAAAGGTCATTGGGAAACCAGAAGTGGTGTCAAGGGTTTCTTGGCAAAGTTTTTGTTTGAGAAGGCACAAGACTGCTGGAATTCTCTAGATCTACAAGCCTTTGAGGAGATTGTAGCACTTCTCATTTATGGGTTGGTCTTGTTCCCAAACCCTAATCAACTTATAGATGTGAATGCCATCAAGATTTTCATATCTCGAAATCCTATACCTACATTGCTTGGGGACATCCTACACTTATTTAACACACGAACAATGAGGAAAAGAGGTGTTCTCATGTGTTGTACTCCTCTTCTAGCAAGGTGGTTTATTTCTCACCTACCCCAATCAGTTTTGAAGAATGAGCAGGGTTTAAGGTGGTCACAACGGTTGATGACTCTCACACATTCTGATGTTCATTGGTGTTCTCGGTCCAGAGAAAATGTCATCATCATTGACCGTTGCGGGGAACTCCCTAATGTCTCACTACTTGGCATTAGGGGAGGCATCACCTACAACCCCTGTTTAGCTCTAAGGCAGTTTGGACATGCCCAGAGAGATGGTCCTCATGATATGCTGATCCCTGACTTGGTTTTTGACTTCGACAACGACGCTTAAGGACTTCGACAAAGGTTTATCAGAGCTTGGAGGATGCCCAACAAAGTGGATAGTAAGACACTGGGGCACAAGAATTCCATCCCCCTTGAGCCTTATCTCAAGTGGGTACGAACCCGCGCCCAGAGTCTTATGATGCCTTACCCTCACATTCTCCCCGTGATCAAAGATCCTGTTATGGAAGGAGAGGTTCCATACACCCTCCTACATCCTGACATGCCAACATCATTGGAAGAATTACAAAAGAGTTGGATACAACTCAAAGAAGAACGGAATACTTTTGAAGCCAGCTTCTATGCCAGTGAGAAGAAGGTTTTGGAACTTACCCGCCGGCTTCACGAAGAGAAAACTCTCAACACTTACATCGCGCCAAAGAGGATGCGCAATATCTTTTTACATTAAGAATTCTGTAATATTTTGCCCATGGGGCATTTATGTACTAAAAAATTTATTCTTATTAATATGACGTGTGTTCTTTTTGTTTGCAACAAATTTGAATTTATGAATCCTTGAATGCATTACATGAATAAGATATCATTCATCATATGCATAAACAGGTCTTCACACCAGGTTTCCTTATCTTTCTGCTGTTTATTTCAGCGAGATGGATATAGAGCAGACGGTTAAAGATCTGCAAGCACAGAATTCGCAATTCCAACAACTCCTCATGACCTTAGCAAAGGGTCAGGAAGACCTTAAAGCACTGTTAGAGAAAGAGAAGGAACCAGAAAGGAAGAAAAAGAAAAGAGTTGGGGTAGCCACTATGGGAAGGAGATTTGAGCATCAGGCTAGGAGAGTTCTGGAATTTCCCTCAACGTCTGACGAAGGGGTTGGTAAAGGAAAAGGAGTTGCAATGCCCTCCGAATCTGAAGCTGAAGAAGAAGAAGAGGAAGAGGACGAAGATTACTCCGAACAACAATATCCCCCGGCGGATGATAAGTATAAAAATCTTAAGGATCGTTTGGCATCCATGGAGTTGCAAAGGGTACCTGGGTTAGATTTCTAAGAATTAGGGTTGGTTGTTGCGATCGTTATTCCTCCCAAGTTCAAAGTACCTACATTTGATAAGTATGACAGTTTGTCCTGTCCAAAGATGAATCTGAGGTCCTACGTCAGAAAGATCCAACCTCACTCCTCTGATAAGGATCTTTGGGTCCACTTTTTTCAAGATAGTTTGTCAGGCACGCAATTGGACTGGTTCTATCAACTTGAGAGATCTGATGTTCATAACTGGGAAGATTTGGCTGCTGCGTTCTACCGACAATACCAATACAATGCAGATTTAGCGCCTACTCGTACTCAACTACAGAGTATGGGTATGGATTCTAATGAGGGATTTAAGGAGTATGCCCAGAAGTGGCGAGATTTGGCTGGAAGGGTGCAGCCACCATTATCGGATAGAGAGCTGGTTGACATGTTTTTAGGGACTCTGTCAGGTCCGTTCTTCAATCACTTGATCGGGAGCTCATCTGCAGGGTTCACCGAATTAATTCTGACCGGTGAAAGGGTCGAAGCTGGCATTAAAAGTGGTAAAATTCAAAAGGATGCCTCCTCTTCCACTGCTATTAAGAAGACCTTCCCAGCCAAGAAGGAAGTTTCTGCTATTCATACCCAGAGAAACCAAGGGAGAACAGAGCGCCGACCAACGGTGGGGGCTATTATGATCCAAAACTCCTCAGCCGACCAACCTCGCAGCAATAAACCAAGAGCTAATTAGCAAAGGGTAGAAATACCACAACGGCAATTCACCTGAATCAACATGACACCGACTCAAGTCCTCCCTCATCTGTTAAAGCTGAACCTTACCAACTTGAAAGAAGCGCCGAAAAACCCCAATACCTCTTCTCCTTATTATCACTCCAATGCAAAATGTGCATACCACTTGGATAGTGTAGGGCATGATACCAACAACTGTTGGGCTCTTAAAAACAAGATCCAAGATCTGATAGATTCCAAGGAGGTAGAGTTTGATGCTCCCGAAAAACCCAACGTGATATCCGCTCATATGCCAAAACATGGTCATAATGTCCATGACGTTATGGAAGATCTTCATGTTACCGCCGTTAATGAATTAATGACTATGTTTCCAATGATTAAAGTAAGTTTGATGAAAGCCGGGATATTCCCAGGCTGTGGAAAAGACTGTTACTTTTGTTCAAACTTGCAAACTGACTACCCACTGTTGAAATCAGGCATCCAACGCCTGATGGATACCCAAGAGATCCTCTTTCAGAAAACCCCTATTGCTATTATCACTCATGTTACTCCTATTACCTTTGATACTCCAATCAATGATATTGCTATAATAACCATCTCCGGCAACCTTTCCAAGACCTGCAAAAGGCCTGTTAAGATTATGCCTGATCCTAAGTTTGTGCCGCTGAAAATCACCATGTCGGGGCCTATCCCATATAAGTCCAACAAGACGATACCATGGAATTACGGAGGAGAGATCTTCTATCATGGGGTCAAATAGATCAAATCAGTCCAAGAGAATTCTGATGATGAAACCCCTGATATAGGGAATATTGCGGGAACGAGCAAGATAACTCGCAGCGGAAGGATCTTCTCTCCGGATATTGCTCCTCCACGGGCAGTCTTCGGACCCTCGAGAGTTTCTGTACCTGTCAAGCCATCTGTGCAAAGTCCGGTAATTGAAGAAATTAACGCACCCGAAGCTAGACCCTCTGATGTTACTACCAATAAAGGTAAGGGGATCCAAGAAGCACCTATCAGGACGAAGGCTCAGACTGTGGTTATCCCTGAGACCACCCAAAAAGAGATGGAAGAAATCTTAAAGATAATCAAGAAGAGCGACTACGATATCGTGGAGCAGCTAAGGCAAACCCCTTCAAAAATCTCCATGTTGGCTCTCTTACTCTGCTCTGAGGCTCATGCCAAAGCCTTGATCAAATTTCTGAAGACGGCACACGTGCCTCAAGAAACTTCTACGGACCAGTTTCAAGAGTGCGTGGCTAGCCTTACAACCGATAACGGTCTTGGTTTTTCTGATGCTGATTTGACCCCTAAGGGAAGAAAGCATAATGATGCACTGCATGTTTCAGTAGAGTGCAGGGGGACCACACTTGCTCATGTTCTGGTAGATACCGGTTCATCCTTAAATGTTCTACCAAAAAAGGCGTTGGACAGATTGGACTGCGAAGGTTTGACCCTAAAGCCCAGTAACATCGTTGTTAGAGCCTTCGACGGTTCTAAGAGGATGGTTCACGGAGAAGTGGACATTCCAATCAAAGTGGGTACAAAAATTTTCAACTCTACATTTTATGTGATGGACATCCGTCCTTCATATTCATGCTTGTTGGGAAGGCCATGGATCCATAATGCTAGGGCAGTCACTTCTTCTCTACACCAAATGCTAAAGTATCCAGTTCAGGGTAAGATCATAACGGTTCATGGTGAGGAGGAGTATATGATAAGTTACCTTAACTCCTTCCGATATGTGGAGTTAGATGGAGAATTCATAGAAACGCCTTTCTAACACTTTGAAGAGGTTTCTCCTAAAGTCGTAGTAGCAAAGACAATGACTGATGTGCCGATCATTTCCAAGCCTGTGTCTCGGATGGCATCCCTTAAAGATGCGGAGGTTGTAATCAAAGAAGGAAGAAGTACAGTGTGGGGGCAACTGCCTGATTTTCCTCACAAGACGAACAAGTTCGGACTAGGTTTTACTGCCGCTGGCCAGAAAGCTGTGTGTCGCTCCCGGGCTGGAGGACCACCCTTAAAAATCACTCACCATGGAATTCATGCCTTAGAAGATGATGATGAAGAAGACAACTTTGAAGATTGGATCTTTCCAACCATTGAAGGAGGATTAAGCAACTGTGAGGAGAAAGACTTTGTTCCTGTCACTTTCATCAATCAGTAATTTATCTTTGAACAATTTCCTGTTTGGTCTGTAATAATTAAACAATTCGTACACTCTTTTAACCTTATGCCTTACCCGGGGCATATAGGTCCATTTGTAAGGGTTTTGATTCTTCATTTTCATATGCCATTTTTAATGAATCATTGGATGTTTTCATCTATAAACTATTGTGTTCATTTTCTTTCCTTTTACATTTTGTTTTGTTTAAGGATGGCTATCCCGTACACACACCCACACTCACAAATTGCAGGTACCCATCCACTCTGGATTGCATGGGTGACTATTATGCTTTGGCCTTTGGTGACTCTGAAGATTTGGTCAATCATGCCGAGTACGAAGGTGATGAAGACTGTGAAGTGCCTGGAGAGTTAGCTAGACTTTTGCAACAAGAGGAAAGGGCTATTCTGCCCCATGAAGAATTGCTAGAGACTATCAATTTGGGAACAAAGGAAGATAAGAAAGAGGTTAAAGTGGGTGCCAACCTGGAGCCAAATGTCAAAGAGCGTTTAGTTCAGCTGTTGAATGAATATGTTGAGATCTTCTCCTGGTCCTATGAAGACATGCCGGGATTGGATACAGATATTATGGTTCACCGTCTCCCTACAAGAGAAGACTGCCCACCAATCAAACAAAAAGTCCGCCGAATGAGGCCCGACATGTCCGAAAAGATCAAAGCTGAAGTGATGAAACAATTCAATGATGGTTTTCTGGCTGTTACTTCCTATCCACAATGGGTTGCTAACATTGTGCTCGTGCCTAAGAAGGACGACAAAGTCAGAATGTGTGTGGACTACAGAGACCTAAACAGGGCTAGCCCTAAAGATGATTTTCCACTGCCACACATCGACATCTTGGTTGACAATACAGCTCAACACAAGGTATTTTCCTTCATGGATGGATTCTCGGGATACAACCAGATCAAAATGGCCCCCAAAGACATGGAGAAGACTACTTTTGTTACGCAGTGGGGTACCTTCTGCTATAAAGTGATGCCATTCGGACTGAAGAATGTCGGGGCAACCTATCAGCGAGCCATGGTAGCTTTGTTTCATGACGTGATACATCATGAGATTGAAGTCTATGTAGACGACATGATAGCCCGTTCACAAACAGAAGAGGAACACCTCGACCATCTGCAGAAGCTGTTTGTCAGGTTAAAGAAATATAAGCTCAGACTGAACCCTAGCAAGTGCACTTTCGGAGTCAGGTCCGGTAAACTTTTGGGATTCATCGTCGGTAACAAAGGCATTGAGGTTGATCCTGCTAAAGTCAAAGCTATACAAGAAATGTCTGCCCCCCACACTGAAAAGGAGGTTAGAGGTTTCTTGGGGCGCTTAAATTATATTGCAAGGTTCATCTCTCACCTAACATCAACTTGTGAACCAATCTTCAAGATGTTGAAGAAAGATCAGGTGGTTGAATGGAATAATGACTGTCAAGTTGCTTTTGATAAGATCAAGGAGTATTTGCTGGAACCTCTTATCTTGATGCCACCCGTCAAAGGAAGGCCTTTAATCATGTATCTGACTGTTTTGGATAACTCAATGGGGTGCGTACTGGGCCAACATGACGAGTCTGGCCGAAAAGAGCATGCCATTTATTACCTTAGCAAAAAGTTTACCGGCTGTGAGACTCGCTACTCACTGCTCGAGAAAACTTGCTGCACTTTGGTATGGGCTGCTCGCCGGCTAAGGCAGTATATGTTGATACATACCACTTTGCTGATTTCTAAAATGGATCCGATTAAGTACATCTTCGAGAAACCTGCTTTATCCGGAAGAATCGCTAGATGGCAAATGATCCTGACAGAGTATGATATCCAGTACACAACCCAAAAATATATAAAGGGGAGTGTACTAGCTGACCATCTAGCTCATCAAGCCGTCGAAGATTACCAATCTATGAGGTTCGACTTCCCTGATGAGGACATTATGACATTGGACAACATTGAAGGTAACAGACCATATGACGGACCTAAACAAGGATCCCGATGGACCCTGTACTTTGATGGTGCTTCAAATGCACTTGGCAACAGTATCAACGCGGTACTTATTTCTCCAGAAGGTTGCCATACACCTTTCACTGCTAGACTCTGCTTCAGCTGTACCAACAACATGGCCGAGTATGAAGCTTGTATCTTTGGTCTCAGGGCTGCTATTGACTTGGGAATCAAATCTCTTATTGTATTTGGGGACTCAGCTTTGGTTATCAGTCAAATCAAAGGAGAGTGGGACACTAAACATCCTAATCTTATCCCATACAAAGAACATGTCTTGACATTGTTGCCTCATTTCGAGCAGAATACCTTTGAGCACTTCCCGCGAGAAGAAAATCAGCTAGCAGATGCTCTGGCTACAATGTCTTCCATGTTTAAACTCAACTAGGATAATGAGGATCCCCAAATCACCATCGAACAAATGGACGAACCTGCGCACTGTCATGAGATTAATACCGAAGAAGTAGTGGAACAACCCTGGTTTCATGAAATCAAAAGGTATCTCCAGACTCGAGAATACCCTGAAGGAGCTTCAGTCAATGACAAAAAGTTCTTAAGGAGATTTGCTGCCAAGTTCTTCCTGAGCAATGGTATCTTATATAAGCGCAACCATGATTGTGTTCTACTTCGTTGCGTGGATAAGGTTGAAGCCGAGTTGATCATGACTGAAATACATAGTGGAACATTTGGCACCCACTTAAGCGGACATACGATGGCTAAGAAGATTCTAAGGGCAGGCTACTACTGGTCTACCACGGAAGCTGATTGTCATCAATATTCCCGTACTTGTCACAAATGCCAAGTCTATGTTGACAAGGTACATATTCCTCCAGTTCCTCTCAACATTCTGACAGCTCCTTGGCCATTCGCGATGTGGGGAATTGACATGATTGGAGAGATCAAGCCTACGACATCCAATGGACATCATTTCATCTTGGTCGCTATTGATTATTTTACCAAGTGGGTCGAAGCAGCTTCCTTTGCCTCCGTTACAAAGAATATGGTTGCCCGCTTCATCAAGCAGAACCTCATATGCCGGTATGGTATCCCCGACAGGATCATCACGGACAACGGTACAAATTTGAACAACACTGTGATCACCGCTCTGTACGAGCAGTTCAAGATTCAACATCACAATTCATCTCCCTATCGGCCAAAGATGAACGGTGTTGTTGAAGCCGCAAACAAAAATATCAAGAAGATCATTCAAAAGATGACAGTCACCTACAAGGACTGGCATGAGATTTTACCGTTTGCTCTGCACGGATACCGTACCACGACGCATACTTCAACTGGGGCAACCCCCTTTTCTTTGGTATATGGCATGGAGGCTGTTTTACCTATGGAAGTTCAGATTCCTTCCTTGAGGATTATGAAGGATGTTGGTTTAAGTGAAGACGATTGGATTCAGACCAAGCTTGATTAACTTAACTTGATCAACGAGAAACGACTTACTGCTGTTTGTCATGGCCAGACATATCAAAAACGGATGATCAAGGCTTTCAACAAGAAAGTCAGGCGTTAGGTATATCAAGTCGGAGATCTTGTAATCAAGCGGATCATCTTGCCACAAAGTGATCCCAGGGGCAAGTGGACTCCTACCTACGAAGGACCATTTGTGATCAAGAACATCTTTTCTGGTGGGGCTATGATTCTGACCACCATGGACGGCGATGACATGCCGCACCCTGCGAACGCAGACATAGTCAAAAGATACTACGCATAAATGACTCGACAAGTTGAAAACCCGAAAAGGAGACTTGGGCAAAAATGGGCATCTCGATGAATCGAAAACCCGAAAGGGCGGTTCAGGCAAAAATTAGGGATAAATAAAAAAAATTGTACACCCGACAAGTTGAAAACCCAAAAGGGCGACTTGGGAAAAGAAGGGTTTCACAGTGGACTGAAAACCCGAAAGGGCGGTCCAGGCAAAAGTTAGGGAATTAAAGTGTATGACTATGTCTCGTCGAATCACTTTAAGGACAATCTCTTTACGACCAATACTCCAAGCTTCTGATCAATCCAATCATCTGCGAACGAAGCAACGAATGGACAAGACACTCAGAGTTGTGAAGGCTATATCAGAATGGGAACCCCGTGGAATTGTTGCACATAGCCATCTCTCTTTGTATAAATTTTTTTTTCAATTTTTCGAAAACATTCTCTTACTAGGACGTTTGTCTCCTTTGTACAAAGATACTTACAAAAGTTAATACAAAGATACTTAAAAGTGCAGAAATTTGCTTGCCTTTCCTTTCTTTTTTACACTTATGTTTTATTTGAAAATGTCCAATGGTTTGTTAAATAGGCATGTGAATTTGAATATAATCACTGCTTATAAATAAAACAAAATAAGAAAGGATAATTACTGATAGGTCAAAAGTTTAGGAAAACGTCTTTAGGCTATTCCAGAAGAAATCCCCTACAGTATGTCATTCAGATCCTCAACAGAGCTAAAACCTTGAAGTATATATCCCTGGTGGAGTTAAATTTCAAAATTCCCATTAGAGTTAAGTTTCTAAAAACTCCCGATCCCCAGCGGAGCCAGAATACTCTAAACTTTCATCACCAACGGAGTCTAAAACTTCAAATCTTAAACCCCGGTGGAATACTATCCAACTTCCTCCGATTCACCAGCAGAGTTCTCCACAAAACAAGGACTCCCAAGTAGATTGGCATACAACCCAAGCTCCTGATTTCCCCGGTAGAATAAACACTCTCCCCACAGAGTTATTTCCCGATAGAACAAAGATTCTAGTTCCCGTTTCTCCATTTGAAGCCTCCCAGGTTTTAATTCCCCAGTAGAGGTCGTCGGATTTTTCCTTATTTCCCCATGAAAGTCATGAAGGATTCTCACATCCCCACAGAAGTTGTCAAGGTTTTGATAATCCCCGCAGGCTGCCAAGGATTTTCTATCCCCAACAATAATCAGCAAGGATTTCTCATCTTCAACAATCAAATATTTTTGGAATCCCCGACATCGGTCAAGGATTTACTTTCCCCGGCAACAGTCAAAGATTTCATTATCTCCAGCTATCAAGGATTTATTTTCCTCATCAAGGCGGCTAATCAGCTTACATGCGCATTCATTACATTCATATACCATGAACGTTTATAAGACACATTTTATTGCATCATACAAGGCATGCAATATAACTTTGTGTTCTAGCTAACATTTTACCCTTTCAGGATAAGATTGAAGAGCTATCTTTAAAAAATATTCAAAGAGTCAAGATACAGTATGGATACACCCCAGACACGACGGTCATTCCATTACTCATTCAGAATTTCAAGTAAAGATATAGTATGGATACACCCCATACACGGCGATTATTCTACTACTCCTTCAGACTCCAGCAATCAGATACAGACTAGATACGCTCCGGACACAGAAGCCATTCTATTTCTCATTCAGATTCAACTATCAAATTCAAATTCAGATACACTCCAGACACGGGAGTCATTCTGTCACTTATCCAGATCCCAGTTACAGTACAGATACACTCTAGACACAGAAGTCATTCTGCTACTCATACAGATCTCAACTTCAGATATAGTCCAGATACGCTCCAGACACGGTTGCCATTCTGTCACTCATTCGGAATTTATCCCCAGCACATAGATGCTCCATACACATATGTTTCTCTGTTACCCATTCAGAATATAGATACACTCCAGACACGGCAGTCGTTCTGATATTCATTCAAGAATCAAATACAGTTACAGCTCGGATATGCTCTAGACACGGACGCCATTCCCTTGCTCATACGAACCCAGTCTCCAGATACAACTCAGATACGGTCCAAATACGGATACCACTCTGATGTTCATTCTCCAGCAAGATTCTACCATTTCCAAATGGCATCTTTAAGCCCATTCCCTCAGCTACATTTTGACGAGTGCAAATTTACGGGCATTCTAGTGTCCAATCCTCTTTTACCTTCGAGTCACGAAAGACAAACTTGCCAATCTAACTCTTCAGGTTCAAGAAGATTGAACAGGGGAAACTGTTGTACCCCAAAATTTTCCCTCTCATTTTATCAACATTTCTCATCACAAGGCTCTTGGAACTCAAGATCAAGCTAGGGTTTGCTCTGCTCAAGACATCTCCTTGCACTGATGACCTAAACTAGGGTTTGAGTTTGCACAAGGATTTTTGGACCTTCAATGCTCAAATTGACTTTCATACTTCATATTGGACTCATAAGTTTGCCCATACCAAGTTTCAAGCCTTGAATCAAATTTTTGCCCAGTCAATTGGACAGTTGACCTAGAAATCAACTATATTAGGGAAAAAGTCAACTGTGGCCAGTTTACAGTCAAACCTCATGAATTTTGACCCACATCAACATTATGAACTCATATGAACCATTGGATCAAGTTTGGACCACAACTCCACACGAAATTTGATCAGATCACCAAAAGGGCAAAATGGTCATTTTTAGGGTTTTGACTGTACAAAGGCAATTTCTGACTTTTTGGCCTAGCCAATGGCAAATTAGGTTCAACCATGGACTCAAGGACTCAATGACATCACCTTGACTTATTCAACAAGTTCAAAAGATCTCAAATGAATGGGATTGACAGATGAATTTTTCAGTCAACTGATCAAAATTTGATTGTACACTGAAAAGTCAAACTTTGACTTTTTGGTCAAAATCAAGTGCCAAGGGTCATTTTTCATCAAGATGTGTCAAATTATGAAACTTGTTCATCAAGAAACCCAAAATTGCAAATTAGGGTTTAAAGTTGAAAATTTTCATAACTTAGAAATTTTCTAAGTTATGAAAATTTCTTAATCTTTCCTAACTTTGCCCCACATTTTCACCATGATGCAAATGGATTCAAAACAAACCTCCAACATGAAAGTTGCAGTCCTCCACAAAGTCTACAACGTTTATTCACAAAGTTTTCTCAAAAGAAGCTTGGATCTCAAGTTATGATTTTTGGAACAAGGGTCCCTAAAACTTTTAACTTAGTAAAATTTTGCCCTAGTTTAGGCAGGATTTTGACCTATCTTCATGGCCATTTTTCACATAGTTACACTTGGAGTCTCAAGTTGCATTTCAAAGATGTATTATATAGCATGTTGCAAGCTTTCCAAATTGTCTAAGAACTCCTCAAACACATTTGTGGTTAGGGAGAATCGAAGGCTTGAAGTTGGCAAAAACTCACTTTTCATCCATGGCATATTCATGTTCATGCAAGTTGCAATTTCAAGTCAGCATGCCTTACACTAGTTTACAGGCCTCTAAACCACTTCACAATCCATAATTAAATGCAAATCCATCAGTCTAAGCTTTTCTTTTGGTCATTTGGACATTATACACAAGATTAAGCCCTAAGTAGAAAAAGGCACATTTCCATTTTTGCCATAATGTGCTTTATGTCAAACCACTATCCCTTGAGCATTGGTCCATATCTCAGAGGGCCAAGAGCAAAGTATGCAAGCATATTTGATAGCCTGTACAGGCCTGTAACAACAACTTCCACATTCTTACTTCAAAAATAAGAAACTTGTCCAAAACCTTAGAACTTGAAAACCAACCAATACCAACTTATGCAAACAGTTTGAACATCTTTCTCACACCCCTTTGAGCTAGAAACACGATTATTTGAGCCTCTAAACACCCCATAGCCAGAAATCACATTCCTTTGGCAAAACAGGGCAGGTTCTGCAACTTGAGTTCCATAGCTCATTTGGCTCGTGCGTTTTGCCCCAAGTTGCTTCAAACACCTTCCATTCAACTCACCCAAGCTATCCCAAACCTCAAACACCAACTGTAACTCCATTTACAGTGTTCACCATTTTCATTTTGAGCTTGTGCAGGTTGAGTTCTATAGGCTGATTCAAAGACATTCAAGGCAAGCTAGCTATTGGAGAAGGTCAAGTGAAGTTCAAGCAAGCTACCAGACATCTCAAGCCTTGTTGAAAAGCACTACATTGCCCTACACGAATCCAACTGAAACAGGTTTTTCTCCACTTTCTATCTCTCTATTTAGGAACATTTAGCCTTAGGTTTATGAATAAAAAATATAGTGTTCATTGCCATGAAGTTGTACATATGCTCAGTTTTCATTTATATTAAGTGTGCTAGGAGAATTTCATTCATGAACATGTTGAAAAAACTAGGTCAGATTTTAGGGCCAGAGAAATTCTCTCTGGTCTTTGAGAGTTAAGATAAGTTGTTTATATGGTTGGAATCGTCTTGAAATTCTCTACAAGTTTGATGTTGTGAGTTTTTGCAATAGAGCTCATATGCAGGATGTCCAAGTTTGTACAGGCGCGCGCGTTTTTTTCAAAATATGGAGGTTGAAGATGAAGTGGTGGGCTGGGCTTGGCCTGACTCACTCTTGACACCCCTTTTTTTTCCTTTTTGCACCCCTGGCCCAATTTCTTGTATTTTTATATTTTTGCATTTTTGTTTTCATTTCTGATTTTGTTTATTTATTTCCAAATATAAAAAATGCTCAAAAATATTTTCATAAATTTTTTACATTTATTTGGCATTTTATTTTAATTTTTCTAACATGAAAAAGTATTTAAATACTTTTATATTATTTATTAAGACTTGAAAAATATATATAATTTATACTTTTATTTTTGTTCTTTATTTTTATTCATACTAAAAATATTTTCCTAAATATATTTTATTTTTGTACATATTTTATTTTATATTGTACATATTTAATTTGATTAATATACATATATAAATATATACTTTTTATTTTATTAAATACTCTAGAATAAAAAAAATACAAAATATTACATTTTTACTTTTATTTTTATTTATACTAAAAATTACTTTTTTCTAAGTATATTTTATTTTTACATATATTAATATATTTTATTGTATATAAATAATATAATGTATTTATTTTCTTAAAGAAATTAGGGTTTTACCCTTAAACAAATAAAATAAATCTTTTATTTATTCCTTTATTTTTTACATTAAATATTTTGCATACATCAATGAACAAAAACCCCTTTTTTGCATATTTCATATTATTTGATATATTTGTCTTTTTTTGTTTATTTAAATATTATCCATTTATTATTCATGCAATTAAATTCAATTTGGATGTAATAGTAAACTAGGGTTTATATTTCTTGTCAAATACCCCATTCAAAGATTGTACCCCCATCCCTATAATCATGTTGTAATAGCTTAGAATTTTAATTCTCGCACTTTACGCTTTCAATTATGCCATGATTAGAGAATTAGGATTTGTATGCAAAAATTCAAATCAACAAATAGTTTGACCTAATCAAAGACAAAAATGCATGAAAATCAAACACTATGCACACTTGCACCCCTAGGGTTACAATCCACTTGTTGCCTTCAAAAAAATGGGCCATGTTATGCATGTTGGGTACTTTGGCAAAACAAAAACAAAACAAAAGATCATAGTCCCTCGATGATGCTATCTTGGTTGCCTAAACAAAAATGATCAAGTCCCTCAAAAAAATTTACCAAAGATACTTGACATAATTGCTATCATGGTCTATACGAGGACCCGCGCCTGTCCCGTTTAACATCCTAACACAAGGTTGTTCACCAAATGCAATGGTGAAATAACACTATCAAAAGGGTTAAAAAACACATTAGGAAAGATCTTTTGGTAAAATAGGGTAGATAGCTCTTAGTTACTTGATCAAAAATCTTGCAAAAACATCCTTGCTATTTTCAAACACACTTCACAACACAATTTCAAAACATTATCCAAATCAAACTTTCAAACATTGAAATCTTTTCAAAAGACAAAAACACCTTTTGTATACATTCAAACAAGAATCATTACAAAGGTTGCCACCATGATGGCCTCTTTTCAAAACATCTTTCAAAACCACACACAAAGCACCATTTCAAACAATTGAAAAGCAAAGGCAAGTGATCTAAACAAGTAACTAAGAGCCCATGGATAACCATGGATGAAAAGGGTGCTTGCACCTTCCCTTTTCATAATCTACTCCCCGAACCCAAGAAAAAATCTCAAAGGTCTTTCCTGTGCTTTTTGGCCTTTCCTTAGGATAAAATAAAAAGTCGGTGGCGACTCTTGATAAACCGAAACATTTGTGAACACAAACGCAAAACCTCAAGCCAGTTCTCCCACCGTATCACATATATTCTTCATTTCCAATAGGCAATCAGGGATTCAACCTCTGAAGGTTTCCTCAGCAGTAGTCAGGGATTTATTTTCCCAGATGAAAACACACATTTCACATTCATACATCATAGCATGTACATACCAATGCATTTAGCATGATACCACAGCTGGTGAACATCATGCAACCATCTGCATTTTACTAACCCCTTTTCTCACAGGTAAAACATCAAGTTTACTATAAATCAACAACAGATTTGTACTGATACTTATTCCAGTGTTTACCAAGATTCCTCCAAATGGCATCTATAAGCCCATTCACCATCCATCTTCGAGTGCAAATTTCTGGGCACTCTAGTGTTCAATCATCTTTCACCTTCAAGTCACGAATGGCGGATCCGCCAATCTAACTCTTCATGTTTAAGAAGATTGAACAGGGGCAGCTGTTGCACCCCAAAATTTGCCCTCTTATTTATCAAGGAATCACCCTGGATCCTCAAGTTTTCTTTCATCCAATTCCAAGCCTTGAATTATCAATTTTTCCAAGCAAACCATTCACAAGGGCAAAATGATCATTTGCACACTGAGAAGTCTAACTTTAACTTTTGAATCAAAATCAAATCTCAAAAATCATATTTCATCAAGACATGTTAGAATATGAAGTTTATTTCGTCGAGAATTTCAAAAGTCAAATTTTACTTTGGAAAAATCAAATTCTAAATACTTTGAAATTTTCTAAGTGTTTAAGAAGTATGACGATTTCAGAACTTCTGAGCCAGTGTTCACACTCAACAAATTCTGGATATTCCCAAGGCGAAGTTTGGTCAGAACTTCTGGGCCAATATTCACAAGGGTTCAGTCAGAGTTTGCCAAGGTAAATCAAAGAAGATTACAAAGTGCGCTGCAAGCTTACTGGAAAGTCTGAAGGATCCTTCAGAACATGTTGAAGCCAGAAGATACAAGGATCAGAAGATTGGATGATATGCTGCAGCAGAACTTCTAATCCAGAGTTAAGCAAGGATGCAGAGTTTCACGTGGGAACTCATTTAATGCTCACAAACCGCCTCTGAGTCTTCACCCAAGGGATTTTCCCCACGTGTACCCCTATTGTATTGGGAAGATAAACTTTTGTGCAAAAGCATGCTAGGCCCAGGCGCTGTTTCTACTTTTCCTTAATTCACGCTGACAAACCCAGCTTAGGTGTTGCTAAATATCCCACTTGATACATTGAGTCATGCTTGTTTAAAGCTTACTTCAAGAGTAAGTCAGCTTCTGGCACATGATGTTGGCGCCACTTGATACCTCCAAATTACAAAACCTTTATCTATAAATAGAACACCATTGGACACTGAAAAAAGGTCCAAGGTCCAGATCCGAGTCCAGAAAAAATTGTGAAAGAGTTGAGAAAATTGAGAAAATTGAGAAAGAAAGCTTTGAACCACTGCAAAAATTCCAAGAACCCAGGAAACTATAAAAACAAACTACCAAAACCTTAACTTTTGATTCCTTGTGTTCAAACTCCATTTGTTCTCAAGTTTTCTTGATTAAAACCATCCACCTCCATCTCAAAAAAGGGCCAGTACATCATCCCTTGACTGTTCCAGAAGTTGCAAACTTCCATCCTGCTGAGTACGTGAAGAAGTTGCTCAGAACCTCACCAGAGTTCAGGAACAACTTCCTGTTCACAGAATCTTTTCCAGCTGCAAGGTAAGTTTCCTGCTGACTCTCATCATACTGATTAAGCTTTATCAGATTTTACATATTTAACACAATGTAAATATTCTGATTCCTGATGATGTACATATTCTGAAATTCATGCATCTGCCTGTCTAAGTAGAAGAAATCCCTGTTCAGAGTTTCATAAATAAATTAGAACTCATAATTAGGATCAGCAAATACATGTTGCTTCTGATTTGTGCTTATGATATTTCATGAAATTTGTCATAACTGTTATGTATGTAACTTTTGTTCTGTAAGAAATGATTAAGCTGTAGATATTCTGACTGGAAAGAAGAGAGGCAAAATTCTGACAGTTGTATCAGAACTTCTGGAAACTTAGTAGTTCTCAGAAGATCCAGAACTTCTGACCTTCACTATTTTTACTAACGATTGTTTCTGTTATGCAGCAAGCCAGAGTCAGAACTTCTGACCTCTTTAAATTTTCAGCATTTGCGCTGATTTTGTTTCCTTTCTCTTTTATTATTTTTGTCATCATCTATATTTTTTTATTAACCAGAAAACACCAAAAATATTTCATATTCACATGTTCTATTTTCTTTTAACATAAAAAAAGACAAAAAATATTTTCTTAAACAAAAACTTATTTCTTTTCTTAAATAAATAAGCATTTTACATTTCTTGTACATTCTTATCCATTCAATATGGTTGTAATAGTAAAATAGGATTTAATTTGCAATCCCCATTTGAAATTTGTACACCCCCATCCCCCTAATGACTGTAATAGCGTAGAATCTTTATTTTCCGTACTTTTATGGCTTTCATATATTGTTAGTAATTAGGGTGTGTATAACAAGATAAAACTAACAAATAGACCACCAAAAAATCAAAGACAAATGCATGCAATCAAACACACTCGCACACTTACACCCTTAGGGTAATTCCACTTGTTGCCTTACAAAAATGGCCATGTTATGCATGTGGGATGTCTTAGCACAAACAAATCGAAAAATACAAGATCATAGTCTCTCGATGATGCTATCAAAGTTGCCTTTCAAAATGATCTTAGTCCCCAAAAGGAAAGTGCTAAGTCATCTCACAACATTGCTATCATGGTCATACGATGACCCAATGCCCGTCCCTTCACATCTAAGACCTTTTGAGTAGGTAGATTGCTTTTAGTTACTTGCTCAATTTCAAAACAAACATCCTTGCTATTTTCGAAAACAATCACATACACTTTCAAAACAACTTCAAAGATATTTTCCAAACATTGAAATATTTTCAAAGGCTCAACACTTTGTATACATTCTTACGAACGAGAATCATTGCAAAGTTTGCCTAAACGATGGCGCCTTTTCAAAATACTTTCAAAAACCACACAAAGCAAAATTTTCAAACAAAAAAGCAAGTGATCTAGCGAGTAACTAAGAGCCCATGGAAAACCATGGATGAAAAGGGTGTTAATACCTTCCCTTTTCATAAACTACCCCCCGAACTCAAGAAAACATCTCTAAAGGTCTTTCCTGTGCTTTTTCACCTTTCCTTTTTGGATAAAAGAAAAGTCAATGGAGACTCTTGCTAACTGCAACATTTGCAAACACAAACGTAAAACCTCAAGTCAGTTCTCCCACCGTATCACAGATACCCTAAAAATTTTCCTCTTTCCAAAACTGATAAGATTCCCCAAAATAGAAAAAAGGAGAAACAGTGGGTTCCCAAGTCCAAGGTTGTAGTTTCATTGCTCACACCTCTCTCAGAGTATCATCCAAAGATGACTGGTACTTTGACAGTGGTTGTTCTAGACACATGACAGGTGTCAAGAATCTGTTGGTGGATGTCAAATATCATTCCACTAGTTATGTGAATTTTGGTGATGGAGCAAAAGGAGAAACCAAAGGTGTTGGCAAGCTTGACTGTTCAGGAGTTCCTAAGCTTGATAATGTGTTACTTGTAAAAGGGTTAACGGCTAACCTGATAAGCATAAGCCAACTATATGATCAAGGATTCAAATTTAACTTCTCCAAGGAAGAATGTCTTATGTGCAATGAAAAGAATGAAGTTATCATGGAAGGAACCAGATCTAAAGACAATGTTATCTATGGGTTCCTCAAGAGTTAAACCTCTCCTCAATATATGTTTTAGCCAAAGAGAATGAAGTTAAACTATGAAACTAAAAATTCGGGCACTTGCATCTGAAAGGCATGAAGGGAATTATATCTGAAGAAGCAGTGAGAGGGATTCATAAGCTCAAGATAGAAGAAAGAAGGGTATGTGGTGACTGTCAAATTAGAAAGTAGACTAAGTTGTCACATCAGAAGATTCAACATCTTACTATATCAAAAGTTTTGGAACTTCTTCACATGGACTTGATGGGACCTATGCAGGTTGAAAGTCTTGGTGGTAAGAAGTATGCCTATGTTGTTGTAAATGACTTTTCTAAATACACGTGGATAAACTTTATTAGAGAAAAATCAGAAACTTTTGAAGTGTTCAAAGATCTTTGTCAAAAAATTCAAAGGGAAAAGGAAAGCCATGTCATAAGAATAAGAAGTGATCATGGAAAGGAATTTGAGAACAAAATTTTTGCTGATTTTTGCTCCTCTGAAGGAATCATCCATGAATTCTCTTCTCTCATTACTCCTCAACAGATTGGGATTGTAGAACATAAGAATAAAACTCTCCAAGAATCTTCCAGAGCCATGATTCATGCTAAGAAGCTACCCTACCATTTTTGGGCTAAAGCTATGAATACTGCATGCTATATTCATAACAGAGTCACTCTAAGGAAAGGCACTTTAGCTACTTTATATGAAATATGGAGGGGAAGAAAATCAACTGTTAAATAATTTCATATATTTGAAAGTAAATGTTACATCTTATTCGATCGTGAACAAAGGAGAAAGATGGGCTCTAAGAGTGATGAAGGAATATTCCTGGGTTACTCTACAAACAGCAGAGCATACAGAGTTTTTAACTCCAGAACAAAAGTTATAATGGAGTCAATAAATGTTACTATTGATGATAGAGGATGTAATGTTGAAGAAGATGTCTCAGAAGATGTTGGAACATCTTTGCCTGATAGTCCAACTGAATCAAATGACACAAGTATTGATTCTAATCCTCCTCAAGAAGATCCCCAGCCTAGTCACATTAATAAAGGTCTTTTAATTAGAACTCGGAAAGATCATCCTAAGGAGCTTATCATAGGAGATCCAAACAAGGGAGTTACTACCAGATCAAAAGAAGGGATTTCAAACTCTTGCTTTGTATTAAAAATTGAGCCTAAGAATATCAAAGAGGCCCTAACATACGAGTTCTGGATTAATGCTATGCAAGAAGAGCTGGAACAATTCAGTAGAATGAAGTTTGGGATCTAGTTCCAAGACCTTAAGGGACAAAAGTGATTGGCACTAAATGGGTATACAAGAATAAATCTGATGAAAAAGGGGTGGTCACTAGAAATAAGGCAAGGTTACTTGCACAAGGATACACTCAAATTGAAGGAGTGGACTTTGATGAAACCTTTACTATTGTGGATAGACTTGAATCAATCAGACTACTGTTGGGATTTGCGTGCATTTTGAAATTTAAATTGTCTCAAATGGATGTAAAGAGTGCCTTCTTGAGTGGGTACTTGAATGAAGAAGTTTATGTTGAACAACCAAAAGTATTTGTTGATCCAAGTTTTCATAAACATGTTTATAAACTGAATAAAGCTCTGTATGGATTGAAGCAACCTCCAAGATCTTGGTATGAGAGACTGATATAATTCCTTGGGGAGAATGGATATAGGAAAGGTGGTATAGACAAAACCCTCTTTGTCAAAGAAGAAGAAGGGAAGATTATGATTGCTCAAATCTATGTTGATGATATTGTATTTGGTGGGATGTCAAATGAGATGGTGGAACATTTTGTCAAGCAAATGCAATCTGAATTTGAAATGAGTCTTGTTGGTGAATTAACCTATTTTCTTGGTCTGCAAGTTAAACAAATGGAAGAATTCATATTTTTATCTCAGAGCAAGTATGCCAGGAATATAATGAAGAATTTTGGGATGGAGAATTCCAGTCACAAAAGAACCCCTGCTCCCACACATCTGAAGCTGACTAAAGATGAAAAAAGAGTAAGTGTAGATCAAAGTCTCTACAGAAGCATGATAGGCAGTCTTCTATATCTCACAGCTAACAGACCAGACATTGCCTTTGTTGCAGGGGTGTGTGAATGATATCAAGTTGATCCTAAAATTATCCATGCCAACCATGTGAAGAGGATTCTTAAATATGTGAATGGGACAAGTGACTATGGAATGATGTACTCTCATGGATCAAATTCTGCCTTAACTGGTTTTTGTGATGCTGATTGGGCAGGACGTGCTAATGATAGAAAGAGTACATCAGGAGGATGCTTATTTTTGGGAAATAATCTCATGTCTTGGTTCAGCAAGAAGCAAAATTGTGTGTCTCTGTCCACTGCTGAGGCTGAGTACATTGTTGCAGGAAGCAATTGTTCTCAATTGGTTCGGATGAAACAAATGTTATCAGAATACAATGTCAAACAAGATGTAATAACATTATTCTGTGAAAATTTAAGCGCCATAAACATTTCAAAGAATCCCATTCAACACAGTAGGACCAAGCATATTGACATTCGTCATCACTTCATAAGAGAGCTTATTGAAGAAAATATTGTTGCTTTAGAACATGTAGCCACTGAGCTGCAACTGGATGACATCAATCAATTTGAGAATTTAAGAGGAAAATTAGGGATATGTTTATATGATGGTTTGTAGCAATTAAAAGTGTGTGGGAATATCATTAAAGTGATATTGCATTATTTGTGTTTCCAATAAATAAAAGTTAGAAAGCAATCATTACAAGATTGACTCAATTTGTTTCTCACACGCTACGAAATTTCTTCTCTCTACTTTCACAAACTCTTCATTCTCCTCCACAGTAAAAGGACCCTTGCCATTCTTCATCACCTTGCTCAAAAATTCTCAAACATGTCTCAACATCACACATCATCTTCCTCAAAATATACAAATGAAAATCTTTCTCTTGACAGAGTACTAGATGTTACTCCTTTATCAACGATCCCTCCGCTTGAGAAAAAGGTCAAGAAACCTAGATCATCACCAGCTAAGAAATCTAAAGTTGACAAAGGTAACTCTTCTACTGACAATATAACTGAAGAAGAAATTGTTACTGTTGATAGAAGCATCAAAAGGCTTGTGGACAGAGTATTAAGTGACGCTTTATTGTACCTAGGATTTCTACTCCCCTTGCTCGCATGCCTCCTTCTGCTGACAGAGGAAGTAATCCTAAAAATGATGCTGCTGAATCATCCAAGAATGATGTTGCTGATAGCAAACTTGAGAAGCTTGCTACCTCTGCCCTAAAAGAAGTGGAAGAAGAAAATGTAGATCAAGATGTTGAGGAAAATATGGAACAAAATAAAGAAGATGTTGCCGCCTATAAGGATGGAGAAGGTCAAAAGGCTGATAATATAGTCAATGTAGAAGAGTTGTCTGAAAATGAGCTCATCACTAATGTTGTACTTGGTATTGCTAGAAGGCTAAAGCCCCGGAAAGTGAAAGATGCAAGTATCACACTCCTTCCCAAGACAATCAAGAAGAAAACCATGTATGGACCCCCAAAAGCAGGAAGTAAAGTGGTCCCTCCGTCTAGCAAGAGAAAAGCTAGACTTGTTACCTCTACTGATGATGATGAGGAGGCTGTAAAAAGGTCTAAGAGTAAGAAGAAAGTTGTTCTAGTTGAGGAGACAGACTCTGAGTATAATGTCGAGCAATATGTCCAGGACATCTCTCCTATCAAAAAATCTGCAAGTAAGAAAATGTCTGTTAGGGTTCCTGATGCCCCACTTGACAACATCTCCTTTCACTCTGTTGGGAATGGTGAAAAGTGGAAGTTTGTGTATCAAAGAAGGATTTCCCTTGAGAGAGAACTAGGAGCTGGTGCTTTGAAATGTAAGGAAATCATAGAGCTGATCTCCTATGTTGGGCTGATGAAAACAGTTACCAGGTTTGCAAATTGCTATGAAACTCTTGTTAAGGAGTTTATTGTTAATATTCCTATTAATTGTGTTGACCATAAAAGTAAGGAGTATAGAAAGGTTTTTTTTAGAGGAAAGTGTGTAGAATTTTCTCCTGCCATTATAAAAAAAATTTCTAGATAGGTTTGAAGATGTATGTTGTGAGCTGGAAGTAACAGACAATCAAGTGTGTAAAGCCATTACTGCTAATCAAGTAAGTGAGTGGCCAATGAAAAACAAACTTCCTATCAGCAAACTGAGTGTGAAATATGCAATTTTACATAGGATTAGAGCTACAAATTGGGTTCCCACTAATCACACTTTAACCATCTCCATTGGTTTAGGAAATTTCATTTATGTTGTAGGAAACCAGAAACTTTTTTATTATGGAACTTACATATTTGATCAGACCATCAAACATGCAGGAACTTGTGCCATTAAGATGCTAATTGCTTTTCCTTCCCTCCTCTGTGGAATTATCCTAAATCAGCATCCTGGAATCCTAAGTGGAAATGATTTTATGTGCAAGAGGGAGTCTGCCTTGACCCTCCAATTTAAGCTCTTTTCAGGAAAACATGTCCTAGACATTGTTTTAACATCTGCACCTGCTGAAAAGACCTCCACCAAGGATGATATGATCAATGAATTAAAGGAAGCCTGCAAAGAATTAGATTATGTGATCAGAGTTAGCTCAACTAGAAAGCTAATTTTTGAAAAAATGATCAAGGACCTGCAAAAGGACAGCAACCTTGATGATATAGTGAGCTCTGAAGGTGAAAACTCCAGTATGGAAAGAAGTTCTGGTTCAACCAAGTCAACTGGTCCTGATGATAGTTAAACTACTTGATGTTTCTCTGAACTCTTTCTTTCTTTCTTTGGCACTTGCATGTGCTTGACATTTGAATCATATGGTATGTACCTTAATACTGATATTATCTTGATTGAATCCTTTCTTTGGCATATTATGACTAAAAAGGGGGAGAGAAAGTGAGTGACTGACTGACTAACCACTGACCTCTGACTGACCACTGATTATTGATTGAGGGGGAGCCTCTTGTCCCAGAAGATGTTTTGACATCTTCCTGTGCTAACATCTAACAGCTAACTGAATGTATGTTTTGATTACCTTGCTTATGATGTTGCCCTAATAATGCTCTGGTAATTGTGTTGTTGCTCTGATAATATGCTCTAATAACGTTTTAACCAATTTGCCAAAGGGGGGAGTTTGTAAGTGTTTGTTGGCAGCAATTTTGGTAAAACAATGACCTGCTAATGTTTTGCTAAATGTTTAAACATTTGGAGAAAAACTGTTTTGAATGATGTCAAAGCAGATGTTTTGACACCTGCCTACTGAACTGATCTCAGCCCAAAATCAGTTAAGTCTTTTGTTTCCTGTTTTCATGCGTGGCATAATTTAGGATTTGTGATCTATAGAATGCGAAAAATATGGAGGAATGTTTTTCAAATTGCATAATTTTATCTTGGAATGTTTTTATGGAAATATTCAAAAGATTTGAATATTTAAAGCTTCACATATATAAGGACTTGCTTCCTTATTCAAAGACAAGCAACTTTTGAAGAAGAATACTTTCTTTCTGATTAGAAGCCTAGGCTTTTTGTTCGTAATACACTCTATGTATTAGTTTAAATACTTGAGTTATTATTTGGTTTGTTAATTGTGTATCATTCATAAGCTTTTAAGCATTGAATAATTGAAGTGTTTCAAACTTATTAATTTTGTTAAGTTCTTCATTGTAAGTGATTGAAGGGATTTGAGGATGGCCTCATACCTAGGTGATTCTTAGGTAGAAGTTTAGCTTGGGTAGAGATTAAGTGATTAGATCGTAAACTGGTTGTTTACTGAGGGTCAATGAATTGATACTATTTAGTGAACTTGTCCCTGACTTGGTAGCCCCCAGAGTAGGTGTTGTTGTATACTGAACTGGGTGAACAATCTCTTGTGTTTTTACTGCTTTTTATATTACTGCACTTTACTTGCAAACAGATATTTGTGTCGTGACATCTCATTCGAAATCACATATCTGATACAAGAATTTTAAGTTCAATTGTTTTATTGTTGATCAAGTCTTAGATTTTATTCTTCAATGCCCAACAATTGTTGGTGTCATGTCCGGGACTGTTTGAATGGTAGGTGTGATACGGTGGAAGAACCGACTGTTATACTGGTTTGCATTTTGTATTCACAAATGTCGCGGTAAGCAAGAGTCGCCACCGACTTTTATTTCATCCAACAAAGGAAAAGGAAAAAGAACAGAAAAAAACCTTTTTTCGTGATGTTTCTGAGTACGGGGGGTAGATTATAGAAAGGGAAGGTGTTAGCACCCTTTCTATCTGTGATTTTCCACGGGCTCTTAGGTACTTTCTCATTTTGAAATTGCTTGTGTGTGTGTTTGAAATTTTTTTGTTTAACTTCATGGTAACCCTTGTATTTGTCCTCAAGAGTCTGACGAAGTTTGTTTTTGAAAATTGTTTTGAAAGTGTTTGTGAAAAAGTTTTGTTGTTTTGAGCAAGTACTTAAGATTTTCTACCTACTCGAAAAAATACAGTTCGTTCTCGTTTCCTTTAGACAGCGCTATCCTACTATTAAGGAGTAGGTAGCCCCATCGTTGGAGTTTTAAGGGACAAGTACGGTCACAAAAGCAATAGTTAGGAAACTTTAGTGATTACCCTAAAGTCCTAAAGATCTTTCCGAGACAACATCCGAATGGGTCATTTTTTATCTTTTGGGACTAGAGGACGACCACTAAAATTCCCTATGCTTCATGACCGCTTAACAAAGGCAACCGGAGTGGGGCAAACCCGTGGAGTGAGAATGTGCAAGTGTGCTTTTTTCATTTAATTATCTTTGCACAATTAGGGTTATCTACCTTTTAATCTTTGATTTATCTTTCGCATACAATCCTAATATCCATACATCTAGCAGTTTAATAGTTGCAGAAATTAAAAAGTGCGAGAAATTAAAGACCTAACTATTACAAGGCTTTTTGGCAGATACATAAATATTTGACTGAAAATAAAGATGTGGGAATTAAAACCCTAATTAATCTATTACAGACCTCGAAACAGTTACAATAATTGTAAATAAGTAAATACGCGCGAGACGAATTAAATCCGGGAATAAATCAGAAACCTAAGAATCTAATTAAATAAAAAAATATTTTTGTGTATTTTTTTACTGAGAAAATAATTTATTTGCAAATTAAACCTAATTTTTCTAATTAATTTTAATTAATAAAAAAAAATCAAGTTAATCTAATTAAACTAATTTACCTTCAATAAAATTAATATATAAAAAAATTCTAATTCTACATTTTTGTGATTTTATTTTTTCATGATTTTTTTGATTTGATAAAAAAAATGATTTTTGTTGTTTTTTGTAAAAAATAAATAATCAAATAAATAAAACAAAAGAAAATAGAAAAAGAAAGAAATTAGGCCTGGTGTTGTTAGTAAACAGGGGGTATGGAGTTGAATTTGTGAGAGGCCCGTGTTTATTGGCCCAAAGCCTGCACAGGATTCGGTGGATCTGGTCTTCAGGAGGTCCACCATGTGACTGCTTGCTTGAGGCGTCTGATCTGGGATGCAGACGATCCAATGGTGTGGATCTTGTGGTGCATGATAGGCACTTGGTTGCGTGGAGTATGGAATCCTACAAAGCGTGTTAGGAAAATAAATAAAATGCCTGGAACTGGGATCGAGCCCATGCCTTTCCCCTTACCAGCGTTACCCTTTGCCATGCGTGCTATTTTGTTTAGTTGTTAATATAATAACAAATAATAATATAATGGAAAGATACGCCTTATGTCTAGAAAACGCGCGTAATTTCAAACCGGCCAGTGGGAGTCAGCCACGTGATCACCTTCCTCCTCAGAACTGTTGTTTTAGGTATCAGCCTTTTACCTACGGACAAAACTGTCACTAAAGGCTATAGTGACTGTTTTTGTCCGTAGCTACATCCCTGCAAGATTCAAATCTAAAATACTAGCAAGATAAATCAAAACCAAAGGCATAGATCAATTTCAAATCATGCCCTGAGTGCATTGGTACCCACAATTTGGTTTGATTTTGCCTCTACGGGGAGTCCCCGATTTGGGACCTTGAAACCCTAACAATGGCGTCATGCTATTCTTGAACTTAAAACTCAATTAAACCATTCAGATAGCATTAAAACCTTATAATAAACATGAATGCATGATTAAATTTCATTGAAAATACGCATACACATGTAATCGAGAATCAAGAAAAATGGAAAGAATGAGTCCTGTATCTTACGATTCTGGGCGTTTTTATGGCTTGAGAGCGATTGGAATAGCTTTAATACACGCCCAGGAATTGATTGCTGGCTTTGAATCAACTTGAATTGCCCTCTAACTCAGAATTCGAACCACACTTTTCTTGTCAAAAATTGGAGTTTTTATGGACTTATGGAAGCAGTCTTTTCGTGTCCTCTAGGTTTGGCCTCATTGTGTATATGTATTAGAATGCACTAGGTCAAAAAAACAGATTGATTCTTGAACAATCATGGAGAAAAGATCTTATTTGTTCCTTGCATTATTTGTTTCCAAAACAAGCCAAATCATGCCATTCTTATTCCAATCAGCCTTTGCACGATTTGATCTTGATATGCCAGCATATATCATCTTCATTCAATGCCAAAATCATTCCAAAAGCAACTTATATGATTTATTTTGATTTTATTTGAATTTTAAATGAATAAATTCACAATAAATTAAATAAATAAGTTAATGAGGCATGGAGTGGTTTATGGGTCGTGGACCATGTTAGGAACAAGCTCCAAACTTGAAAAGATAGGCCCGTGTGGAGAAAATACCATTTTGGATATTGTTGACTTTGTGCAAATTTCCAAAAATGGCCAACTTTGACAAGGCACATCTCTCTCAATTTTGACCCTAAGAGGGTGTTCTTGGACTTTTTAGAAAGCTTAGGATGTCCTATAAACAACCCTTCTTGTTTCACCTTAATTGGATCTTCCATGTTCATGTAAGGAGCTTTGGCCCAAAAGGTGTTTTTGTTGACTTTTTGAATGGACCTATAATGTCTGAGCTTGTATCTTTTGATTGAGGCATTTCTTGAACTTGAGGGATGAAGAGAAGTTATAGGGAATTGAATTATCTTCAAAATGATCCATAGAGGAAAAATTTCTGATAAAGTATGAGAAAGTTATGTCTGGTCAAAGTTTGGTTGACTTTTCCTATAGAAACCCTAATTTAGCAACTTTTGAGTTTTGATGAATTTGGGGAATTCCTTGAGGAATCATGATCAACCCTTGATCAAATGATGGATGTAACTTCAAAATGTTGATGTTGACCAAAAATATTGAAGTTTTACTGCATGTGAGTCACAGTTGATTTTTGACCTAGCATAGTTGATTTTCAGGCATTTGAGCAGTTGACTGAGCAAACTTCTTGTGCAAGGCATGAAACTTGACATGGATGATCTTGAGAACATATTAGGGCAATGTAAACCATTTAGGACCCTTGGAACTCAAATATCTTGATGAGGAGTGAAACCCTAATTTGAGGCTCATTGTCTTAGGAGGAGGATTTGTCTGGTCAATCCTTAGGCATCCTTTGGCAAATTGAGGACTTCAATGATTTTATCTGGTGTGAAAATGGGAGGGAAAATTTTGGGGTGCAACAGTAGGCACATATTTCCTTGTGATTATATTTTGGAGAAGACGTATTAGGATTTTGTGGAGGATCCCTTAGTGAAACGAGCTCGACTTTCAATAAATGTTGCAACGCTTGTAAAAAGGACATACTAATCTTGGTGTATTGTCTTAATGGAGCATTCGGTCTTTTCTGATTAACTTGTTGTTGTTGTCGTTGAGTAGAAGTTGGATTAGAAATTAACACTGCACTTACTGACTGATGACGGTCCTTCTTAGCATGGCTCATTTGCCCATACACAACATTAGTTTCCTTTTTTCCAGAAAATGGTTTTTTCATAACATTAGAGGTGGAGCCCATTGGTATCTTCCCGCTTTTAATCCCGCTTTTAATCCCGCTTTCAACCCTCTCACCAGTCAAGATCAATTAAATGAATCCAGATGATGAACTACCAATCAGCAAGTTGAAGAATGGAACAGTCAGTATTCCCATAAACATGTATACCAACTCTCTATCAGTGAGAGGTGGTTACACCCTGCCTGTCAGATGTCTCCACTTTTGGGCGTACTCTGTGAAGCCCTCATTTGAGCTCATGGTCATGCCTTGCAATTGCATGCGGGTTGGTGCCAAATCAGCATTATATTGGTATTGGCGGTAAAAGGCAGCAGAAAGATCTTCCCACGTATGGATGTTTGTTCCCTCCAGTTGGTAAAACCACTCCAACTGTGTTCCAGATAGACTCTCTTGGAAAAAGTGCACCCATAGTTTCCTATCGGTGGTGTGTGGTTGAATTTTTCGGACATATGATCTTAGATGAAGCTTCGGACATGAGACACCATCGTACTTGGCAAAGATAGGGATTTTGAATTTGTGGGGAATGACCACCCCAGGAACCAAACCTAAATCCCCAAAGTCCAAGCTAGGCATTGCTTGGATTTCTACAGCCTTTAGTATGTCTTCTAGTTGCTTATAATTGTCATCGGCCGGTGGGTATTGCTCATCGGAATAATCCTCGTCTTCAGAAATCTGATTATTACCACCCCTAGTGCGGGTGCTTCTAGAATATTCATCTTGATTATCCTCCTCCTCAGAGTAAACCTCTTAAATTTAAACTTGTCGGGCAGATCCTTTGAACCTCTTGCCCATGTTGATAAAAAATTTCTTCTTGGTCTTCTTCTTCTTCGTGACGAGAAGCGCCATCATTTCTTGTTGGCCTTTTACTAAGTTGAGAAGAGTCTCTTGGAATTGAGTGTGTTGAGTCTACAAGTCCTTGACGTTTTGCTCGAGATCCATCTTATACTGAAATAAATAGTAAAAAGATGAGGAAACCTATGTTGGAAAACCTGCTTATGATATGATGCATGTTATGCGGATGCAATGTTTTCAAGGACTTTAAGGAATTTAAATTTTCTAGACAAAAAGAAGACAAAAAACATCAATTGCATTAATAAGTTCCATAATTACAAATGCCTATTGGGCTTACAATGGGAAAAAAACAAAAAAAGGTCTTAAAGAGACAACAAAATAAACTCCTAAAATGAAAAGACACAAGTCTCCCACGAACGCATCCTCTTTGGTGCAATATAGGCATTTAGGCTTCGCTCCTCGTGAAGTTTCCTTGGGAGCTCTAACACTTTATTCCCGCTCTCATAAAATTGAGCTTCAAAGGTGTCTCTTTCTCCCATGAGTTGAATCCACGATCTCTGCAATTCCTCGAAGTCGGTAGGCATGTCAGGATGGAGAATGGTATAAGGAACATCCCCTTTGGCAACTGGTTCCATAATCACAGGTAGGATAGCTGGATACGACATCATGAGACTTTGAGCACGAGATCACACCCGTTTGAGATAAGGCTCCAAAGGAATAGAATTCTTATGCCCCAAAGTTTTGCTATCAACCTTGTTTACCATGCCCTAAGCTTGTACAAACCTTTGACGATAACTTTGTGCATCATTCTCGTAGTCGAACATAATTCCTTAGACAAGCGCGTCATGAGGGCCATACCTCCGAGCATAACCAAACTGCCGTAGATCCAAGGAAGGATTATAAGTAATACATCCCCTAATTCCAAAGAGTGGGACATTAGGTAATTCCCCACAGCGGTCAACGATGGTAACTGTAGCGGTAGAAATGTTCAAGACTAAGCCATTGGATTGACTAGACTTTATACAAATCAAAAATAAAAATTGCCACCGTGCTTTATTGTTTCCAAAGGAATGGGAAAAGAGCGAATAACCCAAAAAAGGGGGAAAGATTCAAGGTAAAAGGGTTGGTTATGCAAAGGGAAGTAATTAGCACCCTAAACATCTACGGTACTTCGCAGGAACCTCTTTGTAAAATCTGTATATTTTGGCTATAAAAATGTGTTATATATAAAATGGATGGTGGAGGTGAGAAAAGATATATTTTTATGATTTTTGCACCCACCGCGGTTGCGAACCTTTAATGCCTACGTACCACCTTTCGTGCAATAGGGAATCAGGGTACACGTAGTTCCTCTTTTAAAAATTTAAAACACAAATGTGTTGGTTAATTTTATGAGATAAGACATCATCGTCATTGTCCGTGTGGAAAACATACTTACTACCCACAATCATGAGAAAGGAGAATTTGCATCATCTCAAAGTGGAGGATATGGCTTGGATTTTAAAATCAACAATTCCTCACTCAACACCCAAGTGGAAAATATCTCTCTTCACTACATATTATAGAAGTATAGTTGTTTGCATCACTACAAGGATTGACAAGAGTCTAATCTTTTTTTAGAAAAGTTTAAAGATAAAAAAGCCAAAGTGGAAAAATGGTTTGAAATGAGATTGATTGACTTTTAGTCTTCTCACAAAAAAATGTCAAGGTATTATTAAATTGATTGAAGTTTATTTATGAAAATGTTTTGAAAATGCATGGACATAAGTCCAAGTTTATTATGAAAATGTTTCAAGTTTCAAAACAAGAAGAGTTTTTCAAAAGGAGGGAGAAGATTTTTGAAATTAAAGAAGATGGGAGGAGATGAAGAGACTATCCTAAAGCATAAGGTAAAAGCTATGGATAAGAACCATCTAACCAACAAGAAGCCAATACTTGACATTATGAGTCAATATAGAATTCCCATTTTTCGGATCGAAACCAAGAAAGCAAAGATACTAGACCTCTTGGGAGAACCAGACTTCAAGTGTATTAAGTCTTCGCAAAAATTGGGCAGAGTAACGGCTGTATACGGGTGAATTCCAGATTACAAACAAAGTATATAATCACAATAACCTGCACACAAAACAAACAAACAACCCAATGTCTTGAGGTAAACCTCAAGAACTCCAGACAAAATATGAATTAAGGTCACAAGGTCTCCAATATAGGCCAAGGTCTCTAATCCTAAGTCCAAGAAGTCCAATACTTCATAATGCCAAGGATAGTAACCAAGTAGTCCAAGTATCATTAAAGATTTTTATGGTTCATGTTGATTATTAAGTGTCTTTAAAAAGAAAAGAAAAGCTCAAGTGAGCAAAATAAAAATGACATAAAAGTAAATGCTCAAGTGAGCAAAATAAAAATGGCATAAGAATAAATGCTCAAGTGAGCAAAACAAAAATGGCATGAAATGTAAATGCTTAAATTAAATGGTACATAAGGCATAAAAAATAAAAGCATAAAGTAAAGTCAATTGTTAGAAATTAGTGGTTAGTTGGATGACCATCTTGAAACTTGCATTTGGAACTCATTAGAGGATTGGTATAACCAAAGCCTCCACACAACAAGTTGCATTTGCTTTTTGTCAAGTATATCATCCATTTTGGAATCCTCAAAAGTAACATTTAATGATCAACGATGTTTAAGTGATCTGCGTTGACCAAAGGTGTTGTCGATCCATTAGAGGATTGGTAAAACCAAAGCCTCCACACAATGAATATCAAGGTTATTGTATCAAAGATATCAAATTAACATACTTGGGCTTGCAATCATAAGTTTGGGCCACGAATGATCATTTATTCGAATCGGGACAAAATTTAGCGCTATGTTAAGCAATCATAAGTGGACTTATGTAGAAGTCGCACCTAATTTGAGGATGGTCAATAGCAATTTATGTACTTCATGTTTGGGTCAATAATATAGAGATCACCATCCCTTAACATGTAGCACAATTAAAAAATAAATGGATAAGATGAAGAGGGAGGGGAATGATAAGCTAATTTGGATCACCATTTCAAAATTATTTCATCTTTAAATTCAACCACTCCTCTAGATGGATTAAAGCACTAAACATATCATTAATCCAAAACACCAAAAATGAATTAAATAATTCACTCTTAGGTAGATTTGAATTGATGAACATTTATCCAACTTCATCTACATCACAAAGTCCATTGAGTTTAAAGAGAAATTGGACATTTAAAACTGCAATCCAAACCAACAATCAAAAGGAGTGAGTAGAAAAAGCATTTTGGATCAAAGATGCCCCAAAACAAGGCAAAAAAAATGCATTATGTCCCTGTGTAAATCGATTGCACTACTATGTAAATCGATTTACACAGTACAGTTTTCAAAAAAATGTGTGAAATTTCTTCTGTGCAATTGATTGCACTGTTACTGCAATCGATTGCACGCTGTTACAGGCAGCAAAACAACATTTTAAAAGGCCAAATTCTTGTTCAAACTTTCCATCAAATACCTAATGATCATGGATCCAATTGAGCATGAAAATTCCATCAAATTATGAGAAAATAACACCATTAGAATCACAAAATAATGCTCAAAGAATCAAACCCAAAGATCAACAAGAGATCACATTGTGAAAGATGAATTATCCAACTTACCAAAGGTAGATCTAGAGAATTATCAACACAACTTCAAGAATTTGCTTCAATTCAACCACAAGAATCAATTGCTCAAGCTTGGATGTAGAGAATTGATGGAGAAAAAGTGTTTGGATGAAGGTTTAGCTCAAAGATTAGTAAGCTTCAATGCAAAGCTTACTAACTTTTTGAAAATGGAGCTTTGAGTGAATTTGGTAGATGGAGAGAATTGAGAGATTTTTTAGCAAGGTGGATTTGGCTATCAAAAGCATGAAATTTGAATGAAATGAGGGCTCTATTTATAGAGTTTAGGATTGGGATTAGTGGTAATTTGGTAATTGATTCTTGGAGCCAAAATTTGAATTAATGATAATTCTTTCAAATATTAGAGCCAAAATTTGAATTAATGATAATTCTTCTTAAAAATGAAAGATTGGCACTAAAATTTGAATTAATGATACATCTTTCAAAAATGAAGAAAAATTGGAGCAAAAAATTTGACAAGTTTAAAATTGTTGATTTTTTTCAAATTTTCACGTTGTGCAATCGATTGCACTATAGTGCAAATCGATTTGCACAATGTCTTTTTTCAAAAATGGCACAAAATGCACTATGTGCAATCGATTGCACTCTAAGAGCAATCGATTGCATCAGTGAAAAAAAATGAATTCTTGTTAATTTTTCCTTTGCAAAATAGAGATTTTAGGAGAATAATACCAGAAATCCTTATTTGTCAGATGCTTCGACTTGGTACCTACAAAACAAAAATATACAAAGACAAAGACAAATTTTTTGTTTTGTATTTTGATTAGAAGTTAGTCAATAACACATATACAAAATACACAACCAAGGTGCTTGGAGATTCCTCAAGAGCAAACTTAAAGATAGGAGATAGAAAAAGAGGAACAACCAACCCTAATGTGATCTTGTTATGAACGAGTTGATATGATATGATAGAGGAATCTTAGGGGCAAAAATTGGGGTACAACAGTAACATCCTCCAAAGATCGGGAACACCAATGAATATCCCAATGAGAGAGCGACTTCATCCTTTGAGACCACCTCAAGCCTTGTTCGTTCTTAAAAACAAATCGAGGAAGGTGAAAAATAGACCACCTAGATAGCAATGGTATGTAACACATAAGAATCCCTCTTCTCCTCATGGTACGAGTGTGAAGAGAATGCAAAATGTCTCCGAGCAAGGTAGGCACCGGGTTACGAGAGAGGAAAATTTTGACTGCATTCACATCTATAAGTTGGTATAGATTAGGGAACAGTACCAAACCATAGATTAGGAGAGCCAAAAATTCTTCAAAAGCTTGCAAATCCAAAGATCCTGAAAACAGTTGAGCCTTCTCCAACAAATATTTAGCTAGAAAACCCTTGACTTCGCTCCTTGTTTCCCAATTAGCTACAATGTCAGACTGTTGCAAATGTAAGGTTGATGCAATCTCCTCAGATTGTGGATCTTTCTCAATAATGATGAAGGGTATTTGATCAATAATAGGTACTCCCAATATTTGAGAGAACTCTTACATTGTGGGCACCAATTGATAATCAAGAAATGTGAAACAATGATGTTTAGGCTAAAAGAATTGAAAGAGCACATACACCATGTCTTCTTCAAAGCTTGAAGTAACCAGGTTGAGAAGTCGAGCATATCTCTTGATGAATGGAGAATTTTCAGGGACCCTTGATGCTAACTCTTTGAGTTAAGGAGGTACTTTTACAAGGTTAATTCGGATGGTATTTCTGCGAGTGGAAGCCATATCCTACAAAACAGAACAAAGATGAATCCCTAGGTCCTTGAAATGGTTAGTGAAAATGCTATGGCATGATGTCATGATATTATGTGCAAGTAATCATATACAAGCAAAGCAAACAAGTACTTAGGTTTAGGCTTGCATGGGGTTTATAGGTAGTACCCTCTTGAAGTTTTAGTTGGTTCAACCTGTCCTAAAAAGTAACTGGGTTCTAGAGAATCTCAATATCATTGATCTTTCTTCATCGGACATTGTTTCAACGCAAGCCTCTGTTTTGGCCACAGAAATATCCCGAAAGTCCGATCTTAAAAATGAAAGATTGGCACTAAAATTTGAATTAATGATACATCTTTCAAAAATGAAGAAAAATTGGAGCCAAAAATTTGACAAGTTTAAAATTGCTGATTTTTTTCAAATTTTCACGCCGTGCAAATCGATTTGCACAGTGTCTTTTTTCAAAAATGGCGAAAAATGCACT
Organism: Vicia faba; assembly: GCA_948472305.1. Classification (NCBI taxonomy): domain Eukaryota; kingdom Viridiplantae; phylum Streptophyta; class Magnoliopsida; order Fabales; family Fabaceae; genus Vicia; species Vicia faba. The sequence goes on along the minus strand of OX451740.1, from coordinate 230,462,799 downwards.
ATGTGCAATCGATTGCACTCTAAGAGCAATCGATTGCATCAGTGAAAAAAATGAATTTTTGTTAATTTTTCCTTTGAAAAATAGAGATTTTAGGAGAATAATACTAGAAATCCTTATTTGTCAGATGCTTCGACTTGGTACCTACAAAACAAAAATATACAAAGACAAAGACAAATATTTTTTTTTTGTATTTTGATTAGAAGTTAGTCAATAACACATATACAAAATACACAACCAAGGTGCTTGGAGATTCCTCAAGAGAAAACTTAAAGATAGGAGATAGAAAAAGAGGAAGAACATACCCTAATGTGATCTTGTTATGATCGAGTTGATATGATATGATAGAGGAATCTTAGGGGGGGAAATTGGGGTACGACAGCTGCCCTTATTTAAGTGTCTTCTATCCGGAGATACGAAGGTTAAAAATCTTCGTGTCGACGTGATTGAAGATACTTAAATATAAAACAATCCCTATTTTTGTCCCTAAGATGCCATGCAATGCTTATGATTATGAATGCAGATGAACAGTACCATAAAGACGCAAAGTATCACTGGGGATGCCACAAAAATGGAGAAACAAAGGAGCAACCCCACCAGGAAAATAAATCACTGGTGGACCCAAAAGAATTTAATCATAGAGGAAGATAACAAGCATCGACGTTCACTGTCGATGGTCTACCAACGTTCACTGAGGGTAGAAAGAGAAAATAACATATCATATCACCGCCGTTCACTGACGATGAACTATCAACGTTCACTGAAAATAGAAAAAAGATAACAAACACCGACGTTCACTTCCGATGTACTACCAACATTCACTAAAGGTAGAGAGAAAATATCATATCACCGCCGTTCACTGATGATGAACTATCAACGTTCACTGAAGATAGAAAAAAGATAACAAACACCGACATTCACTGCCGATGTACTACCAACATTCACTGAAGGTAGAGAGAAAATATATCATACCACCGCCGTTCATTGACGATGAACTATCAACATTCACTGATGATAGAAAAAAGATAATAAACACCGACGTTCACTGTCGATGTACTACCAACGTTCACTGAAGGTAGAAAGAGAGAATATCATACCACCTTCGTTCACTGACGATGAACTATCAATGTTCACTGATGGTATCAAAAAGATAACAAACACCGACGTTCACTGCCAATGTCCTACCAACGTTCACTGAAGGTAGAAAGAGAATATATCATACCACCGCCGTTCACTGACGATGAACTATCAACGTTCACTGATGATAGCAAAAAGATAATAAACACCAACGTTCACTGCCGATGTACTACCAACGTTCACTGAAGGTAGAAAGAGAGAATATCATACCACCGCCATTCACTGACGATGAAATATCAACATTCACTGATGATAGAAAAAAGATAACAAACACCGAAGTTCACTGCCGATGTCCTACCAATGTTCACTGAAGGTAGAAAGAGAATATATCATACCACCACCGTTCACTGGCGATGAACTATCAACGTTCACTGAAGATAGCAAAAAGATAACAAACACTGACGTTCACTGCCGATGTACTACCAACGTTCACTGAAGGTAGAAAGAGAAAATATCAAGTTATCCAAAAATACTGGCGTTTTACCTAGAACGGGTCTCAACTTCTTCTTTAACCAAGGCATTCTGCCTGGAAAGGGTAATATGTAAGTTGTCACAAATAAAGAGACTTCCACTTGCAAAGATTTCACAACGAGCAATTTCTGTGAATTTGAAAGTCTTGCCATCCACTGGCGTAAACTGACGGCGGACTGCAAACTAACCACTCCTAGAGGAAATAGCAAAAAAAAGTTACGTTGACTTGTACAGGGAAGCATGAGTTCCTCAAATAAAGAGACCTATTGCTTGTTATCATGGAGGATTGCAAAAAGAAACAACTTTCTGGGGATATAAATATGGCTTCCTGGGGAAAGAGATATGATTTCCTGTTGAAAGAGATATGACTTCCTGGGGAAATACCACGATATTCATGCTAAGGAGATAAAGTCTTCTCGTGCAAAATAAATGCACCAACCAAAACTTGAAGTTCTCAGAAATCCAAAGTAAAGTAATATTGCCGGGGGATCACATATCCAAATCAGAAATAAACTGGAGCAAGACGGTCAATGCAGATACCTCCTTTGAGAAATAAACTCAAGAGAGAAGACCAAATCCACCTAAGCAAGGAGCGCTGCAGGAAGGTTAGAACACAATGTCAATGAAAAATGATTTGTAGCAATGCATGATGTATGTATGAATGTATGAGTGATATCGTGCATATGCTGGTAAAAGGATACATAATCAGTACAAACAAACAAAACCGCCTCAGGTACTAACAACATTGGGCTAAACTTCAACCAAAAAGATCAATCCAAGAAAGGTAAAAGCAACTGCGGAAACCAAACCTATTGCTTTAACTTCACTGAGGAGAAATATAATCCGGATGTGGCCAAATCAAACAGACACCGGGATAGAACATCCTTCTTCCGGTTTCATCGGAGAAAAGGGTTTCCAAAAGCAGCATGCCTACTAGAGATTGCAAGATCAACCTCAAATAAAGCTGACTGACGCTGAAACAACCAAGCCTCACTGGGGGATTCAAGCCTACCTCCCTGGAGAAAAAAATGCGGACTGAAACTTTCATCACGAATACTCATTCCAACAAGGGATGCCCCTGGGATAATCTTCCCGAGAAATCAAGAAGTCAACATTAATGCCAATACTGCAAAAAGAGCGACATCTTAGCACACCAAGGGAATAAAACCTTTCATCATACGAGGGAAGACTTCGCTGGGGAATCTGGGACAGAGGCTTCTGACCATGCAAACCCAAAATCAGAAGCGAACCAAGACTTGATTAGGGATAATGGGATCACAAACCCAAGACTCTATATCGCACCCACTTATATCGTCTTTAACCATCTGAGAAACACACAAAGATTACGTACATACCAGTAAAATGACCTGAGAAAAAACTTCATGAAGGAAGTAAATCTTCTTAAAACAACCAGAGTTTGTTCATTCCTGGGATCACAATTCTTGTTGTCATTGTTTCATCATAAATCCCAAAGTAAATTGAATTGTGAAGTTCTCCCTTTTTTGAAAAGTCAATTTTGCTTTTTAATCTTTTTGCTTTAAAATTTATTATCAGTAATAAATGGAGTCTTTGCAAGCTAAATAAAAATAAGAACATAGAATTTGGGTAAAAGCTCGAATTTCATTAATAGAGTGGTAGTCTGCGAATGGAGAGACTCCGTGGATGATTACAAAGTTTGGGAAATGGTAATATATAATGGAAAAGATACATTGAGATACAATGACCACTATCCTCCCTAACAACTTTTGAAGTCTTGAGTTGCAGCTTTTGTTGAAGTATGGTGAGGATCCGAGAAGATTGTTGCTTCAACGATTAAGTCTTGTCTGACGTAGTTACTTGCCAAGAAAAAATCCCTAACTTTTGCCTAAGCTGCCCTTACGGGTTTTCAACTTAGCGGGAAATGTATTCTGTTTATGTCTCTAATTTTTGCCTGGACCGCCCTTTCGGGTTTTCGGCCTACCGAAACGCTCCTTTTTGCCTAAGTTGCCCTTTCGGGTTTTCAACTTAGCAAGATGTTCTTTTATTTATTTAGGCGAAGTATTTCTTGACTGCGTCAGCATTCATGGGACGTGGGAACTCCTCGCCATTCATAGTTTCAAGAATTAATACACCACCAGAGAAGGCTTTCTTGACAACATACGAGCCTTCAAAATTGGGTGTCCACTTGCCCCTAGAATCAGTGTTGAAAGACATGATCTTCCTGAGCACGAGGTCGCCTTCTCTGAATTCACGAGGTTTAACCTTTTTATCAAATGCTTTCTTCATTCTTTTCTGATATAACTGCCCATGACATAAAGCTGTCATTCTCTTCTCTTCAATCAAATTCAATTGGTCAAACTTGTTCTGGACCCATTCAGCCTCTGTCAACTTGGTTTCCATTATCACACGCAACGAGGGAATCTCTACCTCGACAGGGAGTACAACTTCCATTCCATATACTAGGGAGAACAGGGTTGCTCCTGTTGAAGTGCGAACAGATGTTCGATATCCATGCAGAGCAAAAGGGGGCATTTCATGCCAATCCTTATAAGTAACAACCATTTTCTGGATAATTCTCTTGATATTCTTATTAGCAGCTTCAACAGCCCCATTCATCTTTGGCCTGTATGGAGATGAATTGTGATGGAAAATCTTGAATTCTTCGCATAGTTCAGTCATCATCTTATTGTTCAAATTCGAGCCATTGTCAGTGATGATTCTGCTCGGCACACCATACCGGCATATAAGATTATTTTTTATGAAACGCACAACCGCCTATTTTGTAACATTGGCATATGAAGCAGCCTCTACCCATTTGGTGAAGTAGTCAATTTCTACCAAGATGAAATGGTGTCCATTCAAAGCTTTGGGTTCTATCATCCCGATCATGTCAATACCCCACATAGAGAAAGGCCATGGGGAGGAAATCACATTGAGAAGTGTCGGAGGCACATAGACCTTATCTGCATAAAATTGGCATTTATGGCACTTCTTTGCAAATTTGTAATAGTCAGATTCCATTGTCAACCAATAATAACCGGCCCTTAACATCTTTTTAGCCATCGAATGTCCATTAGCATGAGTGCCAAATGAACCTTCATGAATCTCATGCATCAACATGTCTGCTTCGTGTCTATCCATGCATCTGAGCAAGACCATGTCATAATTTCTCTTGTATAACACATTTTCACTGAGGAAGAAACTGCCTGCCAATCTTCTCAGTGTCTTTCTATCTTTCCTCGACGCACCAATCCTGTATTCCTGAGTCTGAAGAAAATGCTAGATGTCATAATACCAAGGTTTTTCATCTGCTACCTCCTCTGTTGCAAACACATGAGCGGGCCTATCCAGCCGTCGAACTGTAATTCGGGGTATATCATTTCAAGTATTCACTTGGTACATGGAAGCCAGAGTTGCCAGATCATCCGCCATTTGATTTTCATCTCTAGGAATGTGATGGAATTCAACTTTATTGAAGAAGGGTAGTAATCTTCTAGCATAGTCTTTGTAAGGGATCAAGCAAGGGTGACGAGTATCCCATTCTCCTTTAATCTAATTTATTACCAAAGCTGAATCGCCATACACATCTAGAATTTTGATTCTGAGATCAATAGCTTCTTCAAGACCCATGATGCAAGCCTCATATTCCGCCATATTATTAGTGCAATCGAATGTCAACCTCACAGTAAAAGGAATATGCGATCCATGAGGAGTGACAATCACATCACCAATTCCTTTTCCATAAGCATTCACCGCTCCATCAAATATCATACTCCAACGAGACTCAGGGTCTGGGCCTTCCTCAGGCAATGGTTCATCACAATCTTTCACTTTCAAGAACATCACATCCTCATCGGGGAATTCAAATTTTGCAGACTGATGATCTTCCACCGGCTGGTGAGCAAGGTAATCTGCCAACACACTACTCTTAATAGCCTTTTGAGTGTGGTATTCAATATCATATTTAGATAACAACATTTGCCAGTGGGTAATTCTCCCAGTAAAAGCAGGCTTTTCAAAAATATACTTGATTGGATCCATTTTGGAGATCAACCAAGTGGTATGATTCAACATATACTGCCGCAAACGCTTTGCCGCCTAGGCCAAAGCACAACACGTCTTTTCTAGTGTGGAATACCGCGACTCACAATCAGTGAAGTTTTTGCTGAGATAATAAATGGCGAACTCCTTCTTCCCTGTTTCATCCTGTTGTCCCAGAATACAACCCATGGATTTATCTAACACTGTTAAATACATAATCAACGGTCTTCCTTCTATGGGAGGGAGCAATATAGGAGGTTCAAGCAGGTACTTTTTAATACTCTCAAATGCCCTTTGGCAGTCATCCGTCCACACATAACCTTGATCTTTCTTTAACAACTTAAAGATTGGTTCGCATGTTGCAGTCATGTGGGAAATGAATCTGGAAATATAATTCAAACACCCGAGGAAACCCCTGACTTGCTTTTCAGTTCTTGGTGCTGGCATTTCTTGAATTGCTTTGACTTTATCAGGTTCAACTTCAATTCTTTTCTGGCTAACGATAAAACCCAACAATTTCCCCGATCTAACTCCGAAGGTGCATTTATTTGGATTCAAGCAGAGACAATGATTCCTCAAACGCTGAAACAACTTCAATAAATCTTCTATATGCCCTTCTTCAGTTCGGGATTTGGCAATCATATCATCAACATATACTTCGATTTCTTTGTGCATCAGATCATGGAATAGGGTTGTCATAGCCCTCTGGTACGTTGCACCAGTGTTCTTCAACCCGAAGGGCATCACTCTGTAACAGAATGTTCCCCAGGGTGTGATAAACGTTGTTTTTCCCATGTCCTCTGGAGCCATTCTTATTTGATTATACCTGGAAAATCCGTCCATGAACGAGAATACTTTGAATTTTGATGTGCTATCCACTAACATGTCAATGCGAGGCAATGGAAAATCATCTTTTGGACTAGCTTTATTTAGATCTCTGTAATCTACGCACATGCAGACTTTTCCGTCTTTTTTCGGTACTGGGACAATATTGGCAATCCATTGAGGATACACTGACGTCACAAGAAAACCAGCATTGATCTGCTTTAGGACCTCCTCTTTGATCTTTACTGCCATATCCGGGTGGGTTCTTCTCAACTTTTGTTTAACTGGAGGACACTCTGGCTTCAACGGTAAATGATGCTCGACAATGTCTATATCCAGACCATGCATATCTCGATAAGACCAAGAAAAAATATCCACATACTCTTTCAACAACTCAATCAACCCGCTCTTCACATCAGGATGTAACGATGCTCCAATCTTGACTTCCTTCGGATCCTCTTCTGAACCCAAATTAACCACTTCCAAAGGCTCCTTATATGGCTGAATGGTACTTTCCTCGTGCTCAAGCAACCGTGAGACATCTTCTGGAATCTCATCATAATCTTCTTCTTCAGCCCCAAACACAGGACATTCAAAGTTGGGAGAGGGTGCAGGGTCATTGTATTCAACGGGGTTTTTAATTAATCTGCACATATGATTTATGTTTGTTGTTAGAGACTGACACATATAACAAGTGATCATGCAGATTAATTTTCAGTTATTATTTATTTTGAAAAGGTTTTTTTTTTCTGATTACCATTTCCCAAGAAAAAGCAGAAAATAAAGACATATTTTTAGAAGCAAAGACAACTTTTATTAATGATCTTAAAAGTCAAAGCAAACAGATAAGCCCTGCAACATTAATACTTCCACCTTGGGCAGAGTGAAAGCTTTTCAAAAGAAAAAAAACAGATTTAACAAAACAAATTAATTTGAAACATGTATGCAAGAAGAAACATCAATGGTGACCCAGTTCTGAACTCAGACTCCATGCGTCACATAATTCGGTACTTCCTGCTCTACTTCATCCTCTTCAATAGCATTAATTCCAGAACCAATTGGATGGAGGTAGCCTCCGCTGCGAAAAACATCATGATAACTGTTCATAGAAGACTTTGATTTCAAACTTTCGCCTTTACCAATCTCGAAGAGAAACCTAAACCATCTCTGTTTTTGTTCACGGGTGGATCCACAAGTTGTCCCCAAACTGCATTATGACCATTGCGCACAGCCTGTTGCGCGTCCTTCAGCGAAACCATGGAATTCTCATTTCTCCTTATGTTGTCAATTGATAGGGCTTGGAACTGGGTTCCAACAGCAGCCTCATCCGCTTCTACAATACTGAAAGAGGATAGATGGGATATCAACAACGCCTGCTCCCCATTTATGATCACAACCTTCCCTTCACGCACAAATTTTAGCTTCTGATTCAGAGTTGAAGTGACAGCCCATGCTTCGTGTATCCATGGCCGTCCTAGCAAACAACTATATGCGGGAATAATGTCCATGACTTGGAAAGTTATCAGGAACAAATGTTGTCCTATATGGATGGGCAAGTCCACTTCACCAATGACAGATCTCCTCGATCCATCAAAAGCCTTCACAATGATGCCACTCGGGCGCATAGGTGCTCCTTGATACTTTAACTTCATGAGAGTACTCCTCAGTATAACATTCAGCGGGGATCCATTATCAATTAGCATATTGGATAGAGAGTCATTCTTGCAGTCCATGGATATGTGGAGGGCCAGGTTGTGATTCCTCCCTTCATCTGGTAACTCATCATCGCAGAAACTCAAGTTGTTACATGACGTAATGTTTCCAATTACGCTACTGAATTGATCTAACGGCATGTCATTCTCCACAAAAGCTTGGTCTAGTACTCTCATCAGTGATTCTCTATGAGCAGAGGAATTCATCAATAAAGCTAGGATAGATATCTTTGAAGGAGTCTACAGTAGCTGATCTACAATTCTGTAGTCGCTCATCTTAATTATCTTCAAAATGTTATCCACTTCTTTCTCTAATGTAGCTTCACTAGACTCTCATGCAGCCTTCTTAGGCTCATCGTTCTCATCAATTTTCTTTCCAACAACAACATCTCTTTGAATAACCGGCGCAAACACACGACCGCTACGGGTCACCCTGCTATTATCAGCTATATTTCCAACATCTGGCATTGGCTGGATGGGAACTTCCACCCCATCTTCTAAGATTGTAGCGTTGTATTTGTAAGGCACAGCCTTATCTGATTTATAGGGAACACTACCTGGCAGACTAATTACCAATGGGCTAACAGCTGGTTTGCTATGGTACCCACTTCAAGATGAGCGGGTGCACCAAAACAAGGTACAATGACATTTACTCCTTACTCAACACAATCAGGCATCAAAAAGTCATTTCTGGAAAATAAATCTTCGTCTGAAGAGAAATACTCATCCGCGGAGGCATACTCTTCCTCTGACTCTTCTTCCATCAAACAAACTTCAACCATATCAATGTCGTGATAATCATCTCTCTGTCCTGTGATCTTAATAGTCCTATTGTCTAACAGCAGCTGAACACCCTTTCTCACAATAGAACATTCTCGGGGGTCTCGACAGCAAACTATGTAAGACCCATATTGGTGTTCCACCTGACCAACAGTATGGCAGAAAGTGGCATGCAATTGTATGAGATATTCATTCAAATGTTCTACCTCAAAAATTCCGAATTCACCCGGACATCCAGAAACCATATTCACTTCCTCCTCATATTCCGCCCTAGGCCTGATTATATGGATTAAACCTTCATCCATCATCTCCTGTAAATCAGCCTTTATCTTCTCGCAACCCTGTATGTATGTGCTGCAGACAACACAACTGGCATGGTCATGCGTATAATAACTGAATTCATAGAGGTCTGCGTGGATCTTCAGCAAATCTCCTCTAACCAGATTAATGTCAAAAATCTGGAAGTCGCCTGGACAATCGGCCACCATATTCACAGCATTCACCCCCCCCCCCCCCCCCCCCCCGTGCTTGGGTAGAGGATTGTCTTTCACATTAGGTCCCACGTCTTTGAAAGATAGAATTCCAGACATCACCAACCTTTGCACTTAATTCCTCAAAGGATAACAATTCTCAACACCATGCCCTGGTTCTCCCTGATGAAAAGCACACGTTTGATCTGCTTTATAATACCAAGGCAATGGTGATGGTACAGCGGGAGGTGGTCGTGTCTGGACCAACTTCTTCTGAATCAGTGCTGGTAGTAGCTCTGCATAGATCATGGGAATAGGGTCATAGTTATCCCTTCTCTGATTATACCCTTGATTCCCCAGTTGGGACGGTCTCTGATAAGCAATGGTAGTTGGAGCGACATTCATAACAGGAGTAACTGAGGCGACTTGCTGATGACGCTGATGATTTCTTGTAGGAGAGTTTACCCTTCTCTCTTTCATAACAACATTTTCATCTCCCTCTTTCTTCTTGGTAAACCCATAAGATGGCTTCTTCACACCTCCGGATCCTTCACCCTTTGTCAAACGGCTTTCTCTTACTGCCTCTTCTAGGCGGATACCCATTCCTACCATCTCTGTAAAATCACTTGGCGCGCTTGCTACCATCCTTTCGTAGTAGAAAGATCCAAGCGTCTTCAGAAACATCTTAGTCATTTCTTTCTCTTCCATGGGAGGAATCACTTGGGCGGCTACCTCGCGCCATCTCTGGCATACTCTTTGAACGATTCTCTGTCTTTCTGAACCATGGCCCTAAGCTGGTCACAGTCGGGCGCCATGTCAACATTGTACTTGTATTGTTTAATGAATGCTTCCCCCAAATCATTAAAAGTATGGATGTTGGCACTGTCCAAGCTCATATACCATTTCAACGCAGCACCAGTCAAACTATCTTGAAAAAAGTGAATCAGCAGACGTTGATCATCAGCGTGGGTAGACATTCTTCTTACGTACATCACCAAGTGACCACGAGGGCAAGTGTTGCCCTTGTACTTCTCAAATTCTGGGACCTTGAACTTAGCAGGCACTTTAACATTCGGGACCAAACACAGCTCATTCACATTCTTCCCAAATAACTCTTTTCCACTAAGAGCCTTCATCTCTCTTTGCATTCTATCAAACTTCTCTTGAAAATCATCCACTCTGTCATAAAGACCCAAGTCTTCACTCGGAGGAGGGAAAGGACGACACACATCTTCATTAACAAACAGAACCAAATTCACCGAAGGAGGTGCAGCAGGAACAATATGCACCACATGAGGTGCAGGAGTAACAACATTCAGAACCACTGGAGCATCTTGAGGGCCAATATTGAAACCTTCAGGTGCAAAATTCTCTGGCATTCCCCATGGATAACCTTGAGGCATACGGTTTTGAACAACAGCCAGAGTAGCAGATATAGGAACAGTTGGAACTTCAGTACTTGCCCTTGTTGGTTGAGGTTGAACACTCGGTGGCTGATTCTGAGCAACCACCAGAGCTTCCATCAGAGTAGTCAGATTGGCCATGCCAGCCTTCAAAGCAGAAACCTCTTCGCGTAGCTCGCGATTCTCCTGTTCTAAGTTGTCCATCTTCTTTTTGAAATTAGCCCGAGTGTTGTAGTGATGAGTCAGCTTGCTGAGTGAAGTAAAGAAGCTGGGTAAGAAACCTAGGTATGTGTGCAAGAAATATGTGCAATATGATGCATTATATGCAATGCACATGATTATTTTTACTTTATCATTTAATATTTCAAGGGATTTAACGTTTATAGACATATTGCAAACATCGGAATAATAACGCATTTGAAATACTGAAAATTTTCAATATAATAACTTCAAAATGGATTACAAGTTTTAATGATTCCAAGTACAAGATGAAAATTCAATCTAAAATCCTGAGAAAAAGAACTGATGGAGATCAATCTGTACACTGGCGCTTCCATGTGAGCCTGGCAATTTGAGCCCCCAACCTCTGGTTTTCTTCCACATGTCTGATGGCAACCTCCCTCCAATCATCTAGATCAGAAAGTGATTAATCAACACCAGTTTGAGGCTTAGGATAAAATAAATCCCCTTTCCTCTCCATAGACTCTACTGCTCGACTCTTAAGGATCTCGGTCAAGTTGTCTTTCTCCTTCAGGTCTGCTCTGTAGGAACTCTCTAAAGTATGGAACTTGTTCTTCCAAGCATCCCTTTCCTGTTTCATCCTAACCAAAGCGAGTTTCAGCTCTTCTAGATCATCTAATAAGGGAGGAGTGGTCTTCACAAATAGGTCAGGCATGGGTGTCTCCCGAGTATACGGCATCTTCAACTGAATGGCTCTCGATCGGATCCACTGAAGATATGGCTCCAAAGAAACAACACCTCTAGGTCCAAAATCCTTCCTACTCTTCTTATGAATGTGACGTCAGGCCTTCGCAATCTGCTCCCTAGCTTCCCTATGGTCTTCTCCTTCCTTCAGAAAGAAACTACTCAAATGAATGTTATTTGGTTTATCCCTCATCGGATAACCAAGTTGTCGCCGTGCAAGAACAGGGTTATAGTTAATTCCTCCCTTTGTACCAAGAAGAGGCACATTGGGGAAACTACCACAACTATCAATAATCTCCACATCCTGGTAAGCTCGATGATACCAATCAATATCCGAGTGAGTAAGTGCCATAATCTTAGGAGCCCAACGGGGTTCCTTCTTGACATCCCAAAAAGTATCAGACTGAGGCATATGAGAGATAAACCATCGGTACAACAGAGGCGTGCAACAGATAATCATTCCCCCATGATAAGAATTTAGAAGATGAACAGAGTAATAAGCATCACCCAATAATGTAGGAAACGGGATTCCAATCATGAAAATCCTGATAGCGTTAATGTCGACAAACTTGTCCACTTTAGGAAATAAGAATAATCCATAAGCAAGTAGGGCAAAGATGGCCTCAAAAGCGACCGTACTCTTCATCCTGGAAAAGTAACGAGCTTTCTCCAATAAGAACTGAGCTGGTAATCCTCTAATCCCTCCTTTAGTAGTCATGTGGGCTTCCACATCAGACTTCCCCAGATGAATCAAAGCAGCAATCTTATGTGGTTTTGGCTCACCCTCTAAACCAGTAAAAGGAATACGATCGGTAACAGGTAAATCCAATAGATAGGAATACTCCTCCAGTGTAGGCATCAGCTGATAATCGGGAAAAGTAAAGCAGTGATACACCGGATCATAGAACTGGACCAAGGTCGAGAGAATACCCTCCTTCATCTTCAGCTTCATGAGAGGAATAATGGATCCATACTTCTTCCAAAAGTCTGCAGAACACTCGATCTCTGGAATTAGACTGACCAACTCATCTATCTTGGGATCCTTGAGACTGTATTTCCCGATCTTTCTCTTTCCAGAATCCATGGTTAAAATTACCTGAGATATTCACAAATAGTCAACCTTTAAATCCCTTGAAATATTGTTTTCTTCAAAAGATGCTTATGAGTGCACGGATGCATGATGCAACAATCACACACAAGATCACACATATAGGGTTCATAGGTTCAACGTCACGAGCATGAGGTCGAAGGTACTACCCATAAGGTGTTGGTCTAAAAAGTTATCACCTGCCGAACAAGGTTCTAGAGGTTCCCAGAGTCTACATCCTTCCTTCGGATATTACCAACTTCTCGATTAACTCGATAATTAGTAATATTCTCAAGAAAGACTAGTCCGAGCATAGTATCGTGTGACAACTATTTTCAGATTACTCCGTCATAGCTTCCGCACTACACCTAAAAGGCCAAGATGGGTTAGGTAATCTACGGTCCTCAGTTTCAGCAGGCTCCCAGGTCGAAAGCAGTACGTCTTCCTGATTACTCGGTAAACGACACTACAGTCAAAGGGGCCTCCACTGAGTGGGGGATCTCATGCCTCCTTTTTTGGGATTACTCCCTCAAAGTTAACATGACTATACCGCCCGTCCTATCTTAAAGTTTGCCCAAGTCTGGGTATAGGACTTATGAGTAATCACCAAGCACCCTGAAAACCAGGAAAATCAAAACAAACATATATACAAAATATAACACATAAACAACAATAGCACATATACATATACAAACAAAGATAGGCTCAACCCACTTAGGGATGGACCAGCAAGAGGTCAAATCTTTCCCCAGTGAAGTCGCCATTTTTCCTGTAGCGGTAGAAATGTTCAAGATTAAGCCATTGGATTGACTAGACTTTATACAAATCAAAAATAAAAACCGCCACCGCGCTTTATTGTTTCCAAAGGAATGGGAAAAGAGCGAATAACCCAAAAAAGGGGGAAAGATTCAAGGTAAGGGGGTTGGTTATGCAAAGGGAAGGTATTAGCACCCTAAACATCTACGGTACTCCGCAGGAACTTCTTTGTAAAATCTGTATATTTTGGCTATAAAAATGTGTTATATATAAAATGGATGGTGGAGGTGAGAAAAGATATACTTTTTATGATTTTTGCACCCGCCGCAGTTGCGAACCTTTAGTGCCTACGTACCACCTTTCGTGCAATAGGGGATCAGGGTACACGTAGTTCCTCCTTTAAAAATTTGAAACACAAGTGTGTTGGTTAATTTTATGAGATAAGACATCATCGTCATTGTCCGTGTGGAAAACATACTTACTACCCACAATCATGAGAAAAGAGAATTTGCATCATCTTAAAGTGGAGGATATGGCTTGGATTTTAAAATCAACAATGCCTCACTCAACACCGAAGGGGAAAATATCTCACTTCACTACATATTGTAGAAGTATAGTTGTTTGCATCACTACAAGGATTGACAAGAGTCTAATCTTTTGAGAAAAAGTTTTAAAATAAAAGCCAAAGTGGCAAAATGGTTTGAAATGAGATTTATTGACTTCTAGTCTTCTCACCAAAAAATGTCAAGGTATTATTAAATTGATTGGAGTTTATTTATGAAAATGTTTTGAAAATGCATGGACATAAGTCCAAGTTTATTATGAAAATGTTTCAAGTTTCAAAACAAGAAGAGTTTTTCAAAAGGAGGGAGAAGATTTTTGAAATTAAAGAAGATGGGAGGAGATGAAGAGACTATCCTAAAGCATAAGGTAAAAGCTAGGGATAAGAACCATCTAACCAACAAGAAGCCAATACTTGACATTATGAGTCAATATAGAATTCCCATTCTTCGGATTGAAACCAAGCAAGTAAAGATACTAGACCTCTTGAGAGAACCAAACTTCAAGTGTATTAAGTCTTCACAAAAATTGGGCAGAGTAACGGTTGTATACGGGTGAATTCCGGATTACAAACAAAGTATGTAATCACAATAACCTGCACACAAAACAAACAAACAACCCAATGTCTTGAGGTAAATCTCAAGAACTCCAGACAAAATATGAATTAAGGTCACAAGATCTCCAATATAGGCCAAAGTCTCTAATCCTAAGTCCAAGAAGTCCAATACTCCATAATGCCAAGGATAGTAACTGTTGTACCCCAAAATTTTCCCTCCCATATTCTTCAAAGTTTGTCAAGAATCATCCTCAAATGGTTCAAGATTTCTCAAGGGGTTGCACAGTCAAACCATCTTCTAAGCCAGTCAAAATTAGGGTTTTGGTTCCTGCAAAGAATTTGAGGTTTTCAGTGGTCCAATCAAGTCTCATGTGCCCATATACATTGCCAAGCATCTACATGCCAAGTTGCAAGGTTCACAGGGTCAAATTGCACAGTCAAAAGCCCTAATTGGTTCACAATCAACTACAGGGGCAAAATGGTCATTTTACAGTCAAAAGTCAAAATTTTTGGTCAACATATTATTTTGAAGCCACAATCATCATTTGATCAAGTCTTGATCATGATTCCACAAGAATGGCTCAAAAATCATCAAGGATGCAAAAGTTACTATTTTTGGACAGCTGAAAAGTCAACTGTAACTTGACCAGGGCATAACTTTTTCATGGTTCATCATAAAAATCCCATCCAATTCTCATTTTGAAGGGGATGATATTTCCTACAACTCATCTTCACATTCCAAGTCCAAGAAATGCTCTCACAAGAAGTTATCAATTTCTACATTATAGGTCAATTTCAAAAGTCAACAAAAAGGCACTTTAAGTCAAAGACCATAACTTGAGATTGGTAAATCAAAATGACATGGGACCAAAGGAATTGGTTAGAGGACTTCAAGGCCTTTCCAAAATGTCCAAGAACATGTTCATATGATCAAAATTGAGCAAGATATGCATTGGAGAAGTTGGGAAATTTTTGGGAATTTGCAAAAGTCAACTTTGCCTAAAACACCTTGTTTTTGCTAATGGGCCTCAAATTCCTTCTTGAAACTTTGTTCAAGGCCTATGCACGACCCATTGAGCTCAAATTGATTTATTTTCTTATTTTTAATTAATTAATTGAATTTTTTATTAATATTAATTCATTTAATTGATTTAAAATGTAGAAAATATAAAGATATGTTTTTTCAAATCTTTTGTGAAGCAAATAGGCTCAGGGCAAGCTGGCAATTTCGTGCATCCATCAAAGAGACCAAAATCTCCCAATTTGGCAAGGTTTTCCAATCAAAATATGCAAAAAGATTTGATTGAAATCAAATATTGAAAACATGAATGCAATGGATTCTTGGCCAAGATTGAACCCTAATTCCATTCTACTATAAGAGCATAACCAAACCCTAAAGCCTTGAAGGTGCAAGCTGCTGTCAAAAGCCATAAGCAAATTCCAAAAATTCAAGAAAAATTTGAAAACTGAATTCCACCTTCCAGCATGATTCAAAGCTTTCTCTTGATTCAAACCTATTGCAGGGGTTCCCAGAAGCCTTTTGCAATCAAAATCACGTGCCAACACTCAAAGAAACGTCCAGAACAAACTCATGATTTGCTTAATTTTTCTAGAATCGAAACTCAAGTTTTATGCATCATTAACATGTTATGATCATTTCTTTGCATTGCTAACACCATTCTGAAGCTAATGGTACAGATCAATTTGATTATGGTGCCCTGAAACGAAAACTGCCATTGGAGAATTCTAGGTTTTTCAAGCTTCAAAATTAGGGCTTTATAGCACAGAAAAAATTGGACCTTGAGACGCATATGGTTGAATTCGTCAAGGCCAGACGAACTCAACCCAACCATCACGCCATATTTATATGCATCAGGGACCTAATCGCTATTTTTGGTCATGTTATTTTGTGGGGGTTAAAAAAACCCCGCTATCTGTTTATTGTTTTTGCAGGAAAAGGAAGAAGAAGATTACGTGTGGATGCATGATTGGCTGATTCAAATATATTGCGCGTTTTTTCTTGGTTTCCAGTATAATTGATTTTTTATATATTATTTTCACTATCCATCATATTAACAAATGCAGGCGAGTGGAGTAGTGGTTGGTGCGCTGGACGTTCATCATTGGGACCTGGGTTCGATTCCCAGGTCCCCCCAAACGCATTATATTATTTTTCATCATATATTCACATGCAGGCTACTGAACGTATTCCATCATACACCCCATCCATCCAAGCGCCAGGTGGCTGGCAAGGCAAATCCAGTGGTCCAAAGATGTTGAACATCATGTTTCCTGGTCAACCAACATGCAGGCGATTACTAAAGTCAACGTGGCTTTATGGCTTAGTGGGCCAGAATTGTTGGAATAAACCTCCATTTGGGTCAACACCCCCCCTGGTTAATGGCTTTTCTTTTTATTTTCTTTTAACTAACTATTTTTTTATTATTAATATTATTTATTTAACTAACATAATTAATATTAATTTTCATAATAAACTCAGAATTAAATATTTATAATATTTTTATTATGTATTAATTTCATTATTAATTTATTTTGTAAATAAAATACTAACAAATTAATTAGTTTAATTAGTTAATTTTAATTTTTTTTCACAATAAATAAAATAGGTTAGAATTAGGGTTTTCTCTTGACTTGTTATTTCTTTTCTTTTTATTTTTCATTAAAATATTAAAAAACACAAAAACACTTTTTTTTCTTTAATTAATTAATTAATTAGTAAATTAGGTTTAATATTTTCATTAAATTGCAAAAAAGGGACAAACTACTTTCTTAATTTCTCAAAAGGGTCAAAACCCTAAGGACGTCCTGATTAAATTTCTATTCGCACATTATTCTTATTTTGATTATTTATGTATCTGCTCAGAGGATGTAATAGCTAATTAGGATTTTACCGCTTTATTTACTTTTCCGCATTTATTTTCCAAAACGGGTTATGTTTTTGGCGATGTATAGACCCGCGCCTTGTAATAGCGTAGATTCATATTTCCGCAATTTATTTTCCGCACTCTTAACTGTTAATATGCATGAAAGACTTGTATGAAAATAAAACCAACTCGTAGCTCACAAATAACATGTTCAAAGATAAACATAAACTGAAACAACACACATACACATGCCACTCCTAGGGTACGCCTCACTGGTTGCCTCGAACGTGGTCGTCAAGTATAGGGTGTTTTAGAGGTCACCCTCCTGTCTAAAGATCCAGTTGCCTCGAAACGGTTTCCTCGAATAAAAAGGATCTAAGACATTAGGGTTACCGCTAAGGCGTCCTACTATTGCTTCGGTGACCACACATGTCCCTAATAATCGAATTGACCCGAACAACTCCAACGACGGTGCTACCTACTTCTCAATAGTGGGATAGCACTGTTTAA
This sequence comes from Vicia faba, assembly GCA_948472305.1. Lineage (NCBI taxonomy): Eukaryota > Viridiplantae > Streptophyta > Magnoliopsida > Fabales > Fabaceae > Vicia > Vicia faba. The sequence goes on along the minus strand of OX451740.1, from coordinate 230,444,705 downwards.
AGGATTCTTACACAGCCTAATTCTTTAGAGTAGGTAGATTCTCCTAGGTACTTGCTCTCTCAAAAACAAAAACAACTTTTCGCACCTACACTTTCAAAAGGTTTTCAATTAAATATTTCATACACTCTTGAGGACAGATACAAGAGTTACTTAGAAATTTTTCAAACGAAACTTTTTCAAAACCCACACACACTTGAAAAGCAAACAATTTTTGAAAACATAAGAGCAAGTACCTAAGAGCCCGTGGATAACCACGGATAGAAAGGGTGCTAACACCTTCCCTTTCTATAAATCTACCTCCCGAATCGAGAGACATCTCAAAGAAGGAATTTTGTTGTGCTTTTGTCCTTTCCATGTTGGAGAACATAAAAGACGGTGGCGACTCTTGCTTACCGCGACATTTCGCGAACCAGCTTAAAAAACAGTCAGTTCTATTTCCACCGATCACAGAACTGGCGACTCTGCTGGGGAATATTAATAAGTGAGGTGTACCTTAGGATTAGACTACTCTTATGTTTTCAATTGTATTTCTTGATTGCTTTTATATTTGTGGGCATCGCATCGGAGTTTCATAGATCCTAACCCAGATCTGGGGATACCCTTTTAGGTAGCATAAGCTGTGAGGGACCTGTCTGGCGTAGACTGACACGGGTGAAGCAGTGGCTACATTGGTGTGACACCTTGGTCTGTACCGATATCCCTTGTGTTGCAACGAGGAGAATATGGGTCTTCTGAGGAGTCATTAAGCACCAATCGACCTTAGAACCCTAAATTGACCCAACTTGGCCATAGAACAGTAGCAGTATGCTACACCCATTGAGGCTAAACTCTCGCGATGGTTCTGGCTGCAAGAAAAGATTGCGATGCTGGAGTTATGACCGATTGAGGGTAGTCAGTGATATTGGGATCCCCTAGAACCGTGTTACTATTTTCTAGGACAGGTCTTAACCAACGAAACAGAAAGAGGGTAGTACCTAAACTTCATGCTGGCCTAAACTCTAAGGGCTGTCTTGTGTGACTTGTGTGCCTTATCATGTGTGCCTTATGTGAATATTTGTGGTGTGCTTTATCATAACATCATACCGTCATACTATTGCATGCATCCTGCATAAGGACTGACCCATTTCAAAGATAAGAGGGTTTCATCTTTGCTCTGTTTTGTAGGACATCATGATGCCTGTGCGAAGGAATACTATCCGGCTCAACTTTGTTCACCCACCTGATTTGCTCAAAGAATTGGTTGACAGAATCCCAAATACTACCTCCTTCATTCAGAGGCATGGTTCTCTTCTCGGTTTAGTCACTTCAAAGTGGGACCAACAACTGATGAGTGTCCTGACCCAGTTTTGTGATCCCCTGTACCATTGTGTTGTACCCCAAAATTTTCCCTCCCATATTCTTCAAGATTTGCCAAGATCATGGTTCAAAATCACTCAAGGGTTGCACAGTCCAATTGCCTCCTAACACAGTCAAAATTAGGGTTTTGGTTCTGGCAAAGAAATTGAGGTTTCCAAGGGTCCAATCAAGTCCCACATGCCTATATACATTGTCAATCATCCATATGCAAAGTTTCAAGACTCACAGCATCAAATTGCACAGTCAAAAACCCTAAATGCTCCACAGTCAACTGTAGGGGCAAAATGGTCATTTGACAGTCAAAAGTCAAAATTTTTGGTCAACATCTTATTTTGAAGCCACAAACATCATTTGATCAATTCTTGATCATGATTCTCAAAGTATGGCTCAAAAAGTCTCAAGATGCAAAAGTTTCTATTTTTGGACAGTTGAAAAAGTCAACTGCAAATTGACCAAGGCATAACTTCTTCATGGTTTATCAGAAAAATCCCATACAATGCTCATTTTGAAGAGAATGACATTTCCTACAATTCATCTTCACACTTCAAGTCCAAGAAATGCTCTCACAAAAAGTTATCAATTTCAACATTATAGGTCATTTTCAAAAGTCAACAAAAAGGCCCTTTAAGTCAAAGACCATAACTTGAGATTGGTAAATCAAAATGACATGGGACCAAAGGCATTGGTTAGAGGACTTCAAGACCTTTCCAAAATGTCCAAGAACATGATCATGGCTTCAAAATTGAGCAAGATATGCCTTGTAGAAGTTGGGAAATTTTTGGGAATTTTGAAAAGTCAACTTTGCTTCAAAGGCTTCAAAATTGCTAATGGGCCACAAATTCTTCCATGAATCATTACCCAAAGGCTATGCACGACCCATTAAGCTCAAAGGGAGTTATTTTCTTATTTTTTATTAATTATTTGAATTTTTATTGTCATTAATTCATTTAATTAAATTTAAATATAAGAAAAATACCAAATCATGTTTTTAAATCTTTTTTGTGCAGCAAATATCTTCCACATATGCAAAAGATTTCGTGTACTATCTCAAGGGGACAAGATCATCCCTATTTGGCAAGTTTCCATGGCAAAAAGATTGAAAAAAGATGTGACAAAATCAAATATCAAAATCATAAATTCATGGACTATGGGCTTGGTTTTTTGACCTAATTTCACTCAAATACAAAGGCACAACATGACCTAATGCTCATACACACGAAATAGCTGCTAGAGAGGCTGAACCAAATTGCATTTTTTTCCATAAAAACTTGAAATCTGAAATCCTAGTTAGAGGACAATTCAAAGCTCCAAACGCACTCCAATACATTGCCAAAGTATCCAGGAATCGATTGCAATCGAAACCTGATCTCCATACCCCAGGAATTGGTAGAACAGCATTGCACTTTTCATGAACATATCCATTATCGTTTTTTAATTTACATACATTATTCATGAGTTTTAAGTGTTGATTCTTGCTAACAATGTTGTTCTGAAGCTATTGGTGATATTTGATTGAACTAACGATGCGTGTATCAGAATCCACCATTGTCAAAAGCTAGGTTTTTCAGAGCTTCAAATTGGGGCTTTCCCCATATGGAAAAATTGGACCACCAAACCTATGCCAATGGATTCGTGACCTCAAGACGAGACAAACAATTACCTCGCGCCCTTTTTATATTTGTCCATGAGCTATTCGCTATTTTTGCAGGTTTTGTTTAGTGGGGGTTTAAAACCCCCGCTATTTGGTTATATTTGCAGGTACAAAACGAAGAAGACGCATATGTGTCATCTGATGGTTGGACACTTCAAATATTGGCGCGTGATTTTTTGCTTTATACCACTAACGCCTGTTTTCTCTTATAATGATTATGTTCCATAATATTAACAAAGGCGCGCACTAGCTCAGTTGGTAGGTGAGCTGTCCTGCAGGTACTGGGACCTGGGTTCGATTCCCAGGTCCCCCCAAACGCTTAATAATTTTTGTCCTAATGGGTTCATATGCAGCGCCTCCCCCAGGGTTCATCATACAACCCCACATCCAAGCCTGCCACGCGCCCATGAGTTTCAATCTGAAGGCCACAATAGGATGTCTACCATGCACCTCAGTCAATGGATGAACATTCAAGCTGGAAAGTCAACGCAGGCTTTGCAATCTTGGGCCTGAATTTCTCAATTAACCTCCAAAAAGGGCCAGACACCCCCCCATGGTTTGCATCATATTTATTTTTTATTTGATTTTCCTTTTGATTCTTTTAATTGTTTTTAATTGTTTTCTTTAATTTCACAAATTAATTTTCACAATAATAAATCAGAAACTAGAAAAAATGTTTATTTTTATTAATATTAATTTCACTATTATTATTTTTGTAAATAAATGTTAAATAATTAATTTAGTTAAATTAGGTTAAAACTTTAATCTTTTTCTTAATAAATTAAAATATGTAGAAATTAGGGTTTTTTTTTTAGCATTTTCATCCTTTTCTTAATAAATAATTTTTTCTTATTATCATTATTATTAATTACTAATTTATTTTGTAAATAAACATATACATAAATTCTTTAGTAAATTAGGTTAAACTTTAGCATTTTTCATTAATAATTAAAAATAACTTAGAATTAGGGTTGCTTTTAATTTTAATTTTTTTTTATTTTTATTTCATAAATACCAAAAAAACTAAAAAAACATTTCTTTCCTTTTATTAAATAATTAATTAGCCTTTTAATTTAATTTAATTTCAAAAGGGTCCAACGCCCTCGAACATTCTATTTTTATTCTTTTCGCACGTTATTTTATCGTGAATATTATGTAACTGTTCAAGCCATGTAATAGTAACTGGGTTTTACTTTCCGCATTTTTAATTCAAACGGGTCTTTGTAATTTGGCGATGTATAGACCCGCGCCTTGTAATAGCGTAGGATTTTACTTTCCGCATTTAAATTTCTGCACTTTTAAGTTATAATTGCATGAAAGAATGTATGGCTTAAATTAAAAACAAGCGTAGATCACCATGATACATGTAGAAGATAAAACATAACATGAAAATAACACACAAATTCACACACCACTCTTAGGGTACGCCTCACTGTTGCCTTGCCTTCGAAACGTGGTCGTCGAGTATAGGACTTTTAGTAAGTCCTTATGTCCATGACATGATCCAGTTGCCTCGAAACGGTTGCCTCGGAATTAAAAAGGATCAATGGCATAAGGGTAGCTTCTAAGGTGTCCTACTATTGCTCTGGTGACCACACTGTCCCTACAAACGAATTGACCCGAACACCTCCAACGGTGGTGCTACCTATCTCTCAATGGTGGGATGGCACTACCTTAAGGACATTTACACAGCCTAATTCCTTAGGGTAGGTAGATAACTCATAGATACTTGCTCTATTCAAAACAAATCAAAACTCTTTTCACACTGACACTTTTCAAAAAGCTTTCAAAACAATTTTTCAAACACTCTTGAGGACTGATACAAGAGTCGATCTGAAATCTTTAAACGAAACTTTTTCAAACCCACTCACACTTTGAAAAGAAAACACTTTTGAAAACACAAATGAGCAAGTATCTAAGAGCCCATGGATAACCATGGATAGAAAGGGTGCTAACACCTTCCCTTTCTATAAATCTACCTCCCGAACCGAGAAACTATCTCATAAGGAATTTTGCTGTGCTTTTGTCCTGTCCATGTTGGAGAAAATAAAAGACGGTGGCGACTCTTACTTACCGCGACATTTCGCGAACCAGCATTAAACAGTCAGTTCCAAATCCACCGATCACAGAACTGGCGACTCTATTGGGGACTCTTATAAAAGTGAGGTGTACCTTAGGACTAAGATCACTTGTGTTTTCAATTGTCGTGCTTGTCTGCTTTATTATTGTGGGCTGCATCGGAGTTACATAGATCCTAACCCGGATCTGGGGATACCCTGTTAGGTAGCATAAGCTGTGAGGGACCTGTCCGGCGTAGACCGACATGGGTGAAGTAGTGGCTACGTTGGTGTGGCACCTTGGTCTGTACCGATATCCCTTGTGTCGCAACGAGGAGAATATGGGTCTTCTGAGGAGTCATTAAGCACCAACCGACCTTAGAACCTTAAATGACCCAACTTGGCCAATAGAACAGTAGCAGTATGCTACGCCCATTGAGGCTAAACTCTCGTGATGGTTCTGGCCGCAAGAAAAGATTGCGATGCTGGAGTTATGACCGATTGAGGGTAGTCAGTGATATTGGGATCCTCTAGAACCCGGTTACTTCTGATAGGACAGGTCTTAACCGACAAACTGAAAGAGGGTAATACCTGAACCCCATGCTGGCCTAAACTCTAAAGGCTTGTCTTGTGTGACTTGTGTGCCTTATCATGTTTGCCTTTGTGAATATTTGTGGTGTGCTTTATCATAACATCATGCCATCATAAACATTGCATGCATCCTGCATAAGGACTGACCATTTCAAAGACAAGAGGGTTTCACCTTTGCTCTGTTTTGTAGGACATCATGATGCCTATGCGAAGGAATACTATCCGGTTCAACTTTGTTCACCCACCTGAGTTGCTTGAAGAATTGGTTAGCAGAATTCCAAATACTACTTCCTTCATCCAAAGGCATGGTTCTCTTCTCAGTTTAGTCACGGCAAAGTGGGACCAACAACTGATGAGTGTCCTGACCCAGTTTTATGACCCTCTGTACCAGTGCTTCACCTTCCAAGACTTCCAGCTGGTCCCTACCCTGGAAGAGTTCTCTGATTTGCTTGGTATCCCTATCTTGGATCAGATTCCCTTCACTGGTTGGGAAAAGACTCTTAGGCTTGAGGGGATTGCTGCAGCTCTTCCTTTGACTCACAAAGAAGTAATGGACAACTGGGTGACTAGAAGCAAAGTTAAGGGTTTCTTGGCCAAGTTTCTAATTGGTAAAGCTAACAGTTTCTGGAATGACCTGGACTTTAGGGCGTATGAAGACATTATGGCTCTCTTAATCTATGGTCTAGTCTTGTTTCCTAATCCTGACAACTTCATTAACGCCACTGCCATAAGGATCTTCATGTCTCGGAACCCTGTGCCCACTCTCTTGGGTGATATCCTGCAACAACTTTATGCTCGCACTGCCCAAAGACGAGGAACTCTGTGGTGTTGTATTCCTTTGTTAGTGAGGTGGTTTATTTCGCACCTCCCTAAGTTCGTGCTGAAGAACAAAGAAGGAAGAGGCTGGGCTCATAGGTTAATGTCTCTCACTGATAATGACATCATTTGGACTTTCAGGGGTTTGGATGAGGCAGCTGTTATTGACCGTTGCGGAGAATACCCTAATGTTCCTCTGATTGGTACTCAAGGAGGGATCTCTTACAATCCATGTCTAGCTCTCCGCCAATTTGGAAGAGCCAGAAGAGCAGGGCCTCATGAGATGTTGGTGCCTCACATCAGTTTTGAGTTTCAGGTAGATAGTGACGAGCTGCGTCGTAGGTTCATCAAGGCTTGGGACAGAATTCACAAAGCTGACCCACAAGAGTTGGGACCAAAGACTTCTCTACCTATGGAAGCCTACTACAAATGGGTCCGCATCCGTGCTCAGAAGTTAGGTATGCCATATGAAGCTGTCAGACCCGTCATTCTTGAATATCCTGATAGAGATGGGGCTCCTCCAACTGTTCTCCCTCCTCAGATACCTATTGATATTGAGACACTAAAGAGGTCTTGGGCGCAACTGCGAGAAGAACGGGATTCTTATCGGGAAAAGTTCAACGAGCAGGAATTGAAGATCCAGAAGCTGACAAAGCAATTGGAGAACGAGCGAGCCTTGAATGACTACATCCGTACTGAGAAGAGGAGACCCTGGGATCAATGATGAACTTTGGATATTCTTTTACAGTTTTATTTCCCTTTTCATTATTTTCATTTTATGTAACACCTAAGGGCAACCTGTTGAACAATTTGAATTCCAAAGTTGAATCTAATGAAGTGTGTTCTTTTTTGTTTACAAAGTTGATTCCCGATTGTCTTTGAAAACATAAATCATACGCATTCCCATTCATCATGTGCATAGCAGGTACTTTTATTTTCAGGTTGCTTAATGTTCTTCGCTGTTTATTTCAGCATCATGAACCCTGAATCATCTACCGAGCAGTCCATCAAGGCCCTCCAGGCCCATAACGCCCAATTCCAAGAGCTGATTATGAGTTTGGCCCAAGGACAGGAGGAGTTGAAGGCTCTGCTGGTCAAGAAAAAGAAGAAGAGAATTGTACTATTCAACACTGGCCGGAGGTTTGGTAACACACTGCAGAATGAGGTTGATCAAGCTGGTTCTTCTGTAGGAAAAGGCAGTCCCCAAGGGGGGAAGGCTCCTAGTCCAGTGGTCTCTAACAACGAGACTGATTTTAATGAGGAGCAGTATCTTCCAGCTGAAGACAGGTACAAGCAGTTGGAAAACTGTCTGAATGCCATGGAAATTCAACAAGTGCCTGGTTTGGATTTCGGAGACTTGGGTCTATCTTCTGGTGTGGTCATCCCACACAAGTTCAAAGCACCATCTTTCGCAAAGTATGACGGGGCGTCTTGCCCTAAGCTACATCTCAGATCTTATGTGCGGAAGATTCAGCCATATACTGTGGACAAGAACTTGTGGATCCACTTCTTCCAGGAGAGTCTTTCAGGGACTCATCTCGAATGGTTCTATCAGCTGGATGGAACTAAGGTTCGTAACTGGGAGGAGTTGGCTACTGCTTTTTATAAGCAGTATCAGTATAATGCCGACCTCGCTCCTACACGTACCCAACTCCAGGGTATGTCGCTAGGATCGGGAGAAGGTTTTAAAGAGTATGTGCAGAAATGGAGGGACCTGGCTGGCAGGGTGCAGCCACCATTAACCGACCGTGAACTAGTGGACATGTTCTTAGGGACCCTATCCGGGCCGTTCTTTAATCATCTTATTGGCAATTCATCTGCAGGGTTTACAGATCTCATTCTGACTGGGGAAAGGATCGAGGCTGGTATGAAATCAGGTAAAATTCAGAAGGGTGCATCCTCAAGTTCTGAGAAGAAACCTTTTAAAAAGGAGGCCAGTGCTGTGTATGGGCCTAGAAGGCAAGACAAACCAGAACGCCGCCAAGCTGTCAACGCGGTGGTTATTGCTAAGCCTGCTGCCGCTCCTCGGCAACCTAACCTACCAAGGGGTGAGAGACCCAGAAGAGAATACACTCGGCTGAGTATGACCTTGTCACAGATCTTGCCGCAACTGCTATCGACCAACTTGGTGACCGTCAGAGAGGCTCCGAAGGTTGTAAACACGACCTCTCCAAAGTATAATCCAAATGCCCGCTGTGCTTATCACTCTGATAGCCCGGGGCATTCTACTGATGATTGATGGGCCCTAAGGAATAAGGTTCAGGACCTTATTGATGCGAAGGAAATACAGTTTGAGGCACCCGAAAGGCCAAATGTTGTGACTGCTCCTATGCCCCAGCATGGAGTAAATGTTGTTGATGAAGACTTGTATGCCGTTTCTGTGGAGGATATTGCTACCCCTTTGTTGACTGTTAAGAGGAACCTATTGCTAGCCGGTTTATTTTCGGGTTGTAGCAAAGGTTGCCTTTTGTGTGCTGTTTCCTCTACTGGTTGTCCGTTGCTGAAGTCAGGCATCCAAAGCCTGATGGATAGCAAGGAAATTTTGTTCAAGAAGACCGCTGTTCCTTTTGTTCCCACTGAAGAAGTATCTGTCGTCACAATTTTCAACAATCCAACCAAGGCTCCCCCGAGGAAGCCAGTCAAGATCATGTCTGTTGCACCCATTATTATTATTGTTCCAGGGCCTCTCCCCTACAAGTCTGACAAGGCTGTCCCATGGCACTATGGGGCAGATGTGTATGTACTTGGAGTGACGCAGGAATTCAACACCGGTACCAGTATCAGCAACATCACTGGTCCAGCTAAAGTTACTCACAGTGGCAGGCTCTTCTCGCCTGACATTGCGCCACCAGTTATCCGAAGACCTCTTATAATAACACCTGCAAGTGCGCCTGTTTCCACTTCTGATCCAGTTCCTACCCCTGCTGCCGAGTCATCTAATACTCAGGGCAAAGAGATTGATGATGAGCCTGCCCGGATGGAGGCACCGAAGACTGTCAATGTTGAAGCCTCCCAGCAAGAGATGGAGGAAATTCTTAAGATAATCAAGAAGAGTGACTTTAACGTCGTTGAACAGTTGGGGCATACCCCCTCCAAGATCTCTATGCTATCATTGCTGTTATGCTCAGAGGCCCATGCCAAGGCCCTGATTTCATTTCTGAGGACGGCCCATGTGCCACAAGAGACATCTGCAGATCAATTCATTGACTGTGTGGCCAATTTGACAGCTGACAATGGTTTGGGTTTCTCGAATGCTGATCTTACCGCCAAGGGAAAGAACCACAATGATGCCCTGCATGTCTCCATAGAATGCAGGGGCACTACTCTCGCACACGTGTTGGTGGACACCGGTTCGTCCTTGAATGTATTGCCCAAAAAGGCCTTAGACAGGTTGGATTGTGAGGGCCTGGAGTTGAAGCCTAGTAACATCATTGTCCGAGATTTTGGCGGGTCAAAGAGGATGGTTCATGGTGAGGTAGATATTCCGATTCGTTTTGGTTCCCAAGTCTTCGATTCAACATTCTATGTGATGGATATCCGTCCATCTTATTCCTGTTTGTTGGGTCGACCTTGGATTCACAAAGCTGGGGCAGTGACCTCCATTCTACACCAGAAGCTCAAGTACCCTGTCAGAGGGAAGATTGTTACATTGCAGAGAGAGGAAGAATACATGGTTAGTCATATGAATTCCTTCCGGTATATTGAGATGGACGGGGAGTTTATTGAGACTCCCTTTCAACATTATGAAGAGGTACCTCCAACATTGGCGTCAGTTGAGACGGTAATTGAAGAAGACTTTCCTTTGAAGATGGCCTCCTTAAAGGACGCCCGGGCTGTAATTGAGAAAGGTGAATGTGCTAACTGGGGCAGGCTCCCTGATTTTACTCCTAAAACTGACAAGTTTGGACTGGGTTTTACTGCAGAGGCTTAGAGGGTTGTACGCAAAGCTAGGATCGGAAGACCTCCCGTGTTCATCACCAACCCGGGAGTAAATGCTATTGAGAGCGATGTGGAGGAATCAGAGTTTGATAGCTGGATCTACCCGACGACTGACGGTGGACTGACCAATTGGACTGCAAAAGATCACATACCTGTTACTTTTGTTACGCAGTAATGAATTCCTTTGTTTTTTAATTTGTAATGAACAATAAATTGAAACTTTATGGCCCGGTGTCTTACCCGGGGAACCGTGGCTTCATTTGTGAGGGCTTATTACTTGTCATTTCCATATATCATGAATAAAGACATTGGACGTTTTTCGCATTTCAAATCTTGTGCTCCCTTTCTTTCTTTCTTTCTTTCTTTATATATTGCAAAACAGCTGTATTTACACACACTCACTCATACAGGTTCAAATCCGCTCTGGATCTCACTGGTAACGACTCTGCTACTTCCAGTTATGACTTCGAAAATCCGATCAACTTAGCCGAAGACGAAGGTGAAGATGATTGTGAAGTGCCTGGCGAGCTTGCAAGACTGTTACTCCAGGAGGAGAGGGCCATTCAGCCACATGAAGAGCCAGTGGAAACGGTAAATCTGGGTACTGAGACAGACCGAAAGGAAGTTAAGATTGGTGCCAATTTGGAGCTCAGCGTGAAACAACGGTTGGTTCAGATGTTGCATGATTATGTGGAGATATTTTCCTGGTCCTACGAAGACATGCCTGGGTTGGATACCGACATTGTGGTCCATCACTTGCCTACCAAGGAAGAATGCCTTCCGGTTAAACAAAAGGTCCGCCGTATGCGTCCAGAGATGTCCGAGAAGATCAAAGCTGAGGTTATGAAGCAATTCGATGCCGGTTTTCTTGCAGTGACTTCTTACCCTCAGTGGGTTGCCAACGTGGTTCCAGTACCAAAGAAGGATGGTAAGGTCAGAATGTGTGTCGATTACAGGGATTTGAACAGGTCCATCCCCAAGGATGACTTCCCCTACCTCACATTGATGTTCTGGGTGACAATACTGCTCAGCACAAAGTGTTCTCCTTCATGGATAGTTTTTCAGGTTATAATCAGATCAAGATGGCTCCTGAAGATATGGAAAAGACTACCTTTGTTACCCAGTGGGGCACCTTATGTTACAAGGTCATGCCATTCGGGTTGAAAAATGCTGGGGCAACCTACCAACGTGCCATGGTTGCTTTGTTTCATGACATGATCCACCATGAGATAGAAGTATATGTAGACGATATGATTGCAAGGTCCCAAACTGAGGAGGAACACCTTGATCATCTATAGAAATTGTTTGACCGTCTGAAGTTGTACAAGCTGAGGTTGAACCCGAACAAGTGCACGTTTGGGGTAAGATCTGGAAAGTTGCTAGGCTTCGTCGTAAGTGGCAAGAGTATTCAAGTGGACCCTGCCAAGGTTAAAGCCATTCAAGAGATGCCAATTCCCAAGACAGAGAAAGAGGTCAGAGGCTTTCTGGGACGTCTGAATTTCATTGCCCGATTCATCTCGCACCTAACTGCTACTTGTGAACCAATCTTCAAGCTGCTGCAGAAAGATCAGGTAGTATGTTGGAACGATGAATGTCAGGCCGCTTTTGACAGAATCAAAGAGTATCTCCAAGAACCACCCATTCTTATGCCACCGGTTGAAGGGAGACCTCTAATACTATACCTGACAGTACTTGACAACTCAATGGGGTGTGAGCTGGGGCAGCATGACGAGTCTGGTTGAAAAGAGCACGCCATTTATTACCTTAGCAAAAAGTTTACCGACTGTGAGACCCGATACTCACTGCTCGAGAAAACTTGCCGCGCTTTGGTATGGGCTGCACGCCGGCTGAGACAGTATATGCTGACTCACACTACTCTGTTGATTTCAAATATGGATCCGATAAAGTACATATTCGAAAAGCCTGCTCTGTCTGGAAGAATAGCAAGATGGCAAATGATCTTGACGGAATACGACATCCAGTACACGACTCAGAAAGCTATCAAAGGAAGTGTATTGGCAGACCATTTGGCGCACCAGGCAGTAGACGACTACCAGTCAATGAACTTTGAATTTCCTGACGAGAGCATCATGATTGTGACTGATTGTGAAGTACCTGGACCGGATGAAGGACCTGAGGAAGGATCCCGATGGTCTATGAACTTTGACAGAGCCTCCAACGCTTTGGGTAATGGTATCGGCGCTGTGATCATATCCCCTCAAGGCACTCATACTCCACTCACTGCCCGGCTATGTTTCAACTGCACCAACAACATGGCGGAGTATGAGGCATGCATCATGGGTCTTCAAGCTGCGATTGACTTAAGGATCAAGTTTCTGAGTGTCTTCGGAGATTCCGCTCTCGTGATCAATCAGATCAAAGGCGAGTGGGATACGAAACATCCGAATCTTATTCCTTACAGAGAATGTGTGTTGACATTGATTCCCCATTTCACAGAAATAACTTTTGAACACTTCCCAAGAGAGGAGAATCAGTTAGCGGACGCGTTAGCTACGATGTCTTCCATGTTCAAAGTCAAATGGGACAATGAGGCTCCCCGAATCATCATCTGGAAACTGGACGAACCGGCATATTGTTGTGATCTTGAGGCTGAAGAGGTGGCTGAAAAACCTTGGTATCATGAGGTGAAGAGGTATCTGGAAGCTCAAGAATACCCTGAAGGTGCATCTATCAATGACAAAAAGTTTCTGAGAAGGTTCGCGGCAAAGTTCTTCCTCAGCAACGGCATTCTGTACAAGCGAAACCATGATTCGACCTTACTGCGTTGTGTAGATAAGACTGAAGCAGAAAGAATCATGGCGGAACTGCATGAAGGTACCTTCGGAATGCATTCCAGTGGACACACCATGGCAAAGAAGATCCTTCGGGCAGGGTATTTCTGGTCCACCATGGAAGCCGACTGTTACCAAGACTCTCGGACATGTCACAAGTTCCAGATATACGCAGATAAGGTGCACGTTCCTCCAGTTCCTTTGAATGTCTTGACTGCGCCTTGGCCTTTTGCTATGTGGGGCATTGATATGATCGGCGAGATTAAACCTACGGCATCCAACGGGCATCGCTTCATCCTAGTAGCGATTGATTACTTTACGAAGTGGGTTGAAGCAGCTTCCTACGCTACAGTAACCAAGAATGTCGTGGCACGGTTCATTCGGCATAACCTGATCTGTCGGTACGGCGTCCCGGAAAGGATCATTACAGACAACGGTACCAATCTCAACAACAAGATGATCACTGAGCTCTGCGAGCAATTCAAGATACAGCACCACAACTCTTCTCCTTACCGGCCGAAGATGAATGGGGCTGTAGAAGCAGCTAATAAGAATATCAAAAAGATTGTGCAGAAGATGACAGTGACCTACAAAGATTGGCACGAGATGTTACCGTTCGCTCTTCATGGGTACCGTACCTCAGCAAGAACGTCAACCGGGGCAACTCCCTTTTCCTTGGTCTACGGCATGGAGGCAGTCTTACCGATTGAAGTACAGATACCCTCTCTCCGGATAATGAAGGATGCAGATCTGAGCAAAGACGACTGGATCCAGACTCGACTTGATCAATTAAATCTAATTGACAAAAAGAGACTCGCTGCTATTTGTCATGGTCAGACGTACCAAAAACGGATGATCAGGGCATTTAACAAGAAAGTCAGACCACAAGAGTATCAAGTTGGGGACCTGGTAATCAAATGCATCATCCTTCCTCAGAGTGATCCCAGGGGCAAATGGACCCCTACGTACGAAGGGCCATTTGTGGTTAAACATGTGTTCTCAGGAGGAGCCATGATTCTAACTACCATGGATGGTGACGACCTTCCTCACCCCGCCAATGCAGACATAGTAAAAAGATACTACGCATGATAAAAGACCCGCTAGGTTGACATACCTAGGCAAAAATTAGGGCTTACCGGCGAACCAAAAGGGTTCGGGCAAAATGAGGGATGAAATGAAAAAATCTGTACACCCGGCAAGTCGAAAACCTGAAAAGGCGGCTTGGGCAAAAATGGGTATCCCGGTGGACTGAAAACCCGAAAGGGCGGTCCAGGAAAAAGTTAGGGATAAATCGTAATACTATGTCTCATTGGATCACCTTGCATCCAGAATCCGGTATCAACATCAAGTTCAGACGGCATCGATCAATCAGCTTCATCTTCAACTGAGCAGCCAAGTGATGAGACGCTCGAAGATATAAAGGCGATAGCAGAGTTGGAACCCAGTGGGATTATTCTTTTCACATAGATGTTTTGTTTTCTTTGTACAAAATTGTATAAACTCTGTTGTTCGGCAGCGTTCTCTTACTAGGACGTCAGCCTCTTGTACATAAACGCCTATTTACAGGAAAATTCAAAAATCAATACAAATTCACTTTTCAGCTAAATTGCCAATTGTTTTTCCTTTTTCTGTTTTGTTTTGCGAAGAACGTCCAAGGTTCAATTGTGATATATGCATTTGAAACTAATTGCTAACTCATAAATATTTGCATACGAAACAAAGGATCAATTACAGGTAGCATTAGAAACAGGGGCAATAATGAGTTGTCTAAGCGATCTAATTGCTCTGTCCACCAAGGTACCAAGGTAAGTTCGGCTGAAGAGCGCAACCAAGATATCTTAATTCCCCAGAGAGTGAGCCAGCAAGTCAACATACTCTCCCCAAGCAGAGTTAGCTCACTCTGTCAGCCTTATGGAAATTGGGTATCCCCAGCAGATCTCAACATTCCCCAGCGCAATATACAAATGTTCCTAAACAAGCATCCCCGACAGTCTTGATCTAAGATTGTTCCCCAGCAGAATACCGGAACATTCAGTGGAGTCACTTCCCCAGTACATCTCAAAAGTTTCCCCAGGAGAGTCCAGTCCAAAAGCCTCCCCAGGAAAGTGGA
Organism: Vicia faba; assembly: GCA_948472305.1. Lineage (NCBI taxonomy): Eukaryota > Viridiplantae > Streptophyta > Magnoliopsida > Fabales > Fabaceae > Vicia > Vicia faba. The sequence continues at coordinate 230,429,393 of OX451740.1, read as the reverse complement.
ATCCATCTCCCCAGCAGGAAGCTTATCCCCAGTAGATTCTGGAAGCTTGTCACCTGCATAGTACGAACGCTCCCCCGACTTTATTCAGAAGGTTATTTCCCCACCAGGATATAACTGGGTTATCCTCAGCCAATTGCCACGGAAAGATCGTCCCCGACGAAGTCTTCCTATCCCCCAGCAGAGTTCATCAATTCCTTCAACATAACACATCAACGGTATCCCCAGCGGAGTTATCATCAGCACCTCAGCAAAGTGCCTCTCTTTCCCCACAGAGTTATCTCCCCGCAGAGTAATCTATTCGCCAAGTTTATTCCCCGACGGAGTCATCTTCTCCTACCGGTATTCTTGCAATCATCATCCCCAGCGGAAACAACGAAACTCTATTCCTCAACATTAGCCCAGGATTCAATTTCCCGGCACTCGTCAAGGATTTACTTTCCTAGACAAAAACATACATTCATAAACATCGCATCATCATATATTATAGCATGCATATACGCATCATGAACATACAATCTCACTTATTTTGAGAACATCACGCATGTCATACATCATGACATTGCACGCAACTAACGTTTTGTCTTTTCAGGACAAAGGTTAATACAAAGATAATTGCTATCAACGGTCGCAAATAAAGATCTGATTCCTGTATCTTGCCAGGGTGTATCTGTTGACGACTAACATTACCAGACTCGATTCCTGTATCTTGCCAGGGCATGTCTGAAGAGTTTGAAGATCTGATTCCTGTATCTTGCCAGGGTGTATCTGTTGACGACTAACATTACCAGACTCGATTCCTGTATCCGGCCAGGGCACGTCTGAAGAGTTCGAAGATCCGATTCCTGTATCTTACCAGGGTGTATCTGTTGACGACTAACATTACCAGACTCGATTCCTGTATCTTGCCAGGGCACGTCTGAAGAGTTCGAAGATCTGATTCCTGTATCTTGCCAGGGTGTATCTGTTGACGACTATATTCTCCAGACTCGATTCCTGTATCTTGCCAGGGCACGTCTGAAGAGTTTAAAGATCTGATTCATGTATCCAGCCAGGGCACATCTACACAAAGGGTTTGAAGATTAACTCCTGTAACAGGCCAGGTAATTATCTTTCTTTCTCAGATACGCAAGTTCTCGCTAAGGAATCTCTTACGCGATCGACAACCTCCCGATGGCATCTATAAGCCCATCTCTCCACTTACCAACAGTCTCCAGATGGCATCTATAAGCCCATCCTCCTATCCATCATCTCTCCAAATGGCATCTGTAAGCCCATTCCCTACATCACACTGCTGACATTCTAATATGTGAGTGCAAATTTCTGGGCACTCTAGTGTTCAATCATCTTTCACCCTCGGATTACGAAAGGCACGCCAGCCAATCTACATCCTCAGGTCTAAGAAGATTGAACAGTGGCAACTGTTGTACCCCAAAATTTGCCCTCCCATATTCTTCAAGATTTGCCAAGATCATGGTTCAAAATCACTCAAGGGTTGCATAGTCCAATTGCCTCCTAACACAGTCAAAATTAGGGTTTTGGTTCTGGCAAAGAAATTGAGGTTTCCAAGGGTCCAATCAAGTCCCACATGCCTATATACATTGTCAATCATCCATATGCAAAGTTTCAAGACTCACAGCATCAAATTGCATAGTCAAAAACCCTAAATGCTCCACAGTCAACTGCAGGGGCAAAATGGTCATTTGACAGTCAAAAGTCAAAATTTTTGGTCAACATCTTATTTTGAAGCCACAAACATCATTTGATCAATTCTTTATCATGATTCTCAAAGTATGGCTCAAAAAGTCTCAAGATGCAAAAGTTTCTATTTTTGGACAGCTGAAAAAGTCAACTGCAAATTGACCAAGGCATAACTTCTTCATGGTTTATCAGAAAAATCCCATCCAATGCTCATTTTTAACAGAATGACATTTCCTACAATTCATCTTCACACTTCAAGTCCAAGAAATGCTCTCACAAAAAGTTATCAATTTCAACATTATAGGTCATTTTCAAAAGTCAACAAAAAGGCACTTTAAGTCAAAGACCATAACTTGAGATTGGTAAATCAAAATGACATGGGACCAAAGGCATTGGTTAGAGGACTTCAAGACCTTTACAAAATGTTCAAGAACATGATCATAGCTTCAAAATTGAGCAAGATATGCCTTGTAGAAGTTGGGAAATTTTTGGGAATTTTGAAAAGTCAACTTTGCTTCAAAGGCTTCAAAATTGCTAATGGGCCACAAATTCTTCCATGAATCATTACCCAAAGGCTATGCACGACCCATTAAGCTCAAAGGGAGTTATTTTCTTATTGTTGATTAATTATTTGAATTTTTATTGTCATTAATTCATTTAATTAAATTTAAATATAAGAAAAATACCAAATCATGTTTTTAAATCTTTTTTGTGCAGCAAATATCTTCCACATATGCAAAAGATTTCGTGTACTATCTCAAGGGGACAAGATCATCCCTATTTGGCAAGTTTCCATGGTAAAAAGATTGAAAAAAGATGTGACAAAATCAAATATCAAAATCATAAATTCATGGACTATGGACTTGGTTTTTTGACCTAATTTCACTCAAATACAAAGGCACAACATGACCTAATGCTCATACACACGAAAGAGCTGCTAGAGAGGCTGAACCAAATTGCATTTTTTTCCATTAAAACTTGAAATCTGAAATCCTAGTTAGAGGACAATTCAAAGCTCCAAACGCACTCCAATACATTGCCAAAGTATCCAGGAATCGATTGCAATCGAAACCTGATCTCCATACCCCAGGAATTGGTAGAACATCATTGCACTTTTCATGAACATATCCATTATCGTTTTTTAATTTACATGCATTATTCATGAGTTTTAAGTGTTGATTCTTGCTAACAATGTTGTTCTGAAGCTATTGGTGATATTTGATTGAACTAACGATGCGTGTATCAGAATCCACCATTGTCAAAAGCTAGGTTTTTCAGAGCTTCAAATTGGGGCTTTCCCCATATGGAAAAATTGGACCACCAAACCTATGCCAATGGATTCGTGACCTCAAGACGAGACAAACAATTACCTCGCGCCCTTTTTATATTTGTCCATGAGCTATTCTCTATTTTTGCAGGTTTTGTTTAGTGGGGGTTTAAAACCCCCGCTATTTGGTTATATTTGCAGGTACAAAATGAAGAAGACGCATATGTGTCATCTGATGGTTGGACACTTCAAATATTGGCGCGTGATTTTTTGCTTTATACCACTAACGCTTGTGTTAGAACAATGTTTGAATCTACTACCCTATATTTAAGTTTTGATGATAACAAAGTGAAAAGATATAGTATTTATATGTTTCATGTTTGAACTATCTGCTGCCTAAAATTATTATGTTCTGACTTGCAGATACGCTGATTGAAATAAGCAAGATCACATCTATTCAGCATCAGAATTTGATTTCATACACCAGCATCAGAAGTTGCTACATCAGAACGTCAAGATCAGATGATCAACTCACGTACATGCTGAAGCCTGATGAACAAGACTGCGCTCAAACACTCTGATACAGAAACACAATAGTTCATCAGCAGCGAAGCAGAATCAGAATGAGCCAAGCCAGAACTTGCGTTAAGTAAGCAACGGTACTGTGCATTGAAAGCTAATTTATTCCAACGACCTCATTCCAGACAAGATCTGCTCAAAAAGGAAAGCTTGTTATTAGCATTGAATCAAGAATATTGCATCCAACGTTCATCATCTCAAGTGCTATATAAACAAGGCTTTGAAGATTGAAATGGTTAATGCTCTCCAAATCTCTACACGCATAAAAGCTGAACCATAATCTTCGTTCTACCAGTTTTGCTAAACCATACACTCTGATATTCCATTACTGTTTAGCAATCTAGTTTCTAAGCTTCATTTTGTGTATACATCACAGTTGTGATACAGTTTTGTAGAAAACATCCACACACATAGTTTTATCTCTTTGTAAGAAAGTGTTACCTTGACAAACCGGGTTGTGGTTTGAATCAAGAAGGCTTTAGCAGTTGTTAAAGCAGTCTGTAATATTCAGTTGAATATAGTGGATTAAGACCTCGTTGGAGAGAGGCGAAATCACCTTGACGGGTGGACTGGAGTAGTTTGAGATCAAACGAACCAGGATAAAAATATCGTGTTCATTGCTTTAGATTTCAGTTTTACAATTCAACCCCCCCTTCTTGTGTTTTTCACCACTTCAATTGGCATCAGAGCGCCTGGTTCTGAGCTAAAACACTTAACCGTGTCAGTACAAGATCCAGCGTCAGAAAAACACAATGGCAGGAAACAATTCTCACATCAGCAATGACAACAATGAGGACAGAGACAGATTCAGTGGCAAACCTCCAATCTTTGATGGAGAAAACTTTGATTACTGGAAAGACAGAATTGAAAGCTTCTTTCTAGCACATGATGCTGATCTGTGGGATATGGTGACAGATGGATACACGCACCCTGTGAATGCAAGTGGTCAGAAGATTGATAGAAAATCAATGTCTGATCAACAAAAGCGTGACTTCAAGAATCACCACAAGGCCAGCACCATCCTCCTCAGTGCCATTTCCTATACTGAGTATGAAAAGATCTCCAACAGAGACACAGCAAAGAACATCTTTGACTCTCTCAGAATGACGCATGAGGGCAACGTTCAGGTCAAAGAAACAAAAGCTCTGGCGCTCATTCAGAAGTATGAGGCGTTCAAAATGGAAGAATCTGAATCCATTGAAACTATGTTCTCTAGATTCCAGATTCTGGTAGCTGGTCTCAAAGTTCTGGACAAAGGGTACTCTACTGCTGACCATGTCAAGAAAATAATCAGAAGTTTACCCAAGCAGTGGAGGCCTATGGTTACTGCTCTGAAGCTAGCTAAAGATCTCAACAAAATCACTCTGGAGGAACTTATCAGCTCCCTCAGAAGTCATGAGATAGAGCTAGAAGCTGATGAGCCTCAGAAGCAAGGTAAGCCTTTAGCATTAAAATCTAACAGAAAATTTGAGTCTAAAGTTTTGCATGCAGTTGAAGAAACATCTGATGGATCATCATCAGAAGAAGACGAACTTTCCCTTCTCTCCAGAAGAGTGAATCAACTGTGGAAGCAAAGACAAAGGAAGTTCAGGAATCCCAGAAGATCTGATCAGAACGAGTCTTCTTCCAGATACAGAAGGACAGATTCTTCCTCTGGATACAGAAGATCTGAAGGCTCCTCCAGTAGCAAGAAGCCAAACACCAAAGACATCATCTGCTATGAGTGCAATGAGCAAGGACACTACAAGAGTGACTGCCCAAAGCTTCAGAGGGAAAAGCCCAAAAAGAAGTTTGGAAGAGAGAAGAAGAAAAGTCTCATGGCTACATGGGATGACTCTGACTCGTCTGAAGCTGACTCAGAATCAGATGATGAAAGGGCAAACATAGCTCTCATGGCAAACATTTCAGAAGATAGTGAAGCTTCTGAATCAGACTCAGAATCAGACACAAAAGAGGTATTTCCTAACTTCGCTATTAACTTTACAAAGGCTGAACTTGCTGAAAGCCTTAATGAGATTCTGGAACGTTATCAGCAAATTAGAGCTAAATTCAGAGACCTGAAAAGGAATCTTGAATCTGACTCTAATAAGTCTGAGAGTCTCAAATTGGAAAATTCTGAGCTGAGAAATAAGATTTCAAAATTAGAAAACACTTTACAAAACTCTCAGAAAGAACCAATTTCTGAAACTCCCAGCAACGCTGATGAGATCATCAAGGAGTATGATCACAGTTTCCAGAAGTTCCTAGCTAAAAGCATAGATAGAAGCAGAATGGCTTCAATGATCTATGGAGTTAGCAGAAACGGCAGGAAAGGAATAGGATACCAAGGTAAGGTTCCTACACCAAAGAATGTCATGGACTTAACCATTAAACACACTCCTCTAAATTCACACTTTGTGTATGGTCACACACATGATATCAAATATACTAGCAGTAAGCACTTTGTGAAACCAAAATTCAACCAGAGTTTTGGTAAAACTAACAAATCAGGACCCAAGAAAATCTGGGTACCTAAGGATAAAATAATACATGTTGCAGATATCTTTAGCAGCAAGTCAGAAACACCAGTCATGGTACCTGGACTCTGGCTGCTCACGACACATGACGGGAAGAAGGCATATGTTCCAAAGCCTGGAACTTAAGCCTGGAGGCCACATTGGCTTTGGAGGCAATCAGAGGGGAAAGATAATTGGCTCTGGAACTGTAGGTAATGGAAATCTTCCCTCTATTAATAATGTTCTGCTAGTAGATGGATTGATGCATAATCTGTTATCCATAAGTCAATTAAGTGATAACGGTTATGATATAATCTTTAATCAAAAATCATGTAAAGCTGTTAGTCAGAAAGATGGGACTATCCTGTTTAATGGTAAGAGGAAAAACAACATTTACAAAATCAAACTTTCTGAACTAAAGAGTCAGAATGTAAAATGTCTTCTGTCTATTAACAACGAGCAGTGGATCTGGCAGAGAAGATTGGGGCATGTTAGTATGAGAAGAATATCTCAGATTAACAAACTCATTCTGGTCAGAGGACTTCCTAATTTGAAGTTCAATTCAGATGCTCTGTGTGAAGCATGTCAGAAAGGCAAATTTGCAAAACCTTCTTTTAAATCCAAAAATGTTGTTTCTACCTCTAAGCCATTAGAACTTCTGCACATTGACTTATTTGGACCAGTTAAAACTGCTTCAGTCAGTGGTAAGAAGTATGGGTTAGTAATCGTAGATGACTATAGCAGATGGACATGGGTAAAGTTCTTAAGACACAAGGACGAGTCACACTCTGTGTTTGTTACTTTCTGTAACCAAGTTCAGAATGAAAAGGATCTTAGAATCGTTAAAGTTAGAAGTGATCATGGTGGAGAATTTGAAAATAAAGATTTTGAGTCATTCTTTAATGACAGAGGCATTCTGCATGATTTCTCTTGTCCTAGAACTCCCCAACAAAATGGAGTTGTAGAACGAAAGAACAGAACATTGCAAGAAATGGCCAGAACCATGATCAATGAGACAAACGTTGCTAAGACTTTCTGGGCAGAGGCAATAAACACAGCGTGCTACATTCAGAATAGAATCTCAATAAGACCTATTCTGGAAAAGACTCCATATGAATTGTGGAAGAACAGAAAGCCCAACATTTCATATTTTCATCCATTTGGATGTACTTGCTTTATATTAAATACAAAGAATTATTTGAACAAGTTTGACTCTAAAGCACAGAAGTGTATTATGTTAGGATACTCTGAACGCTCAAGAGGGTACAGAGTATACAATACAGAAACACAGATTGTGGAAGAATCAATCAGTGTTCGTTTTGATGACAAGCTTGACTCTGAAAAGTCAAAGCAGAATGAAATTTTTGCAGGTATAGAAATTGAATTTGCAGGTTCTGAAGACAAGTCATCAGAAGCTCTCAACACAGACATTCCTTCAACGTCTGAAAGGAGCACTGCTAGAAATCCTACAACTGCTGCTGATCAACCTCAGAAGAGATTACCCAGAAGCAGCCTGGATCACCCAGAAGAGACTATCCTAGGAAGAAAGGAAGATCCAATCAGAACAAGAGCAAGCTTCAGAAATTCTGAAGAAACTCTTATGGGACTGGTGTCTCTGATTGAACCTTCTTCTATTGATGAAGCACTTCTGGATAATGACTGGATTCTGGCAATGCAAGAAGAGCTGAATCAATTCACCAGAAACGACGTATAGGATCTCGTTCCCAGACCAAAAGGATTCAACGTCATTGGAACAAGATGGGTGTTCAGAAACAAGCTAAATGAACAAGGTGAAGTCATCAGAAACAAGGCACGACTGGTTGCACAAGGTTATAGTCAGCAAGAGGGGATAGACTATACAGAAACCTTTGCCCCAGTCGCCAGGTTAGAATCTATCAGACTTTTAATTTCATTTGCTGTTAATAGAGGCATCACTCTGTATCAGATGGATGTCAAAAGTGCATTCTTAAATGGTTATATAGAAGAAGAAGTTTATGTTCACCAACCCCCAGGTTTTGAAAATACAAAACATCCAGAACATGTTTTCAAACTAAAGAAGTCACTGTATGGTCTGAAACAAGCTCCCAGAGCTTGGTATGAAAGGCTAAGTAACTTTCTGCTTGAAAATGAATTCACCAGAGGGAAAGTGGACACTACTCTATTCTGTAAATCAGTTAAGAGTGACATCTTAGTCTGTCAAATTTATGTTGATGATATTATTTTTGGTTCTACTAATCCTTCTCTTGGAAGAAAATTTGCTAAGTGTATGCAGGCAGAATTTGAGATGAGCCTCATGGGGGAACTGAAATTCTTTCTAGGAATTCAGATCAATCAAACTCCAGAAGGAACTTACATTCATCAGAGCAAATACATCAGAGATCTTCTGAAGAAATTTGACCTCTCAGAATGTAAGCCATCAAAGATTCCAATGCATCCCACGTGCATTCTGGAAAGAGAAGAGGTAAGCAAAAGTGTAGAACAGAAAGTCTACAGAGGTATGATTGGTTCTCTCCTCTATCTGACTGCTTCAAGACCTGACATATTATTCAGTGTTTGTATCTGTGCTAGATTCCAATCAGATCCTAGAGAATCTCACTTAACAGCTGTTAAGCGAATTTTCAAGTATCTGAAAGGTACTACTAATCTGGGTTTGTTTTATAGAAAATCTAGTGATTACAGCTTAGTAGGCTACTGTGATGCTGATTTTGCTGGAGACAGAGTGGAACGTAAAAGTACTTCTGGAAGCTGCCAGTTTCTGGGAGAAAATCTGATCTCTTGGTCCAGCAAAAGGCAATCAACAATTGCTCTGTCAACAGCAGAAGCTGAGTACATAGCAGCAGCAGGATGTAGCACACAAATGCTCTGGATGAAAAGTCAGCTTGAAGACTTCCAGATTTTTGAGAGTAACATTCCTATACTTTGTGATAATACTTCTGCTATTTGCTTAAGTAAGAATCCTATTTTACATTCTAGAGCTAAGCATATAGAAATAAAACATCACTTCATTAGGGACTACATTCAGAAAGGTATTTTGAACTTAAAATTTATAGATACAGACCATCAATGGGATGATATCTTTACTAAACCCCTTTCAGAAGATAGGTTTAATTTCATTCTGAAACATCTCAGCATGAAAGTGTGCCCAGAGTGAAAATGTTTTAATTCCATATATTTACCTTCAGAATGTAATTATTTTACTGTGAACTTCTGGTCAATCTCCTTTCAGAAAGATAGAACATGCAGATTGTATCAGATGCAAGTCTAAAGATCTGAGAGTCTAATCTCAAAGACAGACGTGCTGATCACTACATCAAACAAGTGTCATCCAATCATCAGCATATCTCTGAAGCAGAACGCGTGCACGCTTCTGAGAAGGCAAAGCGCTGATTGGGTGCATTGAGACACATGTCTGGTAACCGTTTTTAAGTATCTTTCTCAAATCCCCCAAAATCAGCAAGCATTTAATGAAAAGTAATCATGCTTTTAAATGGCAATCATGATTTTTCTCTCTCTTAAAAACGTTTATCTTTTCAAAATAATTTTGAAAACTCTATTTAAGCACATTAATCTCTCATTCTTAGTCTTTACGCTTTCTCACTATCACTCAAGCTTTTTCTGCATATTTCTGAGTTCATCTCTTGCAAACCTTTTTCTTCAATTCATTCTCAAAACCCTTTTTAGTGTGAACAATGGCATCCTCCAGCAGCGTTTCTGCAGGTAATCAGAAGAAAGCAACCTCTGAGCAATATCAAGTGCCACTCAGAACTCTCCTCACTCCGGTGAAGAACCTTGAAGTGCTCTCTGAGTTAATCATTGATTTTGAAAGCTTGAAGGAGAATGGTTTTGACCTAACTGAAGAAATTAGGGCTCAAAAGTGGGAAAGGTATTTCGATAGGTTGGTTGGACCAACATTCCCAGCACTGGTCAAGGAATTTTGGATTCACGCCAAAGTTTCAAAACATCTAGTCATCTCCTCTGTTATGGGGAAGAAGATTGTGATTTCTGAAGATCTCATTGCAAGGCTAATCGGTCAAAGTGGTGGTGGCGTCCGTTGTGTGGACATGGCTGAAAGATGTGCTGATACAGGTGTGGTAGCTAACAGGATTTTCACTCTTGGGATGCCCAGCAGCAAGATTAAGGATCTGAAGGATCATTGCAGAGTATGGGCTAAGATTGTTCTGGGGTGCTTCAACCACAGGAAACCAACAAGTTCTCCTGATTATATAAATGTGGATCAGCAGTTTCTGATCTACTTTATTGATCAGAAGATAAAGATCAATCTGGCTCACTTCTTGTTCAACCATCTCAAAACCAGTGTGAAAGAAACAAGGGAAGAAGAAAGAACCAAGAGGGACTGGATACCGTTTGGAAGGCTAATATCAGATATTCTGACAGAGAATAGACTGATTGAGCATCTGATAGAAGCTCAAGAGCTGAGCACTATTGAACCAACAATTGGGAAACCTCTGAACGCAAAGAATCTGAAAAAGATGAAGCTGATAGAGAATATTCAGAAGGAACCCAGAGCTACTTCCACTGCTGATATCTCCAGCAGAAGAGTGCCTCTGAGTGATTTTCCAGTATTTTCTGAAATGGAATCCAAACCAGAGATGTTTCTCAGGTACCCAGATGTGTACAAGGCAGATGATACAGATCCAAAGCTGAATATCAGAGATCTGCATCAACCCCAACCAGAAGTGACTTTGAAGAAGACAAAGAAGAGGAAAGCGCCATCAGAAGGATCATCTCCGCAGACTCCAAAGAAAAGAGGTATTTCATCTGCTGCCCCTATTTCAAAATCTTTTACTATTCCAGCATCTATCCCTCCTCAAACCTCTCATAGAATATCAATTCCCATCCCTACCATTGATGAAACCATACAAGAAGAAGACCCTTCTGAGGCATTAAAACTCAGAAGACCTAGAACCAAACAACCCAAACAACCAACAATTTCAACAACAACAGCACTTGACCAAGTGCTGGCTGATATTGAGCGTCAACATGCCTCTGCTCAACCAAACTCTGCACCACAAAATGTTCCTCCTCCACAACCAGAACAACAACAACAACCACTCTCAGAAGAACCTCTGATCCCTGAGCAATCAGAGATTCCAGAAATTAATCCACCTTCACCACAAACAGAGTTTCACCACTCTGAAACCCCTTCTCCTCATCAATCTGACCCTCACTCACCTCAACCATCACCGCTGGCAATCCAGTTGCCATGTGGAACCACTGTTTTCATGCCCCAGTTACCATCCTCATCAGAATCGACACCACCAAAAACTCCCAAAACACCACCCACTCCAATCGAAATATCTGACTTTGATACCCCTCCTCCAAAACAAACAGCCTCTCAGAAAACCTCTGAAAACCCCAGCAGGACTTTCATTGACTTAACCAGTCTTGACCGTCTTGCTGATCTAAAACACAAAATTGCAATCCCAAAACCAAAGCAACCAGATGTTGGCTCTGGTATTTTGAATTTTGAAACAGGTGTGCTGCAATGGGTTGCTTCTTTGAAGCAAGTCTGTCCTGGGATGATTGACCCAGCTGCTTCTGATCAGCTCTGGTCACAGTTCAGACGTTGGGTACGTGCTGAAGCCCTCAAGTTGCAGGATATCAACTATGAGCAGGCACAACAAAATTTCAGCAAACTTCTGAATGAAGCTAGAAGTATGCTTCTGAAAGAGGACGTGCTCCCTCTGGACAGTGAACCTTGGTCTGAGAAACAGCAAGCTGCAAAGGTGCAACCATCAGAAGAAGACAAGACCACTCAGGCTGAAAGTCAAGCAGATGATGTTGCTGAAAGTTCTGAGAAACCTCCTCCTTCTGATGCTTCTCAAGCTGCCTTGGACAGGCAGACTCTGGAAGAACTAAGGCTGAATGACATACGTCTGCAGCAGCAGATGGATGAAAACGATCAGAAGATGAAAGAGAGAATGGATGTGCAGGACAACAAGATTGACACTGTTGTCAGCATGGTTCATAAGCAAAATGAGACTTCTGAAAAGATTCAAGCGATGCTGGAGAGCCTGTTCACACGCTTTCCTCCTCAACCTTAATTTTTTTTCATGCATGACCTTTTTTATGTTTTCCCTGATTTTCTGATGTACTGTTTGATTATGTTTTGTAATATTTTCTCGTTTTGACTCTGAACTATCTTAATATGATTAGTTTTTTCTGATCTTAATTGTTTTAGCTCATCACCAACACTTTTTGATTGCTGACAAAAAGGGGGAGAACAAGAATGATATTTAAATCAATAACGGCTAACTAGACAGAAATTCTCAAACATTCTAACTTTATTACTTGAAATGTTTTTTCTGTTTTGTTTGAAGTCTACAGGCACAAGGAAGCTCCTGGACACTCTGAAGACTAGAAGCTCTGATCAATGTTGCTCTGATCAATATGAAGTTCTGATCGTCCTAATACTCTGATCCAAAGCAAAGCTCTGACAAGAAAAGCTCTGAAGCTCTGCTCTCTGATAAGTCAAAGACTCTGATAATCTGATGTTCAAAGAAAGAAAAAGATCTGATCCTGAAGAACACGTATAATCAAAGGGAAGTAATAAACTCAGGGGGAGTATTTCCTTACTCCGTATTCTTTTACTTCTTATTCTGATACATATTCCAGATACCTTTTCACGTTATTTTAATTTAAAATATCTAGTTTTTGTCATCATCAAAAAGGGGGAGATTGTTAGAACAATGTTTGAATCTACTACCCTATATTTAAGTTTTGATGATAACAAAGTGAAAAGATATAGTATTTATATGTTTCATGTTTGAACTATCTGCTGCCTAAAATTATTATGTTCTGACTTGCAGATACGCTGATTGAAATAAGCAAGATCACATCTATTCAGCATCAGAATTTGATTTCATACACCAGCATCAGAAGTTGCTACATCAGAACGTCAAGATCAGATGATCAACTCACGTACATGCTGAAGCCTGATGAACAAGACTGCGCTCAAACACTCTGATACAGAAACACAATAGTTCATCAGCAGCGAAGCAGAATCAGAATGAGCCAAGCCAGAACTTGCGTTAAGTAAGCAACGGTACTGTGCATTGAAAGCTAATTTATTCCAACGGCCTCATTCCAGACAAGATCTGCTCAAAAAGGAAAGCTTGTTATTAGCATTGAATCAAGAATATTGCATCCAACGTTCATCATCTCAAGTGCTATATAAACAAGGCTTTGAAGATTGAAATGGTTAATGCTCTCCAAATCTCTACACGCACAAAAGCTGAACCATAATCTTCGTTCTACCAGTTTTGCTAAACCATACACTCTGATATTCCATTACTGTTTAGCAATCTAGTTTCTAAGCTTCATTTTGTGTATACATCACAGTTGTGATACAGTTTTGTAGAAAACATCCACACACATAGTTTTATCTCTTTGTAAGAAAGTGTTACCTTGACAAACCGGGTTGTGGTTTGAATCAAGAAGGCTTTAGCAGTTGTTAAAGCAGTCTGTAATATTCAGTTGAATATAGTGGATTAAGACCTCGTTGGAGAGAGGCGAAATCACCTTGACGGGTGGACTGGAGTAGTTTGAGATCAAACGAACCAGGATAAAAATATCGTGTTCATTGCTTTAGATTTCAGTTTTACAATTCAACCCCCCCCCCCTTCTTGTGTTTTTCACCACTTCAGCTTGTTTTCTCTTATAATGATTATGTTCCATAATATTAACAAAGGCGCGCACTAGCTCAGTTGGTAGGTGAGCTGTCCTGCAGGTACTGGGACCTGGGTTCGATTCCCAGGTCCCCCCAAACGCTTAATAATTTTTGTCCTAATGGGTTCATATGCAGCGCCTCCCCCAGGGTTCATCATACAACCCCACATCCAAGCCTGCCACGCGCCCATGAGTTTCAATCTGAAGGCCACAATAGGATGTCTACCATGCACCTCAGTCAATGGATGAACATTCAAGCTGGAAAGTCAACGCAGGCTTTGCAATCTTGGGCCTGAATTTCTCAATTAACCTCCAAAAAGGGCCAGACACCCCCCCATGGTTTGCATCATATTTATTTTTTATTTGATTTTCCTTTTGATTCTTTTAATTGTTTTTAATTGTTTTCTTTAATTTCACAAATTAATTTTCACAATATCAAATCAGAAACTAGAAAAAATGTTTATTTTTATTAATATTAATTTCACTATTATTATTTTTGTAAATAAATGTTAAATAATTAATTTAGTTAAATTAGGTTAATACTTTAATCTTTTTCTTAATAAATTAAAATATGTAGAAATTAGGGTTTTTTTTATAGCATTTTCATCCTTTTCTTAATAAATAATTTTTTCTTATTATCATTATTATTAATTACTAATTTATTTTGTAAATAAACATATACATAAATTCTTTAGTAAATTAGGTTAAACTTTAGCATTTTTCATTAATAATTAAAAATAACTTAGAATTAGGGTTTCTTTTAATTTTAATTTTTTTTATTTTTATTTCATAAATACCAAAAAAACTAAAAAAACATTTCTTTCCTTTTATTAAATAATTAATTAGCCTTTTAATTTAATTTAATTTCAAAAGGGTCCAACGCCCTCGAACATTCTATTTTTATTCTTTTCGCACGTTATTTTATCGTGAATATTATGTAACTGTTCAAGCCATGTAATAGTAACTGGGTTTTACTTTCCGCATTTTTTATTTAAACGGGTCTTTGTAATTTGGCGACGTATAGACCCGCGCCTTGTAATAGCGTAGGATTTTACTTTTCGCATTTAAATTTCTGCACTTTTAAGTTATAATTGCATGAAAGAATGTATGGCTTAAATTAAAAACAAGCGTAGATCACCATAATACATGTATAAGATAAAACATAACATGAAAATAACACACAAATTCACACACCACTCTTAGGGTACGCCTCACTGTTGTCTTGCCTTCGAAACGTGGTCGTCGAGTATAGGACGTTTTAGTAAGTCCTTATGTCCATGACATGATCCAGTTGCCTCGAAACGGTTGCCTCGGAATTAAAAAGGATCAATGGCATAAGGGTAGCTTCTAAGGTGTCCTACTGTTGCTCTGGTGACCACACTGTCCCTACAAACGAATTGACCCGAACACCTCCAACGGTGGTGCTACCTATCTCTCAATGGTGGGATGGCACTACCTTAAGGACATTTACACAACCTAATTCCTTAGGGTAGGTAGATAACTCATAGATACTTGCTCTATTCAAAACAAATCAAAACTCTTTTCACACCGACACTTTTCAAAAAGCTTTCAAAACAATTTTTCAAACACTCTTGAGGACTGATACAAGAGTCGATCTGAAATCTTTAAACGAAACTTTTTCAAACCCACTCACACTTTGAAAAGCAAACACTTTTGAAAACACAAATGAGCAAGTATCTAAGAGCCCATGGATAACCATGGATAGAAAGGGTGCTAACACCTTCCCTTTCTATAAATCTACCTCCCGAACCGAGAAACTATCTCATAAGGAATTTTGATGTGCTTTTGTCCTGTCCATGTTGGAGAAAATAAAAGACGGTGGCGACTCTTACTTACCGCGACATTTCGCGAACCAGCTTTAAACAGTCAGTTCCAGATCCACCGATCACACATTGCTTCACCTTTCAAGACTTCCAGCTGGTCCCTACCCTGGAAGAATTCTCTGATTTGCTTGGTATCCCTGTTTTGGAACAGACTCCCTTCACTGGTTGGGAAAAGACTCTTAGGCTTGAGGAGATTGCAACAGCCTTTCCCTTGACCAACAAAGAGGTAATGGATAACTGGGTGACTAGAAGCGGAGTTAAGGGCTTTTTGGATAAGTTTCTGATTGGTAAAGCTAATAGTTTCTGGAATGACTTAGACTTCAGGGCGTACAAAGGAATTCTGGCTCTCTTAATCTATGGTCTGGTTCTGTTTCCAAATCCTGATACCTTTGTTAATGTCAATGCCATAAGGATCTTCATGTCTCGGAACCCTGTGCCCACTCTCTTGGGTGATATCCTGCAACAACTCTATGCTCGTACTGCCCGAAGACGGGGAACTCTGTAGTGTTGTGCTCCTTTGTTAGTGAGGTGGTTTATTTCGCACCTCCCTAAGTTCGTGCTGAAGAACAAAGAAGGAAGAGGCTGGGCTCATAGGTTAATGTCTCTCACTGATAATGACATCATTTGGACTCTTAGAGGGTTGGATGAGGTAGCTGTTATTGATCGTTGAGGAGAATATACTAATGTTCCATTGATTGGTACTCAGGTAGGAATCTCTTATAATCCATGTTTAGCTCTCCGTCAGTTTGGAAGAGCCAGAAGAGCAGGGCCTCATGAGATGTTGGTACCTCACATCAGTTTTGAGTTTCAGGTAGATAGTGACGAGCTGCATCGTAGATTCATCAAGGCTTGGGACAGAATTCACAAAGCTGACCCACATGAGTTGGGACCAAAGACCTCTCTGCCTATGGAACCCTACTACAGATGGGTCCGCATCCGTGCTCAGAAGTTAGGTATGCCATACGAAGCTGTTAGGCCTATCATTCTTGAATTTCCTGATAGAGATGGGGTTCCTCCAACTGTTCTCCCTCCTCAGATAACCACTGATGTTGACACACTAAAGAGGTCTTGGGCGCAACTACAGGAAGAGCGGGATTCTTACCGGGAAAAGTTCAATGAACAAGAATAGAAAATCCAGAAGCTGACTAAGCAATTGGAGAACGAACGAACCCTGAATGACTATATTCGCACTGAGAAGAGGAGGCCATGGGAGCACTGATGGGCCTTGGATATTTCTTTTACAGCTTTCATTTCCTTTTCAGTATTTTCATTTATGTAACGCCTAAGGGAAATTTCTTGAACAAGTCAAAGTTAAATCTAATGAAGTGTGTTTCCTTTTTGTTTACAAAGTTGAACCCCGATTGTCTTTGAAAACATAAATCATACGCATTCCATGCATCATATGCATAACAGGTACCCTTTTGCTACATGTTGCTTAATCTTCTTCGCTGTTTATTTCAGCAGTCATCATGAATCCTGAATCATCCAATGAACAAGCTATCAAGGCCCTCCAGGCCCAGAACACCCAGTTTCAAGAGCTGGTCATGAGCTTAGCCCAAGGTCAACAGGAATTGAAGACTCTGCTTTTGAAGAAGAAGAAGAAGAGGACTGTGTTGTTTAACACCGGACGGAGGTTTGGGAATACACTGCAAAATGATGCTGATCAAGCTACTTCCTCTGTAGGGAAAGACAGTCCCCAAGGGGGAAGGGTTCCTAGTCCTGTGGTCTCCGACAACGAGACGGATTTCAATGATGAGCAGTACCCTCCAGCTGAGGACAGGTACAAATAACTAGAGGATCGTCTGAGTGCCATGGAGATTCAACAGGTGCCTGAGTTGGATTTTGGAGATCTAGGTTTGTCTTCTGGGGTGGTGATCCCACACAAGTTCAAGGCACCTTCTTTTGCGAAGTATGACTGAGCTTCCTGCCCTAAGCTGCATCTCAGATCATATGTGAGGAAGATCCAACCATATACTGCAGACAAGAACTTATGGATCCATTTCTTCCAGGATAGCCTTTCAGGGGCTCAACTCGAGTGGTTCTATCAGCTGGATGGAGCCAGTATTCGAAACTGAGAGGACTTGGCTACTGCATTTTATAAGCAGTATCAGTACAATTCCGACCTTGCTCCCACGCGTACCCAACTCCAGGGTATGTCACTTGGGACGGGAGAAGGTTTTAAGGAGTACGCGCAAAAGTGGAGAGACCTAGCTGGCAGGGTGCGGCCACCGCTGACTGACCGTGAACTCGTTGATATGTTCTTGGGGATCCTGTCTGGTCCGTTCTTCAACCACTTGATTAGTAATTCTTCTGCTGGGTTCACAGACCTGATCTTAACTGGAGAAAGGATAGAAGTTGGTATCAAGTCCGGAAAGATACAAAAGGGTGCCTCCTCAAGTTCTGAAAAGAAGCCCTTCAAGAAGGAATCTAGTGTTGTTTATGGGTCAAGGAAGCAGAATAAACCGGAACGCCGCCAAGCTGTCAACGCGGTGGTAATCTCAAAGCCTGCTGCTGCTCCTAAGCAATACAACCAACTAAGAGGTGAGAGACCTAAAAGGCAGTACACTCGGCTCAGTATGACCCTGTCTCAGATATTGCCACAACTACTGTCAACCAATCTGGTAATTGTCAAAGAAGCTCCGAAGGTAGTGAATACAACCTCTCCAAAGTACAACCCCAACGCCCGTTGCGCTTATCACTCTGATAGCCCGGGGCATTCTACTGATGATTGTTGGGCTCTGAGGAATAAGGTTCAGGACCTTATTGATGCTAAAGAGATACAGTTCGAAGCGCCCGAAAGGCCCAATGTTGTAACTGCTCCCATGCCCCAGCACGGAGTGAATGCTGTGGAAGAAGACTTGTATGTAGCCTCTGTGGATGAGATTGTTACTCCGTTGTTGACTGTCAAAAGGAACCTGTTGCTATCCGGTTTATTTCCGGGATGTAGTAAAGGTTGTCTTCTATGTTCTGTTTCACCTGCTGGTTGTCCTTTGCTGAATTCAGGTATCCAAAACCTGATGGATAACAAAGAGATCTTGTTCGAGAAGATTGATGTTCCTGCTACCCCTACCGAAGAAGTTTCTATTGTTACTATTTTCAACAACCCTCCTAAGGCTCCCTTAAAGAAGCCTGTCAAAATCATGTCTACTCAGAAGATTGCTCTTATCATCATCACTGTTCCGGGGCCCCTCCCCTATACATCCGACAAAGCTGTCCCGTGGCACTATGGGGCAGATTTTTATGTGCTTGGAGTTAAACAAGAGTTTGATGCTAGTACCGGCATCACCAACATCACCGGGCCTGCCAAGGTTACTCGTAGTGGAAGGCTCTTCTCACCAGATATTGCACCTCCAGCTATTCAGAGACCTCTTATCATCACACTTGCAAGTGTGTCTGCTTCCCTTCCTGATCAAGTTCCTGTTTCTACCCCTGCGGCCGAGTCATCTGACGCTCGGGGAAAAGGGATTGCTACTAATGTGCCTGCCCAGACAGAGGCACCAAAGACAACCAATGTTGAAGCTTCCAAGCAAGAGATGGAAGAGATCCTTAAAATTATCAAGAAGAGTGATTTCAATGTAGTTGAGAAGCTGGGGCACACCCCATCTAAGATTTCTATGCTATCACTGTTATTGTGTTCAGAGGCCCATGCTAAGGCCCTGATTTCCTTCCTGAAGACGGCCCATGTGCCACAAGAAACGTCTGTTGATCAATTTACCGATTGTGTGGCCAACTTGACTGTTGATAATGGGTTGGGTTTCTCTGACGCTGATCTGACTGCCAAGGGAAAGAACCATAATGATGCCCTGCATATCTCCATTGAATGCAGGGGCACTACTCTTGCCCATGTGCTGGTTGACACTAGTTCTTCATTAAATGTATTGCCCAAGAAGGCTCTAGACAGGCTGGATTGTGAGGGTTTGGAGCTGAAGCCTAGTAACATTGTTGTCTGGGCCTTTGACGAGTCGAAAAGGATGGTACACGGGGAAGTTGACATTCCAATCAGGGTTGGTTCTCAAGTTTTTGATTCTACTTTCTATGTGATGGACATCCGACCATCCTATTCTTGTTTGTTGGGTCGTCCATGGATCCACAAGGCTGGGGATGTGACCTCCACATTACATCAGAAGCTTAAATACCCGATCAGAGGGAAGATTGTAACAGTTCAAGGGGAAGAAGAATATATGGTCAGCTACCTCAACTCGTTCCGGTACATAGAAATGGATGGGGAGTTCATTGAGACCCCCTTTCAACATTTTGAAGAGGTGCCTCAGACACTGGCGTCAGCAAAAACTGTAACTGAAGAAGATTCTCCTTTGAAGATGGCTTCCTTAAAGGATGCCCGGGCTGTGATTGAAAAGGGTGAGTGCGTAAACTGGGGCCGACTTCCTGATTTTACTCCGAAGACTGACAAATTTGGTTTGGGTTTCACTGCAGAAGCTCAGAGGGTTGTTCGTAAAGCAAGGATTGGAAGACCTCTTATGTTCATCACCAACCCGGGAGTGAATGCTATTGAAGACAATGTGGAGGAATCTGAATTTGACAGCTGGATCTACCCAACGACCAACGATGGACCAAGCAATTGGACTGCGAGAGACTTCGTACCTATTACTTTTGTCACTCAGTAATGAACTCCTTTGTTTTGAATGTGCAACGAACAATAATTTGAAACTTTATGGCCCGATGTCTTACCCGGGGCACCGCGGCTTCATTTGTGAGGGCTTATTATTTGTCATTTCATATATCATGAATAAAAGCATTGAACGTTTTTTGCATTTCAAATCTTGCGCTCCTTGTCTTTCTTATTTATATATTGCAAAACAGCTATATTTACACACACTCACCTATACAGGTTCCAATCCACTCTTGATCTCACTGGTAACGACTCTGCTACTGCCAGTTATGACTTTGAAAATCCGATCAACTTAGCCGAAGACGAAGGTGAAGATGATTACGAAGTGCCTGGTGAGCTTGCAAGACTGTTACTCCAGGAAGAGAGGGCCATTCAGCTACATGAAGAGCCAGTGGAAACGGTAAATCTGGGTACTGAGACAGACAGAAAGGAAGTCAAGATTGGTGCCAATCTAGAGCTCAGTGTGAAACAACGGTTGATTCAGATGCTGCATGATTATGTGGAAATATTTGCCTGGTCTTACGAAGACATGCCTGGGTTGGACACCGACATTGTGGTTCATCACCTGCCTACCAAGGAAGACTGCCCTCCGGTTAAACAAAAGGTCCGCCGTATGCGTCCAGAGATGTTCGAGAAAATCAAAGCTGAGGTTATGAAACAATTTGATGTCGGGTTTCTAGCAGTGACTTCTTACCCTCAGTGGGTTTCCAACGTGGTTCCAGTGCCGAAGAAAGATGGTAAGGTCCGAATGTGTGTTGACTACAGGGATTTGAATAGGGCCAACCCTAAGGATGACTTCCCTCTACCTCACATCGACGTTCTGGTTGACAATACTGCTCAGCATAAGGTATTCTCCTTCATGGAAGGGTTCTCTGGTTATAATCAAATCAAGATGGCTCCCGAAGAGATGGAGAAGACCACTTTTGTTACTCAGTGGGGCACCTTCTGCTACAAGGTCATGCCTTTTGGGTTGAAAAATGTTGGGGCAACCTACCAACGTGCCATGGTTGCTTTGTTTCATGACATGATCCATCACGAGATAGAAGTATACGTCGACAATATGATTGCAAGGTCCCAAACCAAGGAGGAACACCTTGACCATCTGCAGAAGCTGTTTGACCGTCTGAAGTTGTACAAGCTGAGGTTGAACCCGAACAAGTGCACCTTCGGGGTAAGATCTGGAAAATTGCTAGGTTTCGTCGTGAGCGACAAAGGTATTCAAGTGGACCCTGCCAAAGTGAAAGCCATACAAGAGATGCCAGTTCCTAAGATAGAAAAAGAAGTCAGAGGCTTTCTAGGACGGCTGAACTATATCGCCCGATTCATCTCACATCTAACTGCTACCTGTGAACCAATCTTCAAGCTACTGAAGAAAGATCAAGTAGTACGTTGGAACGATGAATGTCAGGCCGCTTTCGAAAGAATAAAAGAGTATCTCCAAGAGCCACCCATCCTTATGCCACCGGTTAAAGGAAGACCTCTAATACTATACTTGACAGTACTTGACAGATCAATGGGGTGTGTGTTGGGGCAGCATGACGAGTCTGGCCGAAAAGAGCATGCTATTTATTACCTTAGCAAAAAGTTTACCGACTGTGAGACCCGATACTCACTGCTCGAGAAAACTTGCTGTGCTTTGGTATGGGCTGCTCGCCGGCTGAGACAGTATATGTTGACTCACAATACTCTTTTGATTTCAAAAATGGATCCAATAAAGTATATCTTCGAAAAGCCCGCCTTGTCCAGAAGAATAGCAAGATGGCAAATGATCTTGACAGAATACGACATCCAGTACACGACTCAGAAAGCAATCAAGGGAAGAGTATTGGCCGACCATTTGGCACATCAGGCAGTGGATGACTACCATTCCATGAACTTTGAATTTCCCGACGAGAATATCATGGTAGTGACTGATTGTGAAGTACCTGGACCGGATGAAGGACCTGAAGAAGGATCCCGATGGTCTATGCACTTTGACGGAGCCTCAAACGCTTTGGGTAACGGTATTGGCACTGTGATCATATCCCCTAAAGGCACTCATACTCCACTCACTGCCCGACTATGTTTCAATTGCACCAACAATATGGCGGAGTATGAAGCATGCATCATGGGTCTTCAAGCTGCAATTGACTTAAGGATCAAGTTTCTGAGTGTCTTCGGAGATTCCGCTCTCGTGATCAGTCAGATCAAAGGCGAGTGGGATACGAAACACCCAAATCTCATTCCTTACAAAGAGTACGTGTTGACATTGATCCCCCATTTCGAAGAGATAACTTTTGAACATTTCCCAAGAGAGGAGAATCAGTTGGCGGACGCGCTAGCTACGATGTCTTCTATGTTCAAAGTCAAATGGGACAACGAGGCTCCCCGGATCATTATCTGGAAGTTGGATGAACCTGCACATTGCTATGATCTTGAGGCTGAAGAGGTAACAGAAAAGCCATGGTATCTGTTTACCGTGGGAATTGGTAAACAACCGCTGATCTTCCAAAAGGTTACTTATTTGGTGACTCGCAGGATCGATCAGATTGATCCTAAGACATGGTTGATTTTGGGGTTTTGACTAAGTTTGGTAATGGTTAAATGACGAGAAAATAAAGAAGCTTTATGTAAATTGCATGAAGAAGAGAACTTGATAAAATAAAGAAAGGCTTGAAATGAAATGCTTCGACTGGGAAAGTAAAGAAGAAAGCAAGTAAAGTTTCTGGAAAATAAATGACTTTGATTAATTAAAGTGGTGTTTCACACATACATTCTCAACAATTCTTTCTCTCACGCTGGGTACTCGAATCTATATGAGTGACTTGTATATAATTGTGAACACACACGAAAAACTGCGTGAACTACTAATATTTATACTAAACACATCCCAAGTAACCGTCGGGCAGTTACACTGCTTCGAGATGACTCCACTTGGCACGTTCACAGCGTTCGACGCTCCAGATCTTGGCACGTTGCACTTGGTAACCGCTGGGAACCGTTTTCCCTCCAACCGTTTTCTCTAAGTACATTGCCATCTTCTGATGGGCATTTCGACAGACCCAGCTGGTCGAAACCATCCTTCAGCTTTAATGGCTGATATTAATAAAAACAAGGGTGTCGAATTTAGGAGCCAACAAATTTCCCCCCAAGAATGCCTTATTTCGACTCTGAAAAGAAAAAGGCATTCTTTGAAATTCCATTCGACACCTGTCTTTTCATTCTTAGCCACAAATTAAATTGTGCACTTTTTGTCTTCTACCAACCACTGACAATCCCAAGAAAAAGCCATCATTTCATCCGTACCTAAGACGTCACCTCAGTACGGCGTGCAACGTGCCCAATGTCTTTTCACAAATTGTCATCATGACAATTTCCCAAAAACGAGGGCGCACGCTGCACCTTTTCATTTCTGCAGAACGGCTATGTCAACAGGGGGACGCCATGTGTCCCACTATCTTCTGCAACATTAAATGGCCTCGAATTTGGGGATTTCCCAACCACTATAAATAGCGCCAAGTACCCATTGTGGGACTTTTTCACGCTATCCTGCCTTCAAACTTCCTTGTTGAACACAAAATTTCTGCAAACTTGCAAACACCTTGTTCTTCACTTCATCTTCAACCTTAACTCAACAATGGCCTCAGGTTCCTCTACCGCTCCTAGTTCTAACATCCCTTCCAGAAATGCTAAACCCAAGATCTTCTCAACTGTCCCCATAGTTACCCCTACAGGCCAACGAAGGGTTCCTGAACCCCTAGAAACTGCTGAACGTGAAGCTTATTCACACCAACTCATGATTCCGGTTGGATACTCCAACCAAATCTTCGCCATGTCTGGCCCGCTCAACCCATGCATCGATGAAGCCATGAAGATCAAAAGCTTCTTTCCAGTGCTTGAAAAGCTCAAACCTGTTGGGTGTTCTAAAAAAGATGCAGAGGACAACGAAGATCCCGCTAAGGAGAAGATAGATCTTCGCTTCTTCAATAGGGGTGTTAGGGCTTTCAGGTCTAGCCCTAGCCTCACTCCTGACTACAGTGCTTGGCTAGAAAAAATGGAAAAAAGCCAGGCTTCGATCTGGAAGGACCTGGGGATATACGACCTGGTTATGCTGTCGAAGACGGGTCTCAACTACTCCCCTGAGATGCTGATAGCCTCCTTGCTTTTCTGGGATTACACCCATTTCACTTTCCACCTTCCTTGTGGAATGCTAACACCCACGCTTTTCGACGTGGCTGCCATCACTGGCCTTCGACCCACTGGGGATTATTTCGACCCAGAGGAAATGTCGGAGGATCAAATTGGATTCTCAGCTACGAAACCCACCTACACCACCTATATCAACCATTACCATGATAAGTCGACAACCACTGTGACGGATGTAGAGCATATCGCGTTTCTAGCCCTATGGCTGTCACGCTTTGTTTTCTGCACAAAGTCTTTACAGGTGACAAAGAAGATGGTCACCCTCGCCACCCAACTCCACCATGGCCAAAATATTTGTTTGGCAGAATTAATCTTGGCGAATCTGTACGAGTCGATTAGCAGCGGAGCGACTCTGTTGAAGATCATCGAGAATAGAGCCAGTCTGCTGCTTGCAGGACCTTTTTGGCTACTTCAGTTGTGGCTCAATGCCACTTTCGAGTCTTTCTTACCTCAGAAGACTCAAATAAATGAGCAAGCTCCGGAGATAGCAAATAGGCGCATCGAAGGCACCAGATTAGCTCTACTGACCCCGACTGAAGATGGGCTGGAGCTTCAACAGACTTTTGCAAACTTTGTCTTGATGTTTGCAAGAAGAAAAGAATTTGCTTCGACCATGGCTCCCTTCGCTCGACGAAAGGTTGGTCCAGAATGGTTCACGAGGCCCCATCCTAAGTCGTCAGGTGACCCTCAGGTCGAAGAACACACAATAATGTGGGAAGCATTTCTCACACCTAGAATAATGCCCCTGCGCTTTAAAAGCTCCAAGACTCACTTGAGCTTGATCGCGTATCAACCAAACTTGGTCTCTCGACAGTTTGGTATCATTCAAACACTTCCTTCTCCTATTTTTCCCAGGGAGAAATCCATGTTATATTTTTGCAACGACTATACTGAAGATGCTTCCACCAAGCATATCGGCAGGTATATTGGTCGAACAGTCCTTTCACTGTTCGATTATCAGCTTAACTTTCTCTGTTCACCATCCTTCGAAGACTGGTGGAAGAGTTACTACGCTGAAGAGTTCTTTCGTTCTAGTCCTGGACAAAATAAAGAAATGTAAGTCCATTCTCCAAATTATTTTGTCTTTCCATTTCGACTGGTAGCCTGTTAATTATAACTTGTCTTTTTTCAGTTGTTCGAAAGCCTGCAGCCAAGAAAGCTGCAGAAGGCCATCAGGGAGGAGGTCCCTTGACAAAACCTCCACCACCGGCGAAAACTATAGCACCGGCAAAAACTACAACAAGCCATCAGGGGGAAGGTCCTTCGAAAAAACCTTCAGCACCAGTAACCAGACTTTTATTATTTTCTTCTGGTTTTTAACATTCTGACTTTCGATGTAGCATCTAAATCGAACTCCAATTGGTTTTTAGGCACCTTCACCCAAGAAACGACCTGCACTGACGGTCGAATCTGGGAGTGACGAAGAAGACGACTCTCCCCCTGCTCCTCTTAAAAGGCGAAAACTGAAGAAGGATGTTCCTTCTCCTGAGACTCGACCCACAATCCGAATAAAGGTTGTTGGGAGAAAACCCAGGCCACCTCCAGTAATTATCGAAGAGCCAACGGAGGAGGAAATAAATGTTTTGCTCAATAAACCCGTCGAAAGCGACAATTCCAGCCCTGGGGCTGAAGTTCCTCTACAGGTAATTTCTTTGACCTTTTTTAACTCAGGTGTCGATGCTCACGTTCGATTATGTCTCTTTCTAACCTAGAAGATTCTTCTTCTTCTTTTTCCAGGAAACCACTGAAAGCTCAGCGCCAAAGACTTCTGAAACACTAGATTCTGCTGAACTCAGCAGGCCACAAGAGAAGGAATTAGCGAACGATGAAGCCAATGCTGAAACAGATGAAGCCAATGCTGAAACAGAAGAACAACAGCCAAAGGAGATTCAAGTGGTCGATCTGTCGGAGGAACAACATGATGAAGAGGATCACGCTGACGCTGGCACTGCCGAAGTTCAAGTCGAAGATAGTCATGTCGATGCAGACGCTGCTCAACAGCTTCAACCCCAAAACAACGCTGCTACAAAGGTTACCACCTCAACAAAGCATAGGTCCAAAGAAGACTTAGCACTCTTGAAGCAAACTGATCCCGTTGGCTATCTGAATGCCATTATCGAGAGCAAGGGAAGTTCATCTGATATTAGTCAGGAGGCTTCTACTCAATCGGGGAAGTCCACTGAGACTTCTCCTCTCGATGAGGCTTTGATGAAGGTCAAAGCTCAGTTCTTCAAGAAAGATTTGATGAAAGCTTTGGAGGGGGACCCTACTGCTCCGTCGTGTTTGGGAGCTATTTTGAATGCAGTTGACTTGCTCGCTGTGACTCCGGAGGTTTCGAGCTTTATCATGGAGTTATACTCCATTATTGATCAAGTCTCAGCAGACTATCAGCGACAGAGGGGCTTCAACAGCCAGCTCGAAGCGTTATATGGCAAAAGTTCTTCTGCCTGGACTGCTGTAGCAGAGACGACTTCTCGAATTGTAGAGTTGTCGAAGCAAAAGGCATCTAAGCAAGAAGAAATTGATGCCATAGATCGAGACAATGCTTCCATAAAGGCGCAAATCGAAGAGCTGGAGGCCAAGATGAATGCCAATACTAAGCGCAAGGAGGAGCTTCTCTCGACTGTTTCAGACACCGAGAGTCAAGCTGAAATCACACAAGGCCTAGAGTTTGCTGAGAAAGCCCAAGCCTTCGATGACCAAATTGCCAAGCTTGCCCAGGCGAATGCCTTGTGCAACAAAAGACTGGAGTTGCAGAAGGCGAAGTACCTTCGACTCAAAGATTCTATCCCCTTCTGATTGACTCAGCCCTTTAACCATATATTGTAATATGTATTTGACAATATTGCCATTTTGGCTAATTTATAAAATTTTCCATTTTGGCTTATTTATGGTTAATTTAGTCATTACTTGCTATTTATTTTGATCTCTTGGAGTATAGGTTTATACTTTTTCAAATATTTGCCATTTACTCTCAAGAGTCTTTTATCTTCACCTAACTCTTCGACTTCATAAGCTCCACCAGAAAAAGTTTGGATAATTCTGAATGGTCCTTCCCATTTGGATGACCATTTTCCCATGCTTCGATCCCTTCGATCCATGGGAAGAATCACCTTCCAAACTAATTCTCCAGGCGAGAATGCCTTAGGTTTCACTTTTTTATTGTAAGAATCTTCTACTCTTTTCTTCTGAAGCCTTAGTAGGCTGAGAGTGCGCAGTCTTTCTTCGTCTAAATCTACTAGTTCGTCTAACATCATATCCCAATAAACTTCAGAGGGGATATCATAGTGTCTCTGAACCCTTGCAGATTGAAGACAAATTTCCGCTGGCAACACTGTGTCATGACCAAAAGTTAGCCTATATGGTGTTGTACCTATGGCTTCTTTTGGGGACGTTCGACAGGCCCACAAGATCTGGTCTAACGTCTTATGCCAATTTTTTGGCTTCTTCCCAACATGCTTTTTTATCAAGCCAATCACTACTTTGTTCGCCGCTTCGACTTGGCCGTTTTCCTGTGCATAATAAGGCGTCGATGTTAGGAGTTTAAAGCCTATTTCCTGAGCGAATTCCTGCATCTTTCGACCCGTGAAAACTGATCCTTGATCAGTAGTTATAGTTTCAGGGATTCCATATCTAAAGATAATGTTCTTTTGAATAAATTCAATGATATTTTCTTGGTCTACATTGACTAAAGGAATAGCTTCGATCCACTTAGTAAAATAATCAATGCCTACCAATATATACTTCTGGCTCTTTGATGATGCTGGTCGAATCTCTCCAATAAGGTCCAACGCCCATCCTCTAAAGGGCCAAGGTTTCACTATCGAGTGAAGTTCGCTTGCTGGTACATGCTGGATGCCTGTATGGACTTGACATTCTTGACAACCCTTGGCGAACTCGATACAATCTTTCAACATGGTGGGCCAGTATAGTCCTTGTCGAAACAACAACCATTTCATCTTATGGCCTACTTGGTGAGCCCCACATGCTCCAGCGTGCGTAGTCGAAAGGGTTATGTATGCTTCAGTTTCACTTAAGCACTTTAGCAATACCCCTTCAGGCGTCTTTTTAAATAACTCATTACCCATGAGTACGTAACTCAATGCCCTATATTTTGTTTTTCGTTCTGTCGAAGCTACTGGATTTTGAAGATAATCCACAATGGGTTTCCTCCAATCTTGCTCTGACAAATTGTCTATGAACGAAATTTCGAAGTTACTTTGATCAGCATACCCTAGTCTTGTCGATTCCAAGTCTGTTGGTGACAGACAAGTTGCTTTTATCTTTTCTCGAACTTCGATTGCTCTTTGTAATCTCGTTTTTGAAATTTTGTACCCAGATGCAATTTGTGCCAAATCGTTGGCTATTTGATTTTCCAATATGGGTATGTGTTGAATGTTGACCATTTCAAATTTTTCAATAAACGATTTGCTATCACAAAGTACATAATGAGATTTTCTCTTATGCATTTATATTCTTTTGTGACTTGCTTAATGACTAACTCTGAGTCTCCCATTATTTCGACTCGAGTTGCCCCCAATTCCAACAATATCTCAAGGCCAGTAATTAGAGCTTCATACTCAGCCTCATTGTTCGAACAAGAACCTGATATCTTGTACTTGAATGTTGTTGGAATTTTTTCTGGAGAAATAATCAAGACTCCTACTCCTGTTCCATCTCTATGGCTGGAACCATCGAAGTAGAATTTCCAAGGCTCTATCTCCACATAATTAATACTCTCAACTTGAATTGAGTGGTCGACTATAAAGTCTGCCACCACTTGTCCTTTCACTGCCTTAAGAGGCATAAAGGTCAAGGAGTATTCAGTTAATGCTAGTGCCCACTTGCCAATTCGACTGTGCAAGATGGGTTTCGACAACATGTACTTGAAAACATCAAAATGAAACGAAACATACACATCAACTGGTTTTATATATTGTTTGAGCTTTGTACAAGAGAAATACAGACATAGACACAATTTTTCAACTTCGCTATATCTAGTTTCTGCATCGTTCAAAACTCTACTAAGATAGTAAATGGGTCTTTTGACTCCATTTTCATCTTCTTGGGCTAACATGCTTCCCAAAGTTTTGTCGGATGCAGCTATGTACAATCTCATACTCCTGTTGCTACAAGGAGGCACCAAAATAGGTGGCTTTGTGAGGTACCCTTTGATTTTGTCGAAGGCTTCTTGTTGCTCCTGCCCCCATTCGAATCCCTCTTTGTTCAATCGAAGTAAGGGTGAAAAGGCTTGAGCTTTCCCACTTAGGTTAGATATGAATCTCCTTAAGAAATTTATCTTGCCTAACAGAGATTGCAGTTCCTTTTTGTTTGCTGGCGCTTTCGCTTCCAGAATTGCCTTCGTCTTGTTCTGATTGATTTCGATTCCTTTCTTGTAGACAACGAAGCCCAAGAAATCTCCAACTTTTACATAGAATGCACACTTCAAAGGGTTCATCTTCAGACCATGTTCTCTCATTCTTTCGAATGATTGTCGAAGGTGGTCTATATGGTTCTTCCTAGAAACAGATTTTATAACAATGTCATCAATATATACTTGCATAAAGGTGTTAATGAAATCATGGAAGATGGAATTCATTGCTCGCTGATATGTTGCCCCAGCGTTCTTTAGGCCAAAAGGCATCACTACCCATTCGTAAGTACCTAAAGCCCCAGGGCATCGAAAAGCTGTTTTCGACACATCTTCTTCAGCAATGAAAATTTGATTATATCTTGAATAACCATCGAGCATACTCAGGTACTCGTAGCCAGCGGAAGAATCGACTAGCATTTCCGCCACATGCATAGGATATTCATCTTTGGGTGTAGCAGCATTCAAATCTCTGAAATCTATGCACACCCTCAATGTACCATTTTTCTTAATCATTGGCACAATGTTTGCAATCCATTCGACATACCTCGTAACGCGTATGAATTTGCACTTCAGCAGTCTTTCGACTTCCGTTTTGATCTTTGACAGTATTTCTGGAGCGAAGCGTCTTGGACTTTGCTTGATTGGCTTCTTCCCAGGTTTGATTGGCAACTGAAGTTCCACCAATCCTCTGTCGAGACCAGGCATCTCGTCGTAATCCCATGCAAAACAGTCCTTGAACTCTTTTAACAAATAGATTACTTCCAACCTGAGTTCTGGGTCAATTTTTGCGCTAATGTAAGTTGGCTTTTTCTCTGACCCTTCGCCCAAGTTGATTTCTTCTAAAGGATCCTGCGCTAGCATCTTGATGTTATTCGCTAAGGGGTCCTTTTCGAATCCCAAAGGCTCATCGTCATAGATGGCGTCGAGCCTTTGTTCCTGCATCCCTTCTGGCATGATATCAGGAGGTTTTGGATCGAAGTCCTTTCCAGGACCAGTAGAAGATAACTGTTGATCATTGGCCTGTGTGGCCATATATTTTACTTCGGCTTCGAGAGCCGTTATCATCTTTGTTTCGGCTACGTAAGCCGAAATTCGCTGCAATGATTGTGACTCAGTCATTGTCACTGAATTCACTTCCCCAACCAGTTGGTTGGATATCAGTTAACCCACTAAAGTCAATGTGGGACAAGTCTTCTCTGTCCCATTGAAAACCATGCTCAGGGTGCAGGTATAGGGAACAAAAAGTATTTGGCGCTGGCGCCAAGTCGAAGTCAGGTGTTGGGCATGGCCCAATGTGAGCCAGGTTCTTGTCGAAGTCTGCCAGCCCTAGGTGATTTACTTCGCCCAGGTAATAGCTTTGGTCCGCTTCTATGTTTTCGACCATTCCATCAGGACGCCATAGCAGCAACCTCTGGTGCATTGATGATGGTACAACTCCAACACCATGAATCCATTCACGGCCCAACAAAAGATTATAGTTAGGTTTGGCCGATATGACCATAAACATAGTTGGTCGAAGGATAGATCCCACTTTGATGTCCAGTTGGATCACACCCATAGTGGTCCCTATGTCGCCTTCATAATTCGACAGGACCATGTTGTGAGGCTTGATATTCTCATCACTTTTGCCTATTTTTCTTAGCATAAAATGAGGGATGATGTTGATGGTTGCCCCACAATCTACCAAGATTTTATTTACTGTGGTTTCTTCGAGTTTAGCCCTTATAAATAAAGGCTTGAGGTGATTTTTCATCGCCTCTGTAGGTGGTTCGAAGAACCCATTCTGCTCTTCAGTAGCGCCATTATCCATGACGAAATAGCACACTGGCCTATGCTTGGCCATTTCTTGCTCCACTTCCCAATCGCTTGTTTCGACCTCCACCTGGCGGTTGAACTCCCTGGGCAGAACTGAGACTATGTTGACCATGATATCTAAGGTGTCATCCGACTCAGAACCATCATTGTTATCAACTTCACCCTGGTTAGGCCAAACTAGCCTATTGGTTACTGGTTGTCTTTCCAGAGGCTTCCTCTACTTTCTCTGAGGAACATTTGAACTGGTTTCTGCCTTTGGTTCATTAGCAGCTTCCCTCTCAGCTTTTCGTCGCCTCTGGTATCTCCTCCATTGAGATCGAGACATGGGATTTTTCCCTTTGTAGTTGCTTGACACCTGGGTCACTTTAGGGGTAGCAACCTGAGGCTCTTTCTTATGTATTAAAGACGAACCTCTTGGCACTTCGAAGGAGTGCCATCTTTCCTCGCTTGGTCTCTTTCGACCAGATGTTTTGTACCATGTATCTACTGGCACATTAGTCGGAGGCCTGAAAGTCAGTGGCCTCTTTTCTTGATTTGAACTCCTTTGGGGAGTTCTTCTGGGGTCATGTCGAGTATCAACACTTTCCCTTTTTCGGTTTGCTGCTCTTACACTTTGAATATGTTCAGCAGCTTTTTTGTCAAAGATCGAACTGCATCTGGAACACAGCATCACTTCTGACTTCTTTTTCTGGCATCTTTGCAGGAAATCTGCCAGATTTTCATTTTCCCGAGGGAAAGCAGTTTTGTTGGCTTGTTCTTGCCTCATGGCCTCCTCTGATGCTTTTGGTTCAGAGACTTCAACCATGTTGACATTCATGGTGTCTTTGTTGGCAAGAGTCAACTGCTTCATCTGAATCTCCAAGTCCTCTGTCTGGCCTTGAACTGCAGCCAAGTGAGAACTGGGTTTTGTTCCAGATTTTTGGGCTCCAACTGTTTCCAGCTTCGGGCTTTCGACCGCCTTTTGGACCGCTTCAATTTTCTTTCTGGATAGATTCCCAGAAAAACTGCCAAAGATTGGCATGTTGACATGGTCCTTTGAGACTTCGACCATTGTGATTCCTGGCCTCTTCGACTGGCTTCTGGATGCCTCGATCACGTTCACCTCTAAAGGTTCAGCATAATGGGCTTCAGCCTGCAACGGGTTAGAGTCCACAGTCATGGGGGTCTTGTCAGCAAACTTCAACCTCCCTTCTTCGATAGCGTCTTGCACAAGATTCCTGAAAAGAAAACATTGAGACATTTTATGGCCCAGAAAATTATGATATTTACAAAAGCCTCTCTTCTTTCTTTGATCAAGAGGAGGCACTTTTACCCCTGGGGGTACTATCATTTGGCCATCTTTTACAAGCAAGTCAAAGATTTCATCACATTTTGTAATATCAAAACTATAAGTCTTTTTGGGGAACCTATCGTTGGTCCTTTCTGGACCAGTGGGATTTTTTCCACTTGAGGGGACTAACAGTTTGCAAGAGTATGGTGGCCCTTGTTTTAGTTCCTCTAAATCGACCTCGCCTTCCTCGACGGTTATAGTTTCGTCGAAGGTTTCTGGATCTTCGTCATCCATCTCAACATACGCTATCCTCTCTCTTTTATGAGTTTTCGTTGCCTTGGCTTTTTCAGCTTTAAGGCGTTCTACCTGTCGAACTCTATCGGCCAATTGGGCCATGTCTCTCAGGTATTGAGTGTCTAACTTCTTCCTAATGGAATAATCTAAGCCGCCTGCGGCTATTTCGACTAACTCATGTTCTGGCACTTGTGTAAAGCATCTTGCTTTGAGCAACCTAAACCTATTTAGATATTCGTCTATAGGTTCAGTGAAACGTCTCTTTACACTGGCCAATTCTTTCAGGCTTATCTTGGTTTGTCCCATGTAGAATTGCTCATGGAATAATCTCTCCAACTGGGTCCAATGATGGATCGAATTGGGGGGAAGAGTTGTAAACCAAGTAAAAGTATTCTTTGTTAAAGAACTTGGGAAGTACTTAATCCTCAGGTTTTCGTTGTTTGAAATATCTCCTGCTTCGATCAAGTATCTCGCCACATGTTCGACAGTAGATTCTGTCGTGTCCCTAGAGAATTTAGTGAACTTAGGGACTTTACATCTAGGAGGTAAGTCTGTTTGTAACACATATTCTGACAGTGGGGATGTGAAGTTGGGCCTACGAAATCCCATGTTCATCCCATTTTGAGTCATGATTCTTTCGATCATGGCTGCCAGATTATTTTCCAAACCCATATTTTGGTATTGGATATGTTGAACCACTTCGTCAGCATTTTGGTTTCTGTTAACTAACCTTACCTCTGGGGCTATAACCCTAGGTTCTTCGACAGGCTGTTCCAATCGTGCCCTAAGGTTTTCTTCGACAGGCTGCTGGACTTGGTTGATAGTGGTTTCTTCCTCTAAGAGTATACCTTGGTTTCCCCTTATTTGCGCCCTTTGGGGCTGTCGAATAGGTTGGGGTACTCCAAAGAAATCAGCCAAACGCGTCATTTGCGCTGTCATCTGCTGATTCGATTGGGTGGTGTTTTCTATTAGAGGATTCAGCACTGTACTTAAAGTTTGTGCCAACATTTGAACCATATCATGGTTGCTTTCGTCCATTTGCTGCCTCAAGACTGCTGTCGAGGCATTTGTAAGGCCATGTGCTACTTGGGACGTTCCTCCTAAGAGTTGGGTCCTATTTCTGTTCGCCATACCTACTCCAGAACCTTGGAGTGGCGAAGAGGCACTCACTAAAGGGTCTGAAAAAGTGGACACAGCGTTCGTCAGGCTAGCCAATTCAGAAGTTGGCATGCCATAGAGTGGTTCTCGATTTTGACCGCCTGTCATAAATCCTGGGGGAACATAAGGCCTTGTTCCTGGATTTCCCCTTGGTGGGGGAGTTCCTAAAGGCACTCTGGGGCCATTGAACGGAGGTAATGGCCCCGTCGTTGTGACCGTTACTGCTGGTGTTGAACCAGCGGTTATCGCTTCACTTACGGTTGGGATAACCGTTGTTCCCACATTCGTTTGTGGGATTTCGTTATTGTTTGGCGGATTCGCCATCTCTTCTCTTCTTCTGGCAGTATTGGTATTGTTAGTGTATATTCTACCACTTCTCAATAACATGCAATACTTCTCGAAAAAGATGATATTCTGTGTAAAAAGGTTAAACTTCAAAATCAACACAAGGTCCCACCAGGTGTGCCAATTTGTTTACCGTGGGAATTGGTAAACAACCGCTGATCTTCCAAAAGGTTACTTATTTGGTGACTCGCAGGATCGATCAGATTGATCCTAAGACATTGTTGATTTTGGGGTTTTGACTAAGTTTGGTAATGGTTAAATGACGAGAAAATAAAGAAGCTTTATGTAAATTGCATGAAGAAGAGAACTTGATAAAATAAAGAAAGGCTTGAAATGAAATGCTTCGACTGGGAAAGTAAAGAAGAAAGCAAGTAAAGTTTCTGGAAAATAAATGACTTTGATTAATTAAAGTGGTGTTTCACACATACATTCTCAACAATTCTTTCTCTCACGCTGGGTACTCGAATCTATATGAGTGACTTGTATATAATTGTGAACACACGCGAAAAACTGCGTGAACTACTAATATTTATACTAAACATATCCCAAGTAATCGTCGGGCAGTTACACTGCTTCGAGATGACTCCACTTGGCATGTTCATAGCGTTCGACGCTCCAGATCTTGGCACGTTGCACTTGGTAACCGCTGGGAACCGTTTTCCCTCCAACCGTTTGAATCTCAAACCGTTCCACTCTGAGTAATCGAACACCTTCGTCGAAAAGCACCTTCGACGTCGAAGGCAACAAGATTCTTCCTTGGAAGAATTTTCTCTAAGTACATTGCCATCTTCTGATGGGCATTTCGACAGACCCAGCTGGTCGAAACCATCCTTCAGCTTTAATGGCTGATATTAATAAAAACAAGGGTGTCGAATTTAGGAGCCAACAGTATCATGAAGTGAAAAGATACCTTGAAGCTCAAGAATACCCCGAGGGTGCATCTGTTAACGACAAAAAGTTTCTGAGAAGGTTCGCATCAAAGTTCTTCCTCAGCAACGGCATTCTGTACAAGCGAAACCATGATTCAACCTTACTGCGTTGTGTGGATAAGACTGAAGCAGAAAGAATCATGGCAGAGCTGCATGAAGGTACCTTTGGAACACATTCCAGTGGACATACCATGGCAAAGAAAATCCTTCGGGCAGGATATTTCTGGTCCATAATGGAGGCCGACTGTTACCAACACTCTCGGACGTGTCGCAAATGCCAGATCTATGCTGATAAGGTGCATGTTCCTCCAGTTCCTCTGAACATCTTGACAGCACCTTGGTCGTTTGCAATGTGGGGCATTGATATGATTGGTGAGATCAGACCTACGGCATCCAACGGGCATCGCTTTATCCTGGTAGCGATCGATTACTTTACAAAGTGGGTTGAAGCAGCTTCCTACGCTAACGTAACCAAGAATGTCGTGGCACGGTTCATTCGGCATAACCTGATATGTCGCTACGGTGTCTCGGAAAGGATCATTACGGATAATGGTACCAATCTTAATAACAAGATGATCATTGAGCTCTGCGAGCAATTCAAGATACAGCACCACAACTCTTCTCCTTACCGGCCGAAGATGAATGGGGTTGTCGAAGCGGCAAATAAGAATATCAAGAAGATTGTGCAGAAGATGACAGTGACCTATAAAGATTGGCATGAGATGTTACCGTTCGCTCTTCATGGGTACCGTACCTCAGCAAGGACGTCAACAGGGGCAACACCCTTTTCCTTGGTCTATGGCATGGAGGCAGTCTTGCCTATTGAAGTCCAGATACCCTCTCTCCGGATAATGAAGGATGCAGGTTTGAGCGAAGATGACTGGATCCAGACTCGACTTGATCAATTAAATCTAATCGATGAAAAGAGACTCACCGCTATTTGTCATGGTCAAACGTACCAAAAACGGATGATCAGGGCATTTAACAAGAAAGTCAGACGACAAGAGTATCAAGTCGGAGACCTGGTAATCAAGCGCATCATTCTTCCTCAAAGTGATCCCAGGGGCAAATAGACCCCTACGTACGAAGGGCCATTTGTGGTTAAACATATCTTCTCAGGAGGAGCTATGATTTTAACCACCATGAATGGTGACGACCTTCCTCACCCCGCCAATGCAGACATAGTAAAAAGATACTACGCGTGATAAAGGACCCGCTAGGTTGACACACCTAGGCAAAAATAAGGGCTTCCCGGCGAACCAAAAGGGTTCGGGCAAAAATAAGGGATGAAATGAAAAAATCTGTACACCCGGCAAGTCGAAAACCTGAAAAGGCGGCTTGGGCAAAAATGGGTATCCCGGTGGACTGAAAACCCGAAAGGGCGGTCCAGGCAAAAATTAGGGATAAAGCGTAATACTATGTCTCATTGGATCACCTTGCATCCAGAATCCGGTATCGACTATCAGGTTCATACGGCATCAAGCAATCAGCTTTATCTTCAACTAAGCAGCCAAGTGATGAGACGCTTGAAGACATAAAGGCGATAGCAGAGATGGAACCCAGTGGGATTATTTTTTTCACGTAGCTGTCTTGTTTTCCTTTTCACAAAAGTGTATAAACTCTATGTTGTTCGGCGGCGTTCTCTTACTAGGACGTCAGCCTCTTGTACACAAACGCCTATTTACAGGCAAATTTCAAAAATCAATACAAATCCACTTTTTCAGACAAATTGCCAATTATTTTTCCTTTTTCTGTTTTGTCTTGCGAAGAACGTCCAATGTTCATTTTTGATATATGCATTTGACATTAATTGCTAACTCGTAAATACTTGCATACGAAACAAAGGACTAATTACAGGTGACATTAGAAACAGGGGCAATAATGAATTGTCTAGACGATCTAGTTGCTCTGTCCATCGAGGTACCAAGGTAAGTTCAGCTGAAGAACATGACCAAGATACCTTCACTCCCCGTCGAGTAAGACAAATTTCAGCAATACTCTCCCCCGAGCATAGTTGGTCTCCCATCAGCCCTGAAAAGGCACAATATCTCCAGCAAGTCAGCAACACTCTCCCCGAGCAGAGTTAGCCTACTGTCAGCCTTAAGGAAGTTGGGTATCCCCAGAAGATCTCAATATTCCCCAGTGGAGTATACAGATGTTCCTAAGCAAGCATCCCCGGCAGTCTTAATATTCCTCGACAGAAATATAAGATTGTTCCCCGGCGAAATACAGACACCCCAGTGGAACCACTTCCCTGGTACAGTTCAAAAGTTTCCCCAGGAAAGTTGAATCAATCTCCCCAGTAGATTCTGGAAGCTTATCCCCAATAGATTCTGGAAGCTTGTCTCCTGCAGAGTACATATATCTCTCCCCGACCATATTCAAAGGTTATTCCCCACCAGAGCTTATAACTGGGTTATCCTCAGCTAATTACCACGGAAAGATCGTCCTCGGCGAAGTTCTTCCTACCCCTCAGCAGAGTTCATCAAATTCCCAACAAAACTTATCAACGGAATCCCCAGCAGAGTTATCATCAAAATCTCAGCGAAGTATCTCTTCCCACAGAGTAATTCCCCGCAGAGTAATATCTTCACCAAGTTTATTCCCCAACGGAGTCATCTTCTCCTACCGGTTTATCCTTGCAACCATCATCCCCAGCGGAAACGAAGAACTCTACTCTTCAAATATCAGCCCAGGACAAGCTCCCGGCATTCGTCAAGGATTTATTTTCCTAGACGAAAATACATTCATAAACATTTCACATTTCATACATCCTGCTTACATACATGATACACATCATATCATATAATCTCATTTATATTTTGAACATCATGACATCATGCATTTCATACATCATGACATTGCATATAACTGATGTTTTGCCTTTTCAGGAAAAAGGTCAATCCAAAGATGATTACTATTAACTGTCGCAATTCCAGATTCGATACCTGTATCTAGCCAGGGCATATCTGTGAATGACTGATTGTAGATTCGACACCTGTATCTAGCCAGGGCATATCTGCATGAAGAGTTTAGAGATTCGATTCCTGTATCCAGCCAGGGCATATCTGTAGACGACCAATTCCAGATTCGATTCCTGTATCCAGCCAGGGCATATCTGTAGACGACCAGTTCCGGATTCGATTCCTGTATCTAGCCAGGGCACATCTGTGAGCGATTTGTTTAGAGATTCAATACATGTATCCAGCCAGGGCATATCTGTAGACGACTAATTCCGGATTCGATACCTGTATCCAGCCAGGGCATATTTGTGAGTAATTGATTGTAGATTCGATACCTGTATCCAGCCAGGGCATGTCTGCATGAAGAGTTTAGAGATTCGATACCTGTATCCAGCCAGGGCACGTCTGTACGCAACCTTTTTAAGTTCCATATTCGATTCCTGTATCTAGCCAGGGCACATCTGTGAGCAATTAATTGTAGATTCGATACTTGTATCTAGCCAGGGCATATCTGCATGGAGAGTTTGAAGATCAACCCCTGTAACAGGCCAGGAAACCATCTTCCTTTCTCAAAGTACGCAAGTTCTCGCTAAGGAATCTCTTACGCGATCGACACCTCCGGATGGCATCTATAAGCCCATCTCCACAACTATCCATTACACTTCCAAATGGCATCTATAAGCCCATTCCCGACAAGCTTTTGTCACGTCTTCAGATGACATCTATAAGCCCATCCTCCCATCCACCATCTCTCCAAATGTCATCTATAAGCCCATTCCCGCCATCACACTCCTAATACTCTACTATGCGAGTGCAAATTTCTGGGCACTCTAGTGTTCAATCATCTTCCACCTTCGGATCACGAAAGGAACGCAAGCCAATCTACATCCTCAGGTCTAAGAAGATTGAACAGGGGCAACTTTTATACCCCCAAAATTTTCCCTCCCATATTCTTCAAAGTTTGTCAAGAATCATCCTCAAATGGTTCAAGATTTCTCAAGGGGTTGCACAGTCAAACCATCTTCTAAGCAAGTCAAAATTAGGGTTTTGATTCCTGCAAAGAATTTAAGGTTTTCAGTGGTCCAATCAAGTCTCATGTGCCCATATACATTTCCAAGCATCTACATGCCAAGTTGCAAGGTTCACAGGGTCAAATTGCACAGTCAAAAGCCCTAATTGGTTCACAATCAACTGCAGGGGCAAAATGGTCATTTTACAGTCAAAAGTCAAAATTTTTGGTCAACATCTTATTTTGAAGCCACAATCATCACTTGATCAAGTCTTTATCATGATTCCACAAGAATGGCTCAAAAATCATCAAGGATGCAAAAGTTACTATTTTTGGACAACTGAAAAGTCAACTGTAACTTGACCAGGGCATAACTTTTTCATGGTTCATCAGAAAAATCCCATCCAATGCTCA
Organism: Vicia faba; assembly: GCA_948472305.1. NCBI lineage: Eukaryota > Viridiplantae > Streptophyta > Magnoliopsida > Fabales > Fabaceae > Vicia > Vicia faba. The sequence continues at coordinate 230,389,435 of OX451740.1, read as the reverse complement.
TTTTGAAGGGGATGATATTTCCTACAACTCATCTTCACATTCCAAGTCCAAGAAATGCTCTCACAAAAAGTTATCAATTTCTACATTATAGGTCAATTTCAAAAGTCAACAGAAAGGCACTTTAAGTCAAAGACCATAACTTGAGATTGGTAAATCAAAATGACATGGTACCAAAGGAATTGGTTAGAGTACTTCAAGACCTTTCCAAAATGTCCAAGAACATGTTCATATGATCAAAATTGAGCAAGATATGCATTGGAGAAGTTGGGAAATTTTTGGGAATTTGCAAAAGTCAACTTTGCCTAAAACACCTTGTTTTTGCTAATGGGCCTCAAATTCCTTCTTGAAACTTTGTCCAAGGCCTATGCACGACCCATTGAGCTCAAGTTGATTTATTTTCTTATTTTTAATTAATTAATTGAATTTTTTATTAATATTAATTCATTTAATTGATTTAAAATGTAGAAAATATAAAGATATGTTTTTTCAAATCTTTTGTGAAGCAAATAGGCTCAGGGCAAGCTGGCAATTTCGTGCATCCATCAAAGAGACCAAAATCTCCCAATTTGGCAAGGTTTTCCAATCAAAATATGCAAAAAGATTTGATTGTAATCAAATATTGAAAACATGAATGCAATGGATTCTTGGCCAAGATTGAACCCTAATTCCATTCTACTATAAGAGCATAACCAAACCCTAAAGCCTTGAAGGTGCAAGCTGCTGTCAAAAGCCATAAGCAAATTCCAAAAATTCAAGAAAAATTTGAAAACTGAATTCCACCTTCCAGCACGATTCAAAGCTTTCTCTTGATTCAAACCTATTGTAGGGGTTCCCAGAAGCCTTTTGCAATCAAAATCACGTGCCAACACTCAAAGAAACGTCCAGAACAAACTCACGGTTTGCTTAATTTTTCTAGAATCGAAACTCAAGTTTTATGCATCATTAACATGTTATGATCATTGCTTTGCATTGCTAACACCATTCTGAAGCTAATGGTACAGATCAATTTGATTATGGTGCCCTGAAACGAAAACTGCCAATGGAGAATTCTAGGTTTTTCAAGCTTCAAAATTAGGGCTTTACAGCACAAAAAATTGGACCTTGAGACGCATATGGTTGAATTCGTCAAGGCCAGACGAACTCAACCCAACCATCACGCCATATTTATATGCATCAGGGACCTAATCGCTATTTTTGGTCATGTTATTTTATGGGGGTTAAAAACCCCCGCTATCTGTTTATTGTTTTTGCAGGAAAAGGAAGAAGACGATTACGTGTGAATGCATGATTGGCTGATTCAAATATATTGCGCGCTTTTTCTTGGTTTCCAGTATAATTGATTTTTTATATATTATTTTCACTATCCATCATATTAACAAACGCAGGCGAGTGGAGTAGTGGTTGGTGCGCTGGACGTTCATCATTGGGACCTGGGTTCGATTCCCAGGTCCCCCCAAACGCATTATATTATTTTTCATCATATATTCACATGCAGGCTACTGAATGTATTCCATCATACACCCCATCCATCCAAGCGCCAGGTGGCTGGCAAGGCAAATCCAGTGGTCCAAAGATGCTGAACATCATGTTTCCTGGTCAACCAACATGCAGGCGATTACTAAAGTCAACGTGGCTTTATGGCTTAGTGGGCCAGAATTGCTGGAATAAACCTCCATTTGGGTCAACACCCCCCCTGGTTAATGGCTTTTCTTTTTATTTTCTTTTAACTAACTATTTTTTTATTATTAATATTATTTATTTAACTAACATAATTAATATTAATTTTCATAATAAACTCAGAATTAAATATTTATAATATTTTTATTATGTATTAATTTCATTATTAATTTATTTTGTAAATAAAATACTAACAAATTAATTAGTTTAATTAGTTAATTTTAATTTTTTTTTCACAATAAATAAAATAGGTTAGAATTAGGGTTTTCTCTTGACTTGTTATTTCTTTTCTTTTTATTTTTCATTAAAATATTAAAAAACACAAAAACACTTTTTTTTCTTTAATTAATTAATTAATTAGTAAATTAGGTTTAATATTTTCATTAAATTGCAAAAAAGGGACAAACTACTTTCTTAATTTCTCAAAAGGGTCAAAACCCTAAGGACGTCCTGATTAAATTTCTATTCGCGCATTATTCTTATTTTGATTATTTATGTATCTGCTCAGAGGATGTAATAGCTAATTAGGATTTTACCGCTTTATTTACTTTTCGGCATTTATTTTCCAAAACGGGTTATGTTTTTGGCAATGTATAGACCCGCGCCTTGTAATAGCGTAGATTCATATTTCCGCAATTTATTTTCCGCACTCTTAACTGTTAATATGCATGAAAGACTTGTATGAAAATAAAACTAACTCGTAGCTCACAAATAACATGTTCAAAGATAAACATAAACTGAAACAACACACATACACATGCCACTCCTAGGGTACGCCTCACTGGTTGCCTCGAACGTGGTCGTCAAGTATAGGGTGTTTTAGAGGTCGCCCTCCTGTCTAAAGATCCAGTTGCCTCGAAATGGTTGCCTCAGATAAAAAGGATCTAAGACATTAGGGTTACCGCTAAGGCGTCCTACTATTGCTTCGGTGACCACACATGTCCCTAATAATCGAATTGACCCGAACAACTCCAACAACGATGCTACCTACTTCTCAATAGTGGGATAGCACTGTTTAAAGGATTCTTACACAGCCTAATTCTTTAGAGTAGGTAGATTCTCCTGGGTACTTGCTCTCTCAAAAACAAAAACAACTTTTCGCACCTACACTTTCAAAAGGTTTTCAAACAAATATTTCATACACTCTTGAGGACAGATACAAGAGTTACTTAGAAATCTTTCAAACAAAACTTTTTCAAAACCCACACACACTTGAAAAGCAAACAATTTTTGAAAACATAAGAGCAAGTACCTAAGAGCCCGTGGATAACCACGGATAGAAAGGGTGCTAACACCTTCCCTTTCTATAAATCTACCTCCCGAACCGAGAGACATCTCAAAGAAGGAATTTTGTTGTGCTTTTGTCCTTTCCATGTTGGAGAACATAAAAGACGGTGGCGACTCTTGCTTACCGCGACATTTCGCAAACCAGCTTAAAAAACAGTCAGTTCTATTTCCACCGATCACAGTAACCAAGTAGTCCAAGTATCATTAAAGATTTTTATGGTTCATGTTGATTATTAAGTGTCTTTAAAAGGAAAAGAAAAGCTCAAGTGAGCAAAATAAAAATGACATAAAAGTAAATGCTCAAGTGAGCAAAATAAAAATGGCATAAGAATAAATGCTCAAGTGAGCAAAATAAAAATGGCATGAAATGTAAATGCTTAAATTAAATGGTACATAAAGCATAAAAAATAAAAGCATAAAGTAAAGTCAATTGTTATAAATTAGTGGTTAGTTGGATGACCATCTTGAAACTTGCATTTGGAACTCATTAGAGGATTGGTATAACCAAAGCCTCCACACAACAAGTTGCATTTGCTTTTTGTCAAGTATATCATCCATTTTGGAATCCTCAAAAGTAACATTTAATGATCAACGATGTTTAAGTGATCCGCGTTGACCAAAGGTGTTGTAGATCCATTAGAGGATTGGTAGAACCAAAGCCTCCACACAATGAATCTCAAGGTTATTGGATCAAAGAGATTAAATTAACATACTTGGGCTTGCAATCATAAGTTTAGGCCATGAATGATCATTTATTCGAATCGGGATAAAATTTAGCGCTATGTTAAGCAATCGTAAGTGGACTTATGTAGAAGTCGCACCTATTTTGAGACTGGTCAATAGATATCTATGTACTTCATGTTTGGATCAATGATATAGAGATCACCATCCCTTAACATGTAGCACAATTAAAAAAGAAAGGGATAAGATGAAGAGGGAGGGGAATGATAAGCTAATTTGGATCACCATTTCAAAATTCTTTCATCTTTAAATTCAACCACTCCTCTAGATGGATTAAAGCACTAAACATATCATTAATCCAAAGCACCAAAAATGAATTAAATAATTCACTCTTAGGTAGATTTGAATTGATGAACATTTATCCAACTTCATCTACATCACAAAGTCCATTGAGTTTAAAGAGAAATTGGACATTTAAAACTGCAATCCAAACCAACAATCAAAAGGAGTGAGTAGAAAAAGCATTTTAGATCAAAGCTTCCCCAAAACAAGGCAAAAAAAATGCATTTTGTCCCTGTGTAAATCGATTGCACTACTGTGTAAATCGATTTACACAGTACAGTTTTCAAAAAACTGTTCGAAATTGCTTCTGTGCAATCGATTGCACTGTTACTGCAATCGATTGCACGCTGTTACAGGCAGCAAAACAACATTTTAAAAGGCCAAATTCTTGTTCAAACTTTCCATCAAATACCTTATGATCATGGATCCAATTGAGCACGAAAATTCCATCAAATTATGAGAAAATAACACCATTGGAATCACAAAATAATTTTCAAAGAATCAAACCCAAAGATCAACAAGAGATCACATTGTGAAAGATGAATTATCCAACTTACCAAAGGTAGATCTAGAGAATTATCAACACAACTTCAAGAATTTGCTTCAATTCAACCACAAGAATCAATTGCTCAAGCTTGGATGTAGAGAATTGATGGAGAAAAAGTGTTTGGATGAAGGTTTAACTCAAAGATTAGTAAGCTTCAATGCAAAGCTTACTAACTTTTTGAAAATGGATCTTTGAGTGAATTTGGTAGATGGAGAGAATTGAGAGATTTTTTAGCAAGGTGGATTTGGCTATCAAAAGCTTGAAATTTGAATGAAATGAGGGCTCTATTTATAGAGTTTAGGATTTGGATTAGTGGTAATTTGGTAATTGATTCTTGGAGCCAAAATTTGAATTAATGATAATTCTTTCAAATATTAGAGCCAAAATTTGAATTAATGATAATTCTTCTTAAAAATGAAAGATTGGCACTAAAATTTGAATTAATGATACATCTTTCAAAAATGAAGAAAAATTGAAGCCAAAAATTTGACAAGTTCAAAATTGCTGATTTTTTTCAAATTTTCACGCTGTGCAATCGATTGCACTATAGTGCAAATCGATTTGCACAATGTCTTTTTCTAAAAATGGCGCAAAATGCACTATGTGAAATCGATTGCACTCTAAGAGCAATCGATTGCATCAATGAAAAAAATGAATTTTTGTTAATTTTTCCTTTGCAAAATAGATATTTTAGGAGAATAATACCAGAAATCCTTATTTGTCAGATGCTTCGACTTGGTACCTACAAAACAAAAATATACAAAGACAAAGACAAATATTTTTTTTTGTATTTTAATTAGAAGTTAGTCAATAACACATATACAAAATACACAACCAAGGTACTTGGAGATTTCTCAAGAGCAAACTTAAAGATAGGAGATAGAAAAAGAGGAACAACCAACCCTAATGTGATCTTGTTATGAACGAGTTGATATGATATGATAGAGGAATCTTAGGGGAAAAAATTGGGGTACAACAGTAACATCCTCCAAAGATCGGGAACACCAATGAATATCCCAATGAGAGAGCGACTTCATCCTTTGAGACCACCTCAAGCCTTGTTCGTTCTTAAAAACAAATCGAGGAAGGTGCAAAATAGACCACCTAGATAGCAATGGTATGTAACACATAAGAATCCCTCTTCTCCTCATGGTACGAGTGTGAAGAGAATGCAAAATATCTCCGAGCAAGGTAGGCACCGGGTTACGAGAGAGGAAAATTTTGACTGCATTCACATCTATAAGTTGGTATAGATTAGGGAACAGTACCAAACCATAGATTAGGAGAGCCAAAAATTCTTCAAAAGCTTGCAAATCCAAAGATCCCAAAAATAGTTGAGCCTTCTCCAACAAATATTTAGCTAGAAAACCCTTGACTCCACTCCTTGTTTCCCAATTAGCCACAATGTCAGACTGTTGCAAATGTAAGGCTGATGCAATCTCCTCAGATTGTGGATCTTTCTCAATAACGATGAAGGGTATTTGATCAATAATAGGTACTCCTAATAGTTGAGAGAACTCTTACATTGTGGGCACCAATTGATAATCAGGAAATGTGAAACAATGATGTTTAGGGTAAAAGAATTGAAAGAGAACATGCACCATGTCTTCTTTAAAGCTTGAAGTAACCAGGTTGAGAAGTCGAGCATATCTCTTGGTGAATGGAGAATTTTCAGGGACCCTTGATGCTAACTCTTTGAGTTAAGGAGGCACTTTTACAAGGTTGATTCGGATGGTATTTCTGCGAGTGGAAGCCATATCCTACAAAACAGAACAAAGATAAATCCCTAGGTCCTTGAAATGGTTAGTGAAAATGATATGTGTGATCGGTGGAAATAGAACTGACTGTTTTGGAATGCTGGTTCGCGAAATGTCGCGGTAAGCAAGAGTCGCCACCGTCTTTTATTTTCTCCAACAAGGAAAGGACAAAAGCACAGCAAAATTCCTTTTCGAGATGTTTCTCGGGTTCGGGAGGTAGATTATAGAAAGGGAAGGTGTTAGCACCCTTTCTATCCGTGGTTATCCACGGGCTCTTAGGTACTTGCTCACTATGTTTTCAAAATGTTTGCTTTTTTTGTGTTTGTGGGTTTTGAAAAAAGTTTGTTTGAAAACTCCGTTTTAACTCTTGTATCAGTCCTCAAGAGTGTCATGAAGTGTTTGTTTGAAAACTTTTGTTTGAAAGTGTAAGTGCGAAAAGTATTTTTTTTGTTTTTAAAGAGCAAGTTTCTAAGAACCTCTACCTACTAAAAGGAAATTAAGCTGTGTAAATGTCCTTTAGACAGTACTATCCCACTATTGAGAAGTAGGTAGCACCGTCGTTGGAGTTATTGGGTCAATTCGATTATAGGGACATGTGTGGTCACCAAAGCAATAGTAGGACGCCTTAGCGGTAACCCTAATGTCCTAGATCCTTTTTATCCGAGGCAACCGTTTCGAGGCAACTGGATCTTTAGACAAGAGGGCGACCTCTAAAACACCCTATACTCAATGACCACGTCGAGGCAACCAAGTGAGGCGTACCCTAGGAGTGGCATGTGCGAGTGTGTCAAGTTTCAGTTTATATTATCTTTGCACATGTTATTGTGAGCTACGTTTTGATTTTAATTTTCAGGCAAGTCTTATCATGCATAATTAACAGTTAATAATTGTGCGGAAAGTAAATTGCGGAAAGTAAATCTACGCTATTACAAGGCGTCGGGTATTTACATCGCTAAAAACAACCCTTGAAAGGTAAATGCGAGAAAATAAAGAAAGCGGTAAAAAGTCCTAATTATCTATTACATCCCCGGAACAGTTACGTAAATATGATCAAAATAAGAATCGAGAATAAATATACGCGAGAAAAATTGAATTGGAGAAAGTCTTAGGGTTTTGACCCTTTTTGAGAAAAGAATGGAATTTTGGTCCTTTTTGCAATTAATTAAACCTAAAACTAATTAATTAATTAATTGAAAGGAAAAAAAGTATTTTTTTTTAGTTTTTTAGGTTTTTAAAGAAAATAAAATAAAAAGGATTAAAATTGTCAAAAGAAAAATCCTAATTCTAGGTTGATTTTATTTATTGTGAAAAAAAAGTTAAAGTTGACCTAATTAACTAAATTAACCTATGTTAGAATTTATTTACAAAAATAATAAGGTGAAATTAATAAATAATAATAATAATAAAAATATTTACATTTTAGTTTTGCTGAATTTATTATGAAAAATATTAATTTGTGAGTTAATTGAGTAATAATATTAATAATAATTAATAGTAAAAACAATTAAAGATAAAATATAAAAGAGAAAAAATAAGAAACAAAACCCAGGGGGTGTTGGGCCCAGATGGAGGTTTCTTTGGCAATCTGAAGCCCATTATCCTCTCAAGCCTGTTTGACTTTGGTAATTGCCCAGGGCGCTGGTTGACTGGGAGCATGGTATTCCTTCTCTCGTGGCCATTAGATCCAGGCTTGGAGCCACATGGAAGGCTGATGCGTGAGGCACATGATGAACTCCTTTGCAAGCCTAATACTGGAATACCTGTAGAAAAAGAACAAATAATATTTGGGGGGACCTGGGATTCAAACCCAGGTCCCAATGGTCACCAGCCAACGCATCATCCACCAAGCCACTTGCACGCGTTTGTATTTAGAATAACAAGCAATTATAATATATAAACAATAACAATTATGCTGGAAACAAAATCACGCGCGCTATTTTTGAATGGACCAACCACATATCACCACCTCATCATCGTCTTCGCTACGCCTGTAAAAAAAAATCAGATAGCGGGGGTTTTTAACCCCCACAAAATAGGATGACGAAAAATAGCGAATAGAGCTGTGCTCTATATAAATGTTTCGCGAGGATGGCTTTGGATTCGTCTTGTCTCAACGATTTCAACCATAGGTCTCTCAAGGCTTGATTTTTCCTGTACTGTAAATCCCCAATTTGGAAGCTCAAGAACCCTAGATTTTGTCAATGGCAACTTATGATTCTGCACACTATAAGTCAATTAATTTATACCATTAGTTTCACAAGGATTCAAGCAATGCAAAACGAACCATAAATCATGTTAAATGCTTATGAATCATGAGTTTCAATTATGAGAAAAAGCATCAAACCGTGTGACTGTAAATGATGATTTCTTGAGCCTTAGCGTGTGGTTTTGATTGCAAAACGTTCCTCACACTCCCAGCAACGTGTTTGAATCCACAAATTGCTTTGAATCGTGCTAGAATGCAGAAAACAGTTTTGACTTTTCTTGGATTTTTTTGAATGTGGTTATGGCTTTCTTGCAGCAAATTCATGTATGTGGCATTAGGGTTGGCTTGTGTAGTTATAGTAGAATAGAATTAGGTCAAATCCTTGAGCAAAGATTCATTGAATAATGGTTTGAATATTTGATTTGCAATCATATATTTTTGAATCTTTTTGATTGGAAAAACTTGCCAAACTTGGAGATTCTTGTCCCTTTGATTTGCACACGAAATTCCCAGCATATATTGACCATGTTTGCTTCACAAAAAGATTGAAAAATCAAATCTTTGTATTTCCTACAATTTAAATTAATTAAATGAATTAAAATTGATTAAAAATCCAATTAATTAATAAAAAATAAGAAAATAAATTCAATGAAGCTTGATGGGTCGTGCATAAGCCATGGATAAAGTTTCAAGAAGAAATTTGAGGCCCATTAGCAAAAACAAGGTGTTTTGAGCAAAGTTGACTTTTTGCAAATTCACAAAAATTTCCCAACTTCTCCAATGCATATCTTGCTCAATTTTGATCATATGAACATGTTCCTGGACATTTTGGAAAGGTCTTGAAGTCCTCTAACCAATTCCTTTGGTCCCATGTCATTTGGATTTACCAATCTAAAGTTATGGTCTTTGACTTAAAGTGCATTTTGGTTGACTTTTGAAATTGACCTATAATGTAGAAATTGATAACTTTTTATGAGAGCATTTCTTGTACTTGGAGTGTGAAGATGAATTGTAGGAAATGTCATCCCCTTCAAAATGAGCATTGGATGAGATTTTTCTGATGAACCATGAAAAAGTTATGCCTTGGTCAAGATACAATTGACTTTTCTGCTGTCCAAAAATAGTAACTTTTGCATCTTGATGATTTTTGAGCCATGCTTGTGGAATCATGATCAAGACTTGATCAAATTATGATTATGGACTCAAAATAAGATGTTGACCAAAAATTCTGACTTTTGACTATGAAATGACCATTTTGCCCCTGTAGTTGACTGTAGTTCAAATGAAGCTTTTGACTGTGCAATTTGGCACTGTGAGTCTTGAAACTTGACATGTAGGAGCTTGAGGATATATATATGAGCCTATGAGACTTGATTGAACCATTGAAAACCTCAAATTCCTTGATAGAACCAAAACCCTAATTTCAGCTGGCTTAGGAGGCATTTGGACTGTGCAACCCTTGAGAAATCTTGAACCATTTGAAGATGATTCTTGACAAACCTTGGAGAATATGGGAGGGAAAATTTTGGGGTACAACAGTTGCCCCTGTTCAATCTTCTTAAACCTGAGGATGTAGATTGGCTTGCGTGCCTTTCGTGATCCGAAGGTGGAAGATGATTGAACACTAAAGTGCCCAGAAATTTGCACTCGCATAGTGTAGTATCAGCAAATGTGATGTCGGGAATGGGCTTACAGATGCCATTTGGAGAGATGATGGATAGGAGGATGGGCTTATAGATGCCATCTGGAGATGCAACAGAATCTTGTCGGGAATGGGCTTATGGATGCCATCTGGAAATGTAATGGATAGTTGTGGAGATGGGCTTAAAGATGCCATCCAGAAGTGTCGATCGCGTAAGAGATTCCTTAGCGAGAACTTGCATACCTGAGAAAGAAAGATAATTTTCCTGTCTGGTTTTAGGTATTGATCTTCAATCTCTTTAATGTAGATAACTTTCTTGTCTGGTTTCAGGTATAGATCTATAATCCGTCGTTCACAGATATTTCCTGTCTAGATACAGGTGTTGATCCGGAACTTGAAAGGTTTTCTTGATAATGATGTGATGAAGGAATCTGAGACGATTGCTACTCCAAATAGATGATGAAGGAATCTGGGACGATTACTACCTCAACAGGATGATGAAGGAATCTGGGACGATTACTACCTCAGCAAGATGATGAAGGAATCTGGGACGATTACTACCTCAGCAGGATGATGAAGGAATCTTGGACGATTACTACCTCAGCAGGATGATGAAGGAATCTGGGACGATTACTACCTCAGCAGGATGATAAAGGAATCTTGGACGATTACTACCTCAGCAGGATGATGAAGGAATCTAGGACGATTACTACCTCAGCAGGATGATGATGGAATCAGGGAGGATTACTACCTCAGCAGGATGATGAAGGAATCAGGGATGATTACTACCTCAGCAAGATGATGAAGGAATCAGGGACGATTACTACCTCAGCAGGATGATGAAGGAATCTTGGACGATTACTACCTCAGCAGGATGATGAAGGAATCTAGGACGATTACTACCTCAGCAGGATGATGAAGGAATCAGGGACGATTACTACCTCAGCAGGATGATGAAGGAATCTGGGATGATTACTACCTCAGCAGGATGATGAAGGAATCTTGGACGATTACTACCTCAACAGGATGATGAAGGAATCTAGGACGAATTCTACCTCAGCAGGATGATGAAGGAATCTAGGACGATTACTACCTCAGCAGGATGATGATGGAATCAGGGACGATTACTACCTCAGCATGATGATGAAGGAATCAGGGACGATTACTACCTTAGCAGGATGATGAAGGAATCAGGGACGATTACTACCTCAGCAGGATGAAGAAGGAATCAGGGACGATTACTACCTCAGCAGGATGATGAAGGAATCTTGACGGCTTCTACCTCAACAGAATGATGAAGGAATCTGATGACTTCTACCTCAACGGGATGATGAAGGAATCTGGATGACTTCTACCTCAACAGGATGATGAAGGAATCTTGACGACTTCTACCTCAAAAGGATGATGAAGGAATCTTGACGACTTCTACCTCAACAGGAATGGTGAAGGAATCTTGGACGATTACTACCTCAGCAGGAATGGTGAAGGAATCTTGGATGATTACTACCTCAACAGGAATGGTGAAGGAATCTTGGATGACTTCTTCTCCAAAAGGTAATGACTTTTATCTGTTGATCGTTCTTTCCTGAAAAGGTAAAGAGTTAGTTGTATGCAATGTCATGATGTATTAAATGCATAATGTCATGAAGTTCTCAAGAATAAATGAGATCGTGTCGTATGCACTTTATCACGTATGAAGATAGGAGGTATGAAATGTGAAATGTTTATGAATGTATTTTTGTCTAGGAAAATAAATCCTTGACAAATGCCGGGAAGTTTGTTGCATCCTGGGCTGATGTTGAAGAGTAAAGTTCTTCGTTTCCGCTGAGGATGATGAACGAAGATGATTACACGAATAAACCGGTAGGAGAAGATGACTATGTTGGGAAATAAACCTGGCGAAGAGATTACTCTGCGGGGAGTTACTCTATGGGGAAGAGATGCTTCGATGAGATTTTAACGATAACTCCGCTGAGGATTCCGTTGATAAGTTTTGTTGGGGATAGAAGATGAACTCCGCTGGGGGATAGGAAGAACTTCGCTGAAGACGATCTTTCCGATGCAATTTGCTGAGGATAACCCAGTTAGACTCTGGTGGGGAATAACCTCTGAATATAGCTGGGGGGAGATATTTGTACTCTGCAGGGGATAAGATTCCAGAGTCTACTGGGGAGATGGTTCAACTCTCCTGGGGAAACCTTTGAGGACATGGCTCCAATGGGGGTATCCTGTATTCCGCCGGGGAACAATCTTATATTTCTGTCGAGGAATATTAAGACTGCCGGGGATGCTTGCTGAGGAATATTTGTATACTCTGCTAGGGAATATTGAGATCTTCTAGGGATACCCAACTTCCTTAGGGCTGACAGTAGCCTAACTCTGCTTGGGGAGAGTGTTGCTGACTTGTTAGGGATATTGTGCCTTTTTGGGGCTGATGGGAGATCAACTTTGCTTGGGGAGAGTATTGCTGAATCTTGTCTTACCCTGCGGGGATTGAAGGTATCTTGGTCATATTCTTCAGCTGAACTTACCTTGGTACCTTGGTGGACAGAGCAACTTGTACAGTTTGGACAATTCTTATTGCCCCAGTTTCTGCGGGAGAAGAAGGCCTGAGAGGAGCTTGATAACTACCGATTGACAAATCTTCTTCTGGTAGGCAAGTGACGAGATGACGGGACATAGTCGTATGCTTTTGATCCCTAACTTTTGCCTGGACCGCCCTTTCGGGTTTTCAGTCCACCGGGATACCCATTTTTGCCCAAGCCGCCTTTTCAGGTTTTTGACTTGCCGGGTGTACAGATTTTTCATTTTCATCCCTTATTTTTTCCCGAACCCTTTTGGTTCGCCGGGAAGCCCTTATTTTTGCCTAGGCCAGTCGACCTAGTGGGTCTTTGATTATGGGTAGTATCTTTTCGACTATGTCCACGTTCTCAGAGCGCAGGGAGTTGTCACTGTCAATAGTGTTTTGTTGCCATACCACCAGAAGATGTTTGATCAGGCAAGATTCATTGCTGGAATTTATGTCCAATGCCCCAAGTGACTCAGGCGGAGATTTGCCCCTGGCTACTTGGCACTTTTAGAGATTCCTTGAATCTTGACTTGACTGCCCCAGATGATGGACAATGATCACGTCTGCCCCTTGGTTGGAAGTGTTTCTTCCACTTGAGATGACCCTTTTGTTGAGAAGATTTTTGTTCACTGGATGTTCATCGTGCGGATTTCTCTGCTGTTTGAACAAATAGTCATATGCAAACAATGTTATTTTAAGAATGCAAAGCTTATGTCTGTCTTGAAGTTTTTTTTGAAAATGCAGTTTTCAATAAAACAAGTGAATTTTTGTAAAATGTGATGTCAACTGAGGATTTTACAGCAAGCCCTACAGGAGTCAGGATACCTTTTGTAACAGTATGCTTTCGAACTAACCTGTGCTTCAACTAGGACTTTTTAAGGGTTATAACGTGGCCTGGTTCACGGTTTAAGAAACAAAGGATAAAGGCTCAAAGTATATTTGTACCCACCCGCTCTTCGTGATGTTCTTCGATCCTAAACTCGGCTAATCGTGCGTTAGACCTTGTTTGAGTCTTTGCTCTGATATTCCGGTGATGGTTCGGATACTGAAAGTTTATTTTGAATAGGCAGTCATTTCTTTTTTGTTGAGGGTTTGTAGGACCTCTTTCTTTTCGATTTTATTATCCCTGTTTTTTGCCTGAACTGTTTCTTTTGTGATTACAGTCAGCGGGATGCCCCAGTTTTTGTAAGTCTCCTTCATAGGTTTTGACTTATTGGGCTTTTGTTTTTTTTGAAAGATAATGCCTGCCTTTCTTGACGATTATAGGGAACCATCACCATCTCTTGTTTCAGAAGGACTTCTTTGGTGCCATTCGTTGTGCACCTGGATCAACTAAGAGAACTACCCTGCCCCAGGTTATAATTAAGGGTTTTAATTTTTGAAAAGAAAAACTCCAACTTCTTTGGCTCAAAGGGGTTGACGAGGGATTATCTTCCTTATAACTCCACTGTTTAGGATTTGAAACAATGTCTGTACATCGTCAGCGGGGTAAGTTCAAAAGCATACTGTAAAGATCGTGGTATCGTTTTCGTCATCCTCCCTCACAAGGCTTAGAATTTTTTTTAATCGGGAGTTGAACATCACAAAAAATGAAAGCAGTTTGAATATAGTGAATACGAATGGATTGATTCAAAACAGACATATGCGATGCATTAATGACATAAAAAGTTTGCCATGACAATAATTGTTTGAATAAGCAAAGAAAAATAAAACTTGAACATTCAAATGAACAAAAGTTTCTTAGTTTGAACTAGTCACTTCAAATGGTGAACCTTGGAGGGATAGTAGAAGAACTCAGCCTGACCATCTTGTGCGAACTCCAATGCTCCTTCATCAATCAGGTTTTGGATTTTGTACCTCAACTTCCAACAGTCGTCAGTATCATGCCCCGAGCTGTTAGAATGGTATGCACACCTGGCATCAGGAATGTAGTTGGGTGAAGAAGTCTTAGGGTTCGGGTGAGGTCCTATCAATGTCACCAGATTCAAACTCAACAGGTGTTGCAAAACTTGGGACAGCGGCATGTTGAGCTTGGTGAACGGCCTTAGAGTAGCCTGTTGCTTATGGTCAGGTTGTTGTTGGACCTGTGAGGTAGTGGCACCCTGGAGAGGTCCATTCTTCATCGAACCAAACCTTTGTCTTCCTGGAGGCTGATTACTGACTTGATCCTCAACCTTGACTACCTGCTTCATACTGTCTTGATGAAGCTGGTTGATCACAGTTCTCAACTCTTCTTGCTCCCGAGCTAAGCCTTGGATAAGGGCCATCTGCCCCAGCATCTGGGTTTTCATTGCATCTACCTCAGCTTGCAGACGTTTCAGCCGTTCGTCCTTGCTGTCTTCAGGACTCTTCTTGATCAAATTCCCCATGAGGAGTGTTCTCAACTCTTCCTGCCCCTTGGATAGGCTTAGGAAGATCTCCCTGAACTGAGTCTCTTGAGTATGAAGATCCTGGTTGTCTTGTTGGAAAGCCATTGCTGAAATAAACAGCGAGAACGTGAGAGACCTGTATCAGATGACCTGTTATGCAATGATATGTATGATATATGTATGCAATGTTTTCAAGGATCTCGCGGGGTAAACAAAGAAAATTGTTAGAATTTGAATTTGGTAGCTTGATTGAAGGAGCTTCATGTTGTTGAGAGTCCTTCTTCAAGAGTCAAAGCTCACCATATCGAGTGGGTCATAGCCTCTGACTGAAGTCATCATGTTTGACCTCCAACCTTGGCTAGAGGAAAATAAATCCCCTTTGCCCCTTGCTAGACAGTTGGTTCATCATGACCTGCATCACAAACCCTTGAGGTCCTTGAAATGGGTTATCCTTATGCAATGTTATGATGTTATGATGTTATGTACATGGATGCAAAAGTAAGCAAGTGTATATACAGACAATCATATTCACACAAAGCAGACAAGTCCTTAGGTTTAGGCTTGCATGGGGTTTAGGTATTACCCTCTTGAAGTTAGTTGGCTCAAAACCTGTCCTATGAATAGTAACCGGGTTCTAAGGAGCTCAATATCATTGGATTGTTTTCTATGTTCATTGTTTTGATTTAGCCACTTAACTGGCGACCAAAATATTCCAAGAAAACAACCCTCAATGAGTGTAGTATCGAGTATCTACCAACTTCGGACTGCACCAAAGTCGGTCATCTCACTACCCCTAAAGAGGCCAGGATGGTCAAGTAAGGTTCTAAGGTCAGTTGATGCTTCACGACACCACGCGGCGGCCCCGTACTCTCCTTGACTTGACTCAAGGGTTACCGGTACTCACCAAAGTGCCACATCAACGTAGCAACTGCTTCAACCGTGTCGGTATACCCCGCACAGTTCCCTCACAGTTTGTTGCTACTTCTAAAGGGTATCCCCAGATTCGGGTTAGGATCTATAAAACTCCGATACAAGCCCACAATATTAAAGAAAACAAGGCATACAATTGAAAACATAGAATGATCTAATCCTAAGGTACACCTCACTTATTATTTATCCCCAGCAGAGTCGCCAGTTCTGTGATCGGTGGAAATAGAACTGACTGTTTTGGAATGCTGGTTCGCGAAATGTCGCGGTAAGAAAGAGTCGCCACCGTCTTTTATTTTCTCCAACAAGGAAAGGACAAAAGCACAGCAAAATTCCTTTTCGAGATGTTTCTCGGGTTCGGGAGGTAGATTATAGAAAGGGAAGGTGTTAGCACCCTTTCTATCCGTGGTTATCCACGGGCTCTTAGGTACTTGCTCACTATGTTTTCAAAATGTTTGCTTTTCTTGTGTTTGTGGGTTTTGAAAAAAGTTTGTTTGAAAACTCCGATTTAACTCTTGTATCAGTCCTTAAGAGTGTCATGAAGTGTTTGTTTGAAAACTTTTGTTTGAAAGTGTATGTGCGAAAAGTATTTTTTTTGTTTTGAAAGACCAAGTATCTAAGGATCTCTACCTACTAAAAGGAAATTAAGCTGTGTAAATGTCCTTTAGACAGTACTATCCCACTATTGAGAAGTAGGTAGCACCGTCGTTGGAGTTATCGGGTCAATTCGATTATAGGGACATGTGTGGTCACCAAAGCAATAGTAGGACGCCTTAGCGGTAACCCTAATGTCCTAGATCCTTTTTATCCGAGGCAACCGTTTCGAGGCAACTGGATCTTTAGACAAGAGGGCGACCTTTAAAACACCCTATACTCAATGACCACGTCGAGGCAACCAAGTGAGGCGTACCCTAGGAGTGGCATGTGCGAGTGTGTCAAGTTTCAGCTTATATTATCCTTGCACATGTTATTGTGAGCTACGTTTTGATTTTAATTTTCAGGCAAGTCTTGTCATGCATAATTAACAGTTAATAATTGTGCGGAAAGTAAATTGCGGAAAGTAAATCTACGCTATTACAAGGCGTCGGGTATTTACATCGCCAAAAACAACCCTTGAAAAGTAAATGCGAGAAAATAAAGAAAGCGGTAAAAAGTCCTAGTTATCTATTACATCCCCGGAACAGTTACATAAATATGATCAAAATAAGAATCGAGAATAAATATACGCGAGAAAAATTGAATTGGAGAAAGTCTTAGGGTTTTGACCCTTTTTGAGAAAAGAATGGAATTTTGGTCCTTTTTGCAATTAATTAAACCTAAAACTAATTAATTAATTAATTGAAAGGAAAAAAAAGTATTTTTTTTAGTTTTTTAGGTTTTTAAAGAAAATAAAATAAAAAGGATTAAAATTATCAAAAGAAAAATCCTAATTCTAGGTTGATTTTATTTATTGTGAAAAAAAAGTTAAAGTTGACCTAATTAACTAAATTAACCTATGTTAGAATTTATTTACAAAAATAATAAGGTGAAATTAATAAATAATAATAATAATAAAAATATTTACATTTTAGTTTTGCTGAATTTATTATGAAAAATATTAATTTGTGAGTTAATTGAGTAATAATAATAATAATAATTAATAGTAAAAACAATTAAAGATAAAATATAAAAGAGAAAAAATAAGAAACAAAACCCAGGGGGTGTTGGGCCCAGATGGAGGTTTCTTTGGCAATCTGAAGCCCATTATCCTCTCAAGCCTGTTTGACTTTGGTAATTGCCCAGGGCGCTGGTTGACTGGGAGCATGGTATTCCTTCTCTCGTGGCCATTAGATCCAGGCATGGAGCCACATGGCAGGCTGATGCGTGAGGCACATGATGAACTCCTTTGCAAGCCTAGTACTGGAATACCTGTAGAAAAAGAACAAATAATATTTGGGGGGACCTGGGATTCGAACCCAGGTCCCAATGGTCACCAGCCAACGCATCATCCACCAAGCCACTTGCACGCGTTTGTATTTAGAATAACAAGAAATTATAATATATAAACAATAAAAATTATGCTGGAAATAAAATCACGCGCGCTATTTTTGAATGGACCAACCACATATCACCACCTCATCATCGTCTTCGCTACGCCTGTAAAAAACAAATCAGATAGCGGGGGTTTTTAACCCCCACAAAATAGGATGACGAAAAATAGCGAATAGAGCTGTGCTCTATATAAATGTTTCGCGAGGATGGCTTTGGATTCGTCTTGTCTCAACGATTTCAACCATAGGTCTCTCAAGGCTTGATTTTTCCTGTACTGTAAATCCCCAATTTGGAAGCTCAAGAACCCTAGATTTTGTCAATGGCAACTTATGATTCTGCACACTATAAGTCAATTAATTTATACCATTAGTTTCACAAGGATTCAAGCAATGCAAAACGAACCATAAATCATGTTAAATGCTTATGAATCATGAGTTTCAATTATGAGAAAAAGCATCAAACCGTGTGACTGTAAATGATGATTTCTTGAGCCTTAGCGTGTGGTTTTGATTGCAAAACGTTCCTCACACTCCCAGCAACGTGTTTGAATCCACAAATTGCTTTGAATCATGCTAGAATGCAGAAAACAGTTTTGACTTTTCTTGGATTTTTTTGAATGTGGTTATGGCTTTCTTGCAGAAAATTCATGTATGTGGCATTAGGGTTGGCTTGTGTAGTTATAGTAGAATAGAATTAGGTCAAATCCTTGAGCAAAGATTCATTGAATAATGGTTTGAATATTTGATTTGCAATCATATATTTTTGAATCTTTTTGTTTGGAAAAACTTGCCAAACTTGGAGATTCTTGTCCCTTTGATTTGCACACGAAATTCCCAGCATATATTGACCATGTTTGCTTCACAAAAAGATTGAAAAATCAAATCTTTGTATTTCCTACAATTTAAATTAATTAAATGAATTAAAATTGATTAAAAATCCAATTAATTAATAAAAAATAAGAAAATAAATTCAATGAAGCTTGATGGGTCGTGCATAAGCCATGGATAAAGTTTCAAGAAGAAATTTGAGGCCCATTAGCAAAAACAAGGTGTTTTGAGCAAAGTTGACTTTTTGCAAATTCACAAAAATTTCCCAACTTCTCCAATGCATATCTTGCTCAATTTTGATCATATGAACATGTTCTTGGACATTTTGGAAAGGTCTTGAAGTCCTCTAACCAATTCCCTTTGTCCCATGTCATTTGGATTTACCAATCTCAAGTTATGGTCTTTTACTTAAAGTGCATTTTGGTTGACTTTTGAAATTGACCTATAATGTAGAAATTGATAACTTTTTATGAGAGCATTTCTTGGACTTGGAGTGTGAAGATGAATTGTAGGAAATGTCATCCCCTTCAAAATGAGCATTGGATGGGATTTTTCTGATGAACCATGAAAAAGTTAGGCCTTGGTCAAGATACAGTTGACTTTTCTACTGTCCAAAAATAGTAACTTTTGCATCTTGATGATTTTTGAGCCATGCTTGTGGAATCATGATCAAGACTTGATCAAATGATGATTGTGGACTCAAAATAAGATTTTGACCAAAAATTCCGACTTTTGACTATGAAATGACCATTTTACCCCTGCAGTTGACTATAGTTCAAATGAAGCTTTTGACTGTGCAATTTGGCACTGTGAGTCTTGAAACTTGACATGTAGGAGCTTGAGGATATATATGAGCCTATGAGACTTGATTGAACCATTGAAAACCTCAAATTCCTTGATGGAACCAAAACCCTAATTTCAGCTGGCTTAGGAGGCATTTGGACTGTGCAACCCTTGAGAAATCTTGAACCATTTGAAGATGATTCTTGACAAACCTTAGAGAATATGGGAGGGCAAATTTTGGGGTACAAAAATATGGCATGATGTCATGATATTATGTGCAAGTAATCATATACAAGCAAAGCAAACAAGTACTTAGGTTTAGGCTTGCATGGGGTTTATAGGTAAGTACCCTCTTGAAGTTTTAGTTGCTTCAACTGTCCTAAAAAGTAACTGGGTTCTAGAGAATCTCAATATCATTGATCTTTCTTCATTGGACATTGTTTCAACGCAAGCCTCTGTTTTGGCCACAGAAATATCCCGAAAGTCCGATCTCAATGAGCGTAGTATCGAGTATCAACTAACTTTGGACTGCACCAAAGCCGACTATCTCACTACTTCCTAATGGCCAAGTTTTTCAATCAAAGGTTCTATGATCATTTAGGGCTTCATGACACCACACAATGGCCTCGTATTCTCCTTGATTCGCCACAAGGGATATAGGTAACAAAAAATGTGTCACACCAACGTAGCCATTGTTTTAACCATATCGGTCTACACCATATAGTCTCCATGATCTATTTCTACTTACCTAATAATGCCCCCAGATCCGGGTAGAGGATCTATACAAAACTCAAACAACCCTTTTAAGAGTAAAGCAAGCAAGTCAAACAATGAAAGAATTTAAATGTGAACTAAACTCTAAGGTAACCTCACTTAGAAGAATTTCCCCAACAGAGTCTCCATTTCTGTAATACGGTGGGAGAACTGACTTGGGTGTTTTGCGTTTGATCGCAATTGTTACGGATAGGAAGAGTCACCACCGACTTTTCTTTTATCCAATAAAGGAAAGGGTGAAAAGAATAGGAAAGATCTTTTGAGAATTTTCTTGAGTTCGGGGGGGTAGGTTATAAAAAGGGGAGGTGTTATCACCCTTTTCATACGTAGTTATCTATGGGATCTTAATTGATAGCTCAATTTGAAAATTCTTTGTGAAATGTGTTTGTGTTTGTTTGAAAGTATTTTTGAAAAGTGCCTTTGTTTAGGCGAACTTTGTAATGATTCTCGTCTCTAAAAGAACGTATACAAAGTGTTGACTTTTGAAAATATTTCAATGAAAGTGTTGGTGCTTGAAAGATGTTTTGTTTTGAAATGTTTAAGAGCAAGCAAATACGAGCGTTCTACCTACTCAAAAAGTATTTGTTCTTTTCCTTCTCCTTTAGATAGTATTATCTTACCATTAGTTCATAAGAAACCTTATCATTGGATGTGAAGGGACAGGCGTGGGTCATCATACAATCATAGAAGGCAACATGGTAGGATACCTAAGCAATTTGTTGTAACGGACTAAGATCATTTACCGAAGGCAATATCGAAGGATCATCGAGGGACTACGATCTTGTAATCGAGGGTCTTTGCTAAAGTATCCCACGTTCGAGGGACATGAATATTTATATCTGAGGCAACAAGTGTGGGTTAGCCCTAAAGGTGCATGTGTGGAAAGTGTTTTATTTTCATTTAATTTGTCTTGAATTAGGGTTGTCTATTTGTTTTATTTTATTCTTTCCATACAAACCCTAATTACTAGCAATAATATGGAAAGCGATAAATTGCGGAAATTAAAAGTCCTACGCTATTACAATACTTTAGGGGATGGGGGTACAAATTACAAATGGGGATGAAAAGTAAATAAAATCCTAAATATTATTACAATGCTTTGGCAATTACATAAATGTAGTATGAAATAATAAAATGTACAAAAATGCAGAGATAATGAGAAGAGAAAAGAAAATTGTTTTTATTTGAGTTTTTGATTAAAAAAAGGAGTTTACCCTAATTAATTAATTTGAAAAGAAGTTAATAAAAATCCTAATTTTTAAATTAATTTTAATTAATTTAAGAAAGAAAAATGTTTTTAGGGTTTTCTTATTTATAAAATAAAGTAGAGATAAAATAAAAATAAATATTTTTAGTCTAATTATTTATGGAAATATATTTTTATATGTTTTTTGATTAAAAATAAAAAATAATAATAATAAAAAGATAACAAAAAAAATAAAGATATAAATTAAATATGAAGTCAGGGGGGGTTTGAAAAGAAAATGGGTAGTTAGAAAGTAGCAAAATGTTTTAGGCCCAAAACAATGCTTTTTGTTTGAATCAGAAAAAAGGAATAAAAGAAACAAATGGGCCTACGTTATTAGAAATCAAGGGAGTATGGGGAAAGAAATGGAACAAGCCCAAATCTGAGAGGGCCCAAGCGCGTTTGTGAGTGAGAAGGAAAACAAGGAAAATATGGAAAAAGGGAACAAAAGGGTACGTTGGGGCTCAAACCCAGGACCCTCCATAGTAATGCCTTACGCGCGCGCTCTCTACCATTGGGGTAACTATTTTATCTGTTATTGAAACAACTTGCAATAAATATAAAATAAACTAAGTCCATGATGACAACTTCATCTTCTTCCTCGCGCCAACTCTGAACCAGATTTTTGGAATTTCATATCTTGCTCATTTCTCAACCATTTCAAAAATTGTAAACATCAAACTTGTTAGAAATTTCACCACGATTTCAAATATGTAAATTAATTAAACAATGGATCAAAGATAAGCACAAATTTCTGTTGGTACCAAATCTGACCTAATTTTTCAGAAAGTTCAAACTTAAAATTCTCCATGCTCAGGCAATATAAATGAATTCTAAGGACATGGTTAGTTTCAGGGCTATGATGTCTACATTTTATCTTTTAAAATGAAAGCTAAATGATACTTGTATGAAGAGATAGAAGTTCGGAAAAATCACCTTGTAGATGGAGATCGTGTTTTGAGTTTGAGCGCACTTCAAGGTGTTGTAATGATCTGGTTAGCTTCACCGAACCTCTAGGAAGCTATTGTAATGCTTATTTTGGATTGAGAGTACTTGAATCATGTTGGAGAAGTTAATGTGCAAGGTGCGGTTTTTGAAAATGGAGGATGGTGATGGAGGTGTTACAATTGTGTAACGAGTGTTTGGTTAGGTTCTAAATGATATATAGATTCTTTGTGATTGATTTTGAGGAAGAACGCACGAGTGGAATGAGAGTTTGAGGTGTGAGGTCGGAAATGGCACAAAAATGAGGTTTTGATGTAATTCTGAGTTTGAGGGAGTTTCAAGGCTTGTAATTTCGTGTGCTTGACTTGTGAACAATGTCCCAATTTATAGGAAAATGTTTGAGGACTTGAGATTGTCAGAATTACAAGATCACATGTTATGTCCATTAGACTTGTTTTTGAAGCAAGCTTGACAAACATGGTTTCAATGCATAGTACAAGGCTTGTAGGGTGGTTGACAGGATCTAGACAAGTTGCGTCTGGCTTTGAGATTGTGTATGTGAATAAGGAACAAGTACAAAGCTCAAGGAGAGTGGAATTTATGATTAAAGCCACTTTTCCAAAATAGCAATGTTACCTTTGTGCCAAAACTGGATTAACCACTTGGATAATGGCTTAAATGCTTGGAAAATGGCTTAATTAGTTGTGTAAACATATGATCATGGATAGATTTGAAAGTTAGATGGCATGCAAAGCAATATTATGCAGCATGGTTAGAGATTTGATCAAGTGTTCATCCTAAAAATGACTTGTAATTCAAGAATGAATGCCCAACTTCTTGCCTTCGATTCTCTTAGTTCAAACATGATCTATTCAAGTTCTTGGACATTTTGGAAAGCTTGAAACTTTATCTACAACCTTAATGTTGACCTCTTTGACTAAATCATCTTGGATCTAGGTGAAAATTTGTCAAGAAGTTAGGTCAAAAATCTGCCTAAACTTGTCAAAATTTTCACTAAGTATTTTAGAAAAAGGGCATGACTTCATGAGTTTATAATTCAAAATCCATGCACTTCTAGGACTTGATCAGAAAAGAAAAGTTATAGTTTTCATCAATATATACAACTTTCATGTTGAAATTTTTCTTTGAATTATCTCGTATCTTGGTGAAAAAATTGTCATGAAGTAGTGAAATTATCAAGTTCAAAACACTTAGAATAATTTCTAAGTATTGAAAAGTTTGACTTTTTGATGACTTTTTGACTTTCTTGATTCTTGATGATCAAGTTTCATATTTTTTGAATTTCTTGATGAATCTTGATCTTTGAAACTTAATGTTGACCAAAAAGTCAAAGTTTGACTTTTGGTGTATCAGTTGACTTTTTCATCAGTTGACCAAATTTCAAGTATCAACTGTTTGATCTTGAGAAATGAATTGAGTCATGAAATTAGGTCAAAATGATGTGTTTGAGTCCTTAAGATTATGCTTCAAGTCATTAGATCATGTACTATGTTAAAAGTCAAAAATCAGTCATTCTCAATCAAAACCCTAATTTTGACCATTTTGTCCCTTTGATGATTTGAACATTTTTCTTGAGGAATTATGATCCAATATTGATAAATTGATGAATATGACTTTAAAATATTTATATTGGCCAAATATATTTAAGTTTGATTGTGTGTTGACCACAAATGACTTTTTATCCAATACAGTTGATTTTCAGTCATCTGATCAATTGACTGAGCAAAATTGTGATCCAAGACTTCAAACTTGGCATGGGTATTCTTGGAGGTCTATAATGAACCATGAAAGTCATTTGAGGCATTAAAAGTCCATTTGTCTTTGTGAAATCAAAACCCTAATTTGGGGTCTCAGTGCTTAAGAGGTGATTTGACCTAGTCAACACTTTGGCAAACTTTAGCTATTGAAGATCTTTTGTGAGAAATGTCTTGAGAAAAGAGAGGGAAAATTTTGGGGTACAACTAATATCGTGGTTCATCGTCTGCCAATGAAAGAGGGATGTTCTCTGATCAAACAAAAGGTCCGCCGCATGCGTCCCGATATGTCAGAGAAAATCAAAGCTGAGGTAATGAAACAATTCAATGCAGGTTTCTTGGCAGTGACGTCGTATCCCCAATGGGTTGTAAATGTTATTCCAGTGCTGAAGAAAGACGGTAAGGTTCGTATGTTCATAGACTACATGGATTTAAATAGGTAAATCCCCAAAGACGACTTCCCACTTTCATATATTGATGTCTTGGTTGATAACACTGCTCAGCATAAGGTATTATCCTTCATGGATGGCTTCTCAGGGTACAAACAAATTAAAATGGTGCTTGAAGACATAGAGAAAACAACCTTTTCACACAGTGGGGCACCTTCTGTTATAAGGTCATGCCTTTTGGGCTGAAGAAAGCAGGCGCGACTTATCAACAAGCTATGGTAGCTTTATTTCATGACATGATTCATCATGAGATAGAAGTCTACGTTGATGATATGATATCCAAGTTGCAAAACGAGGAAGAGCACATTGATCACATTCACAAGCTATTTGAAAGATTGAATAATTACAAGCTGAGGTTGAATCCCAACAAATGCATCTTCAGGGTAGGGTCTGGTAAGCTCCTAGGATTTGTCGTCAGTGGCAAAGGAATTGAGGTAGATCCTGGAAAAGTTAAAGCTATCCAATAAATATCAGCTCCTCGTACTGAGAAGGAGGTCATAGGTTTCTTAGGATGGCTCAATTACATTGCCTGATTCATCTCTCACTTGACTACTACTTGTGAACCACTCTTCAAGCTGCTGAAGAAAGACAAAGTGGTAAAATGGAATAACGACTACCAAATAGCTTTTGACAAGATCAAAGAATATTTTCAAGAACCTCCAATCCTTATGCCACCAGTTGAAGGAAGACCTTTGATCATGTACTTAACCGTGTTAGAGAATTCAATGGGGTGTGTACTGGGGCAGCATGACGAGTCTGGCCGAAAAGAGCATGCAATATACTAGCTTAGCAAAAAGTTTACCGACTGTGAAACAAGATATTCACTCTTTGGCATGGGCTGTTCACCAACTAAGACAATATATGTTGACTCATACCACTCTATTTATCTCTAAGATGGATCTCATCAAGTACATCTTCGAGAAGCCAACTCTCTCCGGAAGGATAGCTCGATGGCAAATGATTTTAACTGAATACAATATCCAGTACACTACATAAAAAGTAATAAAAGGAAGTGTACTGGTAGATTATTTGGCACATCAAGATATAGATGATTACCAATCTATGAACTTTGAATTCCCAGACGAGAATATTATGCAGATTACAAATTGTGAAAAGCCTAGACTATATGAAGGACCTGAGCAAGGATCTCGATGGACTATGGTTTTTGATGGAGCTTCCAACGCACTGGGTAAAGGAATTGGTGATGTAATTATTTCCCTTGAAGGTTGCCATACACCTTTCATTTCTAGACTTTGCTTTGACTACACCAATAATATGGCCAAGTACGAAGTGTGCATCTTGGGTCTTAAGGCTGCTATTGACTTAAGAATCAAATTCTTAAGTGTATATGGAGACTTAGCTTTGATCATCAGTGAAGTTAAAGGAGAGTGGGATATAAAACATCCAAATCTTATCCCTTACAAAGAGCTTGTGCTAACCTTGATCCCGTACTTTTAAGAGGTTGCCTTTGAACACATTCTAAGGGAATAAAATCAGTTGGCAGATGCTTTAGCTACCACATCTTCTATGTTCAAGGTCAGATGGGACAACGAAGCTCCCAGAATTGCCGCCGAAAGATTTGATGAACCAGCGCACTATTGTGAGATTAATACTGATGGAGTAGAGGATAAGCCTTGGTTTCACGAAGTGAAAAGATATCTCGAAGCTCAAGAGTATCCTGAAGGGGCGTCAGTCAACGACAAGTAATTCCTACGGAGGTTCTCAGCCAAGTTCTTCCTGAGCAATATGATCTTATACAAGCGCAACCATGATTCAATTTTGCTTCGTTGTATGGACAAGAAGGAAGAAGAGAAGATCATAGAGGATATGTATTAAGGTATCTTTGTTACTCATTCTAGTGGACAAGCTATGGCCAAGAAGATTCTGAGAGCTAGCTACTTTTGGTCGACTATGGAAACTGATTGTTACCACCACTCGAGGACTTGCCATAGGTGCCAAATTTATGTTGATAAGGTTCACGTGCCTCCAGTTCTCTTGAATGTTATGACTGCTCCTTGGCCATTTGCAATGTGGGGTATTGACATGATTGGAGAAATCAAGCCTACTGCCTCTAATGGACATCGTTTCATTCTTGTCTCCATGGACTACTTTACCAAGTGGGTTAACGCAACTTCATTTGCCTCAGTTACCAAGAACGTCATGACCTGGTTCATCAAGCATAACCTCATCTGCCGGTATGGTATCCCTGAGAGGATCATACTAAAAATAGCACCAACCTTAATAATGCCATGATCACTGAACTCTGCATGTAGTTCAAGATCAAGCATCACAACTCTTCTCTATGCAGACCTAAGATGAATGGCGCAGTGGAAGCTGTCAACAATAATATAAAGAAGATTATGCAAAATATGGTGGTGATCTACAAAGACTGACATGAGATGCTACCATTTTCTCTTCATGGTTATCGTACTTCGGCGCGAACATCAACTGGAGTAACCCCTTTATCTTTGGTCTATGGCATGGAAGTTGTTTTGCCTGTCGAAGTTTAAATCCCTTCTCTAAGGATTATGAAAGAAGAAGATTTAGACAAAGACGAATGGATTCAGACTAGGTTGGATCAATTGAATTTTGTTGACGAAAAGAGGTTGGCGGCTGTTTGTCATGGTCAGATGTACCAGAAACGCATGATCAAACCTTTTAACAAGAAGATCAAGCATTAGGTGTACCAGACTGGTGACTTGGTAATAAAGTGCATCATTCTTCCACAAGGCGATCCCAGGGGAAAATGGACTCCCACTTACGAAGGGCCATTTTTGTTAAGAAAATATTCTCGGGCGGTGCTATGATGCTAACCATTATGGATGGCAAAGATTTGCCGCACCATGTGAACACGAACATAGTCATAAAATACTATGCATGAGAATGACCCGCTAGTTTGACATACCTAGGCAAAAATAAGGGCATCCCGATGAACCAAAAGGGTTTGGGAAAAAGTTAGGTATATATACAAAAGATTGTACACCCAGCAAGTCGAAAACCTGAAAGGACGACTTAGGCAAAAAAGGGTATCTTGGTGGACTGAAAACCTGAAAAGGTGGTCCAGGAAAAAATTAGGGATTAAAAGCGTATGACTATGTCCCGTTGGATCATTTACATGCAAGCTTTATTACCAAAGTGGAAAGCTCAAATGGTTCAATCAACTTCTTCTGATGGAAAAGGACGAGATGTTCGAAGACATAGGGGCAATAACAGAGTTGGAACCCAATGAGATCATTTTTCACATGGCTATATAAATTTGTTTTCAATTTTTACTCTTTCATTTCACGACGACTTCCTCTCACAAGGATTTCTGTCTCTTTGTACAAACTCGCCTGTTTATAGGCAAATTATCAATACAGATATACTTTAAAGTCCAAACTTTTTGTTTTTTCTGTTTTTCTTGCAAAAACGTCCAATAACTAAAATTGAATGAGCATATGCATATGACCATGATTAACCGTTAACAAATATATGCATAAGAACAGGACTAAAAATTTACTCAAAACTCTAGGAGTTGGGATGACACTCAAGCTGTCCATGAATCCCCACAAAATCCCTTTCATAAGGTTATCCTCTGTGAAGTCGCCAGAGCCACCTCTATAAGATTATCCCCACAGAATAGTCTTCACAAATAAGGGTACATTCCCCATAATCTCCCCGGCAGATCACTCCAAAAAATAAAGGAGTATAATCTCATCCCCGTTAAATCTCCCCACAGAGTCCCAATCAGTACAATTCATGGAAATTATCTTCCCCAACTGAGTTTGTTCCTCTAAAACTGAAGAACGAGACTCTGAAGAGTTTCTTCTCTTTAGAAAATTTAATTTTTCCAAGAGAGTTAGTCTCCCCAGTCGAGCACTTCTCCATCAACAAGAGTTTATTTCCCCAACAGACTACAAATTCCCCATCTCGAGTCTACTCCTCAGACTGCTACAAATCACTGACAAAATTCTTTTCCCCAGTAAAGTCATCACTATCCGCAAAAAGTTGCTGCGAAGCTTGGAATCCGACCAGATACCAGTTAACTTTATCCTTCTCAAATGAGTCGGAAGTATAACCGTCTCTTTTATCCTCAATCAGGGTATATAAGAAATAAGTTACCCAATAGAGCAACGAACGACCAATGTTCCTAAACTTTACTCCCCAAACAGAAATCAATACATCCCCTACAGATTTTCCTCAAACAAGTAGCCAGGAATCCCCAGAAGAAGCATTTTATACAAGATTGAAGATACACATACTCTTCATCCCCAACAATAGTCAGGGATTTATTTTCCAAGACAAATACACTTCAACAACATTGCACATTCATTCATCATAACATATGCATATGAAACGCATATAGCACAATGTCATTTCATAATGCATTTCATACATTATGACATTTCATACATTATGACATTTCATACAACTAACCCTTTACATTTTCAGGAAAGATCAATCAACAGACCGGTACCATCAACAAATCCTTGAAACAAATTGTAGGTTATTTTCCAAAACAAGACAGGGTAAATATCTACATGATGGATACTCCCATCAAAACATATGCTGGCTCAGATTAAATTGACCAAAGATTTATTCTGATACTTCTCTCAGTAGACCTTTTTCTGGATCAGATTAAATCGACCAAAGATTTATTCTGATACTTCTCTCAGTTAAAGATTTAAAAATACCTGCTGGCTCAGATTAAATTGACCAAAGATTTACTCTGATACTTCTCTCAGTAGACCTTTTTCTGGCTCATATTAAATCGATCAAAGATTTATTCTGATACTTCTCTCAGTTAAAGATTTAAAAACCTCTGTTGGCTCAGATTAAATCGACCAAATACTTACTGATACTTCTCTCAGTAGACCTTTTTCTGGCTCAGATTAAATCGACCAAAGATTTATTCTGATACTTCTCTCAGTTAAAGATTTAAAAACATATGTGGCTTAGATTAAATCGACCAAAGATTTATTCTTATACTTCTCTGAGTAGACCTTTTTCTGGCTCGGATTAAGTCGACCAAAGATTTATTCTGATACTTCTTTCAGTTAAAGATTTAAAGACCTCTTCTGGCTCAGATTAAATCGACCAAAGATTTATTCTGATACTTCTCTTAGTAGACCTTTTTCTAGCTCAGATTAAGTCGACCAAGGGTTTATTCTGATACTTTTCCCAGTAAAAGTCGAGCGTAAACTTAGTCTAATTTCTCTATCAACAAATAATTTGGATGGAATTTATAAGACCATCTCCGACAACTTTCTGTCACCTCTCAAAATGGCATCTCTAAGCACATTCCCGATATAATCAACAAACAATTTTACTTCATGCACAAGCGAGTGAAAATTTCTGGGCACTTAAGTGTTCAATCTTCTCCTACCCTTAAGTCACGAATGGCGAACAAGCCAATCTAAATCTTAAGGTTTAATAAGATTGAACAGGGGCAGCTGTTGTACCCCGAAATTTTTCCTCTCTTTTTTCAAGACATTTCTCACCAAAGATCTCAAGTGCTCAAGGGTTCTCAAGGGTTTGATTAGATAAGCTCCCTAAGCACTAAGCCTCTAAATTAGGGTTTTTATTTTCTCAAGGACAATTGGACTTTTGATGCTTAAAATGACTTTCATGGTTCATTATAGGTCTTCAAGATTTTTCATACCAAGTTTCAAGCCTTACATCACAAATTTGCTCAGTCAATTGCTCAGATGACTGAAAATCAACTATATTGGGTAAAAAAAGTCAACTGTGGTCAATATACAGTCAAACTTTATGATTTTTGGCCAACATCAACATTTTGAAGTGATTTTTATCATTTTACCAAGGTTTGATCATAATGGCTCAAGAAAAGCACTCAAATTATCAAATGGGCAAATTTGTCAAAATTAGGATTTTGACTGAGAAGGATTGATCAATGACTTTTGACCTAGTGCATGACCAAATGACTTGAAACATGATCTCAAGGAATCAAACATAACATGTTGACCTAATTTCATGGCTCAAATCATTTCTCAAGATCAATGGATTGATAGTTAAAATTTGATCAACTGATGAAAAATCAACGGATACACAAAAAAGTCAAACTTTGACTTTTTGGTCAACATTAAATTTCAAAGATCAAAATTCATCAAGACATTCAAAAATATCAAACTTGATCATTAAGAATCAATAAAGTCAAAAAGTCAACAAAAAAGTCAAGATTTCAAAGATTTAGAAAATTCTAAGTGTTTTTTAACCTTGATAATTTCAATACTTCATGACAATTTTTCACCAAAATGCAAGATGATTAAGGAAAATTTTCAACATGAAAATTGTAGATCTTGATGAATTCTATAACTTTTTCCCTTAGGGTAGATGTCCAAAAAATGCTTAGATTTGAAGATATAAGCTCATAAAATCATGACATTTTTCATAAAATACTTAGTGAAAATTTTAGCAAGTTTAGGAAGATTTTTGACTTAACTTCTTGACCAATTTTCACGTAGTTCCAAGATGATTTAGCCAAAGTGGTCAACATGAAGGCTGTAGACAATGTTTCAAGCTTTCAAATATCCAAGAACTTGAAGAGATCAATTTTTAGCTAGGATATTCGAAGAGATGAAGTTGGGCATCCATTCTTGAATTACAAGTCATTTTCTTGATGAACACATAACCAAATACCACAACTATATTGCATAATATTGCTTTGCAGGCCTGTTGACTTGCAAATATATCCATAATAAGATGTTTATGTAACTAATTGAGCTATGATCCAAGAGCTTCATCCATTATCCAATTGATCATTCTATTAATGGAACAAAGTTCACACTTCCATTTTGGAAAAGTGACTTTAATCACAATGTCAACTCTCCTTGAGCCCATACATTGTTGCTTCTGACTCCAAAACATTTTAAAGTAAGAAGCAACATATTTAAAGCCTCCTAACCACCTTACAAGTCCTTGTACCATGTATTGGAACTATATTTGTCAAGTTTGCTTCGAAAATAAGTTTCAAAACCATAACATGTGATTCCTTGTTTCTGATCACTAGAGCCTTCAAAACCTTTCCTCTATAAATAGAGGAGCCATTTGCAACCTAACACGTGAAATTACAAGCCCTCAAACTCCCTCAAACCAGAATTTTCACAAAAAAAACTACACAACTTGTCATTTGTTACCTTAAACTTCCATCTCACAATCCACTCGTGCGCTTCCTCTCCAAATCAATCACAAAGCTTCCATACATCATATATAACTCATCCCCATACATGTTTCGCAACTGTAACTCCATCTTCATCATCTTCCAAACTCAAAAACACAGCTCTGCAACTTGACTTCTCCAGCATGATTCAGGAACTTTCAGCACAAAGTAAGAGTTACATTAGCTTCCTATGAGTCCAATGAAGCTATCCAGATCATCACCACACTTCCAGGGTTGCTCAAACTCCATACACAATTTCAAGTTTTGAGGTAAGTTTTCTCAACTTTGATCTCTCTCTACAAGCATCATTAATGGTTACTTTGTGAATGAAAAATGTATACATCATAGCCTTGAAGCTAACCATGCCTTTAGTTTTAATCTTTGATTTATAGCTTATGAAATTTATATGATTGGATTCATGGTAAAATTTCAAGCAAGTTTCATGTTTACATTTTTTAGTTTTGTTGAGAAATAAAGATTTAGCAAAAATTTGAATAATGGTGTTGTTGGTTCTGATACGCGTGCAAGGTTGAAGATGAAGTTCAAAATTTTAGAAACAAGTTTATTTTAAGTTTATTACAAGTTTTATTACTCATGGATGAAACAGCCACCCCAGTGGCAGGAGAAGCATGCGTAAGTTATTGAACTATAGGGACCTGAATTTGAGCTCCAGTGGTATCCTTTTGTATTTTTTTCATAATTTTGGCAGATTTAGCACGTTTGGTTCCCATGAGTCCACCATGTGCCGTCATCTTATTACCACATGATCATCATCTGGTTGAATTCAGCACTCTATAATGCAAGACTATGATGCATCATCACAAGCTAGCCATATATAATCACAAACAAGGCGCCTGGGCCTCCTGACCTGGGCCTTTTTTTGTTTTTGCTTCTTTACACCCCCTTTCTACTAAAAACAGCACATGCCCAATGAGTTTCTTTTTTATTTTGTTTTCTGATTTCAAACAAAAACAGACTTGGGCCTTTTTACTAATTCTTAACCCCCCATTTTCACTTTTTAACCCCATAGCCCAATGTTTTCATATTTTTTATATTTTCTTTATTTATTTATTTATTCATTTTATTTAAACTAAAAATAAATAAAAAATATATATTTTCTTAAATTAAAAATATTTTACTTTAAATACTTTATTTCTTTTTTTTTTACTAAATTAGATTTTAGGGTTAATACCTATTTTCACCCCTGACATATGGGGTGTATTTGAAAAACCCCCCTGCCAAAAAAAAAGTTCCAATAGTTACCTTGACAAATTTTAAAAGTTTCAATTTTTACCTTGAGGCTCCCACATCACCTAAAAGGCTGATGTGGCTTATTTTTTTGGTACAGTTGTACGTATTTTTTTTGCCATGTCACACAAGACCAAGTAAAATGTCCAAAATGCCCTTTTCTTAAAATCCCAAATTATTTGGCAAAATTAGGGCGCAGCATCTTCATCTTCATCTTACAAAAAAAGCCAGTTTCAATTCAGACCCTGCGATTAGGGTTCTTCATCCTTGCAAATGGGTGTGTTTAATTTAGTGTTTCATCATGGGGGAAGTTTCGTGCAAGACGGCCATACGTATTATAGAGGAGGTAGTGAGACTACTGTTGAATGTCAGGATGAAGATACATGGAGCTTTTTTGAAGCTGTTAGTCTGGTTAAAGATTGGGGTTATGAAGGTTTTAGGTTATGGAGAAAGATTCCGCAAACGGATGAAGGGTTTACAAATGTTGTTGATGATGCAGGAGCTGTAGAAGTTGCTAAGCATTGTATGTCTTGTAGGGTTCACGGTGATCTTTGGGTAGAGCACGGTGTAGAAGACATGATGACCAAGGCTCTGGTACCTAATGTTGATGACTTCAACACCTCTAGTGGAGATGATAGTTCTGGTGACTATGTTGATGCAAGCCAATGTTTCAATGACAGTGAAGAGGAAAGAGTAATTGAAGTAGAAGAAGATAAATTTGAACGAGTGGAGGTAGCTGTTCCAGTTAGTGGGAATAGGGTGGAGATCGAAGGGAAATCATTTAGATTCAAGCGTTGTGCATCCAAGGATCCCAAAAAGATGAAAGAAAAGAGCAAAAGGGACAAGGTCAGTGTTTTGGTGCCCAAAAGTGTCTTAGGATCTTGTTCAAAGAGGGCTACAAGGATATGTGAAGATGTGGATTATGCTAGTGAGGAACTTGAAAGTTCAGATGCTGATGAAAGTGACATGGATGACAAACCTTCCAAGCCAAAGTATGAGAAGTTCAGATCAGAGCTGCTTAACAAAGACTTTCAATTCAAATTAGGTATGGAGTTCATTTCTCTTTCTGAATTTAAAGATTCTATCAGGGATTGGTCAGTATTAAATGGTAGAGAAATAACGTTTGTTAAGAATGAGAGCTATAGGGTTAGGGTTGAGTGTAAGAGTAAATGTGGGTTTTTGGCATTGTGTAGCAAAGTGGGAGGTAGCCTCACTTACCAGCTAAAGACTTGGGTGGGGACCCACACATGTGCAAGGGTATTAAATAACAAGTCTGCCAATTCCAAGTGGGTCTCTAAGTTAGTGGTTGAAAAGAGGAAGTCACAAGGGAAAGTTAAACTGTCTGAAATTATGTCTGAGCTTAGACAGAAATATTCAGTGGGCATTACCAAAGGGAAAGCTTGGAGAGCCAAAGCTATGGCTGAAGAAATAATTGAAGGTGATGCAAAGGAACAGTATAACATGTTATGGAGATATGCAGCTGAGTTGAGAAAACATTGTGCTGGGAACACTGTCAAACTAAATACTGAGAGACCACATCCAACACTACCACTAAGATTTGGTAGATTTTACTTCTGTTTTGATGGATGCAAGAAAGGGTTTACCAAGGGTTGTAGACCATTTATAGGGGTAGATGGGTGTCATCTTAAGACACAATATGGAGGTCAATTGTTAATTGCTGTAGCAAGGGACCCGATTGACCAATATTATCCTTTGGCATTTGGTGTGGTGGAGACTGAGACAAAAGAAAGCTGGAGATGGTTTATGCAATTGCTAATGGAAGACATTGGAGAAGAGAGAAAGTATGTTTTTATTTCAGACCAACAAAAGGTACAAATATGCACTAATTACCTTAGTTATTCACATTTATGAAACATGCACAAATATCACTAATTTCTGGTACTGAAGTATTTCTGGTGCTAATGTTCAACATTAATGAGAACCTGCTGCTAATGTTACATGCCTTGTTTTGTTGCTAATGTTCAACATTTATGAGGAATATATAAGTTGCTAATGTACATGCTTTTTTCTGTGGTCTTGCTGTTTTTAGGGACTTGTTAGTGTCTTTGAGGAAATGCATCAGCAAGTTGAACACAGGGTCTGCCTCAGACACCTGTATGCAAATTTCAAGAAGAAATTTGGAGGGGGAGCTGCCATTAGAGACCTGTTATTGGGGGCTGCAAAGGCTACTTACTTCCAGGCTTGGGAAAAGAAGATGAATCAGCTTAAACAAATTGATAAGAAGGCATGGGAATGGCTGATGGGAGTGCCAACAAAACTATGGTGTAAGCATTCATTTTCATTTTACCCTAAGTGTGATGTTTTGATGAATAACTTGAGTGAATCTTTCAATAGTACAATATTACAAGCTAGGGATAAGCCAATACTCACTATGGTAGAATGGATTAGGAACTACCTGATGAATAGGATTGCTAATAGTGTTGTTAAGCTTGATAAGTGGAAGCACAATGTCATGCCTAATCCTAGGAAAAGGCTTGATAAGGAAACATATCTTAGTGGAGAATGGCTGCCTACATGGAGCAGTGGTGATTTGTGGCAAGTCCATCACCCATATAATGGATTGCAGTTTGTTGTTGATATTGGGAAAAAAACCTGTACTTGTTGTTTTTGGGATCTTGTGGGCATACCATGTAGGCATGTTGTTTCTGCATTACAGTATCAAAACTTAGATCCTGAGAAATATGTTGACCCTTGTTACATGAGAGAAGCTTACAGGGCATGTTATGAAAACAATGTTAGTCCAATAAATGGCATGGACATGTGGCCAACTGTGGATGCTGAAGAATTGTTGCCACTACAATACAAGAAGGGACCTGGAAGGCCTAAGAAACTGAGGTTTAGAGAGTTGGATGAGAATGGTTCAAGGATGAGGAGGGTAGGTGTAGCATACAGATGCACGCATTGTGACAAATTTGGCCATAATTCTAGGAAGTGTCAAGCTAAGGAGCAAGATCCTAATGCACTAAAGAGAAAGGTATTGTGTTCATGAATCTATTACTGAATAATATTGTGTTCAGCATATTGAAATGTCTTTATTTATATCTGTTTCTGAATAATGCAGAGAAAGACACCTAGGACCAAAGTGTCAAAAAAATCTGATGCAAATGTTGATACAACTGCAACTGGAGGTGGAACTGTGGATGAAGACCCAGAGATGGATGCATTGCTGAATAATATGATGGATCTTTATGAAGAACAACAATCACAAGTTGACAATCCCACACAACCTACTGCTATGCAACCTCCCCCAACACATGAATCACAACCTGCTGCAATGCAACCTCCCCCAACACATGATTCACAACCTGCTGCAATGCAACCTGACCCTGCTGCTACTAATGTCAAAAAGCCTTCAGCTAGGAAAAAGCCCGTGGCCGTGCCTTGGAAGCGATCAAGAAAGAGAGTCAGTGAAAGATTGAAGGGAGTGAGGAATGCCAAAAGACATGGTGGGCCTGGATCAACACCTGATGCACCTTTGACCATAGGTGAAGAAACTGGTGGTAGTACCTCAAAGAAGATATCAAGGAAGAAGAGGAAGGGCATTGATCAGTAGTTGTGCATATAGTGTGCTATTTTGTAAAATTCAATTTGAAAGTTTCCTGTGTCATTTTGTTGCTTTGACTTATTATCAGAACAGGCTTGGCTTAAGTTATGTATCATGTTATTGTCATTTTGTATCACATATGTACTTGACTATGTATCACAAAAGATTTGCTTGACAATGTTTTAGTCATTTTGTACAACAGATTTTGGCTTAACTATTTTATTGTCATTTTGTACAACAAATTTGCTTAAGAACAGAATTACTTAACAACAGATTTGCTTAACAACAGATTTTGTAAAACAGAATTACTCAACAGAATTGCTTAAGAACAGATTTCCAAAATATCAGAACAAATTTCCAAAATATTCCAAAACAGAATTGCTTAAGAACAGATTTCCAAAATATAAGAACAGATAACCAAAACTCATGAGAGTAATATATTCCATATTCCATAACAAAGAAATATAATTCATGAACTAAATTTTACTTAGGTTACAACTTCCTAGAACATAAGCCACAACTTCATGAATTTTTACATGAACTAAGTAAGAAATGAACCAAAAGACAAATAAACCCAACTAAAACATAATTCAGCTTCTTTTGTAACTCATCCATTTTTTTCTCCATGGCTTCCATCTTCAGTGCGATATCTCTCTCCAGTTTGCTCATCAGTTCTACTGAAACTACATCCGAATGGCCGTTATCACCGAAATCATCAGAAAATTCATCATCCCAAACAAATGCGTTGCAGTCATCTCCTTTACCCCAGAACTTACACTTCCAGTATTTTCTCCCGGGATTTGCAACCGATTTTGAAACAAATAACTTCATGGAGACATTGTGGCCGCATTTGGGAGTTAGTCTACAATTTGAAGATAAGCATGAAGTAGAACAATTTGGTTGACTCATGTTTATGAAATCAAAGAAAACTTAAAGATGAAGAGGAAAGAGGAAAGCAAAAGTTGGGTTGCTGAGATGAAGATGCTGCGCCCTAATTTGGAGGTGGAGGGTCTGAATTGAAACATAGCATTTGCCAAATTATTTGGGATTTTAAGAAAAATGTAGAAAGGGCATTTTGGACATTTTACTTGGTCTTGTGTGACATGGCAAAAAAAAAACATACAACTGTAACAAAAAAATAAGCCACATCAGCCTTTTAGGTGATGTGGGAGCCTCAAGGTAAAAATTGAAACTTTTAAAATTTGTCAAGGTAACTATTGGAACTTTTTTTTTGGCAGGGGGGTTTTTCAAATACACCCCATATGTCAGGGGTGAAAATAGGTATTAACCCTAGATTTTATTAGTTCTTCTACATCATAAAATATTTCTTTTCTACATTAACAAAAATTATTTTCTAAACAAACTAAATTAGATTTAGGTTTTATTTTAATTAACTTAGATTTTAGTTTTTTATTAAATAATTAATTAACTGCATTTGTAAATAAAATTAATTAGTTTAATTAGATTAACATTAAACCTTTTTCTATCAAAAACCCTACAAAGACAATTTCTTCTTCATCTTTACATTTTGTACATTCTATCATTATTCATGTATATGGTTTGTAATAGTAATTAGGGTTTTATTGTCCCCCCTATTCACAAACATGTACCCCCATTTCCAAAATGTTGTAATAGCGTAGGACCTTTAAATTCTGCAATTTATCGCTTTCCTTATCATTACTAGTAATTAGGATTTGCATGACAAGACTAAAAATAAAACTTAGCAAAACCCTAATTCAAAGATAACATACATGAAAACAAAACACTTTGCACACTTGCACCTCTAGGTTTAACCTCACTTGTTGCCTCAGATATAAACAGTCATGTCCCTTGAACGTGAGATGTTTTAGCAAAAACCCTCGATTAAAAGATCGTAACCCCTCGATGACCCTTCAATGTTGTCTTCAATAAACGATCTTAGTCCCTTACGACAATTGGTAAAACATCTTACAAGTTGCCTTCTATGACTGTATGATAACCCACTGTTGGCTGAAGATTTTGATAATATTATTAGAAGCCAACTGAATTAAACGTTTTGATCGAAATGAGGTAAAGCGTCATGTTTCGAAGTAGCAGAAGCAGTGTTTCGAATAAGTGTGTCAAAGTTTGGAGCTTCGAGTGGCAATTATGGGAACATATCTAAAGAAGTCTCGAAATAACAACAAGGCTGTGTCTGGGAAGAGCGTTCGAAACGGAGAAGCACCAAAGCATTTGAAATTCAAATGGAAGCGGGACTTTCGAAGTTTGAAAGTTATGTGTTGGAGCATTTGGGGACACGTGGAAAGATGAAAGAGGCATTGTCCTGCATGTTCTAAACGTGGCATAATCCTATAGCAAGACCGTTATGGTCGAATTAGTATAAATAGAAGTCTTAGTATTAGGATTTTGTGTGTCATATCTATTATACAAAATACTCAGTAACATTCAAACTACCACATGGCAAGGGAAACGAATGCAAGAGAAATGTATGTATGATAGCACCATGTATTTCTGATTTAATGAAAACCTTTTACCATTTCCAGTACTTTCCTTTATCCCTTTTGTCAAATAACATTTACAAGTTTTCTTGTTTACAGTCTTTTCACTTCGAAATCTCTTCTTCAAAGTTTTACATTTTAATGTTTTCTTCATATTTTAAGCACTTTATATCTCAGAAAACTGTCATATTTTCCATACCTTTACCTTCAAGCCTTAAAGTCAAACCTTTTACGTTCCAGAAATCCTTTATATTAACTGTTTTGTAAGTCGAAACCATTTACTTCACTTTTATGCAGTTTTACATGTCTTTACAATTAGCATTACAATTAGCATTTATTCATGTAACTTAGTTTTCACACACATTTTGATTACATCTTTAGACTTTTAGAGAGAGAAATCGAAATAAGCCAAACACATATACAATATAAACCATGGATATCTGTTCGATCGTGAGAATAACCTTAATATCCAAGGATTCCTAGGATCAATCTAGTCGATCCTGTGAGTTACCAGAGGAATTGAATAACAGTCAGAAAGATTATTCGATAGTTTGGAAGACTAGCGGTTGTTTACCAGAAATCACTGGAAACAAATTGGCACACCTGGTGGGACCAATAATTGGATATTAGAAATAAGGATTGTTGAGACATAACCATTACAAAAACGTTGGAACCTAAGAAGTTTGCTGTTTTATGAACCTGAGAAGTCGTAAGATAACCAACAGCAACCAACCTTTATCCAGAAGAAAACGTTTGGACAAAATGTCTAATTCAGACAATCAACAAGGGGACCAAAATGGCCCACATGCAACAGGCACTAACGCGTCCACTTCGATCAGAACATCTAATGTAATCCCTTCGAATGCACAGTCTGTTGCATCTTCGACCAGTAACATAGCCACCAATGGAGTAAGTGGCATATCAACTAATAGTTCGATCTTAGGAAATACTGGAACCATTGGCTACCCTGGGGGATTCGTTCCACCATCAGGGACACAATCCCATTTCACCACTCCATTAACTAGACCACCCGGTTTCGATGGGAATAGAACCAGAAATTCCTCTTATGGAATGCCAACATCTTTTATGGTAGGTTTACAGAATTCCACATCGAATTCATCTCCATAACTAGGGTCTGGGTCTGGGGCGAATCAGTTTACGACAAATAACCAAGGGTCGGTGGGTTATAGCACAATGCCTATCCTAACCACAGACAACCAGTTGGCTTTTAGGCAATTGATGGATGACAGTAACCATAATATGATAGGGGTGTTAGCACAAACCATGCAGGAGATATTTGCCCCAATAGTGCAAAATGTGACTGTGACAAACAGGGAAAACGCTGACAATATGAGTCGAATAGCAGATTTATTTGCTCCCCCAGAAAGGCGTAGGCAGAATCAGGCGGGATTTCGAACAAACATGCCTGTTATAGAACAAATTGCTAACGACCCGATTTATAGACCACCCAGAGAAGAAGTTAACTTAGGGGCCAGGGCACCAAGGTTAGAAGCCCCAATAATCCCAGGCCCACAAAGGGAAATTATGGAACCAGGGGCAAGGGTCGAAAGGCTAGAAGCCCCAGAGTTTCGAGAAGAACAACCTAGGGGAGTTGTTTTGGTTGGTCGAAATCAAGATGCCGATGCCGTCGTTCATAGAATTCGAAACGATAACATCTTGGCAGAAAACAACCTGACCACCATGATAGAGAGAGTCATGGCCCAGAATGGCCTCAACACAGGAATGAGGAGGCCAAATTACGCTTCTCCTATATTGGATTGCATAATGCATACTGATTTACCAAGGGGATATAAAGTCCCTAAATTTACAAAGTTCGCTGGGGATACCAATGAGTCAACAGTCGAACACATAGCGAGATATCTAACCGAAGCGGGAGATATAGCCAATAATGAAGATCTCAGGATCAAATACTTCCCAAGTTCCTTGACAAAAAACGCCTTCACATGGTTTACCACTTTGCCTCCTGGGTCCATTGACACTTGGGCTCTCTTAGAGAGATTATTCCATGAACAATTTTACATGGGACAGTCGAAAATAAGTTTGAAGGAACTGGCCAGTGTTAAGAGAAAGTTCACCGAACCCATAGATGATTATTTAAATAGATTTAGGCTTTTGAAATCCAGATGTTACACAGTAGTGCCTGAACATGAGTTAGTCGAAATGGCCGTTGGTGGCTTGGATTATTCTATTCGAAAGAAACTAGACACTCAGTATTTGAGGGATATGGCTCAGTTAGCCGATAGGGTTCGACAGGTCGAAAGACTAAAGGCTGAAAAAGCCAGAGTCTTTAAGAATAGCAAGAAAGAAAGGATTTCCTATGTTGGGACTGAGGAAGCAGAAGAATATCCTGAATTCGAATTCGAAGAGGTCGAAATCGACCTCGCTGAATTAAAACAGGCCCCGCCTTATTCCTGCAAATTGTTAGTTCCCACAAAAGGGAAAGATATTGTTGAAAATGAAAAAAGTGACAAATTTCCAAAGAAGGTTTATACCTTCGATGTCACTAAATGTGACGAGATTTTTGACTTACTTGTCAAAGATGGCCAACTAATTGTGCCATCAAATGTCAAAATACCTCCTTTGGATCAAAGAAAGAAGAGAGGATTTTGCAAATATCATAGTTTCCTAGGCCACAAAACCTCACAATGTTTTCTTTTCAGGGACCTGATTCAAAACGCGATCAAAGATGGCAGACTAAAGTTTGCTGATAAGGTGAAGATGAAAGTGGACGAAGATCCCTTGGACGTCGCAGACACCAACTACTCCGAGCCTGCATGCATTGGAGAGGTCAACATGGTGGAAACTGATCAAAGCGACGCCCTAACAGGAGAGAAGGGTACTGGAGTTGAAAACTGGGCGATGGTCGAAGTCAGCGAGGAGGTCACTGAAGACATCCAGAATACGCCAGAGACTCCGATTGCCGCCCCTGTAGCTGTTGCAAGAGAAACCCAGGCTACTGAAGGCCAGGGAAATCAAAACCAAGAATTAACACAAGTCACTGAAGGCTTGAGGCTGGAATTGGAGAAAGTCCAAATCACACAGCCAATTTCCCTCCAGAAAGAAATATGGGACACTCTAGGGGAACCCAGTGGAAAATTTGACTATTTGGTCAAATATTCTGCCCCAGAGAGTTCGAAGGTTCAGATTGAGGATATAAAGCCCACAGGATGGGGTGATGATGAAGCTAAAGAGGGAGATATGGAAATAAATATGGTGGATATGGAAAGACCTCGCTCTGAGATGGAGGAAGTGGAAAAATACTTAGAAAAAGAAAAGTATAGAATGGGGGATAATCACACTGGAGATGCTAGTCTCAAGGATTATCTCATGACATGCCACAAAGGAGATTCAGGCATGATATTGTGCCCTAGGTGCAGCATCCTCTGCAATCAAAGAATCGCTGCGAATTTCGAAAGGGTACAGAGGACTCGAACTGGCAACAATTGGCGCCAGGATAACCAGCTTTTTAGGTGTTATCCCAAGGCTGGAGAAAGTTTGCTGGAATTCGTGTTTCGCTGCTACAAAGGGGCAACCAAGTGCTTGATTTGCCCAAGGTGTTCTGCTGTCTATGACCAAAGCATGGCCAGGGCCTTCGAAACGATTCCCTTCGCCCCTTGCTGGAACCATCAAGAAACTGCCCAGATGGGCCCACGTTTCGACAGCAGACACAAACAGTGAAGGCCTGATAGCCCTCACCCCAAGGCTGCTCGAAGAGTGACTTTCAAACTCCCTGCTAAAGTGCCAACCGATAGAAATGACAAAGGCAAAGATAGATGGAGAAACGCTGAACGAAATGCACGCCATGCTGTGACATACAGGAGGAAATTCAACACAGCAAAAAGGGAGGAAGTGAGATTAGAAAATTACAAAGGAAGGAACCCCATGTCAAGATCCCAGTGGCGCAGACAGCAAAGGATTCGAAAGGCTGAGAGATAAGCTGTGGCAAACAAAGGGGTTACTTCAACGAAAAACCAAGGTGAATCTAGCACCAACAAACCAAAAAATCAAACTGAAGACAAACCTCCAGTCAATAGGAGGCTCTTCTCTGAAGAACAACGCGATGAACCAAAGGAATACACTCCAGGCCCGGAAGAGGACGAAGATATGATAACAGATAACTTCGAATCGGAGGGGGAGTCTTCATTTAATTTGAACTGTAACGTGGTGTCTGTGCTTCCCTGCGAATTTGGGCAGGAAACCGAAATCAACGAATATGAGGAGGAAGACACCACAGATTTGATGAAACATAGGCCCGTGTGCTACTATGTGATGGACAATGGGGCTGTTGAGGAACAAAATGCGTTCTTCGAACGTCCAGAACCTGCAATGAAGAACCATCTCAAGCCACTTTTCATTCGGGCGAAAGCTGGTGCCCATGGTGTGAACAAAGTTCTAGTGGATGGGGGTGCTGCAGTCAATTTGATACCCCATTTCATGCTAAAAAGATTAGAGATCCGCGAAGGAGACATCAAGCCCCATAATATGGTTCTGTCCAATTATGAGGGAAAAGTGGGCAAAACACTGGGGGTGGTCCAGTTGGAATTGACAATAGGCTCAAGCTATAGGCCCACCATGTTTATGGTGATCGAAGCCAAGGCCAACTATAACTTACTGCTGGGAAGAGAGTGGATCCATGGCGTGGGGGCAGCTCCTTCGTCAATGCATCAGCGACTAGTTCTGTGGAGAGATGATGGAATCGTGGAAAACATCGAAGCAGACCAGAGTTACTTTATGTCAACTGTCAATTTAGTTGACAAGAGGGATTATGATAAAAATCTGGCAAAGATTGCTCCGTGTGTTCCAAATGATGAGATTAATGAAACTAGAAACGCCCACTACTACATGACCCTTCGTCATGATGGCCTTTACTGGGATAGAACAATAATCAGTGAAGAAGAGGGAGTCAAAAGCACTATACAAAAACGGCCAGCAGGCTGGGACTTCGACAACCTTAGCCATGACTGAGTCTACCTTTTTCGAAAGGATTTCGGCCTATATGGCTGAGAACGAATCAAAAGCGGCCTTAGAGGCTGAAATAAATAAATCAACTATAAAGAAGAACGAAGTCAGTGGGGAGGGTTCGAAATGCTCACCCTTCAAAGAGTTTGAGATGGATCAAAGGTTGGATGCCATCTATGATAAAGAATCCTTAGGCTTC
Organism: Vicia faba; assembly: GCA_948472305.1. NCBI lineage: Eukaryota > Viridiplantae > Streptophyta > Magnoliopsida > Fabales > Fabaceae > Vicia > Vicia faba. Next base: position 230,344,973 of record OX451740.1, on the reverse strand, counting down.
GAAAGGGACCCCATAAACTCAGGTGCCAAAATGTTGGCACAGGATCCACTCGAAGAAGTCAACTTAGGGGATGAAAAAACGAAAAGAGTAACCTACATAAGTGCTAAACTTAGCCCAGGCCTCAAGAAGGAAGTGATCGAAGTCCTTAAGGAAAACAAAGATTGCTTCGCATGGGATTATGACGAGATGCCTGGTTTAAAGAGGGAGTTGGTCGAACACAGACTGCCAATCAAAGATGGCAAGAGGCCCATCAAACAAACTCCCAGAAGATTCGCACCAGCGGTTCTCACAAAAATTAAAGCTGAGATCGAAAGGTTGCTGCGTTGCAAATTCATCAGAACAACAAGGTATGTCGAATGGTTAGCAAACATAGTACCCGTTATTAAGAAAAATGGTTCTTTAAGAATTTGCATAAATTTTAGGGATTTAAACACTGCAACCCCTAAAGATGAATATTCCATGCCCGTGGCAGAAATGCTAGTAGATTCTGCTGCAGGGTTCGAATACTTGAGTATGTTAGATGGATACTCTGGGTATAACCAGATTTTCATTGCTGAAGAAGATGTTGCAAAGACAGCATTTTGTTGCCCAGGAGCCTTAGGCACCTACGAATGGGTGGTGATGCCTTTTGGTTTAAAGAATGCTGGAGCAACTTATCAAAGGGCAATGAATTCAATTTTTCATGATTTCATTGAAACCTTCATGCAGGTGTATATTGACGATATAGTCATCAAATCTATATCTGCAGAAACACATTTGCATCATTTAAGCCAATCATTCGAGCGAATGAGAAAACATGGCTTAAAGATGAATCCCCTTAAATGTGCATTTTTTGTGCAGGCTGGAGATTTTCTTGGTTTTGTGGTTCACAAGAAAGGAATCGAAATCAACCAGAACAAAACCAAAGCCATAATGGAGACGAAAGCACCTGCGTCAAAAAGGGAGTTGCAATCTCTGCTAGGGAAAATTAACTTCCTCAGAAGATTCATCTCGAACCTAAGTGGAAGAACCCAAGCTTTTTCTCCGTTACTTCGTCTAAAGCAAGGTCAAGCCTTCGAATGGAACGAAGCTCACCAGGAGGCGTTTGACAGAATAAAAGAATATCTTTATCAGCCTCCTATTTTGTCTCCACCTTCATGGGGGAAGCCCATGAGATTGTACATATCTGCCTCTGAAGTTAGTATAGGTAGTATGCTAGCACAAGAGGATAGCAATGGCGTCGAAAGAGCCATATACTATTTAAGTAGAGTGCTAAATGATGCAGAGACCAGATATAGCAATTTAGAAAAGCTATGTCTCTGTTTGTATTTCTCTTGTATGAAACTCAAGTATTATATAAAACCTGTTGATGTTTATGTTTCATCTCATTTCGATGTCATTAAACATATGCTTTCAAAACCAATCATGCATAGCAGAGTTGGCAAGTGGGCTTTAGCCTTAACAGAATATTCGTTGACTTTCATGCCTTTAAAAGCTATGAAAGGTCAAGTGATTCCTGACTTCATTGTGGACCATTCGTTGGTTGAGCAGACGGTCATGAGTTACGTCGAAATGCAACCATGGAAATTGTACTTTGATGGTTCAACCCACAGGAATGGAAGTGGTGTTGGAGTCCTTCTGATTTCTCCTGAAGGAATTCCAACAAAATTCAAGTATAAATTAGATGGTCCTCGCTGTTCAAACAACGAAGCTGAGTATGAAGCGCTCATTGTTGGACTTGAAGCTTTGTTGGAATTGGGGGCAACCAGAGTCGAAATTAAAGGAGACTCTGAATTAGTGGTCAAACAAATCACAAAGGAATACAAGTGCATAAAGGAAAATTTAATGGTATACTTCGTCATAGTCAATAGGCTATTAAGGAAATTTGAATACATGGATATTCAACACATACCAAGAATAGAGAACCAAGAAGCAAATGACTTAGCGCAGTTGGCTTCAGGTTATAAAGTGTCTACCAAGAACTTCAAGGATTTGGTCGAATTAAGGGGAAGAGTTATGGCTACTAGATTCACACCATCGGATCTGGAAAGTATGAGATTGGGATATGCTGAGAAACAAGGATTCGAAATATTAGCCACAAATACTTTGTCAGATGCAGATTGGCGAAGTCCATTGAAGAGTTATTTAGCAGACCCAACTCTAAAGGTGGATAGAAAAACAAAATATAGAGCATTGTCATATCTCCTCATGGGGAACGAATTGTTTAAAAAGACCCAAGAGGGTGTATTATTGAAATGCCTAGGAGAAAGTGAGGCATACTTAACATTGTCTGAAGTCCATAATGGGGCATGTGGGGCACATCAAGCAGGCCATAAAATGAAATGGTTGTTATTTCGATACGGCTTGTATTGGCCTAGCATGCTCAAAGATTGCATAGACTTTGCTAAAGGATGTGAGGAATGTCAGAAACATGCAGGAATTCAACATGCCCCTGCAAGTGAGTTGCATTCGATCATCAAACCATGGCCATTTAGAGGATGGGCATTGGATTTGATAGGAGAAATAAATCTTGCTTCGTCCAAAGGACAGAAATACATCTTGGTGGGAATAGATTATTTTACCAAATGGATCGAAGCTATACCACTGGTAGTTGCTGATCAAGAGGCTATTATTGAATTTATACAAAAGCACATTATCTATAGGTTCGGATTGCCAGAAAGCATAACTACAGACCAAGGCTCTGTGTTTACTGGTAGAAAGATGCAAGGATTTGCCCAAGAAATGGGGTTTAGATTGCTAACATCAACGCCATATTATGCTCAAGCAAACGGATAAGTCGAAGCAACAAATAAAGTAATAATAGGATTAATCAAGAAGCATATTGGCAAAAAGCCAAGAAACTGGCACAAAACTCTGGACCAAATATTATGGGCTTGTAGAACATCTCCTAAGGAAGCTACTAACACTACGCCTTTCCAACTCACATTTGGTCATGATGCAGTGTTGCCAGTAGAAATTCATCTGCAATCAGTTCGAACTCAGAGACAAAACGAAATCCCAACTGCATTATATTGGGAAATGATGATGAATGAATTAGTTGAGTTGGACGAAATTAGATTACATGCATTGGAAATTTTGATGAGGCAAAAAGAAAGAGTGGCCAGAACATACAATAAAAGGGTGAAGGAAAAAGTATTCATTGTTAATGACTTGGTTTGGAGAGTCATATTGCCTATGGACAAGAAGAATAAAGCGTTAGGTAAATGGTCACCTCATTGGGAAGGACCTTTTCGAATATTAAAAGTATTCTCAAACAATGCATACGAGATCGAAGAACTCATGGATGATAAATGTGTCCTAAAGATTAATGGGAAATATTTAAAGAAATATAAGCCAAGCCTGCGGGAGATTCGAATAGTAACAACGTAAACAAGATATTATAAAAAGCCAAGATGGCAAGACAAAATGCCAAAATGGCGTTGTTCGAATATTACATGTAAGAAACCAAAATTATAGTCAAATAAACATCAAAATCTAGAAATAAGAATTATTTTTCAATCGATTAAAAGTGCTTCGAAATGATTCAAGTTTCTGCTGAGCGAACCGCCTGGCTCCTTCCAAGGTTGCCACTTCTCCTTTAAGTTGTTCTGCAGTCTCCATTTCCGCAAGCCCCTGGTTGAGAAGCTCTTCGAATTGGTTACCAGCAGAATTGGTTTCGAAGGCTAGTTGTTGTTCTTTAGCCTCCTTAACCTTCTGTTGAAGTTCCAGAATCTGCCTTTCCCAAAGAAGGATGGACTCAGCTCGAGCCTCATAATCAGTTTTCGCCTGCTTCAGATGCATAGCTTGATCCTCAGCTTCTTGAGAAAGTTTCGAAGCTTGTTCATAAGCGGCATCCATGGCAATGCGTTTCTCTTGAACCTTCTTGGCAGCAGATTCGTCTTGGAGAAGGTAACCAGTTATGTTGTCCAGCAAATTCTGAAGATCGAACAAGAGAGTACTAACTGGCAAGGAGCAGGTGGAAAGATTGACCTTTGTGAGCAGCTCCTTCATAGTATAGCAAGCAGTACTATCTTGCTTAAGCACTTCGAATATATCCACATTGAGAATGGTTTTCCTAATTTTGTTAAGAAGAACAATTCTTTCATTTGTGGGAAGAGGATAGCTGGTTGAACTTGTGCCAGCCCTAGCGAGTGGGACGTCCCTCTGGGCCAACTTTGCCTTCATGTACCCAATAGGGTCATTTCGTCTCAGAAGTGCCAGTTCCTCGTCAGTCATTCGAGACAGAGAGGATTGAGGGAGTTCCACACGTAGGGGAGCCACGTTTATTTCAACCTCTAGGGGTTCGTTGGTTGCATTACCATCCCTTTCATTCGTTTCGTGCTCTTGGTCTTCTTCATCCTCGTCCAAGTCCACCACTTCGATACCATCCCTTTCACTGCTATTTGCGTTGGACTCCGTCCCAGCAGTCGAACCGTCATTGGCATTTTCCTCCTCAGATTCTTCGTCTGCAGATTCTTCGGCTCTTTGCCCAGAATCAGCTTTCTCTTCTTCAGTTTGAGTGTCCTTTGGGTCCTCTTGAAGAGTTTCAAGAGGGGACTTTTGAAGAGAAGCCCTTTGCAAATCCTCTGCAGACGTTTGAAGTGTTGTTTCGTTTATCTCTTTCAGAGGAATGGAGGTACCTTGATCATCCTGCTGTTCAGAAGTTCCAGCCAGAACCGCCATATTGGAGGAACCTTTATTTTGGACCAGGTTGCTGGAATCTCCTTGAGGGGAGGAGTTGAGCGGAGCAGCAGCTCTGGATGGTGAGATCGAAATAGTGGAAGTCGGATTCAAGATGTTCTGCAAGAAACAACAGAATGTTAAGGAAAAACATTCACTAAGGTAATAAGAAGTTAGTATTGTAAAAAAATTTAAAGGTTCAATTTACCTGTGGACTCTCAGAGGAGAGGTTACTAGCTATACGTTCCAACGTTGGGTTGGAGGTCGAAGGTGGATTTTTGGATTTGGGTGAGGGAGCAGCATCCCTGGAATCAAGTCCAGAGACACTAGTTGGAACGGTGCTTTTCGAAATATCTTTCTTTGGCTTCTTCTTCGAAGCAGTATTTAAGTTTCCTCCAGCCTTAGGGTCTTCCCCAGTGGTGCTTGGTTTCCGCTTCTTGGGAGTAGTAGGAGGAAGCTTGTTGGTCTGAAAGAATTTTAAACAAAGAGTTAGATGTAAACCATAAAGCATGAGTGAATTCGAAACATCAAGGCTAAGTGATTACCGTTGGAATTGGAACACTGGTTGTTGTTGGTATTATTGTTGTTGTTACAGTTGCAGCAGTAGTGGTTGTTTCGGGTGGAGTCACTTTGTCAGTAGTTTCGATGGAGGCTTGAGAGGCACTCCCTTCTTTCGACTTCGAGGCAGCTGTCTTTATCCTGATAGCTGAAAATCGAAACAATTAAAGCAAAGGTTAAAGGTATGGAAAATAAAAGACATTTGGGATTTTCCCAAGCATTCACACCTGTGCCTTGATCAGATTTAATTGACATGGCAGAAAGGTCGTATCGAAGGTGTCCTGGGAAATCATGAAGCCAGTATCGAGCCCATGTCACAGTCTCAGATGGCTTTGGTTTCCTTTGAAGATATTTGAACATCTCTTTGCAAGTAAACCACCATGGATATGGGGGAAACCAAGCCAGAGCCAGTTTTGAGGTAGGTAATCTAGGAAATTTAGGTGGATGCATTTCGAATGCCAACCTATACCTATCCTCAGGTGACAGCCCTGAAGGAAGTTTTAACTTAGAAACTTTTTGTTTAAATTTTTCCTTCAAGGTCTCAGCTGCTTGATGCACAGTGGAGTCCAAGCGCGTAGGGTCGTAAGTAGTTTCAAAATAATTTTGGAAAGCTTTAATCTCTTTGGCATGAGTAAACATACCTTTCTTTGTTGGTACCTGCACATCGAAGGCATCAATTAGTTTCTGTCGAATTGTAAGTGTATCGAACATATAAGTTTGATAAAACTTGGTCCACCATTCCAGAAATCCTTTAGCCGCGAGATGGGTAGGTTCGAAGGTTATCAGCTCAAATTGGGCAAAGCCTTGATATTGTTCTTGCTATATTTTGGCTTCCCGTGCCTTGAAAGTTTGTCCAGAAGTGATGGCGCTCTCAGTTTGAAATAAAGGTTTAGGAATCAGTTGGCATAAGCCAAACTGCCTCGAAACGAAGTTTGGTTGGTAGGCAAAGAGGAAAATTTGGTTCTTGGCTGGGGTTATTCTTGAAGAAATGAGTCTAGGCAGCAAAAAAGCTCTCCATACATCCTGAATCTCCTTGCTCTTGATAGCTTCTGAGAGAGCCATGGTGAACCAAGAAGGTCCATGAGCCCTCGAAGCAAAAGGCGCCATGCTCTCTTCGAACTTGTGCCTTTTGGAGAATATCATGATGTACTTCGAGAATTGAACTTTGAAGTCATCTTTGTCGTCATTGGGAGTTAATCTTCGAAGCCTAGTGCCTTCGACTATCCTATCACTTATCTCAGAATCTTGCTCATCAATGGTGTTGGCGGTTGATAAGGAGGGTTCGAACATGGGCAATTTGTTGGCTGAAGATTTTGATAATATTATTAGAAGCCAACTGAATTAAACGTTTTGATCGAAATGAGGTAAAGCGTCATGTTTCGAAGTAGCAGAAGCAGTGTTTCGAATAAGTGTGTCAAAGTTTGGAGCTTCGAGTGGCAATTATGGGAACATATCTAAAGAAGTCTCGAAATAACAACAAGGCTGTGTCTGGGAAGAGCGTTCGAAACGGAGAAGCACCAAAGCATTTGAAATTCAAATGGAATCGGGACTTTCGAAGTTTGAAAGTTATGTGTTGGAGCATTTGGGGACACGTGGAAAGATGAAAGAGGCATTGTCCTGCATGTTCTAAACGTGGCATAATCCTATAGCAAGACCGTTATGGTCGAATTAGTATAAATAGAAGTCTTAGTATTAGGATTTTGTATGTCATATCTATTATACAAAATACTCAGTAACATTCAAACTACCACATGGCAAGGGAAACGAATGCAAGAGAAATGTATGTATGATAGCACCATGTATTTCTGATTTAATGAAAACCTTTTACCATTTCCAGTACTTTCCTTTATCCCTTTTGTCAAATAACATTTACAAGTTTTCTTGTTTACAGTCTTTTCACTTCGAAATCTCTTCTTCAAAGTTTTACATTTTAATGTTTTCTTCATATTTTAAGCACTTTATATCTCAGAAAACTGTCATATTTTCCATACCTTTACCTTCAAGCCTTAAAGTCAAACCTTTTACGTTCCAGAAATCCTTTATATTAACTGTTTTGTAAGTCGAAACCATTTACTTCACTTTTATGCAGTTTTACATGTCTTTACAATTAGCATTACAATTAGCATTTATTCATGTAACTTAGTTTTCACACACATTTTGATTACATCTTTAGACTTTTAGAGAGAGAAATCGAAATAAGCCAAACACATATACAATATAAACCATGGATATCTGTTCGATCGTGAGAATAACCTTAATATCCAAGGAGTCCTAGGATCAATCTAGTCGATCCTGTGAGTTACCAGAGGAATTGAATAACAGTCAGAAAGATTATTCGATAGTTTGGAAGACTAGCGGTTGTTTACCAGAAATCACTGGAAACAAATAATGGTAGAATAGCACTATCTAAAGGAGAAGGAAAAGAACAAAGAATTTTTTAGTAGGTAGATTACTCGTAATTGCTTGCTCACAAACTAAAACCCTTTTCACACCTCACACTTTCAAAAACGAACATCTTTTCAAACACTCTTCTTTCAATAAATATTTTCAAAATCAACACTTTATATACATTCTCAACGATACGAGAATCATTATACAGTTTGTCGTACTAAGGAAGTTTCAAAATATTTACAAAACAATCATTTTGTATACATTCTCAACGATACGAGTATCATTGAAAAATTACCATTTTCAAAAAAAACATCTTCAAAATATTTTCAAACATACACAAACACAAATCATTTCAAAGTGATCAAGCAATTAAGAGCCCGTAGATAACTACAGATGAAAAGGGTGCTAACACCTTCCTTTTTCATAACCTACCCCCCCGAACTCAAGAAAAATCTCAAAAGGTCTTTCCTGTTCTTTTCACCTTTTCCTTTATTGGATAAAAGAAAAGTCGGTGGCGACTCTTGCTATCCGCAACATTTGCGATAAAACACAAAATACCTAAGTCAGTTCTCCCAACGTATTACAAGTATGCATGATAAACACAAGTCATGTAAGGTAAAATGAAGAGGAAAAATTTTGGGGTGCAACACAAGCACCCAGTATCGTACTGATAAAAGCCCTAACGTTGAAACTATTATCTGTCCATAGCTTTCATGTAAGTGTTCGTTGAAAATGTTTCCTCCCCTGAAATCCTCTCACCTTCAGCTATCACTCCTTTCTCTTCCTCTTTTGATAGGGGAATGTTTATCCATTTCTCCATCAGCCCTAACAAAATATACGAGACGATGCCTACAACCAATACAACAACAACTGATTCTCCGATATGATTCCAGAAGAAAACCCCAAAATAAAGAGGGTATAATGTAACACCCTATTTTCTAGAAATTATTTTATTTGATTTAATTATAATTTTGTGGTGTTTATTTAATTATTCATTGTGGTTAATTAGATAAGTTTGGGGTAAGGGTGTGTGGCCATATGGTGAGGTGTATAAGTAATTAGAGATTGTTAGAATAATTGAGAATTAATTTGTTAATTTAAAATGATTATTCGATTGTATTAATTAAATAAAATAAGAAGAAAATATAGGTTATAGTAACATTGAGGACAAGGTGGAAATCAAAGGAGAACTTAAGGGCGATGTAATGATTTGATGGGTTAAATTGGGGATAAAATAGATGAAACATAATTAGAAGGATTAAAATTAAGATAAAAATGGGAGAATTGGGAGAAGTTGGGTTTTTGATAGTACGTGAAAACAAGTTTGGAGAGTTAGGGCATAAGAAGAACCCCATTGAAGGCTTGAAGAATTGCTGGAAAAACCTAAGATAAGGATGGTTATTGCATTTCAATGGTGATTGATATTGGGTAGGATAGTAGATTAGGTATTTGATATTGTTAGGCTTGTAGATCTATGGTTTTGATAAAAATCTTGAATGATGATGATTATGGGATGTAATTGTGTTATAATGTTGATTTTATAAGATTGATGATTAAATGTAATGATATGTAATTGATGTTTTGTTGTGTTCTTGAGTTGAACTGAATTTGGATGTTTTAGGGAATGAGCTTGAATAATGTTATCATAAAGAATATATGTGAAACAAGTTGATATGATGATATTTGATCTATTGGTGTAGTGGAACCTGGAATTTTGATATTCTTAAGTGACTAAATCGAGACTAGTTGTTGTATCCCAAATTTTATCCTGAGTTTTTTCATTCACATTTGTTTATATCCCAAAATCATAAGATTTTATTTTCATTCGTATAGTTGTATTTTGTGCACAATTACATCGTTTTATCTAAATTTCAATATTTATCTATTTTTTCTCTTGGATTTTATTTTTTTCTTTATTTTATAATTAAGAAAATTTCAAAAAATTGTATATGATTTACTTTTTTATGCTTCATTGTTGTTTATATCTAAAATTTAGTTTATTTTTATTTTTATTTTATTTTTATTTAGAAAAATATATAATGATGAATAGAATAATTTAAGTTTAGTTTTTTGGTTATTCATTATTTTTATTTGTAGTTTAGTTTTACTTCACACAACCCGGCAAAACAACAACCAGACATCGACCGGTACTCACCTTCTTGTCTCTCCTTCATCCATTCTGATAACTTGCTACCTCACAAAACCCGCGATTCATCCCTTCCGCTCAAATCCCAGACCACCATCATCTGCGAGGTGTCAACAACTTCAATTGGTACCACCACTTTCCTCTTGGTAATTTGCGATTTCATTTTTAGTTGTGTTATTTGAGTTGAACTGTTATGTTGTCAAAATTAAATACTGTGATAATCTCTGTGAAATATTGGTTTGATTGTGATGTTGAGAATTCAGAGAAATTGGTTTGAATTGTTATACTTGTTGTATTTGTTTTCTGAAAAGCTGTAACAATGTTTGAATATGTTCGTCTTTTTCGTATGAGTTGAAATTGCTTTTGAACTGTGTTGGGTTCGATTGAGGTTTGGTATCGACATCACGTTACTGTGTTATTCGCGTTTTAATATCAATCGAAATTGTAAATGAAGTGATATTAGTGTTTACTTTCGATGAAGGTTCGATATCGCCATGTTTATTCACATAGGATATAACCGAGAAACTATTGAGGCAGCGGAGTTATTTTTATCGTTGCGTTGAATTTGAGTTGAAAAGTAGGCCTCGTCCCTGCTATTATTGGATTTATTTGAGTTGGAATCATTTGATTATTGGAATCGGTCCAAAACAAAGCTTGTATGACATGTTTAATTGTTATTTCGTTTTAAATTCATTTGAAATCAATGGCTTGATTCGGTCCAATCGGAATTTACGATTGTGTTTTGATCTTGTTTGGTTTGAATTTTTGAGTAAAACGTAACATTTCATCATGTTTGTTTGATTTCATTTGAAAGAGATTTGATCGACGTTTGAGTTGAATCCGATTGAGAAATTTTGTTTGCGATATTGATGTTTTTCCCGTAAGGCTTTTGTTCATGTTTGAAATAACTTTCTTGTGCGATAATAGTTAAGTTCATGGTTGCCCGAATTTTAATTTAAGAGATTAAGGCTTATGTTGATTTTAAATTTTCATGTTGCAACACGAGTTTTCACTTATTGTTTCATTGGTGGATTGAAATCATGATCGTCTTGAGTTTACTTTATGGAATACACTTGAAATAATGTGTTAAATGCTGATTTTTGTGGTTACATTGAGTAATAACATGAATCCTTGATTTTTTGATTGAGAAATGATTTGATTATACATGTTCATTTAATTCAAGTTTCATTTGGTTTTTATTTTCTCTTGTGATTACTAACTTGTCTATTGTTTGTGTAGCTTTCAAGTAACTCAAATGTTCACTTCATCTTAGAATTACCTTGTTGCTTTTAGTTAATTAACTAAAAGTCGATTTAGTTATTTAATTCCGTTATTAAAAATTAATTAGTTTCGGCTAATTAATTTTTCTTAACTTAATTAATTAACTTAATCAACTTTTAAGTTAATTAATTAAACATCATTTTCATATTTCATTTGTTTCATTTAGCTCAGGTACAAGTTTCTAATCCACTCGGACTTAATTCTTTATTTCACATGAGATGTTCAGATTATTTCTATGATCCTGATTTTGTTTGTTTGTTGGGAACTTCATATGATACGGGGATTCTTATCTGACACATTGAGCTTACCTGGTGCACTTTCCCGGCTTGTGATTTATCTTCACTTGATGCGCTTTATTCGTTGTTTTGAGTATTATCTGATGCCTTGGGTTTCTCTGATACTGTTTGCTTGTGATTTATTTTCACTTGAGGTTGATATACTCTTGACTTATTTACCTGCTTGTTGTCTTTAATCCAAAGGGATAAGAAAGTTGTATTGACTTCTTTATGACAAGCGTCGGTTTCTTACTTGGTCAGACGTTCCTTTTCTTTAGCTCTTACTCTCCTATACATAGGATACTCCCTTCATCTCTTTCTCATTCTTCAATTTTCAAAACCTTCTCATCTATTTTCAAAAACCTTTTTATTTTCAATAAACTCGAACCGCTTTCATAATAAACCTCGATTATGTCGAGTTCCTTTTTAAACTTCTTTTTCTTAAACAAAAACTCAAAATACTTAATAAATAAAGATGCGAACCATATGCAGTTGAGTCTTATAGGGACTAGTGAGGCGGTGCATTTCGGAAACTTGCTCTTTTTTCATTTCCGAACTTTATTACGATTCAATTTGCAAATCCTTTTTCAAACTAACAAAACATTTAACCTCATTAAAACCTTTATGTGCCCTCGTGTACCTTTACACTTTAAAATCTTTTTCAGGATTAGACATGATTCATTTATAGTCGAAATGTCATCTCCTATCCTCATGGTTGTAAAGATGTCGACTTTCCCACTTGAGTATTAGAGGCATTCTCAAACCCTCACTCATGTTGATGCATTATCCCTATTTCGCATACCTTGTGGGAGATTAGTTGAGATTTCTCTCCTAAAAATGACGACTTGTCTCTTCATTTAAAATCAATCAACAAACCAAGTTTTGTTCTTTTCTAGTCGAACTACAATGCTCTGACTTTCCCATTGCACGAGGGAGTACATACGTACTAGGTCTCACGACCAAAGGCGAGCGCAATAATAAAAAATATTTCTTTTGTTTGTAAATATTCATTCATTCATTCCCTTTAGCAAGTAAACCTTTAGATAACACACTCTCTGATTAGAACAAACAAAATGGATTCTACGGAGTACCGTAGATGTTTAGGGTGCTAATACATTCCTTTTGCATAATCGGCCCTCGTACCTTGATCTCAATTTTATTTTGTGTTTTGTTCGCTTTTTTCTCATTTCTCTTTGGAAACAATAAAGTGTGCTGGTGACTTCATTGTGTGAGTTAAGTCAATTAATGGCTTAATCTTAAATTTTTACCGTTATATTTCGCATACACGTGCGACAGCTTGGCGACTTCACTGGGGACTATTTCCTAAGTGGGTCAATCCTATCTTTTTTTGTTTTCTTCTTCTTTGTGTGTTTACCTATTTGCTTTATTTGTTGTTTATTTATTGTATTTTATTGCTTCCACTACTTTGTATATATGATGTGCTGGATTTTCTTATTTTTCAGGTAGGATGGGATGTTACTTTGAGGTAAAAGGCCCAATATTCAGGCCAGAGTGACACATTTGGGAACACATAGGACTAGAGTGGATAGTCATGACGCCTACTGGGTGAAGATCCTACTAGCGTGATCATGAGAGCCACGCACAGACGAGGTACACTTAGGGGTCACTATCATCAGGCACACATGTTGCTATGGTGATACACCTTCCATTTAACTCATGACTCTGTGTATCTTTTGACCTTACCTTGACCAGATTTTACCCGTGAGATGGGGTGGGAATTTATTCTTACAAGTGCAGTTGCTGAGTTGCATGGTACTTGGTTCCTTGTGTTCTAATTTGGTGTCAGACATTTGATCTTGTGATATTCAGTTTGTTCAGAACAATGCAACATTTATTCGGCTTGATCCTATATACTTGCATACATATTCCTTTATTTCCATGCATATATCATTTGATTCAAGTTGTTAAGCCGTCTCAAATATGAATACTATCAAGAAGGATACCATGGCTTAATAACATGAATCAGAGCCTATAAGTTCCTGGAAATGTTGGAACATGGTATTTGCATTGCATATCATTTGTGTCCTCCGCATCACTCATGCATACATTCAGGTTGCTCAGGATCTCATTTCCAGTTGTTTCTTTCTTCCAGTTATCTGTCTACTACAAGCTGTTTCCTTAACATAGGCACGAAACCAGAGCCAACGCCAGAAGAAGAATGGTATACCAAAGTTCAAAAATTTATTAGGGCATTTTGTTCTTCAAAGATACAGGTCCTAAAGTCAACAAGAATCCTTTGTCATGGAACTATAAGTGATGCTTCAGTCAGAGCCAACCTACATCCTAAAGCCAGTGTTTCAGACAGGACAACTCATCCTTGTCGTTGATTAATCACTAGGCCATGTTTCTTTCTGCTTGCATTTTCCTTTAATTGCATTGACTGTTGCTTTCAAACTTTGATTGTACTTTCATGTTAGTTTTAATGAAATGAGCATTACAATGTTTTGATTCAATTTATTTTCATATACCTCTTTCTTTTCAAAAAATATATATCTCCTGTTTACTTTCTTTATCAAACTTTTGTTTTTGCAAAGATTGGAGGGAGGATGGTGAAAATGAAATACCCATAATTATTGTTGGAATGCTTTTGAATAAAACTTTGCTGATGATGTACATGCATTGTTTCAATTCCCAAACACTGGAGAAATAAGGAAGTTAATCCCTTGTCAACCCCTTTGCTCCTAGAAGTTGGTGTTTCTTTCTATACGAAAAACCCGAATCTTAATTTGGGGATGGGTAATTCTCAGTTAATTTGTCTGTACATTCAAATACAAGAGAATCATTCAAGACACCTGTCAATAAAGGTTGCAACTACAAGCTTTCCTTCGTAAACATCAAAGAAGTGTAAAAAATGTTCTACAAATCAAAAGTGACGATGATGGTTCCCCATTAAGCTAGGCAGTCACTATCTTTCCAAAAATTATATATATATATATATATATATATATATATATATATATATATATATATATATATATATATATATATATATATATATATATATATATATATATATATATATATATATATATATATATATATATATATATATATATATATATATATATATATATATATATATATATATATATATATATATATATATATATATATATATATATATATATATATATATATATATATATATATATATATATATATATATATATATATATATATATATATATATATATATATATATATATATATATATATCAAAGAAAGAATCTGCTAAGTCAAAACTTATGAAGGAGACTTAGGCAAAAACTAGGACATCCCGCTGATTGTAATCTCAAATGAAACAGTTTAGGAAAAAGTTAGGGATAACAATTAAAAAAAAAAGAGTTGACCAAAGTCCTCAACAAAATGTTGTAAAAAGAGAAGTGTCTGCCATCTCAAGAATCTCTTGGTTTCTGAGTCATCATCATTACTATCATTAGTGTAATTCCAAAATCTCTTGGAACCTGAATGCATAGTTTGAGTTAACTGAACGTAGGATTGAAGAACATCACGAAGATTTGGTTGGGTACAAATAAACTTTGAGCCTTTATCCTTTGTTTCATAAACCGTGAGCCAGACCACGTTACCACCTTTAAAAGACCTAATTGAAGCCAGGTTTCTTTTGAAAGTATACTACAACAAGGTTGCGTAAACTGACTCCTAAGATCTTTTACAAATCACTTGTCTTGGTATCATACCTTTGCTTTACCTTTCACTTTAAATGTCTAAATCATCGTGTTTTGACCAGTGATTCATTTTCTATACATCAATAATATCATTCCAAAAATGATTTCGATTTCAAAACTTTTTCCTGAACTTTGAATTAAAATTATCGTGTTTGAGTTAACAATATTTTCTTGCAAACAAGCTTTCCTCATCTAGGAAATTCAAACAGTTGAGAAACTTGGTCAGTGATCTTATCAGTGGCAAGTATCTTCCAAATCTTGTTGTAAATCAATTCAATATTTATTGCTCAGTGCAAGTTATCCTCAAAATTGGTTAACCAGAAGATCATTTTCAAGACTCATACTGGGGCAAGCCTTTCCCTAAGTTATTTCAAGAACTGAAGCCATGATCCGTTTGTTCCCAGTGACATTTAGCTTAAGCCTTGATCAGTTTATCCTCAACAATCAACTAATCTAGGGCAACCCCCAAGCAACTCTTTTCAGTAATTCCTCAAAGGATCATCAATTTGATACAATTTACAAGTATGATAGAAGTGTTTCTCAAGACTACTTCTTTCCAAGCAGAGTTGGCTATGTTCCCCATGCTGAGGAATCAGAGTTCCGATCCTACCTCCATAAAAAGTCAAGCTCCATTGTTACAAACGTCTGCATCACATGCATAGATCATGCATAGCGATAATGTTTCATGCTCATTTGCATTTCCTGATACCTTATTTCTATTAACATCTTACCTTGTGGTTAAAGTCCAACATACTTGGCACCTACTAAAACAAATACATGTCTTTGCACTCCAGTGCTATTCCTGGATGTTTGTCTCTTTTCTCCCCAATGATATCCTGAAAGCTTGTTTCTCACTTTATTCAATACCATCCTTGGATATCGTGATCTATACCTTCATCCAAAGCAGGTTATTGGATGTCGTGGTTCTTTTTTGTCCAGTGTCATTCCTTGATGACTCTGATGTATCTTCAGATTTGGTCTCATTCCACATCTAGTGCTCTTCTAGGTGTTTTTGATGTATTTTCTAGAGAGTTTATCCCTTCATCCAAAGCAGGTTATTGGATGCCATAGTCTTGTTCGTCCAATTTCTTTCCTGGATGACTCTGATATATCTTCAAATGTTTTTTGGTGTATTTTCCATAAAGTTTCTCCCTTCGTCCAAAGCAGGTTATTGGATGTCGTGGTCTTTTCCGTCTAGTTCCATTTCTGGATGACTCTGATGTATCTTTATAATTTGTCTCATTTCGCATCTAATTCTCTTCTAGGTGTTTCTGATGTATTTTCTAGAAAGTTTCTCCCTTCGTCCAAAGCTGGTTATTGAATGTCATGGTCTTGTTCGTCCAATGTAATTCCTGGATGACTCTAATGTATCTTCAAATGTTTTTTTATGTATTTTCTAGAGAGTTTCTCCTTTTGTCCAAAGCAGGTTATTGGATGTCGTGGTCTTGTTCGTCCAGTGCCATTCCTGGATGACTATGATGTATCTTCAAATGTTTTTTCATGTACTTTCCAGAGAGTTTCTCATCTCATTCAATGTCATTCTCGAATGTTGTTTCTTGCCTATTCAGGGTTTATCTCCTTCTTCACATGTATTTTTGGTTACTCCTTGTCACCCTAACGGATATCCAGAATATCTTGTATTCTCCAGTGTGTCTTTCTGCATCATCTCATTCAATCTACCATAATTCTTTTGTTTCAAGTTTCTCCAAATAGTGTCTTTATCCTTTGAATTCATATCTTATCATCTACAAAAACAAAAAAATATACATAAAAAAAAGAATCATGCATCCATTGCATTCTCGGCACAGTTCATTCACCTCATACCAATTACATCTCAGGGTAACATTTTAGGTTCTCTGGTATTTAATTATCTCCCACTACGATTATATAATGCTTGATCATCTTCATATCATCTAGCTGAAGATATTTAAATAGGGGCACTAGTATGGATATGAGAGAATATAAATCATTTCTGGAATCGTAACAGAGAAATTTGTATTTTCCAAAAATGCTATAGGTACAATCAATTGCCCCATAGTTGCAATTGATTGCACTGTGTAATTTTTGAGAAAATTAATAGGTACAATCGATTGCATAAGAAGCTCATCGGATTGCATCAGTGTATTTTTAGAAAAATTTGAAGCTACATTCTATTGCAGCAAGGGTACCATCAATTATATATTGGAAAATTGCAAACAATGGAAAAAATTGGTAAATTACAATCGATGTTAGCATATACGCAATCAATTGTGATAAGCATATTTTTGAAAAAATATTTATTTTGAACTATGACATGTCTTGACGTTTTACCTCATAACTTTTGATTCGTAAGTTCGATTTAGGTACCCTTCGAAGTGTTATAAAGCTAACACACATGGATATAACATGAAAATTATTGTTTAAATGTTTGATAAATATTCAGGTGTCGATTATATGGATGTTTGTAAAGATTTGTATGATTAATTAGCGAATCACCGAGTTATAATAATGAAATATCGATGGTATAATGAAGTAACATGATTGAGAGTATATAGTAGTGTAATTGTAAAGTTATTTCTGTTGATGTTGGTTGTTGATAATTGTGAGTGATGAGTAATATTATATGTTATGAAGGAGTTTGATTAAGTTATTATGTTGATTTTGTTACGATGATGTTGCTAATATGGTGATGTTAGTGATGTTGCTAAGGTGTTGATATTGATGATGATATTGTGGTAATATCTTAATTATGTTGCATGTCCATGTATATACATGCTATGTTGATGATGACAATGTTGGTGATGATATATTTGACTATCTGAGGTCAATCATATGTGTGTTATTGTTGTTGCATGCTAAGAGTTCATGCATCTATATTGTTGGAACTTCGGTTCTATTTTTAGTGAGCCTCGATCCTATGGTGACAGATCAGGTGCGAGTAGCTAACTCCTTTGTACGGGGAATTAGTGAAACATTGCCTATGGTGATCGTAACAATTTGGTGTGCTCCAATTCCAAGAGGAAATCGATCCTATGGTAGGGATCATGGAGTGAAACGAATCTGAGTGTTCATATTTTGGTACCACATGCATGACGAGTCAGCTATTGAGTTCATTGCATTATGTTGCATTACACATTTGTAGATGATATATTGTTTAATGATTCATTGGAATATTGTTGTGTATGATGATTGATGATGAATGCAAGTGTGAGAACATGTTATGATGTGATATATTATTATGTACATGTCGTGATTCATCTTATAACTTATATATTATATCTTTTATTGTTGGATGTGATTTCTCACCCCTTCTGTTTGAATGTTGCCTCCATGTGGGTAACATGCAGATACTCAAGAATAGAGCTTGTTGAAGTAAGTGGAAGATAGTTCTTGGAGTTATCTTTGTTGTCAATCATTTTAAATAGCGGTCTTTCTCTGATAATGTAACATCGGGCTAGGGAACATTTGCTTTCACTTGTTTTGGTTTTTTTGTTGAAAATTAATATTATGTTGTATTGAGATTAGAAGTTGTTAAGAGTTAATTATTACAACTCCTTTTGTTAATGTTATGAATTTTAAGATATGAGACTAAATATCATGAGTTGCAAAAATTTCTTTAAATTACTTAGATCTATTATCGTTGATTCCACTATGATGATACTCTAAGTGAAGGTGAGCAAGCGATGATATGTTTTTAATATTTATTATAACCCGTGTTACGAGGCAGGACTGTGGTTAGTGTTGTTTTGAAGCTTGTGACATCCTTGTGGTTGTGTTTTTCAATTAAAATATTCGATATTATTATGTGGGTTTAGAAGGGTGTTACATTAGTGGTATCAGAGCAGGTCGTTCTATCCGTCCAGGTTGTCTAATATTGTTTGTTCCTTAGTACGTGACATGTGAGTAAAACACTATCGTTGCCTTCTTGTTTTTCTAACCACTTGTTTGTAGGAGTGAGATTGAAATAAATAGGTGGAGTGGGGGAGTTTATGCTTCTTTTAGTTGTTGTGGGTGTCGAGAGTTAGACCAGTATGTCATTGTTTCAAGAGTGAAAGTGTTGTTGAAGTTATGTTATTTCCCGGGTCCAAGCAGAGTACACATTCAAGATTCATGTTTATCGGTAAGGTAGAGATTTCCTTGCAGGAATATGATTGAGAGCTTGTAGTGTGTTGTACCCCAAAATTTGCCCTCCCATATTTCTCAAAACATTTCAAGAAAGATTCTCAAGTTGCTCAAGGAAGTCCAAGGGTTGACCAGATAAGCTCTATCCTAAGACAGTCTACCTCAAATTAGGGTTTCATGTTGCATCAAGATACTTGAGTCCAAGGGATCCAAAATTCTCACCTTTGTCCTAATATGTTCTCAAGATCATCCATGTCAAGTTTCAAGCCTTGCAGAGGAAGTTTGCTCAGTCAATTGCTCAAAGGTCTGAAAATCGATTGTGCTAGGGCAAAAGTCAACTATGGCCCACATACAGTCAAACTTCAAGATTTTTGGTCAACATGCTCATTTTGAAGTATCATTCATCATTTGATCAAGGGTTGATCATGATTCATTAAGGATTGCTCACAATTCATCAAAACCCAAAAGTTGCTAAATTAGGGTTTTGTAGGAAAAGTTAACTCAACTTTGACCAAGCATAACTTTCTCATACTTTATGAGAAATGACCCATCCAAATCTCATTTTTAAGAGGATGAAATTCCCTACAATTCATCTTCAGTTCCCAAGTTCAAAATATGCACTCACAAGAAGTTATAAATTTGGACATTATAGGTCACTTTGAAAAGTTAACAAAAACACCTTTTTTTTCAAAGCTTCATACATGAACATGAAATACCAAATTGAGATGAGACCAAAGGGGTTTCTTATAGGACATCTCAAGATTTCTAAAAAGTCCAAGAACACCTTCAAAGAGTCAAAATTGAGGAAGTTATGCATTGGTGAAGTTGACCCTTTTTGCAAAATTGTCAAAAGTCAACTATGCCTCAAATTGCAATTTTTCCTAAAGGGGCCTAACTTTTTGCACTTGTTTTGAGTTGGTAGCATGGTCCAAGAGCCCTAGCTCTTTCCACTTGTCATTATCTTATTTTTATTATTTATTTTGATTTTGATTTGAATTAAATCAATTTAAATCAAAATAAATCATGGAAAAATCCAAAACATTGAAATCTCAAGATATTGTGCATGTTTCAGGTCCTATATCCAGTTAGGAAGGGATTGAATTCGTGCAAGGCCTTTGTGTGCACAAAAAGATTAAGTTTGACCTATTTTTAGAAAGATTTTCAAGTGAATCAAATCTAAATCAAAATCAATAATTGGCAAAGATTGAGATCATGTTTGCAACCCTAATTCAATCATTGATATATATTGAACAAATGCAGACCAAAAAAAGAGGAGGCTTGAGAGGCGCACAAAGTCAGAACAAACTTGAAAAAATCAAAGAAAAGTGGTGATTCGATTTTGCACTTCCAGGCATTCTCAAGACCCTCTAGCCATCCCAATCGCTTCCTGGGATCACAGGCAAGCGAAACCAATCAAGAACAAGGAGTTTCCAACACTATAACTCGCTGTAAGTCAACCACGACAATGGCTTTTCCTTGAATTCGAATTGCACAATTCTGGCAATTATAGCATGAAATAATCATATATTCTTGTTCATCATCTTGTTTGCAAGCTATTGGTACTATTTAATTGCATTTACAACGCAGGAATTGTCATACGCCATAGCTAGGGTTTGCAAGCTCGTTTTGGGGTTTCTTAACCTAGGCAAAATTAGGCCATGATTAGGGTACCATGAAGCTCGTGAGATTGAGACGAGTGGATTGGTACCAACACCATTGATTTATTTAACTTGTACATGATTTTTGAGATACACAGGTTTTTAGCTATGATGGATATCCATTGGTAAAAGTCTGTTGTCTAAAACAACAAATCCTTGGAGAAGATGAAGGCGTGGCAAGCAACCATTCGCCCGTTTAAAAATTCGCGCGTTTGGACTTAGTGTTTTGTTGATTTTTCATATTATGATTATTGTTTATTATATGTACAACAAAAACATGCAACACAGTTGGTAGTGGAGCAGGTGGAAAAGGTTTCAGGGCCTGGGTTTGAATCTCAGGTCCCCCCATTATTTCATATTCTTTTTCTTTCAATAATCAGGCAAGCATACAAGGCATGAAGACCACCATGGGGCGTCATATCCTAACCATCAGATCACCAATCATCCAAATCTGAGGGCCATTATTGAAGGATCCATCATGTAGCTTAGTCAATGCAATGCATGGGATTCTGGAGGTCAACGTGGACCAGCTGTTTTGGGCCCAGAATTTGCTTTTGACACCCCCTCAAATTACTAATTGCAGGCCCAACTTTCTTTTTCCTTTTTCTTTTATATTTCTTAATTAATTTAGTAATTTATTTTACTAACATAATTAATATTCTTTTTATAAAAAAAATCACAAAAAATATTTTTCATCCAATTAGATTTAGATTTATTTTTTAACAAAAAAAATTAATTTAATTAGTTTATTTAATTTTTAGGTAACTTTAATTATTTTGTAAATAAATTAAAATTAATTAGAACAATTAGGGTTTTGTTTTTAACTTAATTATATTTTCTTTTTCTTAAAATAACCAAAATACAAAAATAGGCCATGAAAATTATTTTCTTTGAATTAATTTAATTACTAATTAATTTTGTATTTAATTTAAAAACCTAATTCTTTTTCTTAAAAAATAGTCAAAAACAATAAAAACAATTTTTTCTTTCGATTAGGTGAGGCGGGGTCAAAACCCTAATTTCTTATCGTTCTTAACTCATCACGCGCGCTTTATTATTTATTTTTACCATATTAATGTAATTGCTCACAAGTTGTAATAGATTAATTATGATCTTTTACTTTCATTTATCGCTTTTTTACGGGTTTGTTTTTGGCTATGTAAATACCCGAAGCCTTGTAATAGCGTAGCTTTACTTTCCGCATTTTAAATTCCACAAAATATTAACTGTTAGATGTATGAATAATAGGGATGCATGACAAGAATGTATGATTAACTTTAAAATAATTAGTAAACCCTAAATGTGCAAAGATAAACTTGAAATCAAATCACTCGCACATGCGCACTCCTAGGGTATACTCCGACTTTGGTTGCCTTCGGTAAACGGTCATTAAGTATAGGATATTTTAGTGGTCGCTCTCTTGCCCAAAAGATCAAAGTTGCCTCGGAATGGTTGCCTCAGATATAGTTGCCTCGAATGTTGATCTTAAGACATTAGGGTTATTACTAAGACGTCCTAACATTGCTTTAGTGATCGTACATCCCTTTCGAATTGACCCTTAAAACTCTAACGACGGTTCTACCTACTCACTAATAGTAGGATATCGTTGTCTAAAGGAAACGAACATAGAACAATTCTTTTTTCGAGTAGGTAGATTAGTTCTTAAGTACTTGCTCAAACAAAACAAACATTTTCACACCAAACACTCCTTTTCAAACAAAGTTTTCAAAACGACTTCGTAACACTCTTGAAGACAGAAGCAATGGTTAAATCAAAGTAAAACAAAAACTTCTTTTCAAATCACACAAACATAAAGAAGCAATTTTGAAAATGATGATCAAGTACCTAAGAGCCTGTAGATAACTACAGATAGAAAGGGTGCTAATACCTTCCCTTTCTATAATCTACCCCCCGTGCTCAAAAATCTCAAAAAAGGAATTTTTCTGTGCTTTTTTCCTTTCCAGTTGGATAAAATAAAAGTCGGTGGTGACTCTTGCTTACCGCGACATTTTGCGAACACAAACGCAAAACGCAAACCAGCATTTCAAAATTGTTCTGGTTCTGCCATCGTATCACAGAACTGGCGACTCTGCTGGGGAGGATTAAATAAGTGGGGTATACCTTAGGATTAGTTCATCATATTGTTTTCTATTGTTTGATTTGATTTCTTTATTTTTGTGGGCTTTGTATCGGAGTTACTATAGATCCTAACCCGGATCTGGGGAACACCTGTTAGGTAAGTAGCAATAAACTGTAAGGGAACTGTACGGCATAGACTGATACGGTTGAAGCAGTAGCTACGTTGATGTGGCACATTAGTTGGTACCGGTATCCCTTGTGGAAGAACAAGGAGAATACGGGGCTGCTATATGGGTCGTTAAGCATCAACTGACCTTAGAACCTATAATTGACCAACTTGGCCATAAGAAGTAGTGAGATAGCCGACCTCGGTATAGAGATGAGAACTGGTTGATACTCGATACTAAACTCATTGAGACCATACTCTCGAGATAGTTCCGGCTGCAAGAAAAGATTGTGTGAGCTGAAACCATGACCGATGGAGGATGGTCAGTGATATTGAGAACCTCTAGAACTCGGTTACTATTATTAGGACAGGTTAAACCAGATGAACTTCAAGAGGGTAGTACCTAGACTCCATGCAAGCCTAAACTTAAGGGCTATTGTGTGACTTGTGTGCCTTTACCATGTTTGTTACCTGCTATACCTGTTGTGTGTTTTATCATGACATCATGCATCATGACATAGCATGCATATTTCATTAGACTAACCAATTCAAAGACCGAGGGGATTCATCTTTGTTCTATTTTACAGATTATGGCCTCAGTACGCAGAAATACCATTCGAGTCAACTTCATGCTAATCCCTGCTCAGCTCAGAGAGTTAGTTTCAAAAGTTCCTGATACTTCTTCATTTGTTAGAAGACATGGTCACCTCCTTAGCCTGGTCACTTCAAAGTTGGATGAGCAAATGATAAGCGTGCTGTTCCAGTTCTTTGATCCGTTGCATCACTGTTTCACCTTCCCGGATTACCAGCTAGTCCCTACTTTGGAGGAGTTTTCTGATTTACTAGGCATATCTATCCTCGAGCAGACACCCTTCACAGGTTTGGAGGAGGTTCCTAGACCTGAGGACATTGCTTCAGCTTTATATCTAAAAAGGGCTGATGTAGTATCCATCTGGGAGACACAGAGCGGGGTTAAAGGTTTCTTGGCTAAGTTTCTGATCGATCAAGCTCAACAGTTATGGGATAACTTGGATTTTCAAGCATTTGAAGACATCTTGGATCTCCTCATCTACGGCTTGGTTCTTTTCCCAAATCCAGATTCCTTCATAGATGTGCACGCAGTTAAGATCTTCATGTCTCGTAACCCGGTGCCTACTCTTCTGGGTGATATCCTACATGCTCTTTATACCCGTACTGTGCGAAGAAGGGGAACTCTCATGTGTTGTACGCTGCTGCTAGCGAGGTGGTTTATTTTTCACCTCCCCAAATCTGTATTGAAGAATGAGGAAGGGTTAGGTTGGGCTTACAGAATCATGTCTCTTGCTCATACGGACATTCTTTGGAGTTCTAAAGATATGGAAAAAGTAGCTGTCATTGATCGATGTGGGGAATACCCTAATATCCCATTGCTTGGAATTAGAGGGGGAATAACCTACAGTCCTTTCTTGGCTCTATGACAGTTTGGTCGCGCTTGGAGAGACGATCCTTATGAGCGGCTTCTTACAGAGATCGTCTTTGACTACAAGGGGGACGTGGATGAGCATCGCCGAAGGTTTATACGAGCCTGGGGCAGGGTGAACAGGTCTGACCCACATGAGCTAGGACCAAAGACTTCTCTCCCAATGCAACCCTATCTCCAGTGGGTTCGAGCCCGTGCTCAAAAGTTAGGGATGCCTTATGAAGTTGTTTGGCCGATGGTTGTGGAGCATACTGATGAAAAAGGTGTTCCTTATACGGTTCTTTATCCTTACATGCCTACTGATCTAGGGGCATTGAAGAGATCTTGGATCCAGTTAAAGGAAGAAAGGGATACCTACAGGGAGAAGTAACATGAGCAGGATAGGAAGATCTTGAAGCTTACGAGGCAGCTTGAGAACGAGAGGACAATCAATGATTATGTCATCACGAAGGGAAAACGACCATGAGATTTCTGATGTCTTTTATTGTTTCTAGTTTAGATTTGCTTTTCAGTTTATTTCTTTTGTAACGCCTTGAAGGCATTGTTAAACATTGTTACAAGTTTAATCTAATAAAGTTTGTTCTATTTTTGGTTTACAAATTTGAATCTCCCAAAGTCTTTGAAATCATTTCATACGCATTCCATTACCATGCACCTCATTACAGGTACCATTACATGTTTCTTATCTTCTTCGCTGTTTATTTCAGCACAGAATGTCTTCTGAAACACCTACCGATCAAGCCGTCAAAGCTCTTCAGGCACAAAATTCTCAATTCCAGGAGATGTTCTTGAACTTGGCCAAAGGACAACAGGATTTGAAGACTCTCATCTTGAAGGAGAAGAAGAAGAAGAAGAAGAAGAATAAGAAGAAGAAGGTGGTTCTTCTGAACATGGGTCACAAATTTGGGAATAGGTTATGACAGGAAGATGATCTGTCTCATTCATCTGGAGGAGGAGAGAATCAAGAGGAAATAAAGGGTCCTAGCCCTGTGGTCTCTGATAATGACACTGATTTTGATGATGAACAATACCCTCCTGCTGAGGATAGGTACAAACAACTTGAAGACCGTCTAAGTGCTATGGAGATTTAGAAGGTTCCCGGTTTGGACTTCAGAGATTTGGGACTAGCATCTGGGGTGGTGATTCCTCACAAGTTTAAAGCTCCGGTTTTTGCTAAGTACGATGGAGTATCTTGTCCAAAGCTCCACCTCCGCTCATACGTCAGAAAAATCCAACCTTACACTGCTGATAGAAACCTGTGGGTCCATTTCTTTCAAGATAGTCTGTCAGGGACTCGGCTTGAATGGTTTTATCAGTTGGAGGGAGCTAATGTCTACAACTGGGAGGACCTTTCTGCTGCTTTTTACAAGCAATACCAATATAATGCCGACCTACACGTACCCAGCTCTAGGGTATGTCTATGGGTACAGGCGAAGGCTTTAAGGACTATGCTCAGAAATGGAGAGATCTGGCCGGAAGAGTCCAACCCCCTCTGTCTGATAGGGAGTTGGTGGATATGTTTCTTGGGACTTTGTCGGGTCTATATTTCAATCATTTGATTGGTAGTTCATCGTCTGGGTTCACTGAATTGATTATGACTGGGGAGAGGGTAGAAGCTGGTATCAAAAGTGGCAAGATACCGAAAGGTGCTTCATCAAGTACAAAAAAGAAGCCTTTCAAGAAGGAATCTAGTGCCGTTTACAGCTCAAGGAGCCAAAACCGACCTGAACGCCGCCAAGCAGTTAATGCGGTAGTAATATCAAGACCTACTGTTGCCCCACAATGCAATAATCAGCAAAGAGTAGAGAGACCGCAAAGACAATACACTCGGCTCAGTATGACTTTATCTCAAATTTTACCACAGTTATTGAAGACCAACCTGGTAACTCTGAGGGAAGCTCCGAATAATCCCAGTACCACCTCTCCGCTATATAATCCGAACGCCCGTTGTGCCTATCACTCTGATAGCCCAGGTCATGATACCAACAACTGTTGGGCCTTGAGGAATAAGGTGCAAGATTTGATTGAAGCTAAAGAAATTGAGTTTGACGCACCAGAAAATCCTATTGTCATGACTGCTCCTATGCCCAAGCATGGAGTAAATGCTGTGGATGATGATTCATTTGTGACATCCGTGGAAGACATTTCTTCTCTGTTGTTGACCGTTAAGAAGAATCTATTGTTGGCTGGTTTATTTCCGGGCTGTGGCAAAGGTTGCCACCTATGTTCCATCCTGCATGCTGGTTGCTATTTACTAAAATCAGGTGTTCAGTGCCTGATGGATAACAAAGAGATCATATTCGAGAAAACTTTGATTCTATTGATTCCCGTTGAAGACGTTTCCATAATAACCATTTCCGCCAATCCTTCCAAGGCTTCCCCGAGAAATCTTGTTAGGATTACATCCATTCTGAGAGTTGCTCCATTGATCATTACTATTCCTGGTCCCATCCCATACACTTCGGATAAAGCTGTCCCGTGGCACTATGGGGCTGATGTGTATTATCATGGGATCAAACAAGACTTGAAGGTTTAAGAGGCTGATACTGATGTCAGCAATATTTTCGGGGCTAGCAAGGTCACCCGAAGCGGAAGACTCTTCTCTCCTGAGATTTCTCCTCTGACTGTTCAAAAGCTTGTTACCATTCCATCTACCAGTACATCAGCTACTGCCCCAGTTCATATTCAATTATCACCCTTGTCACCGAGTCATCTGACGCTCGGGGCAAAGAGATCACAGGTGGGCCTGCCCAGACGGAGGCGCCTAAGAAAATCATAGTGGAAACCTCTAGACAGGAGATAGAGTAAATTCTTAAGATTATCAAGAAGAGTGACTACAACGTAGTCGAGCAGCTGGGGCAAACCCTGTCGAAGATCTCCATGTTGTCTTTATTGTTGTGCTCAGAAGCCCATGCAAAGGCTTTAATTGCTTTCCTTAAAACTGTGCATGTGCCGCAGGAAACTTCAGCTGATCAATTCAAAGACTGTGTGGCTAGTTTGACCGCTGACAATGGGTTGGGTTTCTCCGATGCAGATCTGACTACCAAAGGAAGAAATCACGATGATGCTCTGCATGTCTTGATCGAGTGCAAGAGCACTACTTTGGCCCACGTACTGGTGGATACTGGGTCCTCATTGAATGTTTTACCCAAGAAAGCATTAGATCGGCTGGATTATGAAGGGTTGGTTCTGAAGCCAAGTAATATTGTGGTTAGGGCCTTTGACGGGTCCAAAAGGATGGTGCACGGGGAGGTAGACGTCCATGTTAAGGTTGGTTCCCAGACTTTCGCATCTACGTTCTATGTGATGGACATCCAACCATCTTATTCTTGTTTGCTGGGTCGCCCGTGGATTCATAAGGCTGGGGCAGTGACTTCTACGCTCCATCAGATGTTGAAATATCCGGTAAGAGGGAAGATTGTTACGGTGCGAGGAGAATAGGAGTACATGGTGAGTCATCTCAACTCCTTCCGGTATGTGGAGATGGATGGAGAGTTCATCGAAACCCCGTGTCAGAACTTTGAAGAGGTTCCCTAGACTTTGGCTTCGACTGAAACTGTAGCTGAAGAACCTCCAATGAAGATGGCTTCCTTCAAGGATGCCAGGGCTGTTATTGAAAAAGAGGCTCAAAAAGATGTTCGGCGTGCGCGAATTGGAAGACCTCATATGCGTATCAGTAATTCGGGCGTGAACGCAATTGAAGACGATGAAGAAGAGTCAGAGTTTGATAGCTGGATTTACCCGACTACCGATGGTGGCTTAAATAATTGGACGGCGAAGGACTTCGTCCCCGTTTCTTTTATTACACAGTAATAGACTTTTGTTTTGAAATTTGTAACAGACAGTTTAAAACTTTATGGCCCGGTGCCTTGCCCGAGGCACTTTGGCTTTGTTTGTGAGGGCTTACTATTTGTCATTTTCATATATCATCAATAAAGCATTGGACATTTTCTTGCATTACAAATTTTACTCTCCCTGATTTTCTTTTCTATCTTGCACTTTATCAAAACGGCTATTTGTCTTACACACACTCACATATCATAATACAGGTCCACATCCACTCTGGATGCCACTGATAACGACTTTGCTACTTCTAGTTATGACTTCGAAAGTCCGATCAACCAAGCCGAGGACGAAGGTGAGGATGATTGTGAAGTTCCTGGGGAACTTGCTAGACTGTTGCTACAGGAAGAGAGGGCCATACAGCCCCATGA
Source organism: Vicia faba (assembly GCA_948472305.1). Lineage (NCBI taxonomy): Eukaryota > Viridiplantae > Streptophyta > Magnoliopsida > Fabales > Fabaceae > Vicia > Vicia faba. The sequence continues at coordinate 230,316,279 of OX451740.1, read as the reverse complement.
AGAGCCAGTGGAATCAGTGAATCTGGGTACGGAAGAAGACAAGAAAGAGGTCAAGATAGGTGCAAATATGCAGCCTAGTGTCAAGCAACGGTTGATACAGATGCTACGCGACTATGTTGAGATTTTCGCCTAGTCTTATGAAGATATGCCTGATTTGGATACTGATATCATGGTACACCGCTTGCCTACCAAAGAAGACTGTCCTCTAGTGAAGCAAAAAGTTCGCCGAATGCGCCCAGAGATTTCTGAGAAAATCAAAGCTGAGGTCATGAAACAGTTTGATGCCGGTTTTCTAGCAGTTACTTCTTACCCGCAGTGGATTGCCAACGTGGTTCTGGTGCCGAAGAAAGATGGTAAGGTTCGGATGTGTATGGACTATAGGGATCTGAACAGGGCAAGTCCCAAGGATGATTTCCCACTTCCTCATATCGATGTTCTGGTCGACAACACCGTGCAGCATAAGATCTTCTCCTTTATGGATGGTTTTTCTGGTTACAATCAGATTAAGATGGCTCCTGAGGACATGGAAAAGACAACTTTCGTTACGCAGTGGGGTACCTTTTGCTACAAGGCTATGTCGTTCGGGTTGAAGAATGTTGGGGCAACGTATCAGTGCGCCATGGTCGCTTTGTTCCACGACATGATTCATCATGATTGCAAGGTCCCAGACTGAGGAAGAACACCTTGACCATCTCCAGAAGCTATTTGACAGGTTGAAGTTGTATAAGCTGAGGTTAAACCCGAACAAGTGCACCTTCCGGGTGAGGTATGGTAAGCTGCTGGGTTTCGTCGTTAGTGATAAGGGTATTTAAGTAGATCCTGCAAAGGTGAAGGCTATACAGGAAATGCCAGCTCCCTGAACGGAAAAAGAAGCCAGAGTATTTTTGGGACGTCTGAACTAATTGCCCGATTCATTTCACACCTGACTACTACTTGTGAGCCAATCTTCAAGCTGCTGAAGAAAGATCAAGTGGTAAGATGGAATGATGAATGTCAAGTCGCTTTCAAAAGGATCAAAGAATATCTCCAAGAGCTACCTATCCTGATGCCTCCAGTTGAAGGAAGACCTTTGATCTTATACTTGACAGTACTGGACAATTCAATGGGGTGCGTGCTGGGGCAGCATGATGAGTCTGGCCGAAAAGAGCATGTTATTTACTACCTTAGCAAAAAGTTTACCGACTGTGAGACCCGATACTCACTACTTGAGAAAACTTGCTGCGCTTTGGCATGGGCTGCTCGCCGACTGAGACAGTATATGCTGACTCACACTACCCAATTGATATCAAAGATGGACCCAATCAAGTATATCTTCGAGAAGCCTGCCTTGTCCGGAAGAATATCAAGATGGCAGATAATCTTGACTGAGTATGACATCCAATACACAACCCAGAAGGCAATCAAGGGGAGTGTGTTGGCGGGTCATTTAGCGCATCAGGTAGTGGATGATTACCAGTCTATGAATTTCGAGTTTCCGGACGAGAGCATCATGTTGGCGACCAATTGTGAAAAACCTGGACCGGATGAAGGACCTGAGGAAGGATCCCAATGGTCTATGTATTTTGACGGAGCTTCAAACACGTTGGGTAATGGCATTGGCACCGTGATCATATCTCCTAAAGGCTGTCATACTCCGTTCACCGCCCGATTATTATTTAACTGCACCAACAACATGGCGGAGTATGAAGCATGCATCATGGGCCTTCGAGCAACTATTGACCCGAGGATTAAGTTCTTGAGTGTATTCGGAGATTCCGCTCTAGTGATCAGTCAGATCAAAGGCGAGTGGGATATGAAACACCCAAATCTTATTCCTTACAAAGAGTATGTACTGACGTTGCTCCCACACTTCGAGGAGATAACCTTTGAACATTTCCCAAGAGAGGAGAATCAGTCGGCGGACGCGCTAGCTACGATGTCTTCTATGTTCAAGGTCAGGTGGGACAATGAGGCTCCCCAGATTACCATTGAGAGGTTGGATGAACCCGCACATTGCTATGATATTGAGACTGAAGAGGTAACAGATAAACCCTGGTTTCATGAGGTAAAAAGGTATCTTGAGGCTCAGGAGTACCCCGAGGGTGCCTCTGTTAATGACAAGAAGTTTCTGAGGAGGTTCGCGGTGAAGTTCTTCATCAGTAATGGTATCCTTTACAAACGTAACCATGATACAACCTTACTACGATGTGTGGACAAGAACGAGGCAGAAAGGATCATGGCAGAGTTACATGAAGGTACTTTCGAAACTCATTCCAGTGGACACACCATGGCAAAGAAAATCCTACGGGCAGGATATTATTGGTCTACCATGGAAGCTGACTGTTACCTTCACTCCCGGACCTGTCATAAGTGCCAAGTCTATGTTGATAAGGTGCATGTACCTCCAGTCCCTCTGAACGTTTTAACATCACCTTAGCCTTTTGCTATGTGGGGCATCGATATGATTGGCAAGATCAGACCTACTGCGTCTAACAGGCATCATTTCATCCTGGTAGCTATTGATTACTTTACAAAGTGGGTTGAAGCAGCTTCCTTTGCTACGGTAACCAAGAACGTCGTGGCACAGTTTATTCGGCACAATTTGATCTGTCGATATGGTGTACCAGAAAGGATCATTACATACAACGGTACAACTCTCAACAATACGATAATCACCGAGATTTGCAAGCAGTTTAAGATATAACATCACAACTCTTCTCCCTACCGGACGAAGATGAATGTGGCTGTTGAAGCGGCTAATAAGAACATCAAGAAGATTGTGCAGAAGATGACGGTGACATATAAAGACTGGCACGAGATGTTACCATTTGCTCTTCATGGGTACCGTACCTCAGCACGGACGTCAACAGGGGCAACACCCTATTCCTTGGTGTATGGCATGGAGGCAGTCTTGCCCATTGAAGTTCAGATACCCTCTCTTCGGATTATGAAGGATGTAGGTTTGAGAAAGGATGATTGGATCCAGACCCGGCTTGATCAGCTGAACTTAATCGACAAAAAGAGACTTACTGCTATTTGTCATGGTCAGACGTATCAAAAGCGAATGATCAAGGCATTTAACAAGAAAGTCTTACGACAAGAGTATCAAGTCGGTGATCTGGTGATCAAACGCATCATACTGCCACAAGGTGATCCCAGGGGTAAATGGACCCCTACTTATGAAGGGCCATTTGTGGTTAAGAACATTTTCTCAGGAGGAGCTATGATTCTAACCACCATGGATGGTGACGACCTTCCTCACCCCGTCAATGTAGACATAGTGAAAAAATACTATGCATAATCAAAGACCCGCTAGGTTGACTGGCCTAGGCAAAAATAAGGGATTCCCGGTGAACCAAAAGGGTTTGGGCAAAAATAAGGGATGAAAATGAAAAATTTGTACACCCGGCAAGTCGAAAACCTGAAAAGGAGGCTTGGGCAAAAAAGGGTATCCCGGTGGATTGAAAACCCGAAAGGGAGGTCCAGGAAAAAAATTAGGGATCAAAGCGTAACACTATGTCTCATTGGATCATCTCGCAACCAGACTTCGGTATCGACTATCAAGCTCGGACGGCGCCAATCAATCTGATCTACCTTCAACCAAGTAGTAAAGTGATGAGACGCTCGAAGATATAAAGGCAATAGCAGAGTTAGAACCCAGTGGGATTGTTCACATAGCTGTTTTTCTTTTTTTTCCACAAATTGTATAAATTCTATCTTTTGGCGGCGTTCTCTTACTAGGACATCATCCTGTTGTACAAAAACGCCTATTTACAGGCCAACTTCAAAATCAATACAATTCATTTTCACAAAGAAATTTCAAATTATTTTCCTTTTTTTGTTTTGTTTTGCAAGAACGTCCAATGGTTCATTTTTTATATATGCATTTGACAATAATTACTGCTCATAAATATTTATATGCGAAACAAAAGATGATTACTCGTAATTCCAGGAACGGTGCCAAACAAGAAATGTATAGACCTTATAGTTTCTCTATTCACCAGGTACAAGGATAGACCCAGCTGAAGAATATGGCTGAAAATGCATATACTCCCCGCAGAGTAAAAGGTACCAGAATACAGTGGTGTTAGCTCTCCCCAGCTGAGGTTCGCAATTGCGAGTGAGTCGGTAAGATTCTCCCCAAGCAGAGTTCATCTTTCACCAACAATAGAAGATTATCCCCAGTGGAGTTTATTTCTTCCACAAACAGAAACTCAATCTCCAACAGAGTTTATCATCACCAGCAACGATAATTCATCCCCAGCCGGAGTTATTACTCCAAATCAACAGATCTTCTAGCAGATTATCTCTTCCCCACAGAGTCAGTTTATTCTCCAGCAGGATCATCATCTCAATCAACTTCAGTCGTTATCCCCAGCGAGCGAAACTCTTTCATTCTCCAGCAGCAATCCGGGATTTATTTCCCAAACTAGAGAACATCATAAAAACATTACATATCCATACATCATGACATGCATATACGCATCATACAGCATAATCTCATTTATTTTGAGAACATCATTGCCTGATACATATCATGCATTACATACAACTAACCTTTACCTTTCAGGAAAGATACAATCAAATTCTCACAAAATTCAAGCTATGAAGCCCGGGTACGACCAAATAGTATCTTGATTACTCCATCATATTGTGAAGCCTGGTTCACGACCAAATAACAGTATCAGACTACCGCTAAGCCTGGATTACGACCAGATAGTGGTATCTCTTAAAAGCAATCTATAAAGCCCGGATTCGACCGGATAATAGTTTAATCCCCAGCAAGTCGTGAAGCCCGGATTACGACCGGATAGCAGCTCAGCAAGTACCATGAAGTCTGGATTACGACCAGATAGTGGTATATCATAAACATAAGCCGTGATGCCCGGAGTCGACCGGATAGAAGCCTAACAAGCCGTAAAGCCCGAATTACGACCGGATAGCAGCTCAGCAAGTACCATGAAGCCTGGATTACGACCAGATAATGGTAGAAGATATTGTGAAGCCTGGATTAGGACCAGATAGCAACCAAAGACACCGCGAAGCCTGGATTACGACCAGATAGTGGTATATCTTTAATACAAGTTATGAAGCCCGGATTCGACCGGATAGTATCTTGATTTCTCCGAACACCATGAAGCCTGGATTCGACCAGATAATGGTATGAGACATCGCGAAGCCTGGATTACGACCAGATAGTGGTAAAAGACACTGAAGCCTGGATTATGACCAGATAACAGTGAGGGACATTGTGAAGCTTGAATTACGACCAAATAGCAGTTTATCCGGCCAGTTACTATGAAGCCCGGATTCGACCGGATATTAGTAGGCCTGAAAATCAAATGGAAGCCCAGAGGCGACTGGATAACCACTTGATTTCTTCTAAAGCCTGGATTTCGACCAGATAAGAAGTGAGGTATTGTGAAGCCTGGATTCGACCAGATAGCAGTACAAGACACCATGAAGCCTGGATTCGACCAGATAATGGTATGAAACATCGTGAAGCCTGGATTACGACCAGATAACGGTACAAGACATTGCGAAGCTTGGATTTCGACCAAATAGCAATTTTACCTGGACAATTACTAAGAAGCCCGGAGTTGACCGAATATTAGCGTGCCCTAAGTTCAAGTTGAAGCCCGGATGCGACCGGATAACAACTAAATTCATTCTAAAGCCTGGATTACGACCAAATAAGAATTGAGAAATTGTGAAGCCTGGATTACGACCGGATAGCAATTTTAATCTCATCTCCCCAGTAAGTCACTGTAAAGCCTGGATTACGACCAGATAGCAGTCGGTCTTATCACTATGAAGCCTGGATCACGACCAGATAATAGTTCATTTTCACCTCTTCAACCAAGAGACTATTCCCCAGTAGAATAACGGACGACCGAAGCTCCTAAAATTCAAATTTCTCTCAAGACAGAGACCATCATTCCCCAGTGGAATCTTCCTCCACAACAGGTATACAAGCTCTCGCTAAGGAATCTCTTACGCGATTGACACTCCTTTGGATGGCATCTTTAAGCCCATCTTCTGGCATCAATCTCCAAATGGCATCTTTAAGCCCATTCTCGACATCACAAGACAAATGCCACTTCATGCGAGTGCAAATTTCTGGGCATTCTAGTGTTCAATCATCTTCCACCTTCAGATCACGAAAGGCAGACAAGCCAATCTAAATCTTCAGGTTTAAGAAGATTGAACAGGTGCAGCTGTTGTACCCCAAAATTTTCCCTCCCATATTTCTCAAAACATTTCAAGAAATATTCTCAAGTTGCTCAAGGAAGTCCAAGGGTTGACTAGACAAGCTCTCTCCTAAGACAGTCTACCTCAAATTAGGGTTTCATGTTGCATCAAGATACTTGAGTCCAAGGGATCCCAAATTCTCACCTTTGTCCTAATATGTTCTCAAGATCATCCATGTCAAGTTTCAAGCCTTGTAGAGGAAGTTTGCTCAGTCAATTGCTCAAAGGTCTGAAAATCGACTATGCTAGGGCAAAAGTCAACTGTGGCCCACATACAGTCAAACTTAAAGATTTTTGGTCAACATCCTCATTTTTAAGTATCATTAATCATTTTATCAAGGGTTGATCATGATTCATCAAGGATTGCTCACAATTCATCAAAACCCAAAAGTTGCTAAATTAGGGTTTTGTAGGAAAAGTCAACTCAACTTTGACCAAGCATAACTTTCTCATACTTTATGAGAAATGACCCATCCAAAGCTCATTTTGAAGAGGATGAAATTCCCTAAAATGCATATTCATTTCCCAAGTTCAAAATATGAACTCACAAGAAGTTATGATTTTGGACATTATAGGTCACTTTGAAAAGTCGACAAAAACACCTTTTTTGTCAAAGCTTCATACATGAACATGGAATACCAAATTGAGATGATACCAAAGGGGTTACTTATAGGACATCTCAAGCTTTCTAAAAAGTCCTAGAACACCTTCAAAGAGTCAAAATTGATGAAGTTGTGCATTGGTGAAGTTGGCCCTTTTTGCAAAATTGTCAAAAGTCAACTATGCCTCAAATTGCAATTTTTGATAAATGGGCCTAACTTTTTTCACTTGTTTTGAGTTGGTAGCATGGTCCACGAGCCCTAGCTCTTTCCACTTGTCATTATATTATTTTTATTATTTATTTTGATTTTGATTTGAATTAAATCAATTTAAATCAAAACAAATCATGGAAAAATCCAAAACATTGAAATCTCAAGATATTGTGCATGTTTCAGGTCCTATATCCAGTTGGCAAGGGATTGAATTCGTGCAAGGCCTTTGTGTGCACAAAAAGATTAAGTTTGACCTATTTTTAGAAAGATTTTCAAGTGAATCAAATCCAAATCAAAATCAATAATTGGCAAAGATTGAGATCATGTTTGCAACCCTAATTCAATCATTGATATATATTGAACAAATGCAGACCAAAAAAAGAGGAGGCTTGACAGGCGCACAAAGTCAGAACAAACTTGAAAAAATCAAAGAAAAGTGGTGATTCAATTTTTCACTTCCAGGCATTCTCAAGACCCTCTAGCCATCCCAATCGCTTCCTGGGATCACAAGCAAGCGAAACCAATCAAGAACAAGGAGTTTCCAGCACTATAACTCGCTGTAAGTCAGCCACAACAATGGATTTTCCTTGAATTCGAATTGCATGATTCTGGAAATTATAGCATGAAATAATCATATATTCTTGTTCATCATCTTGTTTGCAAGCTATTGGTACTGTTTAATTGCATTTACAACGCATGAATTGTCATACGCCATAGCTAGGGTTTGCAAGCTCGTTTTGGGGTTTCTTAACCTAGGCAAAATTGGGCCATGATTAGGGTACCATGAAGCTCGTGAGATTGAGACGAGTGGATTGGTACCATCACCATTGATTTATTGTGCTTGTACATGATTTTTGAGATACACAAGTTTTTAGCTACGATGGATGTCCGTTGGTAAAAGTCTGTTGTCTAAAACAACAGATCCTTAGAGAAGATGAAGGTGTGGCAAGCAACCATTCGCCCGTTTAAAAATTCACGCATTTGGACTTAGTGTTTTGTTGCTTTTTCATATTATGATTATTGTTTATTATATGTACAATAAAAACATGCAGCGCAGTTGGTAGTGGAGCAGGTGGAAAAGGTTTCAGGGCTTGGGTTCGAATCCCAGGTACCCCCATTATTTCAAATTCTTTTTCTTTCAATAATCAGGCAAGCATACAAGGCATGAAGACCACCATGGGGCGTCATCTCCTAACCATCAGATCACCAATCATCCAGATTTTAGGGCCATTATTGAAGGATCCATCATGTAGCTTAGTCAATGCAATGCATGGGATTCTGGAAGTCAACGTGGACCAGCTGTTTTAGGCCCAGAATTTTCTTTTGACACCCCCTCAAATTACTGATTGCAGGCCCAACTTTCGTTTTCCTTTTCTTTTATATTTTTAAATTAATTTAGTCATTTATTTTACTAACATAATTAATATTCTTTTTATCAAAAAAATCACAAAAAATATTTTTCATCCAATTAGATTTAGATTTATTTTTTAACAAAAAAATTAATTTAATTAGTTTATTTAATTTTTAGGTAACTTTAATTATTTTCTAAATAAATTAAAATTAATTAGAACAATTAGGGTTTTGTTTTTAACTTAATTATATTTTCTTTTTCTTAAAATAACCAAAATACATAAATAGGTCATGAAAATTATTTTCTTTGAATTAATTTAATTACTAATTAATTTTGTATTTAATTTAAAAACCTAATTCTTTTTCTTAAAAAATAGTCAAAAACAATAAAAACAATTTTTTCTTTCGATTAGGTGAGACAGGGTCAAAACCCTAATTTCTTATCGTTCTTAACTCATCACACGCGCTTTATTATTTATTTTTACCATATTAATGTAATTGCTCACAAGTTGTAATAGATTAATTATGATCTTTTACTTTCATTTATCGCTTTTTTACGGGTTTGTTTTTGGCTATGTAAATACCCGGAGCCTTGTAATAGCGTAGCTTTACTTTCCGCATTTTAAATTCCGCAAAATATTAACTGTTAGATGTATGTATAATAGGGATGCATGAATGTATGATTAACTTTAAAATAATTAGCAAACCCTAAATGTGCAAAGATAAACTTGAAATTAAATCACTCGCACATGCGCACTCCTAGGGTATACTCCCACTTCGGTTGCCTTCGGTAAACGGTCATTAAGTATAGGATATTTTAGCGGTCGCTCTCTTGCCCAAAAGATCAAAGTTGTCTCGGAATGGTTGCCTCAGATATAGTTGCCTCGAATGTTGATCTTAAGACATTAGGGTTATTACTAAGACGTCCTAACATTGCTTTAGTGATCGTACGTCCCTTTCGAATTGACCCTTAAAACTCCAACGACGGTGCTACCTACTCACTAATAGTAGGATAGCGCTGTCTAAAGGAAACGAACATAGAAAAATTCTTTTTTCGAGTAGGTAGATTAGTTCTTAAGTACTTGCTCAAACAAAACAAACATTTTCACACCAAACACTCCTTTTCAAACAAAGTTTTCAAAACGACTTTGTAACACTCTTGAAGACAGAAGCAATGGTTAAATCGAAGTAAAACAAAAAGTTATTTTCAAATCACACAAACACAAAGAAGCAATTTTGAAAATGATGAGCAAGTACCTAAGAGCCTGTGGATAACTACAGATAGAAAGGGTGCTAATACCTTCCCTTTCTATAATCTACCCCCCGTGCTCAAAAATCTCAAAAAAGGAATTTTTCTGTGCTTTTTTCCTTTCCAATTGGATAAAATAAAAGTCGGTGGCGACTCTTGCTTACCGCGACATTTTGCAAACACAAACGCAAAACGCAAACCAGCATTTCAAAATTGTTCCGGTTCTGCCACCGTATCACATAGTGTTTGCTTCTTTAGGAGTGGAGGGAAATGTTGTGACTTGTGATATACAATGGTGTGAGAGTTCCTGATGTTTTCCTGAGGGTGGTGGTGACTTGCTGACGGAGCGAGAAGTTGAGTTTATTATAGACTTAGTACTTGGTACTAATCGTGTATTGATGGATCCATACAGGATATCAGCTTCAGAGTTGAGTGAACTGAAAAAGCAGTTGGAATAATTTATTGAGAAGAAGTTTGTTTGACCAAGTGTTTCTCTATGGGTTGCGCCAATGTTGTTGGTAAAGAAGTAGTGTGGTAGTATGAGATTGTGTGTTGACCATCAGCAATTGAATAAAGTGACTGTCAAGTTGAAGGTGTGTAGAGAGAATGAGCTTTGTGCCATGTTTTCCAAATGTGAATTATGGTTAAAGGAAATAACTTTTCTTGGCCATATGATGTCTAGTGGTAGAATTGTTGTTGATCCGTTGAAAGTTGATGTTGTGTTATAGTGGGAGATTTTGAAGTCTTCTAATGAGATACGAAGTTTTCTTAGCTTAGCAGGTTATTATCGTCGGTTTATAGAAGGATTCTCAAAGTTATCACTTTTGACTCGAAAGGGTCAAGCTTATGCGTGGGATGTTGCATGTGAAGAAATATTTGTAGAATTCAAGAAGAAATTGACGAGTTCTCCGGTGTTGATTTTGCCTAATCCAAGTGAATCCTTTGTAGTATATCGTGTTGTGTCAAAGATGGTTCTTAGTGGTGCACTAATGCAGAATAGCCAGGTTGTTGCTTATGCTTCCAGACAACTGAAAGGTTCATGAAAGAACTTATCCTACACATGACTTAGAATTGGCAATCATGGTATTTGTTTTGAATATTTGGAGGCATTATTTGTTTGGTTCCATATTTGAGATGTTCATTGATCACAAGAGCCTAAAGTATCTGTTTGATCAAAAAAGAGTTGAATATGAGGCAGAGGAGATTGCTTGAACTTCTGAAGGATTATGATTTTGAATTGAGTTACCATCCGGGTAACACTAATGTTATAGCTGATGCGCTGAGTAGGAAGTCTTTACACATGTCAATGCTTATGGTTCGAGAGTTGGAATTGATTAAGCAATTTAAAGATATGAGTTTAGTGTGTGAAGTAACTCCTAGAAGTATGATGTTAGGAATGTTGAAGCTGACCAGTGGTATTCTTGAGGATATTAGAGAAGGTGAGAAATCTGATTTGGGTTTGGTTGACCAATTGCTGCTAGTTAACCAAGGTAATGGGGGTGATTTCCGAGTTGATGAGAATGGTGTGATGAGATTCATAGATAGAATGTGTGTTCCATATGTTCCAGAACTTAAGAAGAATATTCTTGAGAAAGGACATCGAAGTGGTCTAATTATACATCCCAGTGCAACAAAAATGTATCAGGGTTTGAAGAAATTGTTTTGGTGGTCCAGTATGAAGAAGGAAATTACTGAGTTTGTTTATGCTTGTTTGACTTGTCAAAAGTCAAAGATTTAACACCAGAAGTCTTTGGGTCTGATGCAATCGTTGAATATCTCTGAGTGGAAGTGGGATAACATTTCCATGGATTTTGTGTTAGGTTTGTCGAAGACTGTCAAAGGCAGTGATTCAATTTGGGTGATAGTGGATATATTGACTAAATCGACTCATTTCTTACTGATGAAGATCAATCATCCCATGCAGAAGTTAGTTGAGATGTATATTGAAGATATTGTGAGTTTACATGGTATACCTTTGAGTATTGTATCGGATAGAGATCCAAGGTTTACATCAAAGTTCTGGGAAGGTTTGCAGAAGGCTTTGGGTACTAAGTTGAGGTTGAGTTTTTCATATCATCCGCAGACGGATGGTCTGACAGAGAGGACTATCTAGTCTTTGGAGGATTTGCTGAGGGCTTGTATGTTAGAACAAGGAGGTGTTTGGGATATCCATTTTCCATTGATTGAGTTTACTTACAACAATAGTTTCCATGCTAGTATTGGAATGGCACCATATGAGACATTGTATGGTATGAGGTGTAGAACTTCTTTGTGTTGGTATGAGTCAGGTGAGAGTGTTGTGCTCGAACCTGAGATTGTACAGGAGACAAATGAAAAGATTAAGACGATTCAATAGAAGATGAAAGTTTCTCAAAGTCGTCGGAAGAGCTATCATGATAAGAGGAGGAAAGCACTTGAGTTACAAGTTGGAGATCGTGAGTTTTTGAGAGTTACTCCGGTAACTGGTGTTGGTAGAGCCTTAAAGCCCCGTAAGCTCACTCAGAGTTTTGTTGGTCCATATCATGTTATGTAGAGGATAGGAGAAGTAGCCTATCAGATTGCTTTTATGTTGTTGTTACCGCTTGCTAATCTTCACGATTTGTTTCATGTGTCTTAGATAAGGAGATACATTCTAGGTTTGACTCATGTGATCCAAGTGGATGATTTACATGTGAGAGATGACCATACTGTTAAGACATCACCCATGAAAATATAGGATCGAGAGGTGAAGTAGTTGTGAGGTAAAGAGATTTCTTTGGTGAATTTAGTATAGGGAGGACCAGTTGGTGAGAGAATGGCTTGGGAAAGTGAGGATCAGATGAGAGATTCATAACCGACTCTGTTTTCCTCAAGTAATTTTTGAGGATGAAAATTCTCTAAGTGGGGGAGAGTTGTAACACCCCATTTTCTATAAATTATTTGATTTGATTTAATTATAATTTTGTGGTGTTTATTTAATTATTCATTATGGTTAATTAGATAAGTTAGGGGTAAGGGTGTCTGGCCATATGGCGTGGTGTAGAAGTAATTAGAGATTGTTAAAATGATTGAGAATTATTTTATTAATTTAAAATAGTTATTCAATTGTATTAATTAAATTAAATAAGAATAAAATAGAGGTTGTAGTAACATTGATGATAAGGTGGGAATTAGAGGGTAACTTAAGGGTGATATAGTAATTTGATGGGTTAAATTGGAGATAAAATAGCTGAAGTATAACTAGAAGGATTAAAATTAAAACAAAAAGGTAGAAGTTGAGTTTTTGACAGTACATGAAAACAAGTTTGGAGAGATAGGGCATAGGAGGAACCCCATTGAAGACTTGAAGAATTGCTGGAAAAATCTAAGGTAAGGGTGGTTTATTGCATTTCAATGGTGATTAATATGGGGTAGGATAGAATATTGGGTGTTTGATGTTGTTAGGGTTGTAGATCTATGGTTTTGATAAAAGTCTTGAACGATGATGATTGTGGGATGTGATTGTGTTATAATGTTGATTTTATATGATTGATGATTAAATATAATGATATGTAATTGATGTTGTGTTGTGTTGTGTTCTTGAGTTGGGTTGAACTTGGATGCTTTAGGGCATGAGCTTGAATGATGTTACAATGAAGAACATATGTGAAACAAGTTGATATGATGATATTTGATATATTGGTGTAGTGGAACCTAAAATTGTGATGTTTTTAAGCGACTAAATCGAGACTAGTATGGGTATGAGAGAATAGAAATTTGTTTCTAGAATCGTAACAGAGAAATTCTTATTTTTGGAAAATGCTACAGGTACAACCAATTGCACCATAGTTGCAATCGATTGCGCTGTTTAATTTTTTAAAAAAAAAACAGCTACAATCGATTGCATAAGAAGCTCATTCGATTCCATTAGTGTATCTTTAGAAAAAATTGAAGTTATAATCGATTGCAGCAAGTGGACAATCAATCGAATGTTGGAAAATTGAAAACATTGGCAAAATTTCGTAAATTACAATCGATTGTAGCATATATGCAATCGATTGTCATAAGCATATTTTTGAAAAAATTATTTATTTTGAACTATGACATGTTTTGACGTTTTACCTCATAACTTTTGATTCGTAAGTTCAATTTAGGTATCATTCTAAGAATTAAAAAGCTAACACACAGGGCTATAACATGAAAATTATTTTTGAAATGTTTGATTAAGTTTATGGTATCAATTATATGGATGTTTATAAAGGTTTGTATGATCGATTAGCGAATCGTTGAGTTATAATAATGAATTATCGATGGTATAATGAAGTAACATGATTAAGTGGATATAGTTGTGCAAATGTAAAGTTATTGATTTTGATGTTGGTTGTTGATTAATGTGAATGATGACTAATCATATATGTTATGATGAAGTTTGATTATGTTATTATGTTGATTTTGTTACGATGAAGTTGCTAATATGGTGATGTTGGTGATGTTTCTATGGTGTTGATATTGTGGTGATGTCTTAATGATGTTGCATGTCCATATACATACATGCTATGTTGGTGATGATTATGTTGTTGATGACCCACTTGACTAGCTTAGGTCTAACATATGTGTGTTGTTGTTGCATGCTGAGATTCCATGCATCCATGTTGTTGGAACTTTGGTTTTATTTTTGGTGAGCCTCGATCCTATGGTGATGGATAGGGAGTGAGTAGCTAACTTCTTTGTCTGGGGAATTAGTGAAGCATTATCTATGGTTATGATAACAATTTGGTGTGCTCCGGTTCCAAAAAGGAATCAATCCTATGATGGGGATCATGGAGTGAAATGGACCCGAGTGTTCATATTTTGGTACCACATGCATGTTGAGTCCATTTCTTAAGTCCATTGCATTGTGTTGCATTGCACGTTTGTAGATGATATGTTGTTTAATGATTCGTTAGAATATTGTTGTGTGTGATGATTGATGATGAATGCAGGTGTGAGAACATGTTATGATGTGATTTAGGACTATGTACATGTCGTGATTCATCTTATATCTTATATCTTTTATCGTTAGATGTGATTTCTCACCCCTTTATGTTTGAATGTTTCCTCCATGTGAATAACGTGCAGATACTCAAGAATAGAGCTCGTTGAAGTAAGAGAAAGATGGCTCTTGGAGTTGTCTCTATTGTCTATAATTTTAAATAGTGGTCTTGCTCTGATAATGTAACATTAGGCTGGGGAACGTTTGCTTTTACTTGTTTTGGTTTTTTGTTGAAAATTAATATTATGTTGTGTTGAGATTAGAAGTTGTTAAGAGTTAATTATTACAACTTCTTTCGTTAATGTTATGAACTTTAAGATATGAGACTAAATATGATGAGTTGCTAAACTTTCTTTAAATTATTTAGATCTATTGTTATTGATTCCGTTGCAATGATACCCTAAGTGAAGGTGAGCAAGCAATGATATATTTTTATGATTTGTTGTAACCCGTGTTACGAGGCAAGATTGTGTTTAGTGTTGTTTTAAAGCTTTTGATATTCTTGTGGTGGTGTTTTTTGATTAAAATATTCAATATTATTGTTGTACCCCAAAATTTCTCTCTCACTTATCAAGAATTTTTTCATAAGATCTCTTTGACTCAAGACTGCATTAGGGTTTGACCAGCTCAAAACATCTCCTCATGCATTGATGACCAAAATTAGGGTTTGAGTTTGTACAAGGATTTTTGGACTATAAATGCTTCATATGACTTTCAAGGATCATTATGGACCCCTAAGATTACTCATGTCAAGTTTCAAGTCTTGAATCACACTTTTGATCAGTCAATTGAACAGTTGACCTAAAAGTCAGCTTTATTGGGAAAAAAGTCAACCATGGCCAATTTACAGTCAAACTTCATAATTTTTTATCCACATAAACATCTTAGGATCATATGTATCATTTGATCAAGCTTGGACCACAATTCCTCAAGAAATTTGATCAAATCATCAAAAGGGCAAATTGGTCAAAATTAGGGTTTTGACTGGGAAAGGGCAATTTCTGATTTTTGACCTAGAAAATGATCAATTGGTTTGAAGCATGATTTCAAGAGTTCAATTTCATCATCTTGAACTAATTAAATGATTCAAAACATTACAAATCCATTAGATTGACAGATGAATTTTCCAGTCAACTGATCAAAAGTCAACTGTACACTGAAAAGTCAAACTTTGACTTTTTGGTCAAAATCAAGTGCCAAAGATCATAATCCATCAAAACATGTAAAAATGTGAAACTTTTTCATCAAGAAATCAAGGATTTAATATTTTGTTTTGAAAAGTTGAAATTTCTTAACTTAGAAATTTTTCTAAGTATAAAAAATTTCTTATTTTTTCTTAACTTTGAGCCAAATTTTCACCATGATGCAAGATGATTCAAAGGAAACTTCCAACATGAAAGTTGTAGATCTCCATGAAATATACAACTTTTATTCACAAAATGTCTCCTAAAAATGCTTGGATCTCAAGATATAATTTTGTGAATACATGCTCATGAACTAAAATAACTTAGTCAAATTTTGCCCTAGTTAGGCAGATTTTTGACCTAACTTCATGGCAATTTTTCACATAGTTCCAAAGGTAATTTTCAAAAGGAATTCAAAAATGAGTTGTAGAGCACATTGCAAGATTTTTAAAATGTCCAAGAACTCCTTGAGATCATTCTTGAGTACGGAGAATCGAAGAGATGAAGTTGGTGATTTATCACTTTGATTTCAAGCCATTTCATGATGAACAAAAATTCAAATCCAAGCCTAGACTGCATAATCTTTGCTTTACAGGCATCAAACTTGTTTCTCACTCCATAATTAAATTTTTACACATCTGGTAGAGCTTTAATCCAAGCACTTGAGCCTTTATCCAAGTTACAATTCCATTTTTGGCACAAAGTTGCCATTTCCATTTTGATAAAGCATTACTTTTGCAATTTTCAACTTCTTGAGCCTTCCAATTGTTTTCTCTTCACACAAGCAAAGTCAAAACCAAAAGCAACTTTCCTGAAGCGTATACCAACTCAGATCATGCTTGTCTCCTCACTTTTCTTCAAAAGCAAGTTATAGAGCCAAAAGGCTATAACTCAGAAACCTGGAGTGAAGTTGATCACTAACCTTTTCCATACATATACACAAATGTATTGCAACATAATAAAAAAAGGCTAAGACTCCAAAACACTCTCAAACACTCTGCAACTCAGAATCTGCCATAGCTTGACATTTTTAACCTTACACATCCATCTCCAAAACCACTCGTGCGTTTTGAGTTTTAACCATCTAAACACTTAATATACCTCATATCTAAGTGATCCAGACCCCTATTCTCTCACTGTAACTCCTCCTTCACCACCCACCATTTTCAAATATTGAGCTTGCAGGTTGACTTGAGTAGGAATATTCAGGGAATTTCAAGACAAAGTAAGGATTGGAATACACTCAGGGAGGTCCAGGCAAGCTAAACAGATCCTCGGGCCTTCTCAAAACTTGCTCAAACTCCATACACGATCCTAGCTGAAAGAGGTAAAAACTCAAACTTCTATCTATTCATACAAACATCATTTGGTCCTGATTTGTGAAAGCAAAATGTAGATATCCTTGCCCTAAAGCTAACCATGTTCATAGTTTTCATTTATATTAACCGTGTATAGAGAATTTTTTATTTGAAATTTCTGTAAAAATTAGGTTTCAAATTAGGGCAAGTAAAATTAGCTTTGATCTTTGACTTTTAGTTTACATAAATTATATGGTTGAACTCGTGGGAAAAAACACCATAACTTTCATGTTTGGACTTTCCATTTTTATGGAGAAATGAGAGAGATGCAGGTGGTCCGGCTATGGCTCAAGGTTGAAGATGAAGTTGCCTTCAGGGGGCATTTTCTAATATATATTTATGATTTTGTTTATATAAACGGATGTACAACCACCCCAGTGGTAAGGCAGCATGCGTAAATGCTATAGGTCACGGGTTCGACCCTTAGCGCGCTGCCTTTTGCAATTTTCTTACATTTTTGCCATTTTTTGTTCCTTTGCAGCGCTGGGATTTTTGTTTCATGGGCCTGTTGATTTTTTCTAACCTCCTACCCCCTGTCTGCTTGTGACACCCCTGGCCCATATCATTTTTTATTTATTTATTTCATTTTCATCTTATTTTCTTAAAAAATATTTTCCTTAACATTAAAAATCATAAAAATATAAAAATGATAGATTTATATTTTAGCTTATTTTATTTTTATTTTTATCACAAAAAATATTTTTATTTAGTTATATATTATCCATTTTTATTAATTAAATTTGTAAATTAAAATTAGAACTAGTTTAAATATTTATTTTTCTTCACACCCATTAAACATATTATTTTAGTATAAAAAAGACCAAAATATCTCATAATTCCATATATCATTTTCAAGATAAAAAAATACTTACTTTTTCTTAAAGAAATTTATTTCCATTTAATCAAATAGAATTAGGGTTTATTAAAAAGGTCTTTTTTTTTCTAAAATAATTTCTTTTCTTAAGTTGGTTTAAGTTAATCTTGATTTATTTATTAGGTTTAGGTTAAAACTTTTTTCACATAACAAAACCAAACAAAAATCTTTTTTGCATTTACATACCTTTGCATATTTAATTCATCTTGTATATTATTTATTCCAATATGTGTACATATTCAATTTGGTTGTAATATATTAATTAGGTTTATATTATTGCAATACCCATTCATAAATTGTATACCCCCCTCCCGCAAATGTTGTAATAGCGTAGTAACTTTAAATTTCGCAATTTATCGCTTTTACATAACATGCTAGTAACTAGGATTTGTATGGCAAGATAAAACCAATCAAATAGAAAACCCTAATACAAAACAAAATCAAGCATGAAAATGACACACTTACACACAAAACACCCCTAGGGTTATCCCACTTGGTTGCGTTATACAAAAATGGCCATATTACGCATGTAAGGTGTCTTAGCAAAAACAAACAAATACAAGATCATAGTCCCTCGATGACGCTATTCAAAGTTGCCTTACCAAATGATCTTAGTCCCTCAAAAAAGCTAAGATACCTTGAAACATTGCTAATCATGGTTATACGATGACTCGCACCCGTCCCGTTTACATCCAAAGGTAGGATTGCTTACCAAATCAATGGTAAGACAACAATGTCAAAGGAAAAGAAAATGAACAAGAAACACATTTGAGTAGGTAGATTAATTTTAGTTACTTGCTCCATTTCAAAACAAATATCCTTGCTATTTTCAAACAAACACACACATTTCCAAACATCTTACAAATATTGAAAACATTTTCAAAGAGATCAACATCTTTGTATACATTCTTACGAACGAGAATCATTACAAAGATTGCCTAAACAATGGCCTCTTTTACAAAATACTTTAAAAACCACACAAAGCACAATTTCAAACAAAAAAGCAAGTGATCTAGCAAGTAACTAAGAGCCCATGTAAAACCATGGATGAAAAGGGTGCTAATACCTTCCCTTTTCATAATCTACCCCCCGAACTCAAGAAACAATCTCAAAGGTCTTTCCTATGCTTTTTCACCTTTCCTTTTGGATAAAAGAAAACTCGGTGGCGACACTTGCTAACCGCAACATTTGCGATAAAATGCAAAACCTTCAAGTCAGTTCTCCCACCGCGTCACAATTATTATGGGGGTTTAGAAGGGTGTTACATAGAACACTGAGAAAAGTCTGAGAAAATCTCCACCACAAACTCTAGAGTCAAAGGGGGAAAATGGGGAACACGATAAAGTTTTAGAGAGATCTCACTTATTTCTAAAAACACGTGTTGATATTTTGTATGTGTTATTGTTGTTTTAGTTCATTTTGTTTCATGACTAATGTGCTACTTTATTTATTCGTCTGAAAAACATATTTCATTAATAAATTATTTTTCAATAAAAATTATTTTTTTGTAAGCAAGGATTTAATTAAAGGAGTATTGTAGGTACTCAAAATTTAGCAGTTCAGCTAAACATTAAAATTGAATTCATACCTTACATTGAACATACGAAAGTAAACAGTCCCACTAGAACTATCTGTGTTAGGGATGGGAGAATAAATAAGAGAGCTAAGTAATTCTCGTGTGAGTTGGACATAAACATGGTCTTTCATAGATAGAAAATGGTTAAGACCCAATACTTTTAGAATATGATTAACACTATCATACAGTCCTAAATTTCTTAAACAAGTTTCATCAGCATACCTTGTTGGGAGGATTTCTCTATTTTGCAGAGCAACATAGAGTTTTTCCTGCCTCTCACTAGGTCTTCCTTCACTAAAAATAATTTGGTAACCTTGCCCTTGTGCCATGACAGTGACTTACAAAATTTTGAGTATAAAGAAGAGGAAAAGAAGAAATGAAAGATGGAATAAGAGAATGTTTGTGAAGTGATAAATACTGAGTGGTAATTAAATATGGTAGTTGAAAGGGGTTGAATGGATTAATGTGAAATTATGGTATTATATTGGGTGGATATTACAGGAGTTGTGTGTAATTATGTGAGGGAGGTGGGGAGGTGTGGCAGGCGCTTAGGCAAGGAGGCGGGTGCCACAGAAGAATCAATGGCGAGCGACAAGGAGTGTGACGGTCGCCACACTGGTTACAATAAAGGTAGGGACATTAATGTTACTGCATTCTCTTTTTGACCAAGGTTGCATGCAAGTTTTTTGGACCGTGTACTTGTTATTTGTTGAATATAATGATAGCATTAATTGAAATAAAAACAATTATTTAAAAGCAATAAGATATAATTAATTGAAAGAAACTTAAACATTGAAATAAGTGTAATGATAGGAAAAATAGCAAGTGTACTATTTTTGCCTCTTGTAATAATAGGGAGATTCCCCAAATATTGAGCTCAAGGACCGCGTTCAATTATTGAGTCAAATTCATAGTTCAATTAAGCAAAAACTTAACTTGGGGTTTTGATTTTAGAAATTGTCACTGGATTATAAGAAGAAATATAAAAATTCTTTTCACATATATGATGGACATGCTAAGGTGTGGCGTGTAATTTGCCCTATAATGACCTTGAATCCTGATCTCTTCAACAAGTTCATATCCTTCAATTACCAGCCCTTTAGATTATATTCCCCTAAGTCCTTGGTGGGAAAACCTTTAACTATCCATCCTAAATCCTAAGTCCTTAGAGATATCTGATGGAATCAAGCCTTTATTTTATCAAGTGTTAAATATGGTAACTACATGGTATCCCTAGTCCTAGGTGATATCTACTATAGTCTAATTGTACAAAAACCTTAACAATGGCGGTCCAACTGGTTGTTAACTATAAATCAATCCTAATTTGTCTGACCAGGAAGGCATAAAAACATTGTACAATTAAATCTAATAGAGAAGAATTTATTAAAGAACTCAGGAATTCATGATCATTACAGATTCAAATCAGGGACACCCCCTATCATTAGGGGGTTTAGCCGTTCATATTTTTAACAAGAATTATAAAAATATAAGAATTAGACATTACAGATGATGAAGGAACTTTGATCTTCAATCGCGTTCGCTCATGAAAGATCTCCGTTCTTCAAGAATCTCATATCCTCACTCCTAAACTCTGAACTTCGTTCTCTGCAAAAAAAGTTCACTCCATTCGTCGTGGAAAATTGGCTAAATAGTGAAAAATTCATTTGTCTCGGTCCGAAATGCCCAAAACACCCCTTTAGGTCCCAAATAGTGAAAAATCATAAAATACTTAAAATAAGCGTCACTGGCCAACACGGCCCGTGTCAGGCGACACGACTGCCCGTGTTGGCCATCAAGTAATTTTTCTTCTTCAGGCATGCTGACACAACCCGTTTCAGGCGACACGGTCACCCGTGTCAGCCCCTGTTTTCCATGTTGTCCATGTCTTCCACCTGACATGGCCCGTGTCAGGTGACACGACCACCCGTTTCAGGGACTATTTTCCATGCTTTCCACGTCTTCCTCCTGACACAGCCCGTGTCAGGTGACACAACCACCCGTGTCAGGGCTCATGTAGCATTTCCTCTACGACTTTGAATTATGCGCTTTTTCCTCCCCAATTTGTCATGTTTTATTCTTTTGAACCTGAAAACACTAAAACACAAAAATAAAGCATAATATACGACAAAATGAAATAAAAATTCGATAAGTAAAATAAACGATAACTAAAATAATGGATAAATATCTATGTAAAAACCACTGATCAAACTCCCCCAAACTTAAACCGTTGCTTGACCTTAAGCGACCATTACAAGAACTCATGAAAATCATAGCAGACTGGTACTCATACGTGAGACATTCATTCAAATTTCTCAAAAAATAGTTTATCCGATGTTCACATGACGCGAAGAGTTTGTTTAAGAACCTTTAAATCTCGAGCTTCCTCTTCAGAAATATCACTAACTGCTTTGTACTTAAGTCTCTTTCTGAGTTTCCTCCTTTTTCATTCAGACGGTCAAATTAAGGCAATAAGAGTTATGATGATCATCACATGCACAAGACTAATCAAGAATTTTTGTTTAGGCACCAAATAGCAGCATTGGCTACTTTTAATTACTGATGAAATTTTCAAACTTTGCAGTTATATATTATCCCTTTGGACGAAGTTTGGGGATCAACCCCCTTTGGGCTGAATAACCAGGTGACGGTTACCCAACTTAGTGAGTCAGTCGCCTTTTACCGCCTTTTCATCATTTGGTGCCAAATTTATTATTTCTCCATCAATCATACATGTATGTGAATCTATATTATGCCAGACTGTAAGGATAAACTACTTCAAGAGTACTTCACATGATTCAAGCACTATGGTACAAATCTACATGTTAGACTCGTATCATTTTCACATTATTCCGAACTTCCTACCTCCCAACAATCATCCCTTTGTCTCTATATACTATTCCTGAACTCTATGAGAAACAAGTTTTGAACAAAACAAAAAATTTTGGTAAAATTTGGGAAGGACTTCAACTCATGGATTTACATAACACTTAGCATAAAACCAACAAACAAATCAAACCTGAAACCAGTAAAATAAAAGCAATAAAACTCCCCAAAACTTGAACTAAACATTGGCCCCAATGTTTCAGAACAATCTCGAGGATGGTAACTTACAGAGGGAAATGGAACATCAGCTTCTGCCTCCTAGCTTTCACCAATAAGGCTCCCTTTTATTACTTATATATAAAACGAATCAAAAACAAAAAGAAACTAAGTTATTTAAAAGCGTGGGTTGCCTCCTACAAAGCGCTTTGTTTAACATCGTATGGCTCGACGGTTCCTCCCCTTATGGGGGCTTCCTCTTTCACACCTTATTGCTTATCTTTTCCGCAACCCAGAACTCATTCAGAACAAAAGCATTAGCCACTTTGTACTTCCATCCCTTTCCAACTTCTGTCTTCTCACCTTTGAGTTTCCTTTTCTTTCTCTTCTTGACTTCTTGACTGAACTTAGAAGTTTTTATTGATGCCACCTGAGAGCTTATGCTGGAGACTTTTTTTGGGGGTGATTTTAAACTTCTTATATCTCTTGCTAATTTTATCATACCATCTGAAGCTTGATTATTTTCACCTGCGCCCCACTTTTTAATCTCCAACACCTTCAAAGTTATCTCCTCATCAAATGATTTCAGTGTCAGATTACTTGTCTCAATATCAAAATTGCATCGACTAGTCAGCATAAATGGTTGACCAAGAATGATAGGAGTCTCTTCATCTTCAGGGATGTCCATGATCTGAAAATCAACTAGGAAAACAAAATTATCAATTTCTACTAATACATTTTCAGCTATCCTATATGACTTCTTGATGGTGTGATCAACAAATTTCAATTTTGTCCCACTCTCGCTTATCTTCTCAATACACAACTTTTTGAAAATAGACAATGGCATCTAACTCACACTAGAACCAGAATCAATTAGAACCCTCTTGAAATTTCTGTCTTTTATGGTGCATGGTATTGCAACTGACCCCAGATCATTCTGCTTGACATGTATTTTTCTCTCGGGTGCAATTACATACAATTTCTCATCACAAGGTACCGATCTCTCTCCTGTTAATCTCTTCTTTGATAATAACTCCTTCATGAATTTCTGATACACAGGAATTTTCTCTAGTGCTTTAAAGAATGGTATGTTGATCTTTAGCTTTTTGAACAACTGGACAAATTTATCAAACTCTTTCTCTTTTGTGTCCTTCTTTGCCACTCGAGATGGATATGGTAACTTGATCATTAGTTTACTCTTCTTTTCAACTGGCTTCGCAGGTGATACCACTTCTTCCTTTTTCTTCTTCTTCTGTCTTACTTCCAGCTCTACTTCTATGATACTATCATCTAATTTTACCTCATCTTTCTTTTCTTCAGCAACTTTCTCCTTCCTTGTTGTGACAACATTAACATTCTCATGACTTTTTCGATTCTCTTGTGCTTGCAGCGTTACCTATTGTGCAATCTGTACCCTTTGAACTTCAAAATTTTTTAGTGCAACTGTGGCATTCATGTAATTACTTCTTGTCTTTTCTTGAAATTGAGAGGTGTGGGCAACCATCTTTTTGATAGCCCCCTCTCACTCTGCCTTTTGGGGAGTTTGTTGTTGATGATCTTTCCAGGAGAAGTTAGAATGATTCTTCCACCCAGGATTATAGTTGTTAGAATATGGGTTATTTTGCCTCAAGAATTTTATCCCCTTAATTTGTTGTGGAGTTTCCAGACATTGCATAGTAAGGTGCGGTCCACTACAAATTTCACAAGTAACATTTTGTACCTATTGAACTTGAGCTACCTGTTGAGTACCATGTTCATTGCTTTCAGCTTTTTCTCCACTTCTGCAGCTGTAATGCGGTGGGAGAACTGACTTGGATGTTTTGCGTTTGATCGCAAATGTTGTAGTTAGCAAGAGTCGCCACTGACTTTTCTTTTATCCAATAGGAAAGGCTGAAAAGAACAGGAAAGACCTTTGAGATTATTTCTTGAGTTCGGGGGATAGATTATGAAAAGGGAAGGTATTAGCACCCTTTCATCCATAGTTATCTATGAGCTCTTAGTTGCTTTCTAGATCACTTGTTTTTGTTTGAAAATGTGCTTTGTGGTGGTTTTTGAAAGTATTTTTGAAAAGGCGCCTTCGTTTAGGCAAACTTTGTAATGGTTCTCGTTCGTAAGAACGTATACAAAGTGTTGGTCTTTTGAAAATATTTCATGTTTTGAAAGTTTGTTTTTTAAAGTGTTTGGTGTTTGTTTTGAAAATGAGCAAGGATGTTTGTTTTAAAAGTGAGCAAGCAACTAGGAACAATCTACCTACTCAAAAGCCTTTATTCATTTCTTCCTTCCTTTGATATTTCTATCTTACCATTGATTTGGTAAGAAGCCTTATCTTTGGATGTAAAGGGACGGACATGGATAATCGTATAGTCATGATAGCAATGTTATGAGATATCTTAGCATTTATCTTTGAGGGACTAAGATCATTTGAAAGGAAACATTTGTAGCGTCACTGAGGGACTATGATCTTGTATTTGTTTTTGCTAAGACATCCCACATGCATAACATGACCATTTTTATAAGGCAACAAGTGAAATTACCCTAAGGGTGCGTGTGTGAATAGTGTGTTTGATTTGCATGCATTTAATCTTTGATTAGGGTTAACTACTTGTTGATTTTATATTTCCATACAAACCATAATTACTAGCATTTATATGAAAGTGATAAATTGCAAAAAGTAAAAATACTACGCTATTACATCATTAGGAGATGGGGTATACAAATTCATAAATGGGGATTTGCAAGAAATTAAACCTAATTATCTATTACAACCATATTGAATAATGTACAAGAAATGAAAATATAATATACAAGAATATAAATGGAAAGGAAATAATTTTTGTTTGGTCTTTGAGAAAAGAGTTTAGTTTTGACCTAATTATCTAAAAGAGAATTATTAATTAAGACTAAACAAAATTAAACTTAAACTAAATAAGAAAAGAAAATTAAGTTAGAAATTATTTTTTAGGGTTTTTAAGAAAAGGTTTTTTAGTTTAATAAAAATAATATGGAAATTAATTAATTAAAAGAAACCTAAGTTCTAAGTTAATTTTAAATAAAAAAAGAAAATAACTAAACCTAAATTTAATTATTAATTTATTTAAGAAAAAGAAATTAAGTTTGTTTAAGAAAATGTTTTTGTCTTTTTAGTTTATAAAGAAAATAAAATATAAGTATGTAAATAATAAATAAAAATAATTTTGGATTTTTACTAATAAAAATAATAATAATAATAATAATAATAATAATAATAATAATAATAAAAATAATAAAAAATAAAATAAAATAAAATGTAAAAATAAAAGTCAGGGGGTTTGAAATTGGATTTGGGAGTTTAATAGAAAAAACAATTTTGTTTGAGTTTGGCCCAAATGATGATTTTTTGTAATCAGAGAAAAAAATAACAAAATAAAAAAGGGAGTGGGCCTGTGTGTGATAAGTGTACAGGGGGTTAGAGAGAGTAAAATGAGGAAGGTTCACTGACTTAAGGCCCAAGCACGCTGGTTTGAAACAAAGAAGAGAAAATGTTGAAAAATAACAAAAAGTGGCAGCGCTGGGGCTTGAACCTACGCCCTGAACATGAAACGCGCGCTGCCTTACCACTGGGGTGGCTATACATCCGTTAAATTAAATGAAACAATAAATACATAACATAAATCAAGTCCTGAAAATGACTTCATCTTCAACCTCCAGCCATGATTCCTGTAACTCACTCATTTCTCAACAAAAATAAAAAATGTAAACATGAAAGTTGCTCCATTTTTCCATACGAATCCAACCATATAAATATCATAAGCTATAAATCAAAGATGAATGACAATTTCTAATGGCACCAAATTCTAATCTAACTTTTTCAGAAACTTCAAACTTAAAATTCTCACTACTCAAGCAATATAAATGAATTTTAAGGACATGGTAATCTTCAGGACTATGATATCTACATTTTATCTTCAGAAATGGAAAGCTGACAATGCCTATATGAAGATTTCAAAAGTCAGAAAACTTACCTCAAAAATGGAGTTCGTGTTTTGCAAATGAGTTACTTTCAAGGAGTTATGATGATCAGGTTAGCTTCAGTGAACCTCCAGAAAGCTAATGCAATGATTAATTTGGAATGAGGATGGCTGAATCGTGCTGGAGTAGTCCAGTTGCAGAGCTCTATTTTTGAGTTCCGAAGATGATGGAGATGGGGTTACAGTTGTGAAACAGGGATGGAGATGGACTATATTTGATGTATAGAAGCTTTGTGATTGATTAGGAATGAAAACGCACGAGGGAAATGTGAGTTTAGGTTTCAAAGTCAAAATGTGCACATATATGGAGTTTTGATGCAAGTTCTGATTTGAGGGAGTTTAAGGGTGTTTTTACTCGTGTCTTTGCTTGAAAATAACTTGTATAGTTATAAGAAAGAGGTTAGAGAACTTTTGCACAACAAATTTCTGAGTTATAGGGTTATGGCTAGGTTGCTTGATTTTGAAGAAAAGTGAGAAAATCAAGTTTCAATGTTTTGTACCAGCAATGTAGAGTGGTTGAATCACTTTAAACATGTTGCTTCTAGTATTTGCAAAGTCTGTGTGCAGAGACAACAAGTTAGGAGCTCAAGAAGAGTGGACTTTGTGATTAAAGCCACTTTTCCAAAATGGCAATGTTGCATTTCTTCCTAAAATGGTATTAAGCATGGACAATGCATTGAATTCTTGGATTAAAGGTCTAAAAGCTATGTAGACATTTAATTATGGAGTGAAATTCAAGTTAAAAGCCTGCAAAGTAGGATTTGTACAACATGCTTGAAGATTGGATCAAGTGTTCATCACAAAATTGACTTGTAATTCAAGTTTGAAACCCTAACTTCTTGCCTTCGATTATCTTAGCTCAAGTAAGATCTCAATGAGTTATAGAACATTTTGGAAAGCTTATAATATACTCTAAAACCTTCATGTTGGACATTTTTGAAAATTCAATTTGGAACAAGGTGAAAAATTGCTATGAGGTTAGGTCAAAATCCTGCCTAACTAGGGCAAAATTTCACTAAGTCTTTTAAGTTTCATGAACATGTCTTCACAAAATCATAACTTGAAATCTAAGCATTTCTAGAAAAAGTTATGCCCTACAATGTTTTAAATCTCATTGAGATCTACAACTTTCATGTTGGAAGTTTCCCTTGAATCATCTTGCATCATGGTGGAAATTTGGCTCAAAGTTATAAAAAAAGTGAACTTTTCAACACTTAAAAAAATTTTCTAAGTTTTAGAATTTTGACTTTTCAAAGATGAATCTTGACTTTTTGATTTCTTGATGAACAAGTTTCATATTTTTACATGTCTTGATGAGTTGTAATCTTTGGAACTTGATTTTGATCAAAAAGTCAATATTTGACTTTTCAGTGTACAGTTGACTTTTCATCAGTTGACTGAAATTCAACTATCAATCAATTGATCTTGAGAAATGTTTTGAGCCATGCCATTAGGTCAAAATGATGTATTTTAATCCTTGAGATCATGTCTTAAACCAATAGTCATTTGTTAGGTTAAAAGTCAAAAATTGAACCTCCTCAGTCAAAACCCTAATTTTGACCATTTTGCCCTTTTGATGATCTGATCAATTTTCTTGAGGAATTATGATTCAAACTTGATAAAATGACATATATGAGTTCATAATGTTGACATGGACCAAAAATTATGAAGTTTGACTGTAAATTAACCACAGTTGACTTTTTCCCCAATATAACTGATTTTAGGTTATTTGATCAATTGATTGAGCAAAAATGTGATCCAAGACTTGAAACTTGACATGAGAAATCTTGAGGGTTAAAAATGATCCATGAAAGTCATATGGAGCATTAAAAGTCCATTTGTACTTGTGCAAACTCAAACCCTAATTTGAGTCATCAATGCTTAAGGAGGTGTGTTGAGCTGATCAAACCTTGTGTGGTCTTGAACCAAAGGAGATCTTATGAGATATTATTGAGAAATGAGAGGGAAAATTTTAGGGTACAACAGCTGCCCCTGTTCAACCTTCTTAGACCTGAGGAGTTAGATTGGCGGATCCGCCATTCGTGACTTGAAGGTGGAAGATGATTGAACACTAGAGTGCCCATAAATTTTCACTCGAAGATGTATTGGGAATGGGCTTATAGATTCCATTTGGAGGAATGATGGTAAATACTGGAAGAAGTATCAACACAAATCTTTGGTCGATTTATACTAAAACTTGATGTTTTACCTGTGGGAAAAAGGGTTAGTTAAATGCTGATGTATGCATGTTGTTCAAAAGATGAATGAGATCATGCTAAATGCATTTCGTATATATATTATATGATGTATGAATATGAGATGCATATTTTGTTCGGGAAAATAAATCCCTTACTACTGTTGAGGAATTCTGGGAAACGGAATTCCGGA
The DNA here is from genome assembly GCA_948472305.1 of Vicia faba. Classification (NCBI taxonomy): domain Eukaryota; kingdom Viridiplantae; phylum Streptophyta; class Magnoliopsida; order Fabales; family Fabaceae; genus Vicia; species Vicia faba. The sequence continues at coordinate 230,287,222 of OX451740.1, read as the reverse complement.
TTGCTGTTGGGGATGAAGAATATACATATCTTCAAACTTTTTTGGCAGAATGCTTCCGCCGGGGAATATCTCTTAAATGTTAGCTATTATCTGGTCGGATCCAAGCTTTACAACAACTCGTTGAGGATGAGGAAGTCAACTGCTATCTAGTCGGATTCCAGGTTTCATGGTAACTTACTAGGGAAGAATAAATTAACTATTATCTAGTCGGATTCCAAGCTTCGGAGAAAATTTCTTGAAATTGAAATATTATCTGGTCGGATCCAGGCTTCACAGTGTCTCGCTGGGGATTGTAGCTAGTTGTTATCTGGTCGAACTCCAGGCTTCATAATAACTTTCTTGAATAGACAAATTTGAACTGATATCTGGTCGGATCCAGGCTTCACAGATTATGAGGTGGATGAAGTTAATTTCCATCTGGTCAGGTCCAGGATTTACAATAAGTTTGTCTGAAGAGATAGGGTTGAATTGATATCAGGTCGGGTCCAGGATTTACAGTAACTTGCTTGGAACTTAGTTGTTATCTGGTCGGATTCTAGGTCTCACAGCGAACTTATGAGGGGAATTATTATCTGGTCGGATCCAGGCTTCATAATAACTTACTTGAAAAGATGAGGTTGAAAACTGATATCTGGTCAGATCCAGGCTTCTCAGTAACTTGTTGGGGTCGAGGCAAACTCTACTGGAGAAAAGAAGTTAAACCCTGGTCTGGTTGAGTCCAGGTTCTTCAATATCTCGAAGAGTTAAACTATTATCTGGTTGGGTCCAGGTTTCATAGTATTTGAAAGTTGTACTGTTATCTGGTCGGGTCCAGTCTTTATAGTATTTGAAAGGTTATACTATTATCTAGTCAGGTCCAGGCTTCATAGTAGCTTGAAAAGTTACACTATTATCTGGTCGGGTCCAGACTTCATAGTATCTTTTGGAGATAGTAAAGGTTTAGTTGACGACTTTACTGGGGATTAGGGGTTGTGGCCCTCTGATTTGTAATAATCTGAAAGGCAAACTCAAGCTGGAGAGGACAGACTATGTCGAGGAATTTTGCTATTTGTTGTTTGTTGGGGAAATAAACCTTGTTGATGAATACTTGACGAAATACGGATGAGGCGAGTTCTTTTAGGAAGAGATCTACAAGGCTTCTTCTTTTAGGATCAACCTAGCTGGGGAGAAAGTTGTCAAGGGATTGAGACTCTGGCTGGGTATCAACCTATGCAAAGAGACTTCGTGGGCAAATCTGTTGAGGATTGGTTTATTGTAGCCGGTCTTGTGGGGTTAATGCTAATGAAATAACTTTGTGGGGGATATTCCATATACATTAAAGAGATGTTTGTTGCTTCTTAGCAGGACACATGTGCCAAATAGTTTTAATTATGTTCACATGCTTATGGTCGTTCAATTTTAGTCATTGGACATTTTTTCATTCAAAACAAAACAGAAAGTTTGCACTTCAAAGTATATTTGTATTGATATTTTGCCCGTGAATAGGCGTTTTTTTGTACAAAGAGACGGAGATCCTAGTAAGATGAAATCGTTGAAAGGAAAACAAAAATTGAAAACAAAACAAATAGCCATGTGGAAATGATCTCATTGTATTCCAACTCTATTATTGCCCCAATGTCTTCGAATTCCCCTTACCGTTGACAGAAGTTGATTGGATTGATCTTAGACCGTTTGAACTCGAACCTTGGTAATAAAGTTGATTGTGGTGATTCCATGGGACATAGTCATACTCTTTCAATCCTTAATTTTTTCCTGGACCGCTCTTTCGGGTTTTCAGCCCACCAGGATACCCTTTTTTGCCCAAGTCGCCCTTTCGGGTTTTCAACTTGTCGGGTGTACAATCTTTTGCATATATCCCTAACTTTTTCCCAAAACTTTTGGTTTGCCGGGATGCCCTTATTTTTGCCTAGGTGTGTCAACCTAGAGGGTCTCTTATGCGTAGTATTTTTTAACTATGTCCGCGTTCACAGGATGTGGGAAGTCTTCACCATCCATGGTAGTCAGCATCATGGCACCACCAGAGAAAACTCTCTTGACAACAAATGGCCCTTCGTAGGTGGGAATCCATTTGCCCCTGGGGTCGCCTTGTGGCAGAATGATGCACTTTATCACCAAGTCACCAGCTTGATATACTCGAGGCTTGATCTTTTTGTTGAAAGCCTTGATCATGCGTTTTTGGTACATCTGACCATGACAAACAGCAGCCAGTTGCTTTTCATCGATCAAGTTCAACTGATCTAATCTTGTCTGGACCCACTCGTCTTTGCCTAGGCCTGCTTCATTCATAATTCTTAGTGAGGGAATCTGAACTTCCACTGGCAGAACAGCTTCCATGCCATAGACCAAAGAAAAGGGAGTTTCCCCAGTTGATGTCCTAGCTGAAGTATGGTAACCATGAAGAGAAAACGGTAACATCTCATGCCAGTCCTTGTAGGTTACTACCATCTTCTGCAAAATCTTATTAATGTTTTTGTTGGCCGCTTCGACTGCGCCATTCATTTTAGGTCTATAAGGAGAAGAATTGTGATGCTTGATTTTGAACTGAGTGCAAAGCTCAGTAGTCATAGCATTGTTGAGGTTAGTCCCATTGTCAGTGATGATCCTTTCGGGGATACCATAGCGGCATATGAGGTTATGTTTGATGAATATGGCTACCACGTTCTTGGTGACTGAGGCAAATGAGGAGGCTTCGACCCATTTGGTGAAATGATCAATAGCGACAAGAATGAAGCGATGTCCATTGGAAGTGGTTGGCTTGATCTCTCCAATCATTTCAATTCCCCATATTGCAAATGGCCACGGAGCGCTCATGACATTCAGAGGGATATGAGACACATGGACCTTGTCAACATAGATTTGGCATTTGTGGCAAGTCCTTGAATGTTGATGGCAATCAGTCTCCATTGTTGACCAATAGTAGCCAGCTCTCAGGATCTTCTTGGCCATAGTATGTCCGCTTGAGTGAGTCCCAAAGAGACCATCATGCATGTCTTCCATAAATTCCTCTGCCTCCTTCTTGTCCACACACCGGAGTAGAGTAGAGTCATGGTTGCGCTTGTACAAAATTCTGTTACTTATAAAGAATTTGGCTGAAAATCTTCGTAAGAACTTTCTGTCATTGATGGATGCTCCTTCAGGATACTCTTGTGCTTCAAGGTATCTCTTTACTTCATGGTACCAAGGCTTTTATGTGTTAGTGTCAAGCTCACAGCAGTGTGCAGGTTTGTCAAATCTCTCAATGGTAATCATACGAGCTTCATTGTTCCATCTGACTTTGAACATAGAAGACATGGTGGCCAAGGCGTCAGCCAGCTGATTTTCTTCCCTAGGGAAATGCTCAAAGGTGATCTCTTCGAAGTAAGGAATCAGAGATAGCACAAGCTCCTTGTAAGGGATGATATTAGGATGCTTAGTGTCCCAATCTCCTTTTACTTGGCTAATCACTAGAGCAGAATTCACAAACACATTCAAATGCTTGATCCTTAAACCAATGGCAGCCTTCAGACCCAAAATACATGCTTCGTACTCAACCATGTTGTTCGTGTAATCGAAGCATAATCTGGAAGTGAAAGGAGTGTGGAAACCTTCAGGGGAGATAATCACAACACCTATTCTTTTGCCCAACGCATTGGAAGCCCCATCGAAGATCATAGTCCATCGGGATCCTTGTTCAGGTCCGTCATACGGTCCAGGTTTCGCGTAGTCGATCACTAGCATGATATTCTCATATGGCAAGTCAAAGTTCATAGACTGATAATCATCAACAGCTTGATGGGACAAATGATCTGCTAACACACTTCCTTTGACGGCCTTTTGCATTGTGTATTGAATGTTGTACTCAGTCAAGATCATTTGCCATCTAGCTATCCATTCATAAAGAGCATGTTTCTCGAAGATGTACATGATTGGGTCCATCTTAGAAATCAACAAAGTGGTATGAGTCAACATATACTGTCTTAGCCAGCGAGCCGCCCATGCCAGAGTGCAGCAAGTTTTCTCGAGCAGTGAATATCTGGTTTCGCAGTCGGTAAACTTTTTTCTCAGGTAGTAAATAGCATGCTCTTTTCGTCCAGACTCGTCATGTTGGCCCAAAACACACCCCATAGAATTCTCTAATACTGTCAAATACATGATCAAGGGTCTTCCTTCAACCAGAGGCTTGAGAATAGGAGGTTCTTGCAGATATTCTTTGATTTTGTTGAAGGCAGCTTGGTATTCATCATTCCATCCGACTACTTGATCTTTCTTCAAGAGTTTGAAGATGGGCTCACAAGTAGAAGTTAAGTGTGATATGAAGCGAGCGATGTAGTTAAGACGACCCAAGAATCCTCTAACTTCCTTTTCAGAGTGAGGGACTGGCATTTCTTGGATGGCCTTTACCTTGGTAGGATCGACTTCGATGCCTTTACCACTGACAACTAAACCTAGAAGCTTTCCAGATCATACTCCAAATGTGCACTTATTAGGGTTCAACCTCAACTTGTACTTTTTCATCCTCTTGAATAGCTTGTATAGGTGACTGAGATGTTCCTCTTTAGTTTGTGATCTGGAAATCATATCATCCACATATACCTCTATTTCATGATGGATCATATCATGAAACGAAGCTACCATAGCCCTTTGATATGTTGCCCATGCATTCTTCAACCCGAACGGCATGACCTTATATAAAAAGGCGCCGAATTGTGTAAGGAAAGTGGTCTTCTCCATGTCTTTGGGAGCCATCCTAATTTGATTATAGCCGGAGAAACCATCCATAAAAGAGAAGAATTTATGCTGAGCAATGTTATCGACTAAGACATCAATATGAGGTAGAGGGAAGTCATCCTTGGGGCTTGCCCTATTCAGATCCCTATAATCTACGCACATACGAACTTTTCCGTCTTTATTCGGTATTGGAACTACATTTGTAACCCATTGGGGATAATATGTCACAGCTAGGAATCCTGCATCAAATTGTTTCATCACTTCAGCTTTTATCTTTTCAGACATGTCATGCCTCATGCGATGAACTTTTTGTTTAACAGGAGGACAATCTTCCTTTGTCGGCAGATGATAAACTACAATGTCGGTATCCAACTCTGGCATATCTCCATACGACCAAGCAAACACTTCCACATAGTCATGCAACATCCGAACCAATCTGCTTTTGACACTGCTTTCCAGGTTAGCGCCGATCTTAACCTCTTTCTTGTCTGTCTCGGTACCCAGATTGATGACTTCAACTGACTCTTCATGCGGCTGAATAGATTTTTCCTCTTGTAATAGAAGTATGGCTAGTTCTCCCGGTATTTCACAATCTTCCTCGCCTTTGTCTTTGGCTTGGTTAAATGGACATTTGAAATCATAGTCTAAAATAATAGAGTCATTAGAAATGAGATCCAGAGTGGATGAGGACCTGTAAGAGTGTGCGTGTGTGCATGTAAGACACATGTCTATTTTGAAAAACGTATTTGAAGAAAAAGAAAGACAATGAGCACAAAGATTTGATTGCAAAAGAGTCCAATGGTTTGTATTGAATGATCATATGATAACATGAACATAAATAAAAAACCTTGAAAAATGGACCAAAATGCCTCGGGCCAGGCACATGGCTTAAAAGTCATTGTTTAATATTACAGACAAAATGTTCTTGAATTAATAAAAAGCAATAAACAAGTGATTACTCCTCAATGAAGGAGATGGGGACGAACTCCTTTGCGTTCCAATTGTTGAGCTTTGTTGTAGTAGGATAAACCCAATCTTTAAATGCAACTTCATCATCAGAATCACCTATAGCGTTGACTTCGTGGCTTCCAATATAGAGAGGGGCTTCCCTGCACGAGCGTGCCTCACTTCCTTCTGAGCCTTAACGATGAAACCCAAACAACATTTGTACACTTTGAATGGGATCTCAAGGAGTTACCCTCAAGTATCACAACTTCCTTCTTCGACTGCAACACGAGCATATTTTAATGAAACTATCTTTGGTACGACCTTAAAGGCTTTGGACACATCATAGGAACATTTGGTAGTAGCAATCATTAGTGGCACAACTTCAAAAGCTTGACACGGGGTCTCTATAAATTCACCATCCATCTCCATGTATTTGAAAGAGTTGAGGTGGCTTACCATGAACTCCTCCTCACCAGACAGTGACAATCCTCCCCTTGACCGGATACTTGAGCTTTTGGTGAAGAGTTGAGGTTACTTCCCCAGCGTCATGGATCCAAGGGCGACCCAATAAGCAAGAGTAGACAGGACGGATATCCATGATGTAGAAAGTAGAGTTGAAAATTTGTGAGCCCACCTTGATCGGGAGGTCCACCTCTCCATGAACTGTCCTTTTGGACCCATCAAAAGCCCTCACAATAATATCACTTGGTTTCAAAACTAAACCTTCACTGTCTAAACGGTCTAACGCCCCCTTGGGTAGCACATTTAAAGAAGAGCTAGTGTTGACCAGAACATGTGCTAGGGTAGTCCCTTTGCATTCAACAAAAACATGTAGAGCTTTATTATGGTTCTTTCCAAGTGGTGTCAGATCAGCATCCTAGAACCCCAAACCATTATCAGCCGTCAAGCTTACCACACAATTTTCAAACTGGTCAGTTGTAGTCTCATGAGGGACATGAGCCTTCTTCAAGAATTTGATTAAAGCCCGAGCATGAGCGTCCGAACAAAGTAACAAAGATAACATGGAAATCTTGGAAGAGGTTTTCCCCAACTGCTCCACAATCTTGAATTCACTTCTTTTCTCCATCAGTAATGTCTTTTATGGGTATTTCCGTCTCAACAGGCTCAACTACCTTCTCTTTTCCCCTTGTATCAGTACTTGGCTTAGAAGCAGTGATGCAGACAGGTGCCTTTGTAACAACTGGTGGTGAGATGTTGGGTGAAAAGATTATGCCAGTTCTAGTTACCTTACTTGAGCTCATAATGTTACCAACGTCATCAGCTTTACTTTCTTCAATCCAAGTGTCTTGCTTTATCCCATGGTAAAACACCTCAGCACCATAGTTCCATGGCACTGCTTTGTTGGAAGAGTATGGAATTGGTCCGAGAGCGGTAATTATCAGAGGAGCAACAATTGGTTCATTTGAAATCCTGATAGGACCCTTGGAGGAGATCCTAAGAGGCTTGTTTGAGATGATTATGATGGAGAGATCTTCACACTTATTGGTAAAAAATTTGGCAGGCAGAGTCTTCTTAAATAGGATCTCATGGCTATTCATCAGGTGTTGAATGCCTTCCTTCAGCCCTTTGCATCCATTGAGTTATTTTGCACAGCAAACACAATCCTTCGAACAACCAGGGAAAATCCAGGCTTTCAACAAATTCTTTTTTATGATATTTAATTGAGTAGTCAAGTCTTCGATGGAAGAAACAAAAATGGTATCTTCAATAGCATTGACACCCTTGCCATGGTTTGGCATAGGCGCAGTGATTACATTCGGAGTTGGAGGAGGATCAAATTAAATGGTCTTGCTATCTATCAAGTCTTGAATTTTATTCTTCAGTGCCCAACATTGGTCAGTCTCATTCCCGAAACTACTTGAGTGATATGCACATTTGGCATTCAGATTGTACTTGGGTGAAGAGGTATCTGGATTGGCCGGAGGATCAAGCAGTGTCACCAAATTAGCCTTTAGTAGGTGTTGTAAGGCTTGGGATGGTGACATGCCTATCCTTGTGAATTTTCTTGGTGGAGCCTGAAATCGTTGATAATTTGAAGATGGTCTTTGAGTAGGAGTTGGATTGGAAATCTGGACAGCATTAACAGACGGGCGGTCATCCTTCTTAATATAGGCCCTTGCCCCATACACAACATTCATTTCTTTCTTCTCGACAAAAGGTTTCTTTATAGGATTGAAGGTGGAGGCGGATGCCATGGGAATCTTCCCGCTTTTGATATCGCTTTTAACTCTGTCACCTGTTAAGATCAGCTCGGTGAAATTAGAAGAAGAACAGCCAACCAATAAGTTAAAGAATAGACCAGATAAAGTTACCATAAACATGTCAATGTGCTCTCTATCAGTAAAGGGTGGCTGAACCCTACTGGCAAGGTCTCTCCATTTTTGGGCGTATTATTTGAACCCTTCATCCTTCCCCATTGTCATATCTTGCAACTGAACTCTTCTCGGCGCCAAGTCGGCATTATACTGGTATTGGTGGTAGAAAGTGGTGGCTAAGTCTTCCCATGTATGGATACGGGAACCATCCAACTGGTAAAACTACTCTAATTATGTCCCAGCCAAGCTTTCTTGAAAAAAGTGAACCCAGAGTTTCTTGTCAGCGGTGTGCGGTTAAATTTTGCGCACATAAGATTTCAAGTGTAGTTTTAGACAGGAAACCCCATCGTACTTTGCAAATACTGGTATCTTGAATTTGCAGGGAATGAAAACCCCAGATATTAAACCTAAATCATCAAAATCTAAATCGGGGATGACTTGAATCTCAATGGCCTTCAATCTGTCTTCTAACTTCTTGTACTTGACATCGGCAGGAGGATACTGCTTGTCAAAATAATCATCATTATCAGAAGCTTGATCATTGTACGCCCAGCCTAGGTACTCCTAGCTTCTCCAAACTGATTCTCGTCTTCCTCAGATGAGTCTTCCACTACTGGGATCTGACGGACCGACTCTTTGAATCTTCTACCCATGTTGACTAGGGCTTTCCTCTTTGGTTTCTTTTGGGCTGCTGGCAATGCCATCAAGTCTTGTTTCCCCTTGGCTAGGGTCAGCAGAGTCTCTTGAAGTTGATAGTTTTGTGCTTGTAGGTCCTTCACAGTTTTCTCGATATCCATCTTGCTGAAATAAACAGCAGAAAGATAAGGAAATTTGTCATGTGAAAACCTGTTATGTTATGATGCACGGAAGATGTTTATGCAAATGATCAAGTATTTATGAAATTTAAATTTGTATAGACAAAAAATGAACAAACATCAAATTCCATTAATTAGTTCAAAATGATTACAACATGCCTCTTGGGCTTACAAAATAAATCTCTAAGATAAAAAGGTCGAACGCATCCTCTTCGGCGCAATGTAGGTGTTCAAGCTTTACTCTTCATGTAGCTGCTTTGTAAGCTCCAAGACCCTTTTCTCACTAGCGTAGAATTGAGCTTAGAAGGTATCTTGTTCTTCCTTCAGCTGAATCTAACCCTTTTGCAAGTCTTCAAGAGAAGTAGGCATGTCGGGATGGAGGACAGTGTACGGGACATCTCCTTCAACCACAAGTTCCATGATAACTGGTAAGATGGAGGGATAAGGCATCACGAGATTTTGAGCATGGGCTCGTACCCACCTAAGATAAGGTTCAAGTGGAAAAGAATTCTTGTGTCCTAGAGTTTTACTATCCACTTTGCTTACCATCCTCCAAGCTCATATAAACTTCTGACGATAACCTTGATCGTCACTCTCGTAGTCGAATACTACTCCTTGAATGAGCATCTCATGAGGACCATCCCTCTGGGAATAACCAAATTGTTGCAAGGATAATCAAGGGTTGTAAGTGATACCTCCCCTAATTCCAAGAAAAGGGACATTATGAAATTCCCCATAATGGTTGATGATAGTAACGTTCTCCAAGTATCGAGAACACCAATGGATATCTGAATGTCTGAGCGTCATCAGCCTATGGGACCATCTCAAACCTTGCTCGTTCTTCAATACAGACTGAGGAAGATGTGAAATAAACCATCTAGCCAAGAGAGGAGTGCAACACATGAGGACCCCTCTCTTCCTTATAGTGCGAGAGTGGAGAGAATGTAGGATATATCCCAACAAAGTAGGAACCGGATTGCGAGACATACAGATTTTGACAACATTTACATCTATAAGTTGGTCAGGGTTTGGAAACAAAACCATCCCATAGATGAGAAGGGCAAAGACTTCTTCAAAAGCTTTTAAGTCTAAAAAGTTCCAACAATATTGGGCTTTCTCAAACAAGAGCTTGGCTAAGAACCATTTGACACCACTCCTTGTTTCCCAATTAGTCGTGACATCAGATTGTTGCAAGTGTAGTGCTTGGGAAATCTCTTCAGGTCTTGGATCTCTTTCCGTACCATTGAAGGGTAGTTGACTGAGAATGGGAATCCTTAAGAGTTGAGAGAATTCTTTCAGAGTAGGCACAAGTTGATAATCGGGAAAAGTGAAGCAATGGTGTAGTGGATCAAAGAACTGGAAAAGCACCTTTATCATATCTTCATCAGTACTAGAGGTAACCAAGTTGAGGAGGCGACCATGTCTTTCGATGAATGAAGAATTCTCAGGGACCCTTGATGCTATCTCTTTGAGTTGAGAAGGAATTCTTACGAGATTGACTTGGACATTATTCATGTGGATAGAAGCCATGTCCTGCAAAACAGATTAAAGATAAATCCCAATAATCCTTGAAATGGTTAGTGAGAATGCTCATGATGTTATGATGTTATGATGTTTATGATGCTATGTAAAGTAATCATATACAAACAAGGCAAACAAGTCCTTAGGTTTAGGCTTGCATGGAGTCTTATAGGTAAGTACCCTCTTGAAGTTTAGTTGGATCAAACTTGTCCTAAAAATAGTAACCAGGTTCTAAGGGGTCTCAATATCACTGATCTTTCTTGTCGGGCATTGTTTCAGCGTAACCCTCTTTCATGGTGACCGAAATATCCTGAGAAGTATGATCTCAATGAGCGTAATATCGAGTATCAACCAACTTTGGACTGCACCAAATCCGGCTATCTCACTACTTCCTAATGGCCAAGTTGGTCAAGTAAAGGTTCTAAAGTCAGTTAGTGCTTCATGACACCACACAGCGGCCCCTTATTCTCCTTGACTACTCAAGGGATACTGGTACCCATAAATGTGTCACACTAACGTAGATACTTCTTAGACCATGTCGGTATACCCTGCACAGTTTCCACAACGTATTGCTACTTACCTATAAGGTATCCCAAATCCGGGTAGAGGATTAAAACATGCCCAAACAAGGAACCAAAATGTAAAGCAAGTAAGTCAAACAATGAAAGCAAAGAAAGGTGATTTATCCCTAAGGTAACCCCACTTTTAGGATAGTCGCCAGTTCTGTAGTACGGTGGGAGAATTGACTTGGATGTTTTGTGTTTTATCGCAAATGTTGCGGTTAGCAAGAGTCGCCATTGACTTTTATTTTATCCAAAAGGAAAGGATGAAAAGAACATGAAAGACCTTTGATATTATTTCTTGAGTTCGGAGGGTAGATTATGAAAAGGGAAGGTATTAGCACCCTTTTCATCCATAGTTATCTATGGGCTCTTAGTTGCTTGCTAGATCACTTGCTTTTGTTTGAAAATATGCTTTGTGGTGGTTTTTGAAAGTATTTTTGAAAAGGCGCATTTGTTTAGGAAAACTTTATAATGGTTCTCGTTCGTAAGAACATATACAAAGTGTTGGTCTTTTGAAAATATTTCATGTTTTGAAAGTTTGTTTTTGAAAGTATTTGGTGTTTGTTTTGAAAATGAGCAAGGATGTTTATTTTGAAAATGAGCAAGCAACTAGGAACAATCTACCTACTCAAAAGTATTTATTCATTTCTTCCTTCCTTTGATATTTCTATCTTACCGTTGATTTGGTAAGAAGCCTTATCTTTGGATGTAAAGGGACATGCATGGGTCATCGTATAGTCATGATAGCAATGTTGTGAGATATCTTAGAATTTCACTTTGAGGGACTAATATCATTTGAAAGGCAACATTTGTAGCGTCATCGAGGGAATATGATCTTGTATTTGTTTTTTCTAATACATCCCACATGTATAACATGACCATTTTTGTAAGGCAACAAGTGGAATTACCCTAAGGGTGCATGTGTGAATAGTGTGTTTGATTTGTATGCATTTAATCTTTGATTAGGGTTAACTACTTGTTGATTTTATCTTTCCATACAAACCCTAATTACTAGCATTTATATGAAAGCGACAAATTGCGAAAAGTAAAAATACTACGCTATTACATCATTAGGGGATATACAAATTTACAAATGGGGATTTGCAAGAAATTAAACCTAATTATCTATTACAACCATATTGAATAATGTACAAGAAATGAAAATATAATATACAAGAATATAAATGGAAAGGAAATGATTTTTGTTTGGTCTTTGAGGAAAGGGTTTAGTTTTGACCTAACTATCTAAAAGAGAATTATTAATTAAGACCAAAAAAAATTAAATTTAAACTAAATAGGAAAAGAAAATTAAGTTAGAAAGCATTTTTTAGGGTTTTTAAGAAAAGGATTTTTTAGTTTAATAAAAATAATATGGAAATTAATTAATTAAAAGAAATCTAAGTTCTAAGTTAATTTTAAATAAAAAGAGAAAATAACTAAACCTAAATTTAATTATTAATTTATTTAAGGAAAAGAAATTAAGTTTGTTTAAGAAAATGTTTTTGTCTTTTTAGTTTATAAAGAAAATAAAATATAAGTATGTAAATAATAAATAAAAATATTTTTTGGATTTTTATTAATAAAAATAATAATAATAATAATAATAATAATAATAATAATAATAATAATAATAATAATAATAATGAAAATAATAAAGTAAAATAAAATGTAAAAATAAAAGCCAGGGGGTTTGAAATTGGATTTGGGAGTTTAATAGAAAAAATAGTTTTGTTTGAGTTTGACCCAAATGATGGTTTTTTGTAATCAGAGAAAAAAGTAACAAAATAAAAAAGGGAGTGGGCCTGTGTGTGATAAGTGTGCAGGGGGTTAGAGAGAGTAAAAATGAGGAAGGCCCGCTGACTTAAGGCCCAAGCGCACTGGTTTGAAACAAAGAAGAGAAAATGTTGAAAAATAACAAAAAGTGGCAGCGCTGGGGCTTGAACCCACGCCCTAAAAATGAAACACGCGCTGCTTTACCACTGGGGTGGCTATACATTCGTTAACTTAAATGAAACAATAAATACATAACATAAATCAAGTCCTGAAAATGACTTCATCTTCAACCTCCAGCCATGATTCCTGTAACTCACTCGTTTCTAAACAAAAATGAAAAATGTAAACATGAAAGTTGCTCCATTTGTCCATACGAATTCAACCATGTAAATATCATAAGCTATAAATTAAAGATGAATGAGAATTTCTAATGGTACCAAATTCTGACCTAACTTTTTCAGAAAGTTCAAACTTAAAATTCTCACTACTTAAGCAATATAAATGAATTTTAAGGACATGGTCATCTTTAGGACTATGATATCTACATTTTATCTTCACAAATAGAAAGCTAACAATCCCTATATGAAGATTTCAAAAGTCATAAAACATACCTCAAAAATGGAATTCGTGTTTTGCAAATGAGTTTCTTTCAAGGAGTTGTGATGATCAGGTTAGTTTCAGTGAACCTCTAGGAAGCTAATGCAATGATTAGTTTGGAATGAGGATGGCTGAATCGTGCTAGAGAAGTCCAGTTGCAGAGCTCTATTTTTGAGTTTGGAAGATGATGGAGATGGAGTTACAGTTGTGAAACAGGGTTGGAGATGGGCTATATTTGATGTATAGAAGCTTTGTGATTGATTAGGAATGAAAACGCACGAGGGAAATGTGAGTTAAGGTTTCAAAGTCAGAATGTGCACATAGATAGAGTTTTGATGCACGTTCTGATTTGAGGGAGTTTTGGGTGTTTTTGCTCGTGTATCTTCTTGCAAATAACTTGTATAGTTATAAGAAATAGGTTAGAGGACTTTTGCCCAACAAATTTCTGAGTTATAGGGTTATGGCTAGGTTGCTTGATTTTGAAGAAAAGTGAGAAAATCAAGTTTCAATGTTTTATACCAGCAATGTAGAGTGGTTGAATCACTTTAAACATGTTGCTTCTAGTGTTTGAAAAGTGTGTTTGCAGAGACAACAAGTTAGGAGCTCAAAAAGAGTGGACTTTGTGATTAAAGCCACTTTTCCGAAATGGTAATGTTGCCTTTCTTCCAAAAATGGTATTAAGCATGGACAATACATTGAATGCTTGGATTAAAGCTCTAACAACTGTGTAGACATTTAATTATGGAGTTAAATTCAAGTTATAAGCCTGAAAAGTTGGATTTGTACATCATGCTTGAAGATTGGATCAAGTGTTCCTCACAAAATTGACTTATAATTCAAGTTTGAAACCCTAACTTCTTGCCTTCGATTATCTTAGCTCAAGTATGATCTCAATGAGTTCTTGAACATTTTGGAAAGCTTGTAAAATCCTCTACAACCTTTATGTTGGACATTTTTTAAAATTCAATTTAGAACTAGGTGAAAATTTTCCATGAAGTTAGGTCAAAATCCTGCCTAACTAGGGCAAAAGTTCACTAAGTCTTTTAAGTTTCATGAACATGTCTTCACAAAATCATAACTTGAAATCTAAGCATTTCTAGAAACAGTTCTGCCCTACAATGTTTTATAACTCATTGATATCTACAACTTTCATGTTGGAAGTTTCCCTTGAATCATCTTGCATCATGGTGGAAATTTGGCTCAAAGTTATGAAAAAAGTGAACTTTTCAACACTTAGAAAAAAATTCTAAGTTTTAGAATTTTGACTTTTCAAACATGAATCTTGACTTTTTGATTTCTTGATGAACAAGTTTCATATTTTTACATTTATTGATTAATTGTAATCTTTGAAACTTGATTTTGATCAAAAAGTCAAAGTTTGACTTTTTAGTGTACAATTGACTTTTCATCAGTTGACTGAAATTCAACTATCAATCAGTTGATCTTGATAAATGTTTTGAGCCATGTCATTAGGTCAAAATGATGTATTTGAGTCCTTGAGATCATGTCTTAAACCAATAAGTCATTTGTTAGGTCAAAAGTCAAAAATTGAACCTCCTCAGTCAAAATCCTAATTTTGACCATTTTGCCCTTTTGATGATCTGATCAATTTTCTTGAGGAATTGTGATCCAAACTTGATCAAATGACATATATGAGTTCATAATGTTGATATGAACCAAAAATTATGAAGTTTTTCCCCAATACAATTTATTTTAGGTCATCTAATCACTTGATTGAGCAAAAATGTGATCCAAGACTTGAAACTTGACATGAGCAATCTTGAGGGTTCAAAATGATCCATGAAAGTCATATGGGACATTAAAAGTCCATTTGTACTTGTTCAAACTCAACCCTAATTTGAGTCATCAGTGCTTAAGGAGGTGTCTTGAGCTGATCGAACCTTGTGTGGTCTTGAACCAAAGGAGATCTTATGAGAGATTTCTTGAGAAATGAGAGGGAAAATTTTTGGGGTACAACAACAGAAATAACCTCTTCAATTTTTAGTTTCTTATTCACTTCCAACTTCAAATCAATCACTTTCTCTGGTTTTCTTACAACTTTGTCATATAGCTCCAAATGCTCATTTGCAACAATGGCTTCAATAATCTTCTTCACACTTGTGGCTGTTGTAAAGTTGGATGAGCCACCGACAACTATATAAATAACTTGCTTTGTCTTCATCCTGAGGCCATTTACAAACATTTTCATTTTCTCAGTTTGACCCATGTTTTGAATGGGACAGGCTATTAATAACCTCTTGAACCTCTTATAAGCATCACCTAGCGACTCTCCTTCCTTCTGTTTAAAATTCACAATATCAAATCTTTTGAGCATGTAAACAGAAGCAGGAAAGTATTTATCGAGAAAAGTCTTCTCCATCTGTTCCCAAGTGGTGATACTTCTGGAAGGCAATGAGAAACCACTCTTCAGCATCTTCAGACAACGTGAACAGGAAAATTCTTAATTTTTTGGCTTTTTCAGAGTTCCCCTCAATCTTCAAAGTAGTACTCATGATGAGGAATCTCTGCAAATGCTTATTGGCATCTTCATTGATCTTTCCGATGAAAGATCTGTTCTTGAGCTGACAGGTGGTTGAAGGATGCAGTTAAGAATTTGCAACATTGACCGGTTGATTCAGAATAGTCAATCGAACTCCTGGAGCATTTGCTCCTCCATAATCCCTAAGAATTCTCTCTGGTGGTGGTGGGTTTTCACCCATAATGTCGGGTTCTGATTCCAAACCCGAGTCTGTATATCAAAAGGAAATTTAGCTGAGGATTTTCCTCGCATGCAAAAGTTAGGAGAAATCAGTAATAACAAAAATATAAAAAATACAAAAAAGGCATTTTAGTTGTAGAGCAACAAAATTATAATTGAACTCAAATTACACTCAATAACTAGGCAGTCCCCGACAATGACGCCAAAAACATGATAGGAAAAATAACAAGTGTACTATTTTTGCCTCTTGTAATAATAGGGAGATTCCCTGAATGTCGATCTCAAGAACTGCGTGCAATTATTGAGTTAAATTTGTAGTTCAATTAAACAAAAACTTAACTTGGTGTTTTGATTTTAGAAATTGTCATTGAATTATAAGCAGAAATATAAAAATGCTTTTTCGCAGATATGATGGACATGCTAGGGTGTGGTGTGTAATTTTCCCTATAATGACCTTGAATCTTGATCTCTTCAACAAGTTTATATCCTTCAATTACCATCCCTTTAGATTATCTTCCCCTGAGTCCTTAGTGAGAAAACCTTTAAACATCCATCCTAAATCCTAAGTCCTTAGAGATATCAGATGGAGTTAAGCCTTTATTTTATCAAGGGTTAAATTTGGTAACTACAGGGTATTCCTAGTCCTAAGTGATATCTATTATAGTCTAATTATACAAAAGCCTTAACAATTGCGGTCCAGCTGGTTGTTAAACGTAATCAATCCTAATTTGTCCGATCAGGAAGGCATAACAATATTGTATAATTAAATCGAATAGAGAAGACTTTATTAAAGAACTCGGGAATTCATAATCATTACATATTCAAATCAAGGAAAACCCCTAGCATTATGGGGTTTAGTTGTTCATATTGTTAACGAGAGTTAAGAATTAGACATTACAGATGATGAAGGAACTTTGGTCTTCAATCGCGTCCGCTCATGAAAGATCTTCGTTCTTCAAGAATCTCATATCCTCACTCCTAAAATTTGAACTTCATTCTCTGTAAAAAAAGGTCCCTCCATTCATCGTTAAAAATTTTCTAAATAGTGAACAATTCATTTGTCTCGGTCCGAAATGCCAAAAACACCCATTTGGGCCCCAAATAGTGAAAAGTCATAAAAACATTTAAAATCAGCGTCACTGAACAACACAGCCCATGTCAGGCGACACAGCCGCCCGTGTTGGCCATCAGGTAATTATTCTACTCCAGACATGCTGGCACGGCCCGTGTCAGGCGACACGGCCGCCCGTATCAACCCTTGTTTTCCACGTTATCCAAGTCTTCCTCCTAACACGGCCAGTGTCAGGTGACACAACCACCCGTGTCAGGGACTGTTTTCCACGCTTTCCACTACTTCCTTCTAACACGGCCCGTGTCATGTCACACGGCCACCCGAGTCAGGGCTCCTGTAGTATTTCCTCTAAAACTTTCAATTATGCGCTTTTTATGCCTCGATTTGTCATGTTTTATTCTTTTGAACCTGAAAACACTAAAACACGAAACCATAACATAATATGCGATAAGACAAAATAAAAACTCGATAATTAAAATAAACGATAACTAAAATAACCGCTAAATATCTGTGTAAAAACCACTGATCATGTAATAAACTACAAACTTAAAAAGTTGCTAGAGGAAATGAAAACAATAAAAAAATATTCCTAAATTAGAGAACGAAAAAAATCCTAATTAGAAAGAAGGAAAAAAATATATATCTCCTCCCACAACTAAACAAAATAGTGACGACAATATTTTAGTGCAGAGATGAGAAAAACAGTAGTATGAAGAATCAACCCTGATGTGTGTCACCGAGGCGGTAATGTCTATTAAGAGAGTGAAGCTCCTTATACAGATGGTCAAACTGCTCGTTTCTGACATCTATAAATCGATATAAATCCTAGCGAAGTGTAGTGACCTCGGCACGATGAGTGGTAAACTCGGTTCAGAGAGAATCAATTGCAGCAGCATGATCAACCGGAGGTGGTGCAATGACTGAATAGGAAACATGATGGTTGTTAGGTTCTGGGGCTGGATAATAGTGGTAGAGCGGAGGGGTCTCAGGGTCGGGGTCTGTCTCTTCTTGTCCTTTTAAACCATAAAGTCGATTATCTTTGTCGTGCACACTAGTTTTCTCAATATTGGGCAATGTGAAATGATGAACGGTCTCATGGTTTACTAACAGTTGGAAATCATTAGGACCAAGGTTTTCGATTAGTCCCGTATCGGAAAAAAATAATGTCCATTAAGAAATAGCCTCCTAAAAGGTTTTGGCGTGAAAGTGAGGTTCTTAAGGCTAAAGCAGTGGCAACCATAGAAATAAAACCACCAATCAGGATGGGGCCATGAGTAGCTTGTCCAATATTGTGTAAGTTAGCAAGCATGAAGGTTGCACAATTTATAGGTCTAGACTGGAAAACACATAACATAATGAAAAGTTCATCCCTAAAATAGTGGATAACAAGGTTATAGATTTTGGTGGAATGCATTTGGTTTGGATCATGATTATTTTGGACAAAAATTTGACCCCAAAAATAGTTAAGTTAATTATCCATAAACAAATCCTCATGCGCCTCTATGAAAGCATCTGGTCCATTAAGAAACCCTAACAGCTCTGAAATCTTACGAGTGGTCATGCGATAGGTAAACCCAAATAGTCTAAAAGAAGTCCTTCCTCTATTTAATCCCATTCCAAGGTTAGGATCATAAGTGAGGGAGCTTAGGAACTCTAAAGTTAGCTTATGGTTAGTGGGGTATTTCTTCCTAATAAAACCTTCCCATCCTATTTGGTTAAACATGTAGTAGATGCTTTCCCTAATACCTAGAGCAGTCATTGTAGGGCCATCGACAAATTTTGTCAGTGCCATCTCTCTCTAAAAAAGAATATCATAACGTCGATGATCGACCTCGCTTCTAAAAGTGAAAACCATATTATCTACGTTATCCATCTCTAAAGTTAGTTAATAAGTTAGTAGTCTGAAAGGAGATACTGAGAATGTTAGTACTGATTATAACAATTAAACTTCAAAACATTCAGGGGAACAAAGAAAAGAAACATAAACATTAATATATATATATATATATATATATATATATATATATATATATATATATATATATATATATATATATATATATATATATATATATATATATATATATATATATATATATATATATATATATATATATATATATATATATATATATATATATATATATATATATATATATATATATATATATATATATATATATATATATATATATATATATATATATATATATATATATATATATATATATATATATATATATATATATATATATATATATATATATATATATATATATATATATATATATATATATATATATATATATATATATATATATATATATATATATATATATATATATATACACTACGCCATATAAGGGCTTTTAAAGCGCTTATTTTGGCCTTTAAAAGCGCTTAAAAGCGCTTTAATAGCTGGCGCTGGCGTAGGTAACAAAAGCGCTTCTAAAAGCGCTCTGGTAGACCCCCCCTTTAAGAGCGCTTTCCTGGAAAAAGCGCTCTGGTAGGACCCCCTATAAGAGCGCTTTCCTGGAAAAAGCGCTCTGGTAGACCCCCCTTTAAGAGCGCTTTTCCCAGAAAGTGCTGCCAAAGACCAGTAAAAAAGCATAAAAAATTAAAAAAAAACGCAGCATACAAAAGCGCTTTTGTAAAAGCGCTCTGGTAGGCCCCCCTATGAGAGCGCTTTTTATGGAAAAGCGCTCTGATAGGCCCCCCTATAAGAGCGCTTTTCCAAAAGCGCTTTTGTATGCTGCGTTTTTTTTTAATTTTTTATGCTTTTTTACTGGTCTTTGGCAGCGCTTTTACTAAGAAGCGCTTTAGTAGGTGGACCTTTAAGAGCGCTTTTTAAAAGCGCTGTCGTTTCTAAATGAGGTATTTTTATGTACAGCCTATAATTTAATCCTCCCAGTCGACCTGTAATGTTTTCGACCTGTAATATTTTCGACCTGTAATATATTTTTGACCTGTAATATATTTTCGACGCTATTATTTCAGCCATCAGTAAGACAATATATATACTAATATAATACCATTATAATATCCAAAATTATATATATACATCATTACATCAATAATATTATAGTTCAAATCGACACAAATCCTACATGAAAAATTGCTTAATATAATATTGACACAAATCTTCTTTAATTTCTTCCAACTTAAGCTTCGGGTACCCAGCAGCACGGAATTCGTCAAGGTACTACAAAACAAAAACATAATATAAATGATATATTTAGTTAAATGTAATAAATTATATGAAATTATCTTAAGTTATAAATTCATACCGTGAGCGGAATCTCTAATTGATTCGCCTGAAGGATTTCTTTCATGAACCTCAAAACAAAGTATCCGCAATCATAACTGTTTCGCTGTTGCGGACACTACATAATAAAACAAATAAGATTCTATAGTTGTCTTGTTTTACCAAGTAGCATAAATATTATAAGCAAAATTGTGAAAAGTAATGTACCTGCACTTGGATCCAAGTGATGTTGTTTGATTTAGTCCGGGATACCTGTGCGTCCCGTTGACTACGGAACACTTGTATTGATCTAATTATTAAATATATAAAAGCATATGTTTAGATCAATCCCACAAATAAGAAAATATATAAATATACACGAATATATATTTAGAACGATCCCACTTACAAATCAACGATTTCCTTCATAGCCGGATAATTGGTCCATTCACCATTTACCGAATTCAGATAATACACGACTTCTCTTATCGGGTTGATAGCAAGCAGCAACCAGTGTGCTCTATAAATTAAAACAATAGGTTATATGAAAATTTTGCTATACACAAAAGAAACAGAGATTAGATGAACCAAGAATGAGAAACTAACCCTACTGGTCGGGTATTATACGCCCAAAGATGCAGACTTTCTGTATTGCCGGTGGACATGAATCTATCTACTAAGCGCTGTCTAACTGATTCCGGTTCCGAAGCAATTGTCATTCCGCTGCAATGGGCGGAAGACACGAAACGGAATCTGTTAGACAATGCAGTCCCGCGCAACACTCTGTCATACAACAACCTTAAATAAAAACATAATAAACATTAGATTATTTTCATTGAAATGTGTAAATAAATTATATTGTGGGACTAATTAAATAATATATCAGATGAGTGAATATTACCGGATGTATGAGTGCATATTACTGACGCCTAGTTGATCATGCCTAAAAATCTCTTCCAAGTCATCAAATGTAATATGTGACGGGAATTCAATACCGAAGACACTTTCATCCATGTTGATTTCACGTAAACCACCATCCTTCAAATCGGACATATCAACCATTGTTGCGAGTGTCGAACGGTATCGAGGCACAAAAGCACCGCCTTTTTTTGCCGCTTGCTTCGGAGGACCAGTGGGTGGTAAGCTACGAACCTGCTGCGTCACTTGTTGTGACTCCCGAGCGGATGCCTAAAAATCATATAAGTTAGGTAAAATATAAAATCATGCAGATTTAGATTCAGACTATATATTAACACTTTAAATGTACCTCTTTTAGTGATGCAACAGACTCCTCCTCCTGTAAAATCCCTTTACCCTTAATTGCGGGTTTTATAGGAGCAGTCTAAAATTAAAATGTAAAAAATAATTAATAAACGGTTTAGAATTGACATTCGAAAACTAAATGATTCATAATCGTTTTCAGTATACCTCATCACTAATGGTAATGAGCTCCGAGGGCCATGCAACAAATGATCCTATTGCATCTCGCAGCAATGTCGTCTCTGAGACCATGTCAGGTACCGGTAGAATCGCATCACGATCTAATACAACATCCACCGATACTTTCAGGTGTCCATCCGGGAGGGGTCTGTGGTGAAGTAAATCTCCCGAAGTGTTGTGCACTTTTCCCTTGCCAACTAGTCGATAATTCGGTGACGATAAGTATAGTTGGCAAGATGAAATGCCCTAAACAAATAGAAAATATAAAGTCATTATCATTAATAAAATAGAACAGTTTGTAAGGAAAAAAACTTATAATTACCTCGGGAAATTTCTTTTGATAGTTGATACTAGCCTTATCACTAGTTTCTCTCACCGATGAAGTGTTGCATTTTTCTCTCATATACATATCTTTATCTCTTTGCAATTCAGAGACCTGTGCTTGCAATTCCTGCAACTTTTGCAACACTTCTTCATTGGTAAGATTTGATCTTCTCCTAGAACTCTTATAAAAAGAGGTTGGAGTCACACCATGACCCTTACCCCTCACCCGACCGGGATACTCGGGAGCATCTAGTACTCTACTAAGTACGCTCTCCTCACCGGTGGATGCCGATTGCGACAAGGTCTCCTGTAATTCATTTACATTTAAATAATTATTAGTGGAGATAAAAAATCATTTATATATTAAAAAACATTTGATTTAATTAAAGACACAGTATTATACTTACACATTCAGTATAAACTCTCTGAACATCGGGATCGACAGCTTGATTCTTGCCCACACGAGCTTCCTTCCACAACACATGTACAGGAAGTGAAGCTTCCTCACTTTTAGTCTCCTCTAACTATGCATTGACACAAACGATAAAATCGTCAATTAAAACATGCACATGTAGACAATTAATTAAAACGCATTTCTATTTACTTACAATTTTATCCTCTAAGCGTGCATATCCCAAACGCCCTTTTTTGTATGGATATGCGGGTTTGGATGCTCTCTTACTATTCGTGGCACTCTTTTTCTGAAAAGCTTCATCTCTTTGCTTTAAAAACTCAGCCCAATCTGCTTTATCAATGAAGGTCGCATACTTTGTTGGCCGTCCCGGTGCCTCTTCAAGAAATTTTCCATCTTTATCCTTAAGATAGGTGTTTGTCAAAAAACTTTTCCACCCTCTATATCTTTTGCCGGCCAAACTAAGTATGTAGCTTTTACGTTCATCTGGTATCTCAAAAGTCCTCTGCAAAAAAACGTACGCATAGTGTGTTAGTATAAGTAATTTAAACAATTTATCGTCAAGATAATAACAACAATTAACCATATATGATATATACCTGAAGCTCTTCCCAAATCGCTTGTTTTTTCTCCTCCAATTCTAAATTTTTCGTTTTTGATTTCCAGGTAGCTACGGAGACCGGAATATGCATACGGACAAGTGTACCAATATAACTTGTCAACTTTGCAGAATTAGGACCAATTGGTTGTTTATCAGAATTCCATTCCAATCGGTATACTAATCCTTGGTCTCTATGTCGAATGATTCCCTTCATAATAGTGATGCCTCGTGCAACCTCTTTTGCTTCAGTATCAGGTGAAGCATTTGTATCCGAAGCAACTCTTTCTTGTGAGTTTTCTTGTGAGTTTTCAGGTGGGTTTTCAGGTGGAGCATCTCTATCTGGAGCCATTGAACCTGTATCAAACAAACTAAAGCACATTAGTACACTATTAACACTAACTTTATATGAGAAACATTTCAAAAAATTACAACATAGAAGTTATTATAAGAAGAAAAAAAATCAATCCATTATTAATTGTTCAACGTGAAGATATTAATAAAATAAAAGCATGTGATACAATCAATATTACTTTTTCATGATATTTCTTTTAGGCAAAGATGAGGGGATGCATACTCTATCAATATTAAAAGCATGTTCATGATATTTCTTTTAGGCAAAGATGAGGGGATTCATACTCTAACAAAGTGACACAAAACCTTACACAATTCTAACCTCAAAACTCAACCCCTTTTACTAAAAATAATAAAGTATTTAACAACAAAAGAAACTAAACCCATAGATAATAAATAAGCAGTCCAGTAATATTTTTCTTGCTTTGAAGAGATACCTAAAACATAAAAAAAATGTTAGAAAAAACATCTTAATATTAAAATAAAAACAAAACACTGTTGGAGGATATACTAAAAACAAAAATGAAAACTTTAAAACAAAATAAAAAGATAATACCTTTAATTCGAATTACCCCTTAACTCTTGAACAACTAGATAATATGTAGATGGTATATGAACCAGTAACCAATAAAAACCATTAGTGAAGATATTAAGGAAAATGAAGGAGACAAAAATGACAAAAATAATATTAGATGATACTCATATTAAGATTGAAATAGAGAGAACATGTATATATTTGAACATGTACACCATTAAACTAACATTACAGTACCATCATCAATATCGACCTCATAGCGACATATAACAACAACAATCAAGTTTCATCATTGCAACAAGTCATCATAGCATACAAAATATATACTAATCCAATTCCAAGAAACATTGACACAGAAAAAATGCTTCAAATTTTGAACCTGTATCAAACAAACTAAAGCACATTAGTACACTATTAACACTAACTTTATCACTAACGTCTCTTTCTTTTCTTGGTAGGATTGTGTACTACGCGTCTCTTAACAATGCGGACGGTTGGATTGATCCAAATACCCTCATTATGATCATTTCTAATACAAGATTCATTCTCATTTTGATCGTTTCTTGTACAAGATTCAATGCCAACACCAATATCACCTTGATCTTCAATTTTTTCATCAACTATTTTGTTAGATAAAAGCACTATAGACCATTTCGTACTTGTCGGATCATTGACATAGAACACTTGTTTAGCTTGAGAGGCTAGAATGAAAGGCTCATCTTTGTACCCTACCCTATTGAGATCCACTTGCAAAAATCCTGACTTATCCATTCGTACGCCACTATTATTTTCAACCCACTTGCAACCAAATACAGGAATCTGAAACTTCGCGTAATCAAACACCAAAATGCGCTCGATAACCCCAAAATATGACAAATTTGCAAATTTCGGATTTAAGTCATTCGCACTTGATATGTGCATAGCTTCAGCTACCAAGGTAACACCACTATTTTGCATAGTACTTTTATCATCCTGTTCTTTGGTATAAAATGTGTATCCATTAATTGCGTATGCGCTATAAGAAAGCACAATTACAGATGGACCATAGGCTAAACATCTCAACCTTTCTGTTACTGAAGCAGGATCTGAACGATACTTTGAATAAATATGATCTCTAAACCACGGTATGAAACTTCGATTGTGCTCTCGTACTATCCAGTTCTCATTTCTATTTGGATTTAAATCTCGGAGAACAACTTTGTGCATTTCAACAAACGGCTCAACCTCAATCTCATTGTGCAGAACATACAAGTGCACTTGATCCCGTTCGACCATTGATACTGTCACAACTTTATTTCCAATTAGCCTTTTTCCTTCTTTTTTTTCGACAATATGAGATTTGGGGAGTCCAATTGATTGAACATTTGACAGATATTCAGTACAAAACTCAACCGCTTCTTCAGCAACGTATCGCTCGGCAATACAACCCTCTGGTCGACTTCTGTTTTTCACGTACCCTTTTAATATTTTCATATAACGTTCAGCAGGGTACATCCATCTCATATAAGCTGGTCCGCACATTTGTGTCTCTTTCACAAGATGAACGACTAGATGAACCATTATTTCAAAAAACGAGGGAGGAAAATACATTTCAAGATCACATAAAGTAACAACTATCTCATTTTGCAATGTTGGTAAGATCGCGGGATCGACCACCTTACTACAAATAGACCTGAAGAAGAAACACAGCTTAGTTATTGCGCTTCTTACTTTTTCTGGCAGAATAGAACGTATACCTATTGGTAAAAAATGTTCCATTATAACATGGCAATCATGCGTCTTCAAACTCTTTAACTTGAGGTCTTTCATGGACACAAGTCTTCTAATATCTGAAGAGTAGCCTTCTGGAACTTTTACTTCACTGAGGAACTTACACAATGTTTTCTTCTCCTTTCTAGATAGAGTGTAAACAGCAGGTGGCAGATATGTTCGTCTTCCTTTCGTCACGGGCCCCAATTCAGTTCTCATCCCCATGTTTACCATGTCATTCCTTATGTTAACGCCATCCTTAGACTTTCCTTGTATATTGAGTAGCGTACCTATAACGCTGTCAAATACATTTTTTTCAATATGCATAACATCCAGGAAATGTCTTACGTACAACGACTTCCAATATGGAAGTTCAAAGAAAATTGACTTCTTCTTCCACCCACCCTTGACAATTGAATGTGCAAAAGGCTTGCCAAACTGAGTGCTCACATCTTTCACCTTTTCAAAAATTTGATCACCTGACAAAAAAGGCGGGGCTGTACGATGTTCGGCCTCTCCATTGAATGCTTTTCTCCACCCACGGTAGTGATGATTAGAATTTAAGAATCTACGATGGCCGAGAAAGACATTCTTCTGACAAAGCGCCAATCGTGTCGTATCGGTTTCATCTTCACAAACAGGACACGCCTTTTGACCCTTGTTGCTGTACCCGGATAGATTTCCGTATGCTGGAAAATCATTAATTGTTCCAAACAACATCGCCCTCAAGTTGAAACTTTCTTTCCTATACCCATCGTAAACCTCCACACCTCTCTCCCACAAAAACTTTAAATCTTCGATTACGGGTGCCAAGTATACGTCTATGTCATTCCCTGGTTGTTTAGGCCCAGAAATTAGCATAGATAACATCATGTACTTACGCTTCATACATAGCCACGGAGGTAAGTTATAAATCATAAGAATCACAGGCCATGTGCTATGCGAGATACTTTGAATACCATGTGGGTTCATTCCATCAGTAGACAATGACAACCGAAGGTTTCTTGCTTCTTTTCCAAATTCAGGATATTCAGTATCAACTTTACTCCATTGTGGTGAGTCTGCCGGATGTCGCAACTTTCCATCAATAATTCTTTCATCTGCATGCCAAGTCAAGTGTCTTGAATCGGTCTCACTACGATACATGCGTCTAAATCTCGGAATTATAGGAAAATACCATAAGACTTTAGCAGGAGACAACTTTTTCTTATATCGAGGGGCACCACATTTAGGACACTCATTCAACGCTGCATACTCGTTTCGAAACAAAACGCAATCGTTTGGACATGCATGTATCTTATCATAGCTCATTCCAATAGAAGACAACATCTTTTTGGCTTCATACGTTCGATTGGGAAGAACATTATCCTCTGGTAGCATATCTTTCATAAGGGCTAATAACTCTGTGAAACTTTTATCCGACCATCCATTGTCCGCCTTTAAGTTGTACAACTTTAACACCGCAGACAATCTTGTGAATTTTGAACAACCAACATACAACGGTTTCTCTGCATCGCTTACCAACCTCTCAAACATTTTGGGACAATCCGCAAGATCTTCTTCAAGCGCTTCTGCAATCTCTTCGACTCGATCACAATCGTATGTGTCTGTGCAATCGTCGTTTGAAGCATACTTCCTATTACAACTCGACTCAGCATTCCCGGTACTTTTCTCACCATGCATTGTCCAACATGTATAACTTCTATCAATTCCAAACCGTAGTAAATGAGATCCCAACTGATTCCCGTCAACCTTACCCCCGGCATAACAGCAACCCAAGCAAGGACACGGCATTCGAAGCGGGTCTTTGGAGTGTGCAACCGCAAACTCAACAAATTCCCATACCCCTTTCTCGTACTCTTTCGACAATCGGTTTGAATTCATCCATGTCTTATCCATGTCTTAATTAAGCTAAACAAAAACGGTCAAACTTTCACTCTTCACAAGTAACCCCTATGGCGAATTCAATTCACAAAGTTAGTAAGTACCTCACTTAACGATAGATAAATATATGAAATTAAAATTGTAAGAAATCTCTTTTAAATAAAAAGATGTTTTAAGTTTGAACTTAATTTTTGATAGTCTTGTTTAAAATTTTTATTGTATGTATAGTAGATGTGTCAACAAATATCAAAATACAATGACTAAAATTTATGATTACAGTTATATCAATATCAATTATACACATTTTATCCCTTAATCCATATTTTCACTTCACTATACAAACTCAGCATTTAATTTCAGCAGATTCACACTCTTAACTATACAAACTCAACATCTAAGCTTACTACTACTAAGCCATATGCTGGATGTTAAACAATATCTAAAGAGCAATATTAGAGACATTGATTGATCTATCTATTTCAAGCATATTGAAAAGAAATTCAAAAAAAGATATATAATATAATGATATTCACCAAAAAAGCTACACTGTAAGGCATAATAATTTTAAACCACTGTTGCAAGACATTATGATATAGACCTCTAGTTATATTTATTAGGATTAGTTCAGTTCATTAAGATTTATTATTTTATTTATTTTTAGTTAGTATTTTTTGAATTTTTAAATTTGAATGTCCTATTTTTAAGAAAAGATTTAGGTTAAAACATAAGCTACCTATTAACTAGTAATTTTAGGAGAAACCAATCACAAACTCCGCCACTGCCGCCTGCATAGGTCTTAAGAACATATTTTCAGTTGGTTACAATACTTCCTTCCTACCACTTCATCAACAAAGGTCATGGCTACGGAATATCCTGAGGCTAACAAGGTTGTCCAGTTTTTCATGATCATTACTGAAAATCGTCAACAAGGAGAGCTTGTAAAACCTTGTGTAAGCTTCTAACATGACAAATGAAAGACTTACACAAGGTTTTACAAGCTCTCCTTGTTGACGATTTTCAGTAATGATCATGAAAAACTGGACAACCTTGTTAGCCTCAGGATATTCCGTAGCCATGACCTTTGTTGATGAAGTGGTAGGAAGGAAGTATTGTAACCAACTGAAAATATGTTCTTAAGACCTATGCAGGCGGCAGTGGCGGAGTTTGTGATTGGTTTCTCCTAAAATTACTAGTTAATAGGTAGCTTATGTTTTAACCTAAATCTTTTCTTAAAAATAGGACATTCAAATTTAAAAATTCAAAAAATACTAACTAAAAATAAATAAAATAATAAATCTTAATGAACTGAACTAATCCTAATAAATATAACTAGAGGTCTATATCATATGTGTAAGAGAAAATTATATATTTTTCATATTTTCATTGAAAAATAAAATCACAAATCTTACTGATGAATAGTTACCAGGTATACTGAGTTTTACATTGATTGATAAATAAGTCATAGCCTTACTTATACAGTTGTTTACACAAAATTGGACCCTACCCACTTTTAACTTTAACAATATTATTTTGGATATCCAAATTTCATGGAACATTTACAATAGAAAACTTTAAACTTATTGCAAGATCATAACTGTTAAGCTTATTAGATTGGCTCCAAAAATAGTCTTAGAGAATCGGAGAGGATTCATATGAGACATAGTACAAGAAATATTTTGAAAGAAACATGGCTATGAAAATTGATATAAAAAAAAAAGCATTTGATACTCAAAATGGAGTTATTTATTCTATATGCTTAAGAACTTTGGCTTTAATATTATATTTTGCAATTGAATTACAACAATACTTCATTCAACCAAATTATCAATTTAGTTAATGACAAGGCAACAAGCTTTTTCAACTGTTCTAGAGGAATAAGACAAGGAAATTCCATTTCTATTTTACTATTTTGCATTGTTGAAGATGCTTAAGAAGACAATTTGCAAACATGATTGAACAAAGACATATTACATGTATCGCTCATGACAAAACTAAGTTTCCAAGTCACACTTTCTTTGTAGATGATCTCAGATATTTTGTAAAGCTACCAAAAGTGATGCATATCCTATCCACAAATTATTACATGAATATGCTTAAAATTCATGCCATCGCCCTAGTCCCACAAAATGCAAGGTATCCTTGGTTTTTAGGCTATCCACAAGTTGCATGCATCTTTGGTTTCAACACAAGTCACACAAACTTTGATTACTTTGGAGTACCAATATTCAAGGCTAAGTCAAGAGTTCAATATTTACATCCAATAGCAGATAAGGCCTAAACCAAATTAATCACATGAAAAGGAAACATCTTATCTATGATGAGAAGAATTCAACTATTGTTAACTCGATAATCCATAACATGCTAACCATATTCTAACATTAGTGAAATCCACATGTAAACTCTCAAGAATCAACAACAATCAAACATATCTCATGATTCCAATATAATCCAAAATAATTATAATACCAACACCACAACACATTCAACATGAAATCACACAAGTAAGCATGTATCGTCATCAAGTTTCATGTTCATAACAACAACAACACAAACCCTAACTTCCCAACCATGGATTTTTCTCTCAAAGCTAAAATTTAACTATGAACTCACCTCTAGGAAGAAGATGATGATGAAATATTGGAGACGACTTGATGAAGCAAGCTCTTGATCCTTAAGTATTCCAAGCTTTTTTTCTTTCGAAGAAGACGATTGAGAACGGAGAAGACGATTCCAAGCTTAGGGATTTGGAAACGATTGAAGACGACTCAAAGCTTAGGGATTTGGAAACGATTTTGTGAGTTTTCTGAGAATGCAAGATTTTGAAACGATTTTGTGAGTTTTCTGAGAATGCAAGAGTTTTCTGAGAATGCAAGCTTTTGTGAGAATGAACGATTTCTTGTTTTAAAAAATTTTAATTGTAAAGAGGGTATGACAGCGCTTTTGAAAAGCGCTTTCGTAACTAAGGCTATACCAGCGCTTTTGAGGATAAAAGCGCTCTTGTACCCCACCCCCTATATCAGCGCTTTTGAAAGCGCTTTCATAAGCCCCCTATAAGAGCGCTTTCAGAAAGCGCTTTCATACCCCCCCACTATAAGAGCGCTTTTCAAATGCGCCTTCGTACCCCAGCCTCTAAGAGCGCTTTCTGAAAGCGCTTTTGTAACCCCCCCCCTTTAAGAGTGCTTTTTTAGCGTGTTTTTTTATTTTGTTTTAGCGCAACCTATACCAGCGCTTTTTACAAAAAGCGCTTTAGTAGGGGTGCTGCTAAAAGACAAATTTGGTGTAGTGTATATATATATATATATATATATATATATATATATATATATATATATATATATATATATATATATATATATATATATATATATATATATATTATATATATATAAATAAATAAATAAATATATATATATATATATATATATATATATATATATATATATATATATATATATATATATATATATATATATATATATATATATATATATATATATATATATATATATATATATATATATATATATATATATATATATATATATATATATATATACGTGTGTGTGTGCGTGTGTGTGTGTATGTGTGTGTGTGTGTGTATAAATAAAAAAGTCAAATATTATGGGTTGCCTCCCACACAGTGCTTCGTTTAATGTCATAAGCTCGACAACATTTTAACAAAAACTAATTTTGTGAATGAGCGGGCAGCTCTTAAAACTTTAGACTAGTATAATAGTCTATGTCGTCAATGCAGTTATAATGTTTCAAAATATGTCGTTCCCTATAAATGGTTCAGTAGATTTATCCTTGATTTCTATCGCGCCATTTTGAAAAACCTTGGTAATTTCAAAGGGGCCGGACCACCTAGAGCGAAGTTTACTCGAAAAGAGTCAAAGTAGAGAGTTGAATAGAAGGACTAAGTCCTCTTCTTTAAACTTTCGTCTTACTATGCGCTTATCATGCCATTTCTTTGTTGTTTCCTTGTAAATTTTGGCGTTCTTGTAAGCATCTAGTCGTAATTCCTCAAGTTCATGAATATTTAACACTCGTTTTTCACCTGTGATTGCATAGTCCATATTTAGGGCCTTAATGGTCCAATAATCTTTATGCTCTAATGTCCCCGACAATAGCGCCAAAAACTTGATTGCAATTTTAAGAGTCTATCGGGTTTACTGACTGCAAGGGCACAGTCTAATCGCGTAGTTTTAAAAGATATTGAATCCAAAGGGACTGATAATCAAACTAATGTTATATAATGTTACTGTGTAAATCTAAGGCTAATTATTTATCTTTGGTTTGAGGAAAACGAGAAATAAATTCAAACTTTAATAGAAATATTCAATAACGAGACACTGGTATGTAACTCATCATCTTCGGGGATTCTATAAAATGTTGGCGTATAAAAAGTGTCAAAATACTTTTCGATAGAAAATATTAATTTAAAAGACTTTATCTCACATTGTCGTTCTATTGACTCTGGATGTACTCTTAAACCATAATGCTTTTCTATCGCTCACTCATTTGAATTAAAAGTAATTTTTGGAAATTAATAAGTTCTATTAATCCTAAGGTTCTTACATACTGATACCAAGCGGTTTAGCCGGATATGGTCTTGAGCATACACATGCTGTTATGATTATTAAACATTAAAAAAAACATGATTTTAAAAACAAGAATTAATTTGTTGCTCAGGTGTAACAGTACAAAACAAGAATACATGCACGGTATCGAAATAATCATACAATCAAAGTATTCAATTAAAAATAGAACCTGGAGATAATGCAAAAACTGGAATAACTTCTTAAATTAACTTCGTGTACAATAACAGGAATTGTGGCTTGATTATGTCGGCACGCTTGATGTTCAGAGTACATAATATAATTAAAATACTCATTACTAAAGTTGTGATAGTCCCCCGATGTGGAAGAGCTATCACTATTAC
Source organism: Vicia faba (assembly GCA_948472305.1). Taxonomy (NCBI): domain Eukaryota; kingdom Viridiplantae; phylum Streptophyta; class Magnoliopsida; order Fabales; family Fabaceae; genus Vicia; species Vicia faba. The sequence continues at coordinate 230,254,689 of OX451740.1, read as the reverse complement.
AAGTAAATTTCTCCTTAAGAATCTAAGAACAATTCTCTAGATGGAAAACGACGAGACTCCTTATGCAGAATTGTCCTTCCTTTTTATATTCCTTTGTTAGTGACCTAAATGTTCATGACATGCACGAAGAAAAAGCAGGGAAAGTGGATTTATGGAGGAAAAACTGAGGGACTGGGGTCGTTAAGAGAAAACATGATGAGGGAGAAAATGAAGGAGGAGGTGGCGGGCGAGAATGCAGGATGAGTGAGAAAATGAAAGTGTGTGAAGATCATGTGGCGTGCGCGTGGCGGGCTCTACTCCTTATAGTGTGGCGGGTGCATGGAGAACGTGGCAGGCACCACATTTTGCTTCTCTGGGCCTTTTGCTGCTCTGGGCCATTTTTCTCTTTTTTATTTCTTCTTTTTAATTTCTTATTTTTTTACTCAAATCTCTTTTGTGACCAATTCTGTTTGAGGTACGTGAAATAGACAATAATATCGGCATAACAAGACATAAATAAATGAAAACTAGATTAAAATCCATGTGAGCCAAGTCAAATATACAATATAGTTTTGTGTTATCAAATTCTCCCATACTTGAACCTTTGCTTGTCCTCAAGCAAATAATCAATATGGTAATCACACTAAGCACGGGTTTGAAACAAAAACATGACAAAACTCAAATAATACGTGGTTGCGAGGATTTTTTGTGATAGATAGGTACTGAATGTCAATACCAAGGATACCGTAGTGACACGAAATCACAAAATGCAATCAACAACTCCCTCCCTATGCAAACCAATATGAATCATTCTATTATAACTCAACCTATTTCTTTTGTTTCATTTTACCCACATTCATTCGAGCGCAATCACATTAAGCTCTTTATCTATGCACACTCATAGTAAAAAGACCGGTTAATAATTATGGTCCTTTTTGCTTGGGGTGTTGGTAATTAAACGGTGATAACCCCATTTTTCCCAGCTGCAGTTACGGGGATCAGACCATGATCTGCCCTACTAATTCCAACACTAACGACCTCTAGACTAACTAACAACGGGTAATTATTATCATCTTTTTGTATGTTCAACATCCGTTAGGCTAAGTGACTGGTTAAAGGTCACCAAACTTAAAAGGCGTGTTCCCATTTTCAATTAAAAAATATATTCATTAAAAATCAGGATCATTTACTTATATTCATGGATCTTCCTACGTAGAGTGTGCTTAGGATGCTACTGACTGCTAATATAAACTACTCAGGGCTACTTTAAAACTTAAACTTAAGGTCTCAGCATAATAGATACTCAAATTGATCTTGCATACTTAGGGGGTTTAGGGTGTCAAAATGGTACCAATTTTATTGAATCTTTTCCCAAGTATTTCTAACATAGCCTAAAGTGAAAAAAAACCTATATACTCTTAGAGTATCGTGTCATCCATCAAACCAAAATTTAATTTGTTATGGCTCAAGAAATTGGGAGAATCAAATAAATAACGAAAACCACGCATAAGGACTTGACAACACAAGAATTTGACTCGATTAAAGCTAAACAAAGGAAATAAACATAATAATGAAGTCTACCTAGAAAAAAATAATTAAAAACGATAAAGTACCTCCCCCACACTTAATACGAACATTGTCCTCAATCTTTCGAAATACAGTGGAAAAGGAGAAATAAACCTAAATTGAGGATAATGCATGCCTCTATTACCCCATGTCTCTTTGGATGAATATTGTCGTCGGCGATGACTCTTGCTACGGTGGGGACGTTCGGAGAGCTGAAGCTGCTGAATTTGGACTGCTAGTGTTGCATTGGAATCTTGCAGCTGGCGGAGGCTATGTTCCATGTGTGCTTTGTTTTCTTGTACTTGGGTGAAGGAGCTTGTTGTTTGAGATTGATATGTGTACATGTAATCCATTATCTCTTGTTGTTGCTCATACATAGCATAGAACAACCCATCACATTCTTCCTCGCGTGCTATCTGTTCTCTCATCATAGTTCTGGTGAAATAATTTCTGCCAAAAGAGGTACCTGCATAGAAGTGAGAAGAACCAGATGCAGAGTGTGTATGTGTAACATTAGCATGATAGGGAGGGGGTTGGGTACTCAATGGAGATCCCCTCTCTCGTTAGTCGTACTCGTCATCAGTGTCCCCGTCAGCAGCTACATTCTTAGGAATATGCGCGGGGACTGGGTTAGGCACTGGGTCATTAATATAGAAAAAGTTATTCTGATTATGCACATCTGTGCAATTTATGTCTGGGAGAGGGATATTCGGAAAGACTTTGTTATTAATCATTAAATAAAATTTACCGTCTGGATGTTGGTTCACTAAATTCATACTCCTAGCCATGTCAATATCAATAAACATGACGCGAGAGGTACCGAGGTTTCTAATTTATGCTCTAGCCCTATGTCGCGGGCAATGGAGGTTATTAATCCTCCAAAAGTGATGTGTCCCCGTCTTGTAGTGACGAGCGCATGCATGTGAGAGAGCATGAATAGGACTGTATTAATTTTCTCGGGTACAAAAATGACAAACAAATAAAAGAATTCTTTAGCATTAACCTTGTTCAAATTTTCCTGGCCAAAAATAGTGCATGCCAACAATTTGCGTAAATATCGTATGGTCGGGTTATGAATCAATGAAGCATTATTACACTCAAATATGTCAGTTGGTCTCCCTGTTAGTGCCCTCCAGAACGGGCTCACAACATTGTGCCACCCAATGGTGTCTGGGACCTCACACTTAACACCATCCCGATGGGGGAAATTTAACAGTTCAGCTAAACGGTTAAAACTGAATTCATAGCTTACATTGAACATACGAAAGTAAATAGTCCCACTAGAACTATCTGTGTTGGGGAAGGGAGAATAAGAGAGCTAAGGAATTCTCGTGTGAGTTGGACATAAACAGGATCTTTCATAGATAGAAAATGGTTAAGACCCAATACATTTAGCATGTCTTTCATAGATAGAAAATGGTTAAGACCTAATACATTTAGCATATGATTAACACTATCATATAGTCCTAAAGTTCTTAAACAAGTTTCATTAGCATACCTTGTTGGGAGGATTTCTCTATTTTGTATAGTGTTGTACCCCAGATTTGCCCTACCTCTATGATCATATTTCCAAGGTCAAAATACAAGAGAAATCTCTTAATTAAGCATGGTCAAGCAATACATGATGGCTCATTTGTAAATCCAAGTCAACCAGGGGTCATTTTAATTCAGGAGAATGGGGCTTTCTAGATCAGAAAGACCCATGTATCCGTAGGCCCATTTACGAAGCATGTTGGCCAATGTCTCATGAGATTCGAATATGAAAGTTATTGCAGAAAATTATTAAGTTTAAGTATAATAAAATCCATTTAATTTTTGTTGTTATTAGTAAGAAGAAGATGTTGAAATTCAATGAACAAGCTCATTTCATTTGGCCCATTTCGTTTTAGTAGCAAAGAGAGGGGTATGGTTATTAAAGGTCCATTAAGGTTTTATAAACTAGTACATTTATCATTTTTTTATTTTAGAAAAAAAAACATTGTTATAAAACTGTTTTAATTATTATGACCGCTCTATTAAAAAAAACTTTTTACAAATTATAAGTAGATTTATTATAATTATATTATTGAAATATTTTATTGTTATCCATTAAGAGTTTTGTAAATATAAATTTAAATTTTTGAAAGGTAAAAAAGATATGTTTTAGCCTAATATTGGGCCCAACCCATATTAAAGAAATGTTTGTTATGATAAACAAGTGGTTGACGGGCAAAAAACATAATTTTGTTACAGTTTAAAAATGATGGCCATTATTTTGTTAGGCCTAAATTCAGTACATTTGTTGGACTAAAAGTTCCAAGCGCAGGCCCAAAGTAACTGGTACTGTGTGAATTAAGCAATTAAAAAAAACAAGCTATTGTTTCAATCAAATCCAGAAAAACGCACGATTTTGTTCAATTAACATTTACTGTGTAAATCAAATTTTTCTTTTCATTTAATCAAACCTAAATATGCATAATATACAATAGAACAAATCTAAGATATTGAACAAATCTGAAATCAAAGGTTACAAAATCTAATCTCTAGATTACAATAAACAGAATCAATCACATACAACAGACTCAACAAATCCGAAATCAAGTTTTGTCTAAAACATACAAAGCAAATCTCAAAATGGACAAAATTAAATCTCGGGAAAAATCACAATTAAATTTTGAATCAATTACAACAGAGACTGAATCCCTAATTTCTCTATAAACCCTAAATCTAAGCCTACTCAAATTGTAACGACAATAACCTAATATTGAACACTATAAGTACTAATCAGAAGTACATAGAGGAGGGGGGATAATTGAGAGATTCGAAGAATTGGTGACGCAGAGACGAAGAGGAAACTTTAATACCAAAATCATTTTTGAAGAGGGACAGCGATTAGGGTTTCAACATCTGAATACCTAATCGTGCCACCGCTGACAAATGCTGTAACACCGTCATAGCCGCTGTTGAAAATTATCTTTGGATTGCTGCCACCACCTTAGAAGGCCACCGAAGACTTGCGAATAAGATAAAGGGAGGAAGATCAGAAGTGGATCGGAAAGGGAGCTCAAAACCAGAGTACGAGATTGCAAAGAGGTATATCGCTTAGCTTTTTATTCTGATATTATTTGTGGGTTGTGTTGCGGGTAATTTGAGACGGAGATAAGGTCTGTTTTCTCATCGTCACTGCTGTGATTTGTTTAGGGTTAGGTTTAGAGAAAGGGGAAAAGTGGCTGAGGAGAGAGAGAGAAGGTTTGGTCTTCTGTAAGGAATGGAAATGAAAATGTTGAAAAATAATGGTTATGTTCTGTTATCCTTCCATACGCACGCGTACACAATAAGTAACATACTCCCTTAATTTCATCCGTTAGATCATGATCAGACGACCTTAAGGCCATGTCTGCATGGTAGTTACCACGCCCTCGCCACACTAGAACATACGGACACCCCCTTCAAACTGTGATGGGCTTAAGCCCACTGATATTCACGCCCCTTTGTAACTAATTACTAAACGCAAAAACACCTCACACCCCCCCAAGCCAGGCCTCACAATGGGCCTAATTTCTGTTATTAATTACACCCCCTTACTTTACTACACAACTAAGCTTGCACCCCCCCCCCCCCCCCCCCGAGTCTATTTAATTTTATTTATTTATTTTTTATAATTTAATTATAATTTTTATTTTATAAATATATATATGTTATTTAATTATTATTATTATTATGATCAAATAATGAATTTTATTATTATTATTATTATTATTATTAAGTTTTATATTAATTATTATTATTATATAATGCTATAATTACTCAATTTTGACTATTATAATTATCATTTTTATTGTAATTATTTTTTATATTATTCTTATATTTTATTCTTTAAGTATTATTATATTATCAGATAATTTATTCTTATATTAAAATCGCATATATTACTTTTTATATTATCTGCATTAAAATATTTTCTAAGCATGCATTAATCAAGACATTTTGCAATTAATACAGTAAAAAACACAAACAAATATCAAACTATTTTTTGCAATAAACTAAGCTAATTAACAATTCCTTTTCGCAAATGGGTTTCGAACCAATTTTGGCTTACTACGTACTCAATCAAAATTTCCGCAATCACTACTCACGACCGAGTGCGAAGTGATTCAAAGTATGTTCGTAAACCCCTAAAAAACACCAACCCATGCGAACTATGAATTGGGACTCTGATTCATCATGAGAGGATACGTAGGCACGCGATCTAAAATCATGGCGAGTCTTGCTAATTAAAACTTAAAACCCTGTTTATCCCAAACCTAAACCTAGAGCTTAATATCCTTGTGAACAAGGTGGATGAAAGGTGCCTAACACCTTCCTTTCGTCTAATTGAGTCTGTAGCCTAGAATCTCTGTCCGTGAATTAGGGTTTTCTATTAGGTTCCCTTCCCTAGGATAAAAACTAATAGTGGCGACTCTTGATTAAAAAACCAGTCGCAACAGCTGGCGACTCTGCTGGGAATTTCTCCTTAACCCTAGGTTTAGGTATTTTTGGGGTTTCTATTTTTTTATTTGCTTTATTTATTTATTGCATTTATCTACTTTATCGCATTTATTTATTTACTGTCAATTTATCTTATTATCATCATATATTTACTGCGTGGCGGGATTTTTCTGTATCAAACATATTTTCAATATAACCCTTAGAAAGAAGGTTCGTCTATTAGCTTAGGGGGTATATCATCCCTGCGAGTTTACGTGACGACTTCGCCTAGAGTCGGTGAACTTCCGAAAAAGGAATACTTATCAAGAGATATCCTCTTGACGAGTAGGACTTTGGAAGGTCACCCATGACTCTTTGTAACGACCTTAACCCAAAATCTCATGACGAGACCTTTCACGACTTTGAGACAGACGTCTCGGTCCGTAAAGAGGCTCCACCTAAGGGAGGCCCTTGCGCCTTTTCCCTCTGGTGTTATTCATGATACCCTTAAAGAAGCAACCTTTTGGGAGGATAAATCAACTGTAGGTCAATACTAAGGAACCTAGCTTATAAGGGTACTTATAACAAAACCCCGTCACTGAACCATACATCCCTACCTTATAGGGGTACTTATTACAAAATCCCGTTACTCCCTTTACATTCATTGCATTCATGTATATCTCATGTTCATCATTTGTTCCTTTTATCTGTCTTATTCACCGGGTACAAAATAAAATATAACAAAATCAAGATTTTTGGGGACTGTTGTACCCCAAAATTATCCCTCTCATTTTACTCAATACATGTCCATTATGATCCTCAATTTGCTCAAGATTGCCCAAGAGTTGGCCAGATAAACTTTCTCCTAAGGCAGTATACCCCAAATTAGGGTTTCTATTTTCATCAAGATGGGTGAATCACAACGGCCTCATATTCTCTCCATGGTATTAATATGTTCTCAAGACCCTACATGTCAAGTTTCATGCCTTACACAAGAAGTTTGCTCAGTCAACTACTCAGATACTTGAGAATCGACTGTATTAGGTCAAAAGTCAATTGTGGCCCACATACAGCCAAACCTCAGGATTTTTGGTCAACATCAAAATTTTAAAGTTAATTCCATCATTTTATCAAGGGTTGATCATGATTCCTCAAGGAATGCTCCAAATTCATCAAAACCCAAAAGTTGCTAAATTAGGGTTTCTTAGTAAAAGTCAACCCAACTTTGACCAAGCATAACTTCCACATGCTTTATCAGAAATTTTCCATCCAAAGCTCATTTTTAATAGGATGCAATTTTCCACAATTCATCTTTAGCCCACAAGTTCAAAATATTCACTCACAAAAAGATATAAATTTTGACATTATAGGTCCTTTTGAAAAGTCAACAAAAACACCTTTTGGGTCAAAGCTTCATACATGAACATGGAAGACTCAATTGAGATGATACAAAAAGGGTTGCTTAGGGGACATCCTAATATTTCTAAAAAGTCGAAGAACATCTCCCTAGGGTCAAAATTGAGAGAGATATGAATTGTCAAAGTTGGCAATTTTTGGAAAATTATCAAAAGTCAACATTGATCAAATTGGCATTTTTTCCAAAGGGGCCCATGTTTTCTTGCTTGAAACATGTTTCTAATAGGACCCACGACCCTGAGCTCATTCACCTCTTATTTTATTATTTTTATCATTTATTTTGATTTTTTATTCATTTAAATCAAAATAAATCAAATTAAATGGTAAAATAATGAAATCAAATCAAATCTTGGGATTTTTGTGCACATTTTGGAGTCCATATACAGCTAGCATGATGATCAATTCGTGCAAGGCTCATTAGGGTTAGAAAAGATTGGATTGAAGCTTATTTTGGGAAGATATCATACAAAGAGCAAATCAAATCAAATCTCCATTATTTCTCAAGATTCATGCCAATTTTATTAACCTAATTCAGTCTACTACATATACACAATAATTCCAGACCATAAGCATAAGGATTGGAGGCGTGAAACAGCAAGAAAGAAACCAAAATTTTGCAAGAAAAGTGTGAGACCTATATTTGTCTACGGGCCAATTCAAGCCAGTCCAACGTTTCCAATCGATTCCTGGATATCCCAGGAAGCTAACAACATCATTTGCAAGCCTCAAAGCATCCAGAAATCGTCCCCAAAAGCATCACGGTTTTCCCTAAAACTCAAATTCGATTTCAATGTTTTACGCATCCTAAACGCATGCTAATCATATATTTGTGTTTATCATCTTGTTTGTAACCTACATGTACCCTTTAATTGCATTTACGCACGGGAATCCATAGTTGCCATTGTTAGGGTTTCTGAGATGTTTTTAGGGCTTTGTTATACAGGTAAAATTGGCCATAGAAAAGAGTACTAGGATGCTCGTGGCATCAAGGCAGTTTGATCCATGTAACTGGAATTAATTTATCATGCATTGTGTTGATTTTTGAGAATTACAGGTTTTTAGCTATGGCTGATTGTCCGTAGGTATAAGTCTTTAACCTAAGACGACAGTTATAGTGAAGAAGGTGATGCGTGGCAGCCAATGACCGGTTGATTTGAATTTTCACGCATTTTTATGGGCATCGTGAATTTTTATATTATATTATATTTTGTTTACTTGTGTTAACAAAAGAACCAGCAGCGCAGATGGTTGGGAGGCACGCCTTTGATGCACACGTCCTGGGTTCGATCCCAGGCGCGTGCATTTTATTATTTTCCTAATTATTTCAGGCAAATCCAATGCTTCACTCCCTCACACGCCTTCCATACAACCTCAATGCCCATCCACTGGATGCACAACTAGCCAGGTCTAACGTCTCTCCCTTGAATGTCCATGGTACACGTACAAGTCAATGCTACACCAAATCCAAAGGTTGACTGGGCTTGGAGCTTTGTTGGGCCAAAAATTCCAGCTTTGCACCCCCCTTCAGCAATTCATCACAGGCCCATATTCTTCTTTTCTTTGTTATTTTTTAATTTTAATTGTTTTGTTTAATTATTTTTTTCACCAAATTAATTACCTTTTTTTAAAATCATAAAATCAATAAATCACAAAATACCAAAAAAAGTATTTTTTTTTTAAATATTTATTTTAATTTGATTAGAAATATAGGTTAAGTTAATTTCTTTTATAATTAAAATCAAATAGAAACTAGGTTTTAATTTTACAATTAAATTCCTTTTTCTCAAATACAAAAAAAACAAAAAAAAAACACAAAATCTTGTTTTCTTTGTAAAATATTTTATTTTCATGAAATTATTTAATTTAGCTAGATTAGGTTAATTTCAATTTTTTTTTCATAATTAAAAAAATTAGAATTAGGGTTTTAGGCGTACATAATTTAATCAATTCTTTTCTCGAAAATACAACCCAAACTATTTCTCCATTAGATTTTAGGGTTTTCAGTTTTTCCTCGCATTTAATTTTCCGTGCGCTTGTTAATTATTTGTCTATTATTCTGTAATTGCTCATGGTTTGTAATAGTTAAAACTAGGGTTTTTATTTACTGTTTAAATCCCCGATTTTTTGTTATGTAATTAATCCCCCTTCCCGAAGCCTTGTAATAGCTAGGTTTTATTTTTCGCACCTTTAATTTCCACAATATTTAACTGTCTATATGTATGCTAATAGGATTGTATGGCAAGAATGTCTGGAAATTTAAAACGGTAGATCACTTAATGTGCAAAGATTAAATAACTGAAACAACTCATATGCAGATATTCACTCCTAGGGTTTACCTCACTTAGGCTGCCTTTGGTAAACAATCATTAAGCATAGGAGATTTTAGTGGTTGCCCTCCAGTCTAAAAGATCAAAATGTTGCCTCAGAAATGTTGCCTCAGAAAGATCTTAAGACTCTAGGGTTACTACTAAAGTTTTCTAACTATTGCTTTAGTGATTGTATTTGTCCCTTTCGAACGTCCCTTACAACTCCGACGACGGTGCTACCTACTCCTTAATAGTAGGATAGCGCTATCTAAAGGAAGTAGAATGAATAATGCTTTTTCGAGTAGGTAGAATCTTAAGTACTTGCTCAATGAAAACTTTTCACACAAACACTTTTCAAAACAAATTTTCAAAACAACTTCGTCGCATCCTTGAGGACTGATACAAGGGTTATCACAAAGTAAAAACATTTTCAAGACAAACACACACACAAGAAATTTGAAAAATGAGCAAGTACCTAAGAGACTGTAGATAACTATGGATAGAAAGGGTGCTAACACCTTCCCTTTCTATAATCTACCCCCCGTACTCAGAAATATCTCGAAAAAGGTTTTTTATGTTCTTTTTCCTTTTCCATGATTGGATTAAATAAAATTCGATGGAGACTCTTGATTACCGCGACATTTTGCGAACAAAAAACACAAAACGCAAACCAGTATTAAACAATCGGTTCTGCCACCGTATCACGGTGACCATCTTAAAAATGGATGCCAAAGGGAAACAACTTGTCTGCGTCAATGCTTGCAAGCCTGACCTTTCTGAAATCAAAACGATAAAAGGAAAATTGTCCAAAAGAGATCTGAAGATGTACACTCGCTGTTATGGGGATACCCTTGATTTGACTAAAGTAGAAGTACAGATGGATGCAGTCTCTGCCCTAATTCAGTTTTATGACCCTCCATTAAGATGTTTCACTTTCCAAGACTTCCAGCTAGCACCAGATCTAGAAGAATTTGACAGAATCCTGAATTTCTCCAAAGAAAAGGCTTATGTGAGTATTGGGAAAACTATTGAAGTCAAAGCTTTGGCAAAAGGCTTAGGGATCCCCTATCCTGAGTTGATGCAGAATTATCGAAGAGAAGGTCCGATACAAGGAATCAAAAGGATATACCTGGAAGCTAAGGCACTAGAGTTTGCTAATTATAAGTAGTGGGAGTCTTGTGTTGACTGTTTAAGGTTTTTGGTATTTGGTGTAATCTTATTTCCTCGGACTGTGGACTATATTAACCGCGCAACCATTAGCATATTTTGGGGAGCGAAAGTATTTAATACGGATCCTACTCCCACCTTGCTTGCCGACATTTATTACACTTTGCATATGATGTATGAAAAAAGAAGAGGTACGTTGAGTTGTTGTATCCCACTTCTATATACTTGGTTCATGACTCACCTCTACAAGGAAGACTATATGATCCCAGAACTGACCAGATGTGAGTGGCCACAGAAATTAAGGTCTCTCACTGCAAATTCAATATTATGGTATGCAAGAAAGTTGGATATTGGTGACATCACTATTAGCTGTGGGGACTTTCCTAACGTCCCTTTGATTGGATCGCGAGGCTGTATTAACTACAACCCTACTCTAGCCCTACGACAGCTAGGGTATCCTTTGGAGGACAAACCTTCGGACGAACAACTCTGACCATTTATCATCCATAATATGGGTATAGAAGATCAAGGGTTTCTCAACAAGGTTATTCGGGCTTGGAATAAGGTTAACAAAAGGAAGGCTGAAAGAAAGGATGCCATAGCAATAGAACCCTACACCAAATGGGTCAAAGATAGGGCACGAACTATCAAGCTGCCATCCGAGAAGGATCCAGAGTACAAGTCAGAGGTCCCAGAGATAACACCTATATCTTTGGAAGAAGTCGATAATATGAAAAATTCCTTAAAGAAAGCTCAAAGAGAGAAAGAAGCATTGGAAGTCGACCTCCTCAATCTGACCAAAGAAAAGAAACAGATGCAGATACTTGAGTCAAAGGACGAGAAAATTGATAAAAGTCAAAAGGAATTGGAGAAAGAAAGTCTCAAACGAAAGCGTACAATTGAAGGGCTGTTAAGTGCAACGTTCAACCTAGATTCCCACAACCAAAGGTTATAAGAGGCCGCTGCTGAAATCGGGAGGTTGACTAAAAGGTGTTAGAGGAAAGTTTGAGAGCCCAAATTCAAATTCTGGCACGAGTTTCCTTAGATCAAGAGGAGAAAATAAAATACCTCGCCACCGAACTCCAAGACAGTCACGAATCATAGGTCAAGGCATGCCTTGAGAGGATAGAAGCAGAGAAACTTTTGACTCAGAGGACTCGAGAATATGAACATGTATGTTTAGAGCTGCAGGGTCTTCAAAAGGATTTTCTCATCCAACGGAGACTTTACACAGAAATGCAGGATGAAAAGATGTATTGGGAAGAGCAGTGCACTAAGATCACCCAAGCGGGGAGGGATAACCACAAAATAATCCCACATCTTTACCAGAAATACAGGCACTACAAAGACAAATATGAAAATCTAGTCTTCTTACCCAACAATCTCATAGAGGACATCCCAAGAAGTTTAAGGGATGCAAAGAATGTGGTGGTTCCTCTTCTGAAGGATGTCAAAGACTTTCTACAGCTCTGTCGGGCAATGGTTGATGGCTTCAGAGCACACATCCGCAGGCGCGCTTAGGAGATTTAATTATTTTTTTATTATGTTTATGCAAACAAGTTTCGATTTCAGTTTGTAATATTTTTCAATATCTGGATTATGTTACTCTCAATAAAGGCATTTTGTTTCCTTATCTCGATGGCGTATCCGTTTTTAAGCTGGTCACCAAATAAAATAATAAGTGGATACAAATATGTACCCTAATGAATAAGACAGTTAAAATAAAAATCATTTCATAATCATACATCTTCATCTGCACGCATGCATTTATAAAACACTCACATGTCATTTTAAAGGAAAAAAGTCATTCGCTTTGAAAATCTCTCCAGTTAAGCCATTGGTAAAAGAAGACCTCCACCTCATTGGCCCCATATCAAACAAGGGCCCATCAACAGAAAACAATGGAACAAATCGAGGAGACGCAAGTTGTGTTCAAAGAGGATCTTGATCAGGTGAAGGGTGACATAAGCTCAATAAAAGGAGATTTGAGCCAGGTCCTTCTAGCTTTGAGGAACATTATCAACAGGCAGGATCAAATCCCCAAGGTAGCCCTTGAAGAGGTAGCCCAAACTGTTGGTGCATCAAGCGGTCACCAACTGAGGAAAGAGCCGGAAGCAGGACCCCAAAAGTCCGCCATAGCCCAGCAAGAGGTCGATACTGAAGGATTCACCCCACCACCGTCAAAAGTAGGGGCATCACACACCCTACAAATTCCAACTAATAACGTAGATAATTACTTGGACTTACAATATGGCGATCATGACCCAGAGGATGCTCCCCACGCACCTTTGAAGACAACCAGTGCTCAGGCTGTGGAGAACCCACTGGTAATGAATTGGTACAAAGCCTTAGAAGAAAGACTAAAGGCTATAGAGGGATTCGATGCTTTTGAAGTAGACGCTCTGGAAATGGGTTTAGTCCCTGATGTGCTGATACCATCAAAATTCAAAGTACTCGACTTTAGTAAATATAAAAGGCTCACTTTTCTAAGGAATCACCTTCTTATGTACTGCAGAAAGATGCATGCCCACACACATGATCAGAAACTGATGATTCACTGTTTCCAAGACAGTCTAATTGGGGCATCTTTGGACTGGTACATGCAGTTGGAACGAACACATATCCGAACTTAGGTGGATCTCGCTAACGCTTTCTTGAAGCATTACAAGTATAACTTGGACATGGCGCCTACACACCTGCAACTCCAAAACCTATCCCAAAAGAAGGAAGAGTCCTTTAAACAGTACGCTCAAAGGTGGAGGGAAATGGCATCACGTGTGCAACCCCCACTGCTGGAAAAGGAGCTCGTAGATATGTTCATGGGAACCCTAAAAGGGCTTTATTATGATAAAATGGTGGGAAGCGTCACATCAGGATTTTCAGACTTAGTTACTATTGGTGAAAGAATCGAAATTGTTCTGAAGAGCGGAAAGATATTAGGGGATCATCAAGCACCCCTTACAATTCAAAAAGACCAGCTCCAAAATTTCAAAGAAAGAAAGAGGGAGAATTCAACATTGTGTCCTCACAACAAAGGACAACATAACCATTGGTGATATCGCAAGGACAAAGGCAAGACAAGTTCAAAAGGCCGCCTAGAAATTTTGATCCACTGCCCATGCCACCAAGCCAATTATTACAACACTTGGTTAAGGCATCCCTGGTAGAAATTAAGCCTTTAGCACCTCCGGTCGGGCCACTCCCGCAAAGATACAATGCCGACGCTAGGTGTGAGTATCATGCAAATTCTCCCGGGTATACCATACATCAATGTTGGGCCTTCAAGCATAAGGTTCAGGATTTGCTAGAGTCTCAGGACATCACCTTCGACAAGCCTAATATCAAGTCGAACCCCATGCTTCCGCATGGTAGACCGACAATAAATGCAATCGAGGTGGTCACCGAATTTGGGGAAACCATTAAGGCAAAAACCCCTATCAACTTGTTGAAGGAATATTTGTTCGAGTGTGGGTTCCTATTAGAGCACAATAAAGATTTTGAAACAACTTTGGAAAGTTTGGTGGATTAGGGGATAGTCCAATTCAGACTATACCCTGAAGAAAAATATGTAGCCACAATTGGAGGGAAAAAGCCACTGGTAATTCCTTACCAAGCTCCAAGCACTACCAAGAAAACTCTAGTCATTCCATGGGGAGAATCAGCAGAGGTCACCAAAGGGGTACCTAAGAAGACCCTCTTAATACCTACTACTCCAAAAGCTACGATGGTAATTAGGGGACCATCACCTATCCCTTGCGAGAACGATAAAGCTGTACCTTGGAGTTATAACTCAGAGGTATACATCAATGGAGTAAAACAAGAGAATGGGCCATCTGCAAGTCAAGGACCTGCAATTTTAAACATAGCAGGAACATGAGGTATAACCCGAAGTGGGAGAATCTACGGAGCTGAATCATCAAAAAAGACAGATTTGGTTCCAACAAAGGACAAAGGAAAAACAGTGGTAGATACAAATCAGGAAACATAATCTCCAAACAAAGACTTCACTGATCAAGAGGCGGAGGAGTTTCTAAAAATAATCAAAAAGAGTGACTTTAGAGTGGTGGATCAGCTTCATCAGACTCCGGCAAAAATCTCCATACTCTCATTGCTAATCAAATCTGAAGCGCATCGGGATTCTTTGATGAAGGTGTTAAGTTTAGCTCATGTCGCAAAAGAAATTTTGGTAAATCAATTTGATAATGTCGTGGCTAATCTCACGTCCGGATCCTACCTGGGTTTCAACAATAATGAACTACCGCCGCAGGGTCGGGCCCATAATAAGGCACTCCACATTACTATGCAGATAGGCACTACCCATATGTCCATGGTTCTTACTGACACTGGTTCCGCTCTTAATGTGTTGCCAAAGTCAAGTCTGGTAAAGTTAACAATAGACGACGTGACAATGAGACCAAGTTCTACGATAGTAAAGGCATTTGACAGTCCTCGAAGTTCGGTACTAGGGGAGGTGGACCTTCCAGTCAAGATTGGGCCACACATCTTCAATATCACTTTTCAGGTCATGGACATCGAACCAGCATACACTTGTTTACTGGGGAGACCTTGGATCCATGTGGCAGGGGCAGTGACCTCGACCCTGCACCAAAAGTTGAAGTTCCTAGTAGAAGGGAAGTTGATCATAATTGACGGCGAAGAAGACATTTTTGTAAGCCATATTGAATCATACAGATATATCAGTGCTTACGAAGACTGCATAGCTACCCCATTCCAGGCTTTGGAAATTGCTTCGATGGTAACATTACCGGTTGAGAAGGGTAATAAGACTAAAGTAACGTCACGGAGAGATCTGCAAATGACTATGGGGGAGGATGCCTCAAAACACTGGGGAAACTCCCATAAATTCCTGAGAAAAAGAATCGATTTGGTTTGGGCTACGAATTGTCAAAAGCTACTCCAAGAGGCAAAGCATGTTTTCCTACGATCCGGGAGACGTTCATAAGTAAAGGAACAGAGCATGGAGGACACGTGGAAATGATATCAAGCAAGACCAATACTAAAAGGGCAACTGACTTCATCAGAGAGGGCGCCCCAGGAGAAGAGCTTAAAGGATGGAGTGCTGTGGAGATTCCCGAGATATCTTTCTTTTCTAAGTAATTTTTTCTTGTTTTGAAAGAACCTATGTCAAACCTGAGGCATAGGGGTTGCTTGTAAGGGTTTATTTGTTTCTTATTTCAGACAATATTTATAATTAATAAAGTTATATTATGTTTTCAATTAATGTCCTTGTCTTTCTTTTACATTTATCTATTAAATATAAAAATGGCAATACTTTCTTTGCATATACATTTTTCAAATTCCAAGCGCTAAAATATGCACCAAAACATGATAAATGTGCATATCCATGCCCAAAATCACCGATAACACTACTGCTACGCCCTGATATGATTTTGATGTTCCTATCCACCAAGCCGAAGAGGAAGATGATGAATATCTTGAACTCTCCGAGGAAATGGCGAGATAAATAGAGAGAAAGGCTAATAACAGACAACCATATCAAGAGCCTATTGAGACTATTAACCTGGGCACAGAAGGAGATCCAAAAGAAATCAAGCTAGGGGCAATGTTGGAGCAGAGAGTTAAAGACATGCTAATCAAGTTGTTGCACGAGTAAATGGATATATTCGCTTGGTCCTACAGGGTCATGCCAGGATTAGATAAAAACATCGTGGTGCATAGATTACATCTCAAAGAAGGTTGTTCTCCAGTCAGCCAAAAGCTCAGAAGAACCCGTCCAGATATGTCCAGCAAAATCAGGGAAGAGGTTCTCAAACAGTTTGATGCAGGGTTCCTAGCGGTGGTAGACTATCCACCATGGATAGCTAACATTGTACAAGTACCCAATAAGGATGGAAAAGTACGCATGTGCATAGATTACCGGGACCTAAACAAGGAAAGTCCCAAAGACAATTTCTCGTTGCCTCACATAGATGTCTTAGTGGACAATACAACTCAAGCCTCGGTATTCTCATTTATGGATGGTTTCTCGGGTTATAACCAAATCAAAATGGAACCTGGGGACATGGAAAAGACTACCTTCATGACACCTTGGGGAACTTTCTGTTACAAAGTAATGCCATTCGGTCTCAAGAATGCAGGGGCAACTTATCAAAGGGAAATGGTCACATTATTCCATGATATGATCCACAAAGAGGTTGAAGTATACTTCGATGATATGATTTCCAAATCCCATACGGAGGAGAAACATATCACACATCTGCAAAAATTATTTGAGCGGCTACGTAAGTTCAGACTAAGGTTGAACGCAAATAAATTCACCTCCGGTGTCATATCAGGAAAATTGCTAGGCTTTATTGTAAGCCAACGAGGCATCGAGGTAGATCCAGACAAGGTAAAAGCCATACAAGAAATTCCCGCTCCCAGGACAGAAAAAGAAGTGCGTGGTTTCTTAGGGCGATTGAACTACATCTCAAGGTTCATATCACATCTAACAGCTACGTGCGAACCAATATTCAAGTTATTGTGGAAGGATCAGACGGTAGTATGGAATGACGATTGTCAAACCGCCTTCGAAGCAATAATACAGTATCTACAAGAGCCACCAGTCTTAATACCACCAGTCCCCGAAAGGCCACTCATCATGTACTTGACAGTGCTCGAAGGGTTGATGGGTTGTGTTTTAGGACAACAGGATGAAATTGGTAGAAAAGAGCACGCAATCTATTACCTCAGTAAGAAATTCACCGATTGAGAGACCATATACTCACTCCTAGAGAAGACTTGTTGCACATTGGCTTGGGCTACCAAGAGGTTGAGACAGTATATGTTAACCCATACTACATGGTTGATAACAAGAATGGATCCTCTAAAATACGTGTTTGAAAACCCAACCCTCACCTGAAGAATCGCACGATGGCAAATGTTGCTATCAGAATATGACATCCAATATGTCACACAGAAAGCCATCAAAGTTAGTGTACTGGCTGATCATCTAGCTCACCAACCGCTATCGGAATATCAGCCCATGAAGTTCGACTTTCCCGACGAAGATGTCATATTTATAATTGACTATGAAATACCAGGACCAGATGAAGGGCCCGAGCCAGGGGCACGTTGGACACTCACGTTCGACGGGGCCTCAAATTCACTAGGTCACGGTGTAGGGGCAGTGTTAACATCTCCCAAGAATCACCACCACCCCTATACGGCCAGGTTATGTTTTGACTGCACCAACAATATTGTTGAATATGAAGCTTGTATACTAGGGCTAAAAGTTGCCATTGATTTAAGAATAAAACACCTAGAAGTGATCGGGGATTCTGCGTTAGTCATATAACAGGTTAATGGCGAATGGGATACTAAACACCCTAAATTGATTCCATATCGGGACCATGTTTTAAAGTTAGCCACAGAATTTACAGAAATCACTTTCGGTCATATCCCATGAGAAGAAAATCAAATGCCAGACGCCCTGGAAACCCTATCAACTATGTTCAAGGTGACTTGGCCGAATCACGAACCGCGTATTACGGTTAGACATTTCGAAGAACCTGTACATTGCCTAGCTATTGAGGAAGGACCCGACACTAAACCTTGGTTTTATGACATTAAGAAGTACTTAGAAAGGCAGGAGTACCCAGAAAATGCCTCTATCATTGACAAGCGAACCTTGCGCAGGTTAGCTTCCAAGTTCTTTCTAAGTAATGGAGTGGTATACAAAAGAAATTACGACATGGTATTACTCAGATGTATGGAAAAGCAAGAGGCAGATACACTCATTAGAGAAATCCACGAGGGCACCTTCGGGACTCATACAAACGGGCACGCCATGGCTAGAAAGATTTTGCGAGCAGGGTATTATTGGTTAACAATGGAAGCTAATTGTTATCACTACATGAAGACATGCCATAAGTGTCAGATCTACGCCGACAGGATAAATATACCACCGACTCCTTTGAACGTCATGAGCTCCCCTTGGCCATTTTCAATGTGGGGAATTGATATGATTGGTATGATCGAACCGAAAGCGTCAAACGGACACCGCTTTATATTAGTAGCCATCGATTACTTCACCAAGTGGGTAGAGGCAGCATCCTACACCAACGTAACAAGCCAAGTGGTTGCACGCTTTATCAAACAGAATATCATATGCAGATATGGTGTCCCAAGTCGGATAATTATAGATAACGGGTCTAATTTAAACAGTAAGATGATGAAGGAACTATGCGATGACTTCAAAATCGAACATCATAATTCTTCACCATACAGGCCAAAAATGAATGGGGCCGTTGAAGCAGCCAACAAAAATATTAAGAAAATCATCCAGAAAATGGTGAAGACATACAAAGATTGGCATGAAATTCTTCCCTTTGCTTTTCACGGCTATCGCACTTCTGTACACACATCAACAGGCGCGACTCCTTTTTCGCTTGTGTACGGCATAAAGGCAGTGCTCCCGGTGGAAGTTGAGATACCATCACTCCGAGTCCTGAGGGAAACAAAACTAGAAGAGGCAGGATGGGTACAAGTTCGACTCGATCAGCTCAACCTCATTGAAGAAAAATGATTAACAACATTGTGTCATAGTCAATTACATCAGGAGAGAATGAAGAGGGCCTTCGACAAGAAAGTACGCCCTCGAATATTCAAAGAAGGGGATTTTGTGCTCAAAAAGATTTTACTACCCCGTCTCAATTCACGTGGTAAATGGACACCTAACTACGAAGGTCCATTCGTAGTCAAAACAACATTCTCTGGAGGTGGTCTCATCCTCACAACAATGGATGGGGAAGAACTACCGCATCCAACCAACGCAGACCGAGTCAAAAAATACTATGTATAAAAAGCTCGCTAAAATCGAACCCCTAAAAGGTACGAATTAAGCAAAAAAAGGAGCGTCCCGGTGGATCGAAAACCCTAAAGGGCGATCCAGGAAAAAATTAGGGGCATACAAAATTTTTTATCCCGGTGGATTGAAAACCCGAAAGGGCAATCCAGGAAAAAGTTAGGGATTTCATATAAAGAAATAAAGAACAAAAAGGCTGCGATTTTGGAGTCACGACTACAAACCACGAAGGGGAGGATATATTGAAATCATACAACTCATAAGCCAAGGGGATAAGAACATCAAAGCTATGGGGGAACAGCAGTAGCGATTATCATTTTCCATTGACATTTACTGTTTTAAAATTTTCTGTAATTACTTCTTTCTAGGAATTGCATCTTGTATTCTCGCCCACTCTGAGGCATATCAATAAAACATTTGTTTTTGTTATATCTTCTGAATCATGTTTTTCTTCTCTCCGACTTGTTTACATAATACTACGATTATTACCCATGAATATTGTCTTGAAATAATTTTGGAGAATTAACAGAATAAAAGCATCTGAAAAATATCAAAAAGTACTTGGGTTAGAAAAATGATGAAGTAAAATACACGTATATATCCATACACGTAGCTACTCTTACGTCTCGCTACACAAAAATCTATCTACACTTATATCTACACCTGCGTCTATACACATGGATGCGCCTATGATTACATTCAACAATACAAAGTCTATGCATATATCTACGCGTCCCTACGCGACGGCTGCATCCACGTCAGCACCTATGCATAACTTGCAACACAAGGTAGACGCTTGCACGTGTCAACGCACATATGTATTCCTGACAGTTCTATATACGTCCACCTATGTCTATGTACGTAACACAAAATCAGTATTCAACTTTGGCTAAATTTTGTTCCCCGCGTTTGAATTCAAAAATACTATGACGACACACCATACAGCGCCAGGAATTGGTAACTCCAAACCAATGGCTAAAAGGAGAGAAAGTCGAAAATAGTCTGCATGACATTTCGAGGCATACGCACATCTTACACACATTTCACACGTACATTTTGTACATCTAAAAGCATACATACAACATCCTTGCATACATCCAGGTTTCCATATCGATGTCAAAACACCATACATTTCGCATACATACGACATTCAATACGCATGCATACACATGTAGCACATAGCAAACGGACAAATGACTTCATCCCCGATTCAACTATCTAAGGGTCAACCAACACAATACTTCTCCTACGATTCAACCCGTCACCTCAGTCTTCATGCCATGACACATTCAGCCCCATCACCTAAGTCTTTCCACAATGATAATTTCCTTACAAACTCAGTACATTTCTTCTAAGCCGTAACGTACTCGCAAAAGCTCATTACATTTCTTTAAGCCGCAATGTATTTACAAAAACTTAGTACGTTGCCTCTAAGCCGCAACGTTGGCAAAAACCCAGTACATTGCTTCTAAGCTGCAACGTATTTGCAAAACTTATTACACTGCCTCTAAACCGCAGTGAATCTCTCCAAATCAGTATATTACCTCTAAGCCACAATATATCACCCGACTCGAACCCATTGCCTCTAAGTCGCAATGAATTCCCAACTCCACAGGTTGCCTCTAAGCTGCAACATGTTCTCAAAAACTATCACGTTGCCTTTAAGCCGCAACACATTGTCAAAACCCATTACACTGCCTCTAAGCCGCAATGAATCTCTCCAAATCAATATATTTCCTCTAAGCAGAATATATCACCCGACTCGAACCCATTGCCTCTAAGCCGCAATGTATTTTTAGAACTTAGCACATTGCCGCTAAGATGCAATGTAATATCTAAACTCAAACACATTGCCTCTAAGCCGCTATGCTTTCTTCAAACTCCAAACACATTGCCTTTGAGCCGCAATGAGTATGGCCCAAATCAACACATTGCCTCTAAGCCGCAATGCATTCTTCCAACTCAAGAATATTGCCTCTAAGCCGCTATTCTTTCTTCAAACCCCAAACACATTTCCTCTGAGCCGTAATGTATTATCTAACCCAAACACATCGCCTCTGAGCCGCAATGTATTATCCAACCCAAACACATTGCCTCTAAGCCGCAATACGTATGATCAAAATCAACACATCACCTTAGACATCATTCAGCGATTCGCAAACGTAACCCATGGCCACAGTTTTCAAGCGGCCATGCATCATCAATCATTTCTATACTCACCCTCCAAATAGGTGAATAAGCTAAGACATACAGAATTGCGTTATCTACCTCATTGCCAAACCCTGATAAGCAATATATCATCGGCTTTACCTATTCTCCCAAAGACTCGTAAGGGTATGCTATATCAGTGTAACCTTATGATTGACGGACAAATTTCGGGATACTTCAAGTATTCAATAAACTTCCAATTAGAATGCTCAAGACTCCTGTATTCTCACGCTATTCGATTGGAAGATAATTGAATAGGGGCAGCTGTTGTACCCAAAATTTTCCCAACCTCTATGATCATATTTCCAAGGTTAAAATACAAGAGAAATCTCTTAATTAAGCATGGTCCAGCAATACATGATGGCTCATTTGTAAATCCAAGTCAACCAGGGGTCATTTTATTTCAGAAGAACGGGGCTTTCTAGATCAGAAAGACCCATGTATCCGTAGGCCCATTTACGAAGCATGTTGGCCAACGGCCCATGAGATTCGAATATGAAAGTTATTGCAGAAAATTATTAAGTTTAAAGTATAATAAAATCCATTTAAGTTTTGTTGTTGTTAGTAAGAAGAAGATGTTGAAATTCAATGAACAAGCTCATTTCATTTGGCCCATTTTGTTTTAGTAGCAAAGAGAGGGGTATGGTTATTAAAGGCCCATTGAGGTTTTATAAACTAGTACATTTATCATTTTTTTATTTTAGAAAAAAAACATTGTTATAAAACTGTTTTAATTATTATGACTGCTCTATTAAAAAAAATATTTTTACAGATTATAAGTAGATTTATTATAATTATATTATTGACACATTTTATTGTTATCCATTAAGAGTTTTGTAAATATAAGTTTAAATTTTGTTAAAGGTAAAAAGATATGTTTTAGCCTAATATTAGGCCCAACCCATATTAAAGAAATGTTTGTTATGATAAACAAGTGGTTGATGGGCAAAAAACAGAATTTTGTTACAGTTTAAAAATGATGGCCATGATTTTGTTAGGCCTAAATTCAGTACATTTGTTGAGCTGAAAATTCCAAGCGCAGGCCCAAAGTAACTGGTACTGTGTGAATTAAGCAATTAAGAAAAAAAAACAAGCTACTGTTTCAATCAAAGCCAGAAAAACACACGATTTTGGTCAATTAACATTTACTGTGCAAATCAAATTTTTATTTTCATTTAATCAAATCTAAATATGCAGAATATATAATAGAACAAATCTAAGATATTGAACAAATCTGAAATCAAAGGTTACAAAATCTAAACTCCAGATTACAGTAAACAGAATCAATCACATACAACAAAGTCAACAAATCCGAAATCAAGTTCTGCCTAAAATATACAAAGAAAATCTCAAAATGGACAAAATCAAATCTCAGGAAAAATCACAATTAAATTTTGAATCAATTATAACAGAGACCGAATCCCTAATTTCTCTATAAACCCTAAATCTAAGCCTACTCAAATTGTAACAACAATAACCTAATATTGAACACTATAAGTACTAATCAAAAGTACAGAGAGGAGGGGAGATTTTTGTACCCCAAAATTTGCCCTCTCATATTTCTCAATACATTTCAAGAAAGATCCTCAAGTTTCTCAAGGAAGTCCAAGGGTTGACCAGACAAGCTCTCTCCTAAGGCAGTCTACCTCAAATTAGGGTTTCATGTTGCATCAAGATACTTGAGTCCAAGGGATCCCAAATGCTCACCTTTGTCCTAATATGTTATAAAGATCATCCATGTCATGTTTCAAGCCTTACAGAGGAAGTTTGCTCAGTCAATTGCTCAAAGGTTTGAAAATCGATTGTGCTAGGGCAAAAGTCAACTGTGGCCCACATACAGTAAAACTTCAAGATTTTTGGTCAACATCCTCATTTTGAAGTTCCATTCATCATTTGATCAAGTTTTGATCATGATTCATCAAGGATTGCTCACAATTCATCAAGGATTGCTCAAAAGTTGATAAATTAGGGTTTTGTAGGAAAAGTCAACTCAACTTTGACTAAGCATAACTTTCTCATACTTTATGATAAATGATCCATCCAAATATAATTTTGAAGAGGATGCAATTCCCTATAATCCATCTTCAGATCTCAAGTTCAAAATATGCACTCGCAAGAAGTTGTGAATTTGGACATTATAGGTCACTTTGAAAAGTCAACAAAAACACCTTTTTTTGTCAAAGCTTCATACTTGAACATGGAATACCAAATTGATATGAGACCAAAGGGTTTTCTTAGATGACATCTCAAGATTTCTAAAAAGTCCAAGAACACCTTCAAAGAGTCAAAGTTGAGGAAGTTATGCATTGGTGACGTTGACCCTTTTTGCAAAATTGTCAAAAGTCAACTATGCCTCAAATTGCAATTTTTGCTAAATGGGCCTAACTTTTTGCACTTGTTTTGAGTTGGTAGCATGGTCCACGAGCCCTAGCTCTTTCCACTTGTCATTATCTTATTTTTATTATTTATTTTTATTTTTATTTGAATTAAATCAATTTAAATCAAAACAAATCATGAAAAAATCCAAAAACATTGAAATCTCAAGATATTGTGCATGTTTCAGGTTCTATATCCAGCTAGCAAAATATTGAATTCGTGCAAGGCCTTTGTGTGCACAAAAAGATTGGTTTTGACCTATTTTTAGAAAGATTTTCAAGTGAATCAAATCCAAATCAAAAGCTATAATGGAGGAAGATTGAGAGCATAATTGAAAACCTAATTCAGTCCTTGGTATATAGTATACAAATGCAGACCTAAAACAAAGGTTTTTTAGAGGCGCAAAAGAGAGAACAAAACTTGGAAAAAACAAAGAAAAGTGGTAAACTGATTTTGCACTTCCAGGCATTTACAAGGCTCCCTGACCATCTCATTCACTTCCTGGGATCACAAGCAAGTCATACCAATCAAGAACAAGCATTTTCCAGCGCTAAAACTCACTGTAAGCATCCCACGATACCAGCACTTTATTGAAATCCCATATCATGATTCTGGCATTTGTAGCATGAATTACTTATATATTATTTCCCATTGAAACATTTGCAAGCTGCTTGTAATGATTAATTGCATTTTTGCTAACAATATAGAGATATGCCATTGTTAGGTTTTCTTGGTGTGTTTTAGGGTCTTTTCATACAGGGACAATTGGTCCAAACGGAGGAGACCATTGTGATCAGCAGATCAAACCCAGTTGATCCATGGTCTTGAATTTTATTTATATTGCTTGTATGTAATTTCTGAGATGCACAGGGTTACAGTTACAGCGCCATATCCGTAGGTAAATGTTCTGAGTTTTAAACGACGGATCTAGGGAAGAAGACGACAGCGTGTCACCACTTTACTGGCCGGTTTAAATTATGGCGCGTTTATTTTGGCTAGAAGCCATTAGTTCTGATCTATTTGTTTGATTCTGTTGTATTGATAAACTAACACCCAGCGCAGTTGGTCAGAAGAAGGAAGTCGGAAATTCATGATTCTGGGTTCGATCCCAGACACGACCTTTTGGCATTTCTTTGTGTTCACCAGATCCAACTTTTGCACCTTCTGAGGATCATCTTCTGGATGCATCAACCAGGACCGGATCAAATATCTTCTGGTCACAATCTGTTGGATCCACTAGCCATGAGCAGGCCCAGTACCATCATCCTCTGATCACCATCATCTTCTAGACCATAATCCTCTTATCACCATCATCTTCTGGATCTTCATCCTCTAATCAGAGCCGCTGACACCAGGCCCAATTCTCTTTTCCTTTTTCTTTTATATTTCTTTATTTAGTTTATTTAATTATTTTTACTAACACCAAATTAATTCTTTTTTCATAAAAAACCATAAAACTAATTTTCATCCAATTAGATTTAGAATTTATTTTTTATAAAAAAAATAATTTAATTAGTTTATTTAATCTCAGGGTAACTTTAATTATTTTGTAAATAAATTAAAATAAGGTAGAAATTAGGGTTTTGTTTAATTTAAATTCTATTTTCCTTTTTTCTCAAAAATAACCAAAAACACAAAATAGGTTAAATTTAGTCATTTTTCTTTAATTAATTTAATTACTAATTAATTTTGTATTTAATTTAAAAACCTTATTCTTTTTTTTCCTTAAAAATAATTAAAAACAACAAAAATAATTTTTCCTTTTAATTAGGTTAGACGGGGTCAAAACCCTAGTTCTCTCTTGTGCGCGCGTTTATTTATTTTTACCATATTGATGTAATTGCTCACAAGTTGTAATAGATTAATTAGGGCTTTTACTTTCATTTATCGTTTTTTTACGGGTTGTTTTTGGCTATGTAATTAATACCCGAAGCCTTGTAATAGCGTAGCTTATTTTCCGCACTTTAATTTCCGCAAACTATTAACTGTTAGATGTATGACAATAGGGATGCATGACAAGAATGTATGGTTAACTTTAAAACGGTTAGCAAACCCTAAATGTGCAAAGATAATAAACCTGAAATTGAATCACTCGCACATGCGCACTTCTAGGGTGTACTCCCACTTCGGTTGCCTTCGATAAACGGTCATTAGGTATAGGATATTTTAGTGGACACTCTCTTGTCTCAAAGATCAAAGTTTCCTCGGAAAGGTTGCCTCGGAATTGTTGCCTTGAATATTGATCTTAAGACATTAGGGTTACTACTAAGACGTCCTAATATTGCTTTAGTGATCGTACGTCCCTCTCGAATTGACCCTCAAAACTCCAACGACGGTGCTACCTACTCACTAATAGTGGGATAGCGCTGTTTAAAGGAAACGAACATAGATCAAATCTTTTTTCGAGTAGGTAGATTAGTTCTTAAGTACTTGCTCAAACAAAACAAACTTTTTCACACTTACACTCTTTCCAAACAAAGTTTTCAAAAAAAAACACTTCGTAACACTCTTGAAGACAGATACAAGGGTTAAATCAAAGTCAAACAAAAAAAAACTTTTCAAATCACACAAACACATAAGCAATTTTGAAAATGATGAGCAAGTACCTTAGAGCCCGTGGAAAACCACGGATAGAAAGGGTGCCAATACCTTCCCTTTCTATAATCTACCCCCCGTACTCAGAATAATCTCGAAAAAGGATTTTTTCTGTGCTTTTTTCCTTTCCAATTGGATAAAATAAAATTCGATGGCGACACTCTTGCTTACCGCGACATTTTGCAAACACAAATGCAAAACTCAAACCAGTATTAAACAGTCGGTTCTGCCACCGTATCACAGAACTGGAGACTCTGCTGGGGAAGAATAAGTGGGGTATACCTTAGGATTAGTTCATCATATTTTCTTCTATTATTTGATTTTATTGCTTTATTTTTGTGGGCTTTGTATCAGAGTTACTATAGATCCTAACCCGGATCTGGGGAACACCTATTAGGTAAGTAGCAATAAGCTGTGAGGGAACTGTACGGCATAGACCAATACGGTTGAAGCAGTAGCTACGTTGATGTGGCACATTGGTTGGTACCAGTATCCCTTATGGAGGAACAAGGAGAATATGGGGCTGCT
Source organism: Vicia faba (assembly GCA_948472305.1). NCBI lineage: Eukaryota > Viridiplantae > Streptophyta > Magnoliopsida > Fabales > Fabaceae > Vicia > Vicia faba. The sequence continues at coordinate 230,227,275 of OX451740.1, read as the reverse complement.
ATATGGGTCGTTAAGCATCAACTGACCTTAGAACCTATAATTGACCAACTTGGCCATAGGAAGTAGTGAGATAGCCGGTCTCGGTATAGAGCTGAGAACTGGTTGATACTCGATACTACACTCATTGAGACCATACTCTCGAGATAGTTCCATCCGCAAGAAAAGATTGCGTGAGCTGAAACCATGACCGATGGAGGATGGTCAGTGATATTGAGAACCTCTAGAACCCGGTTACTATTATTAGGAAATGTTGAAACCAACTGAACTTCAAGAGGGTAGTACCTAAACTCCATGCAAGCCTGAAACTTAAGGGCTATTGTGTGACTTGTGTGCCTTTACCATGTTTGTTACCTACTATACTTGTTGTGTGTTTTATCACGACATCATGCATCATGACATAGCGTGCATATTTCATTAGACTAACCATTACAAAGACCGAGGGGATTTATCTTTGTTCTGTTTTGCAGATTATGGCTTTAGTGCGCAGAAATACCATTCGAGTCAACTTCGTGCAAATCCCTGTTCATCTCAGAGAGTTAGTTTCAAAATTTCCTGATACTTCTTCATTTGTTAGAAGACATGGTCATCTCCTTAGTCTGGTCACTTCAAAGTTGGATGAGCAAATGATGAGCGTGCTGTTCCAGTTCTTTGATTTGTTGCATCATTGTTTCACCTTTCTGGATTACCAGCTAGTTCCTACTTTGGAGGAGTTTTCTGACTTACTAGGCATATCTATACTCGAGAATACACCCTTCACAGGTTTGGAGGAGGTTCCTAGACCTGAGGATATTGCTTCAACCTTACATCTAAAAAAGGCTGATGTAGTATCTAACTGGGAGACACGGAGCAGGGTTGAAGGTTTCTTGGCTAAGTTTCTAATGGATCAATCTCAATAGTTCTGGGATAACTTGGATTTTTAAGCATTTGAAGACATCTTGGCTCTCCTCATCTACGGCTTGGTTCTCTTCCCAAATCTAGATTCTTTCATAGATGTGAATATGGTCAAGATCTTCATGTCTCGTAACCCAATGCCTACTCTTTTGGGTGATATTCTGCATTCCCTCTATACTCGTACTGTGCGAAGGAGGGGGACTCTCATGTGTTGCACGCCGCTGCTGGCGAGGTGGTTTATTTCGCACCTCCCCAAGTCTGTATTGAAGAATGAAGAAGGGTTAGGTTGGGCTTACAGAATCATGTCCCTTGCTCATACGGACATTCTTTGGAGTTCTAAAGATATGGAAAGGGTATCTATCATTGATCGATGTGGGAAATACCCTAATGTCCCATTGCTTGGAATTAGAGGGGGAATAACCTACAATCCTTGTTTGGCTTTACGACAGTTTGGACGCGCTCAGATAGATGGTCCCCATGAGCTGCTTCTTACAGATATCGTCTTTGACTACAAGGGGGACGTGGATGAGCATCGCTGAAGGTTTATACGAGCCTGGAGCATGGTGAACAGGTCTGACCCTCAAGAGCTAGGATTAAAGACTTCTCTCCCTATGCAACCTTATCTCCAGTGGGTTCGAGCCCGTGCTCAAAAGCTAGGAATGCCTTATGAAGCTGTTTTGCCAGTGATTGTAGAGCATACTAATGAAGAAGGTGTTCCTTATACGATTCTTTATCCCTACATGCCTACTGATCTTGGGGCATTGAAGAGATCTTGGATCCAGTTAAAGGAAGAAAGGGATACCTACAGGGAGAAGTATCATGAGCAGGAGAGGAAGATCTTGAAGCTTACGAGGCAACTTGATAATGAGAAGACAATCAATGATTATGTCAGCACGAAGGGAAAACGACCATGGGATTTCTGATGTTTTTTATTGTTTCTAGTTTAGATTTTCTTTTCAGTTATTTCTTTTGTAACGCCTTGAAGGCATTATTAAACATTGTTACAAGTTTAATCTAATAAAGTGTGTTTTATTTTGTTTTACAAATTTAAATCTCCCAAAGTCTTTGAAATCATTCCATACGCATTCCATTACCATGCACCTCATTACAGGTACCATTACAGGTTTCTTATCTTCTCCGTTGTTTATTTCAACACAAAATGTCTTCTGAAACACCTACCGATCAAGCCATCAAAGCTCTTCAAGCACAGAATGCTCAATTCCAGGAGATGTTCTTGAACTTGGCCAAAGGACAACAAGATTTGAAGACTCTCATCCTGAAGGAGAAGAAGAAGAAGAAGAAGAAGAAGGTGGTTCTGCTGAATATGGGTCAAAAATTTGGGAATAGGTTGCGACAGGAAGCTGATCTGTCTCATTCATCTGGAGGAGGAGAAAATCAAGAGGAAAGAAAGGGTCCTAGTCCTGTGGTCTCTGATAATGATACTAATTTTGATGATGAACAATACCCTCCTGCTGAGGATAGGTACAAACAACTTGAAGACCGACTAAGTGCTATGGAGATTCAGAAGGTTCCCGGTTTGGACTTCGGAGATTTGGGACTAGCATCTGGGGTGGTGATTCCTTACATGTTTAAAGCTCCGATTTTTGCTAAGTACGATGGAGCATCCTGCCCAAAGCTCCACCTCCGCTCATACGTCAGAAAAATCCAACCCTACACTGCTGATAGAAACCTATGGGTCCATTTCTTTCAAGATAGTCTGTCAGGGACTCAGCTTGAATGGTTTTATCAATTGGAAGGAGCTAATGTCCGAAACTGGGAGGACCTTGCTTCTGCTTTTTACAAGCAATACCAGTATAACACCGACCTTTCTCCCACTCATACTCAGCTTCAGAGTATGTCCATGGGCGCAAGCGAAGGTTTTAAGGACTATGCTCAGAAGTGGAGAGATTTGGCTGGAAGAGTCCAACCCCCTCTATCTGATAGGGAGTTGGTTGATATGTTTCTGGGGATCTTGTCTGGTCCGTTTTTCAATCATCTGATCGGTAGTTCATCATCTGAGTTTATTGAATTGATTATGACTGGGGAGAGTGTAGAAGTTGGTATCAAAAGTGGCAAGATACCAAAAGGTGCTTCATCAAGTACAGAAAAGAAGCCTTTCAAGAAGGAATCTAGTTTCGTTTACAGCTCAAGGAGCCAAAACCGACCTGAGTGTCGCTAAGCAGTGAATGTGGTAGTAATTTCAAGACCCACCGTTGCCCCATAATGCAACGATCAGCAAAGAATGGAGAGGCCGCAGAGACAGTACACTTGACTTAATATGACCTTGTCTCAAATTCTACCGCAATTGTTGAAGACTAACCTGGTAACTCTGAGGGAAGCTCTGAAGAATCTCAGCACCACATCTCCGCTATATAATCCAAACGCTCGTTGTGCCTATCACTCTGATAGCCCGGGTCATGATACGAACAACTGTTGGTCTTTGAGGAATAAAGTGCAAGACTTGATTGAAGCTAAAGAGATAGAGTTTGATGCTCTAGAGAAACCCAACGTCATAACTGCTCCTATGCCCAAGCACGGTAATGGGGTAAATACTGTGGACGATGATTCATTTGTGACCTCCGTGGAAGACATTTCTACTCCGTTGATGAATGTTAAGAAGAACCTTTTGTTGGCCGGTTTATTTCTAGGATGTGGCGAAGGTTGCCACCTATGTTCCATCCTGCCTGTTGGTTGCTATTTACTGAAATCAGGTGTTCAACACCTGATGGATAACAAAAAGATCTTGTTCGAGAAAACTTTGATTCCGTTGATTCCTGTTGAAGATATTTCCATCATAACCATTTCCGCCAATCCTCCCAAGGCTTCCTCGAGAAAACCTGTTGGGATTACATTCGTTCCGAGAGTTGCTCCATTAATCATTACTATTCCTGGTCCTATCCCATACACTTCAGATAAAGCTGTCTCGTGGCACTATGGGGCCGATGTGTATTATCATGGGATCAAACAAGACTTGAAGGTTGAATAGGCTGATGCTGATATCAGCAATATCGTCGGGTCTAGCAAAGTCACCCGAAGTGGAAGACTCTTCTCTCCTGAGATTTCCCCTCCGACTTTTCAAAAGCCTGTTGTCATTCCATCTGCCAGTACATCAGCTATTGTTCCGATCCTTACTCCAGTTATCACCCCTGTCACCGAGTCATCTGACACTCGGGGCAAAGAAGTTACAGGTGAGCCTGCCCGGACAGGGGCGCCTAAGAAAGTCATTGTTGAAACCTCTAGGCAGGAGATAGAGGAAATTCTGAAGATTATCAAGAAAAGCGACTACAAAGTAGTCGAACAGCTGGGGCAGACCCCGTCGAAGATCTCCATGTTATCCTTATTGTTATGCTCGGAAGCCCATGCAAAGGCTTTAATTGCTTTCCTTAAAATTGTGCATGTGCCGCAGGAGACATCTGTTGATCAATTCAAAGACTGTGTAGCTAGTTTGACCGCTGACAACAGGTTAGGTTTCTTCGACGCAGATCTGACGGCCAAAGGAAGAAATCATAATGATGCTCTGCATGTCTCGATCGAATGCAGGGGCACTACTCTGGCCCACGTACTGGTGGATACTGGGTCCTCATTAAATGTTTTACCCAAGAAAGCATTAGACCGTCTGGACTGTGAAGGGTTGGTTCTGAAGCCGAGTAATATTGTGGTTAGAGCTTTTGATGGGTCAAAAAGGATGGTGCACGGGGAGGTGGGCGTCCCTATTAGAGTTGGCTCTCATACTTTTGCATCTACGTTCTATGTGATGGATATCCAACCATCTTATTCTTGCTTGTTGGGTCTCCCTTGGATTCATAAGGCTGGGGCAGTAATTTCTACGCCCCATCAGATGTTGAAATATCCAGTAAAAGGGAAGATTGTTACGGTGCAGGGTGAGGAGGAGTACATGGTGAGTCGTTTTAATTCCTTTCTCTATGTAGAGATGGATGGAGAGTTCATCGAGACCCCGTGCCAGAACTTTGAAGAGGTTCCCCAGACTCTGGCGTCGACTGAAATTACTGCTGACAAACCTCTGATGAAGATGGCTTCCTTCAAGGATGCCAGGACTGTTATTGAAAATGGTGGGTATGCAAATTGGGGCCAACTCCCTGACTTTGCACACAAGACTGACAAGTTTGGTTTGGGTTTTACTGCAGAAGCTCAAAGGGTTATTCGGCATGCGCGAATTGGAAGACCTCCTCTGCGCATCAGCAATCCGGGAGTGAATGCAATTGGAGATGATGAAGAAGAGTCATATTTCAACAGCTGGATTTACCCGACTACTGACGGTGGATTGAACAATTGGACGGAGAAGGACTTCGTGCCCGTTTCTTTTATTACACAGTAATAGACTTTTGTTTTGAGATTTGTAACAGACAATTTGAACTCTATGGCCCGGTGCCTTGCCTGAGGCACCGTGGCTTTGTTTGTGAGGGCTTATCATTTGTCATTTTCATATATCATCAATAAAACATTGGACGTTTTCTTGCATTACAAATTTTACGCTCCTTGTTTTTCCTTTCTATCTTCCACTTTATAAAACAGCTATTTGTCTTACACACACTCACATATCATAATACAGGTCCACCTCCACTCTGGATCCCACTGATAACGACTCTGCTACTGCCAGTTATGACTTCGAGAGTCCAATCAACCAAGTCGAGGACGAAGGTGAGGATGATTGTGAAGTGCCTGGGGAACTTGCTAGACTGTTACTTCAGGAAGAGAGGGCCATACAGCCGCATGAAGAGCTAGTGGAATCAGTAAATTTGGGTACGGAAGAAGACAAGAAAGAGGTCAAGATAGGTGAAAATCTGGAGCCTAGTGTCAAGCAACGGTTGATACAAAAGTTACACGACTATGTTGAGATCTTCGCTTGGTCCTATGAAGATATGCCTGGGTTGGATACTGATATTGTGGTACACCGTCTGTCGACTAAAGAAGACTGTCCTCCGGTAAAACAGAAGGTTCGTCGTATGCGCCCCGAGATGTCTGAGAAAATCAAAGTTGAGGTCATGAAACAGTTTGACGCCGGTTTTCTAGCAGTTACTTCTTACCCGCAGTGGGTTGCCAACGTGGTTCCAGTGCCGAAGAAAGATGGTAAAGTCCGTATGTGTGTAGACTATAGAGATCTGAACAGGGCGAGCCCCAAAGATGATTTTCCTCTGCCTCACATTGATGTTTTGGTCGACAACACCGCACAACATAAGGTCTTCTCCTTTATGGATGGTTTTTCCGGTTACAATTAGATTAAGATGGTTCCCGAAGACATGGAGAAGACAACCTTCGTTACGCAGTGGGGTACTTTTTGCTACAAAGTCATGTCGTTCGGATTGAAGAATGTTGGGTCAATGTATCAGCGCGCCATGGTCGCTTTGTTCCACGACATGATTCATTGTGAGATTGAGGTATACGTTGACGACATGGTTGCAAGGTCCCAGACTGAGGAAGAACACCTTGACCATCTCCAGAAGCTATTTGACAGGTTGAAGTTGTATAAGCTGAGGTTAAACCCAAACAAGTGCACCTTCGGGGTGAGGTCTGGTAAGCTGCTGGGTTTTGTCGTCAGTGATAAGGGTATTCAAGTAGATCCTGCAAAGGTGAAGGTTATACAAGAGATGCCAGCTCCCCAAACAGAAAAGGAAGTTAGAGGCTTTTTGGGACGGTTGAATTACATTGCCCGATTCATTTCACATTTGACTGCTACTTGTGAGCTAATCTTCAAGATGCTGAAGAAAGATCAAGTGGTAAAATGGAATGATAAATGTCAGACCCTTTCGAAAGGATCAAAGAATATCTCCAAGATCCACCTACTCTGATGCCTCCAGTTGAAGGAAGAACTTTGATCTTATACTTGACAGTACTCGACAATTCAATGGGGTGCGTGCTGGGGCAGCATGACGAGTCTGGCCACAAAGAGCATGCTATTTACTACCTTAGCAAAAAGTTTACCGACTGCAAGACCCGATACTCGTTGCTCGAGAAAACTTGCTGCGCTTTGGCATGGGCTGCTCTCCGGCTGAGACAGTATATGCTGACTCACACTACCCTGTTGATATCAAAGATGGACCCAATCAAGTATATCTTCGAAAAGCCTGCCTTGTCCGGAAGAATAGAAAGATGGAAGATGATCTTAACTGAGTACGACATCCAATACACAACCCAAAAAGCAATCAAGGGGAGTGTGTTGGCAGATCATTTGGCACATCAGGGTGTGGATGATTACCAGTCTATGAATTTCGAGTTTCTGGATGAGAATATCATGTTGGTGATCGACTGTGAAGAACCTGGATCCCAATGGTCTGTGTACTTTGATGGAGCCTCAAACGCTTTGGGTAATGGCATTGGCACTGTGATCATATCTTCTGAGGGCTGTCATACTCCATTCACCGCCCGATTATGTTTTAACTGCACCAACATAATGGCGGAGTATGAAGCATGTATCATGGGCCTCCGAGCAGCTATTGACCTAAGGATTAAGTTCTTGAGTGTATTCGGAGATTCCGCTCTCGTGATCAGTCAGATTAAAGGAGAGTGGGATAAGAAACACCCAAATCTTATTCCTTACAAGGAGTATGTACTGACATTGCTTCAACACTTCGAGGAGATAACCTTTGAACATTTCCCCAGAGAGGAGAATCAGTTAGTGGACGCACTAGCTACCATGTCTTCTATGTTGAAGGTCGGGTGGGACAATGAGGCTCCCCGGATTACCATTGAGAGATTGGACGAACCCGCACATTGCTGTGACATCGATACTGAAGAGGTAACAGATAAACCCTGGTTTCACGAAGTAAAAAGGTATCTTGAGGCTCAAGAGTACCCCGAGGGTGCATCTGTTAATGACAAAAGTTCTTGAGGAGGTTCGCGGAGAAGTTCTTCATCACTAATGGTATCCTTTACAAGCGTAACCATGATTCAACCTTACTGTGATGTATAGACAAGGGCGAGGCAGAAAGAATCATGGCGGAGTTACATGAAGGTACCTTCGGAATTAATTCCAGTGGACATACCATGGCAAAGAAAATCCTACGGGCAGGATATTATTGGTATACTATGGAAGCCGATTGTTATCAGCATTCTCGGACCTACCATAAGTGCCAAGTCTATGCTGATAAGGTACATGTACCTCCCGTTCCTCTGAACGTCTTGACATCTCCTTGGCCTTTTGCAATGTGGGGCATTGACATGATCGGCAAGATCAGACCCACTGCGTCTAACGGGCATCGTTTCATCCTGGTAGCAATTGACTATTTCACGAAGTGGGTTGAGGAAGCTTCCTTTGCTACGGTAACCAAGAATGCCGTAGCACGGTTTATCCGACACAACTTGATCTGTCGATATGGTGTACCAAAGAGGATCATTAGGGACAATGGTACAAATCTCAACAATACGATGATCACTGAGCTCTGCAAACAGTTTAAGATACAGCATCACAACTCTTCTCCTTACCGACCGAAGATGAATGGGGTTGTTGAAGTGGCTAATAAGAACATCAAGAAGATTATGCAGAAGATGACGGTGACATACAAAGACTGGCATGGGATGTTACCATTCGCTCTTCATGGGTACCGTACCTCAGCACGGACGTCAACAGGGGCAACACCCTATTCCTTGGTATATGGCATGGAAGCGGTCTTACCCATTGAAGTTCAGATACCCTCTCTTCGAATTATGAATGATGCAGGTTTGAGCGAAGACGATTGGATTCAGACCCGGCTTGATCAGCTGAACTTAATCGATGAAAAGAGACTTACTGCTATTTGTCATGGTCAGACGTATCAAAATCGAATGATCAAGGCATTTAATAAGAAAGTCAGACGACAAGAGTATCAAGTTGGAGATCTGGTGATCAAACGCATCATATTACCTCAAGGTGATCCTAGGGGAAAATGGACCCCTACATACGAAGGGCCATTTGTGGTTAAGAACATTTTCTCAGGAGGAGCTATGATTCTAACCACCATGGATGGTGACGACCTTCCTCACCCCGTCAATACAGACATAGTGAAAAAATACTACGCATAATCAAAGATCCGCTAGGTTGACTGGCCTAGGAAAAAATAAGGGCTTCTCGGCGAACCAAAAGGGTTCGGGCAAAAGTAAGGGATGAAATGAACGAATTTGTACACCCGGCAAGTCAAAAACCTGAAAAGGTGGCTTGGGCAAAAATGGGTATCCCGGTGGACTGAAAACCCGAAAGGGCGGTCCAGGAAAAAATTAGGGATTAAAGCGTAACACTATGTCTCATTGGATCATCTTGTAACAAGACTTCGATATCGACTATCAAGCTCGGGCGGCGCTAATCAATATGATTTACCTTCAACCAAGTAGCAAAGTGATGAGATGCTCGAAGATATAAAGGAAATAGCAGAGTTGGAACCCAGTGGGATTGTTCACATAGCTGTTTTTCTTTATTTTCCACAAATTGTATAATTCATCTTTCGGCGGCGTTCTCTTACTAGAACGTCAGCCTCTTGTACAAAAAATGCCTATTTACAGGCCAACTTCAAAATTAATACAATTCATTTTCATAAAGAAATTTCAAATTGTTTTTCTTTTTTTGTTTTGTTTTGCAAGAACGTCCAATGATTCATTTTTTATATATGCATTTGACAATAATTGATGCTCATAAATATTTACATGTGAAACAAAAGACGATTACTCGTAATATCAGGAACAAGGGAAAACAGAAATGTCCAAACCTTACAGTTGCTCTATTCACCAAGTACAGGGATAGACCTAGCTGAAGAATATGACTAAAAATGCATACACTCCCCGCAGAGTAGGAAGTACCAGAACACAGTATTATCAACTCTCCCCAACTGAGGTTCGCAATCGCGAATGAGTCAGTAAGATTCTCCCCAAGCAGAGTTCATCTATCACCAACGATGGAAGACCATCCACGGTGGAGTTTATTTCTTCCATAAACAGAAACTTTATCCCCGACAGAGTTCATCGCCGCCAGCAACGGTAATTCATCCACAGCCGAGGTTATTTCTCCAAATCAGCAGATCTTCCAGCAAATTATCTCTTCCCCCCAGAGTCAGTTTATTCTCCAGCAGGATCATCATCTCAATCACCTTCAGTCGTTATCCCCAGCGAGCTAAACTCTTTCATTCTCCAGCAGCAATCCGGGATTTATTTTCTCCAACTAGAGAATATCATAAAAACATTGCATGTCCATACATCATGACATGCGCATACGCATCATACAACACAATCTCATTCATTTTGAGAACATCATTGCCTGATACATATCATGCATTACATACAGCTAACCTTTACCATTCAGGAAAGATACAATCAAATTCTCGCAAAATTCAAGCTATGAAGCCCGGGTACGACCGGTTAGTATCTTGATTACTCCATCATATTGTGAAGCCCGGAGAATGACCGGATAACCGCATCAGACTACCGCAAAGCCTGGATTACAACCAGATAGTGGTATCTCTTAAAAGCAAGCTATGAAGCCTGGATTCGACCGGATAATAGTTTAATCCCCAGTAAGCCGTGAACCTCGGATTACGACTGGATAGCAGCTCAGAAAGTACCATGAAGCCTAGATTATGACCAGATAGTGGTATATCATAAACACAAGCCGTGAAGCCTGGACTACGACCAGATAGCAGCTCAGTAAGTACCATGAAGCATGGATTACGACCAGATAATGGTAGAAGACATTGTGAAGCCTGGATTACGACCAGATAGCAGCCAAAGACACCGCGAAGCCTGGATTACGACCAGATAGTGGTATATCTTTAATACAAGTTATGAAGCCCGGATTCGACCAGATAGTATCTTGATTTCTTCGAACACCATGAAGCCTGGATTCGACTAGATAATGGTATGAGACATCGCGAAGCCTGGATTATGACCAGATAGAGGTAAAAGACACTGAAGCCTGGGTAACGACCAGATAACAGTGAGGGACACTGTGAAGCTTGGATTACGACCAAATAGCAGTTCACCCGGCCAATTACTATGAAGCCTGGATTCGACCGGATATTAGTAGGCCCAATAGTCAAAGGGAAGCCCGGAGGCGACTGGATAACCACTTGATTTCTTCTGAAGCCTGGATTACGACCAGATAAGAAGTGAGTTATTGTGAAGCCTGGATTACGACCAGATAGCAGTACAGGACACCATGAAGCTTGGGTTCAACCAGATAATGGTATGAGACATCGAGAAGCCTGGATTACGACCAGATAACAACAAAAGGACTGAAGCCTGGATTACGACCAGATAACAGTACAAGACACTGTGAAGCTTGTATTTTGACCAAATAGAAATTTTACCTGGACATATACTAAGAAGCTCGGAGTCGACCGGATATTAGTGTGCCCTAAATTCAAGTTGAAGCCCAGATGCGACCGAATAACAACTTAGTTCCTTCTGAAGCCTGGATTACGACTAGATAAGAATTGAGAAATTGCGAAGCCTGAATTACGACCGGATAGCAAGTTTAATCTCATCTAACCAGTAAGTCACTATAAAGCCTGGATTACGACCAGATAGCAATCGGTCTTATCACTATGAAGCCTGGATCACGACCAGATAGTAGTTTATTTTCACCTCTTCAACTAAGAGACGATTCCCCAGTAGAATAACGGATGACTGAAGCTCCTAAAATTCTATTTCTCCCTAGACAGAGATCAGCACTCCCCAGCGTAGTCTTCCTCCACAACATGTATACAGACTCTCGCTAAGGAATCTCTTATGCGATCGACACTCCTTTGGATGGCATCTTTAAGCCCATCTCCTATCATTCATTTCCAAATGGCATCTGTAAGCCCATTCCCGACATCACAAAACAAATACTACTTCACGCGAGTGCAAATTTTTGGGCACTCTAGTGTTCAATCATCTTCCACCTTCAGATCACGAAAGGCAGACAAGCCAATCTAAATCTTCAGGTTTAAGAAGATTGAACAGGGGCAGCTGTTGTACCCCAAAATTTTCCCTCTCATATTTCTCAATACATTTCAAGAAAGATCCTTAAGTTGCCCAAGGAAGTCCAAGGGTTGACCAGACAAGCTCTCTCCTAAGGCAGTCTACCTCAAATTAGGGTTTCATGTTGCATCAAGATACTTGAGTCCAAGGGATCCCAAATTCTCACCTTTGTCCTAATATGTTCTCAAGATCATCCATGTCAATTTTCAATCCTTGCAGAGGGAGTTTGCTCAGTCAATTGCTCAAAGGTCTAAAAATCGACTGTGCTAGGGCAAAAGTCAACTGTGGCCCACATACAGTCAAACTTCAATATTTTTGGTCAACATCCTAATTTTGAAGTTCCATTCATTATTTTATCAATGGTTGATCATGATTCATCAAGGATTGCTCACAATTCATCAAAACTCAAAAGTTGCTAAATTAGGTTTTGTAGGAAAAGTCAACTCAACTTTGACCAAGCATAACTTTCTCATACTTTATGAGAAATGACCCATCCAAATCTAATTTTGAATATTATGCAATTCCCTACAATCCATCTTCATCTCCCAAGTTCAAAATATGCACTCACAAGAAGTTATGAATTTGGACATTATAGGTCACTTTGAAAAGTCAACAAAAACACCTCTTTTTGTCAAAGCTTCATACTTGAACATGGAATACCAAATTGAGATGCGACCAAAGGGGTTGCTTATAGGACATCTCAAGCTTTCTAAAAAGTCCAAGAACACCTTCAAAGAGTCAAAGTTGAGGAAGTTATGCATTGGTGAAGTTGACCCTTTTTGCAAAATTGTCAAAAGTCAACTATGCCTCAAATTGTAATTTTTGCTAAATGGGCCTAACTTTTTGCACTTGTTTTGAGTTGGTAGCATGGTCCACGAGCCCTATCTCTTTCCACTTGTCATTATCTTATTTTTATTATTTATTTTTATTTTTATTTGAATTAAATCAATTTAAATCAAAACAAATCATGAAAAAATCCAAAAACATTGAAATCTCAAGATATTGTGCATGTTTCAGGTTCTATATCCAGGTAGCAAAAGATTGAATTTGTGCAAGGCCTTTGTGTGCACAAAAAGATTGGTTTTGACCTATTTTTAGAAAGATTTTCAAGTGAATCAAATCCAAATCAAAAGCTATAATGGAGGAAGATTGAGAGCATAATTGAAAACCTAATTCAGTCCTTGGTATATAGTATACAATTGCAGACCTAAAACGCATGTTTTTTAGAGGCGCAAAAGAGAGAACAAAACTTGGAAAAAACAAAGAAAAATGGTAAACTGATTTTGCACTTCTAGGCATTTACAAGGCTCACTGACCATCTCATTCACTTCCTGGGATCACAAGCAAGCCATACCAATCAAGAACAAACATTTTCCAGCGCTAAAACTCACTATAAGCATCCCACGATACTAGCACTTTCTTGAAATCCCATATCATGATTCTGGCATTTGTAGCATGAATTACTTATATATTCTTGCCCATTGAAACATTTGCAAGCTGCTGGTAATGATTAATTGCATTTTTGCTAACAATGCAGAGATATGCCATTGTTAGGTTTTCTTGGTGTGTTTTAGGGTCTTTTCATACAGGGACAATTGGTCCATACGGAAGAGACCATTGTGATCAGCAGATCAAACCCAGTTGATCCATGGTCTTGAATTTTATTTATATTGCTTGTATGTAATTTCTGAGATGCACAGGGTTACAATTACAGCGCCATATCCGTAGGTAAATGTTCTGAGTTTTAAACAACGGATCCAGGGAAGAAGACGATAGCGTGTCACCACTTTACTGGCCGGTTTAAATTCTGGAGCGTTTATTCTGGCCAGAAGCCTTTAGTTCTGATCTATTTGTTTGATTTTGTTGTATTGATAAACTAACATACAGCGCAGTTGGTCAGAAGAAGGAAGTCAGAAATTCATGATTTTGGGTTCGATCCCAGACACGACCTTTTGGCATTTCTTTGTATTCACCAGATCCAACGCTTGCACCTCCTGAGGGTCATCTTCTGGATGCATCAACCAGAACCGGATCAAATATCTTCTGGTCACAATCTGCTGGACCCACTAGCCATGAGCAGGCCCAGTACCATCATCCTCTGATCACCATCATCTTCTGGACCATCATCCTCTGATCACCATCATCTTCTGGATCTTCATCCTCTGATCAGAGCCGCAGACACCAGGCCCAATTCTCTTTTCCTTTTTCTTTTATATTTCTTTATTTAGTTTTTTTAATTATTTTTACTAACACCAAATTAATTCTTTTTTCATAAAAAACCATAAAACTAATTTTCATCCAATTAGATTTAGAATTTATTTTTTATACAAATAATAATTTAATTAGTTTATTTAATCTCAGGGTAACTGTTAGCTGGTAATTTCGAATAAAGAATAATTGGATTTCAAAACAATAATTCGAATAAGCATATAAGGAGTTTAATATCAATGATGAATATTGGTGGGAAATATAGAACCATTATTCTAAAGGACTCTTCGATTTCCAGTGATAGATGATGGATTTCGATTTGAGAATTTGTGTTTAAAATATAAAGAGTTCCTTTGTGCAAGTGTGCCAGAATTGGAAGTGGTCCATGAAAATGGTTTAATTCGAATCGAAGAAAACTAGCAAAATACTTCGCTGGCACAGGGTTCAAATTTCAAATAAGAGCGTCATTCTTAGAAGACGCGTGGAAGTCAGTAAACGTAAGAAGCCTGCATGCTTCGAACGTGGCGTGATTTTAGAGTAAGACCGTTAGGGTCAGGATACTATAAATAGGTGTTTTTATGTAAACATGGTATGTTAATTTCGTGTACTAAAAAATCTCAAACACTCAAATTACCGTGACTTAAGGGAAACGAGTTAGAAGACAAAATGTACGTATTGAACATCATGATTCTTTATAATTTCAATACAAGTCTTTTTATATTTCTTTCACTTTTACAGTACTTTTGCTCTTAAATCTTTCGATTTCCTTTTATTTCCTTGTTTTTACTTGCTTTCAAACACATTTATCTCTTTAGAAACTTCACTTTTACTTTATCCTTTTGTTCAAACACTTCATATTTCCAGAAACTATTATATTCTCAAAAACTCCTTATCTTTACATTCAAGTATTAAATCTTAAGTCTAATTCGAAGCCTTTTTCTTTGTACATTCATTCAGTTTATTTCTATAGACAATCTTAGAGATGTTTCTTAAGAATCTCACATTCGACATTAACACACAATATAAATTCATCAAGATAATGGGTATGAACATAGAAATGAGTTATGACACATGTGTCCTAGGATCAATCTAGTCGATCCTGCAAGTAACCAATAATAATCAATAAATTGGAAGACTAGTGGTTGTTTACTAGAAATCACTGTAAACAAATTGGCACACCTGGTGGGACAGTGTCATAACAAAAAGTTGTATCAAACCTATTAGAGAATTATAGGTTCTTCTGAGTTCGGAGCGCGTTTCGGTACATGAACCTTCGAAGCGACAAAATAAAGAATAATAATCCACACATACCCAGAAGACAACGTACCAAAACAATGTGTGATACGGTGGGAGAACTGACTTGAGGTTTTACATTTTGTATTCGCACTTGTTCGGTTTAGCAAGAGTCGCCACCGACTTTTTATTTTATCCTAAAGGAAAGGTTAAAAAGCACAGGAAAAACCTTTGAGATGTTTTCGTGGGTTCGGGGGGTAGATTATGAAAAGGGAAGGTGCTAGCACCCTTTTCATCCATGGTTATCCATGGGCTCTTAGTTACTTGTTTTAGATCACTTGCCTTGATTTTCAATTGTTTGAAATGGTGCTTTGTGTGTGTGGTTTTGAAAATGTTTTGAAAAAGATGCCTTGTCTAGGCAACCGTTGTAACAATTCTTTACTCGAATGTTTTACAAAGGTGTTTGTATTTTTGAAAAGATGTTTCAATGTTTTGAAAGTTTGTTTTAAAATTGTGTTGTGGAGTGTGTTTTGAAAGTAGGCAAGTGTGTTTTGCAAGTTTGGTCAAGTAACTAAGAGTTGTCTACCCCTAAATTTACTCAAAGATCTTTCTCATGTTTTAACCCTTTTAACAGTGTTGTTTCACCATTGTATTTGGTGAACAACCTTGTGTTAGGATGTTAACGGAACAGGCGCGGGTCATCGTATAGACCATGAATGCAATGGTGCCAAGTGTCTTCGGCAATTTTGAAAGCGTCATCGAGGGACTATGATCATTTGATTTGTTTTTGTTTTGCCAAAGAACTCAACATGCAAACATGGCCCATTTTGGAAGGCAACAAGCGGGATTACCCTAGGGGTGCAAGTGTGAATTGTGTATTGATTTTCATGCATTTGTCTTGTATTAGGTTATCTAGCGGTTGATTTTGAATCTTCGCATACAAACCCTAATTACTATACAGTATATAGAAAGCGATAAATTGCGGGAATTTAAAGTCTAAGCTATTACAAATAAGTATTCGGGGATGGGGGTACAAATATTTACAAATGGGGACGAGTCTTATCAGGATAGTAGTGTCCAAATAATATTTACAACCAAATCGAATTGCATTCTCAATATAAAATATAGCAAAGTATAAGAATCAAAGAGAAATAAAAGTATTTGTGAAAGTGTATGTGATTATTTACAAGTGATGCAAATATTAACCTAATGTATTATTAAGTATTTTTTGTATTTTTGTGTTTTTATTAATACTATATAAACAAAAGAGTTTCTAAAAGAAAGAAATATTTTAACTTAAAAAACTATGGTTTATGTATTTTTAAGTGTAATAAAAAAATATTTAATAAAATTTTTACATAAAAAATTAACATATTATTTAACAACAAAAAAGAATTAAGTTAGGAAAATTAAAAAGTGTTGATTTTTAAAAAAGTATAAAAAGGTTATATGGGCCTTATGTGGTAATGGGCCCAAGTAAAAAAAACAAACAAAACAACAAAAGGGGGGGTAAGGCGCCTGAATCAGTTGGGCTTAGGCAGATAATGGGGCAGAGGCCCAATGACACGTTCGACACATTTTGTTTAGGGTTGAATTGTTTTGTTTCAGAGTAAGGGTTTACAGCGTTTCACAAACGGCGCCGCTCATCTTCTTCTTCGTTCTTCGCCTCTTCACTTTCTCAAGCTAAGGCCATTGATGTTCCTGAACGAACTCCGCCTATGGCCGCTAGGCGCCACCTTCAACTCCTCCTCCCTCCATGGTTAAGCAAGGCGGCGACACGAAAAGGTAACGGTTTCCTTTTTTATGTCTTAGGGTTTTGGATTTGTCTTGCTCGTGTTTTTAGCTTTTTCATGTATTGATCTTTTGTATTATTATTGTTGTGTGAGGTGTTTAAAGAAAAGGGAAGGAGAATTTATACCTTTGTTGGCTTTTGGAGACGGAGGAGGAGAAGTGGACAGGAGGCATCCTCAGGCGGCCAAGGCGAGGGACTGGTGATGCTAGCTCTATTTTGGTTTGTCTGGTATTTGTATCTTGCTTGCCTCTGTAGTTTTATGATGATGGTTTTCTGAAAACCCTGTAATAGTTGCTTCTTTTCCTCTTTTGAATGCTTGCCCCTAGATGTTTAACTTCTGGCTTTTTTACTCGATGATGAACTTAGTTCTGAGAGTTTGGGATTTGTTTGTTGCTTCTGAGTTTGATGATGATAACTCTGACACAGTTTTGAAAGGCTTGTATGTTTTTATGGTTTTGTGAGGCTTTAAAGCTGGTTATGCAGGTTGAAGCTTAGCAGGTTTTGAGAGCTTGTTTTTTAGTTACAGGCTTCAAGTTTGAGGCTTGTGGTATCCTTTTCTTTATGTTTTTCTCTGCCTCCTTGAACTGTTCTGATATTCTTTGTTTTATATCTCTTTGTCTTAAGCCTGCTGTACTGTAAGCCTCTTACTTTTCTCTCTCTTTCTCTCTCCACAGCAAAGTATATTTTATTACTTAGACTGTCCTTTTTCTGAAAAAGTGTGGCTGGAAAATGATGATAAGATTTGAATATGTTGCTTGCATTGTGTCTTTCCTCTGCATCTTTCCAGATTTCCTGCCTATCTCTTGTGTACTTGTTGACAGCTTTATTGGCTTCTTGGTTGACATTGTGACTTAGTTGGCCATTTTGACAATTTGGTTGCCTTTTCAGTTTGCAATTTGGTTTGGATTTATGTAGCTTGTTCCTTTGGCTATTTTTGACAATGCAGTTTGGTTTGAAATTATGCATTTTGTTTAATATGCTGCCTTGTACATATTCATATGCTTGCAACATTATTTTCTTTCCCTCTTTGTGAACCAAGAGTCTTCTTGTGATTTGCAGAGAGGGAGAACAAACTGATTCCGGCTAACACTTTTAATGGTGAGTCTTTATTTATCTGTCTGAGAAAATACCTTTTTTAAATTAATCTGTGTTGACTTTTTTCTTCTCTTTTTGCAGGTAAACATCAGTCGAGCAATGGGGAGCAGCAGTAGAAGATGAAGATTTCAAGACACTTAGGATACAATTTTATTTTATTTTAATCATTTGTAATAAATATTATTATAAATACTGTAAAAATTACTTGTATTTAAATAAGACTTGTACCAATAATTAAAAATAAATAAAAGTCTTTTTGTCAGATATCTCTTTTATTTCACTGTCTATTTAATTATTTAAGTTTTCTTGAATTAAAATAACTGGAAGTAAATCCCAATTATTCTAACTTAGATAAAATAAATAATTAATAAACACTGTAGTCTTGCAACTTCGCATTAACCAATAATAAACCCGGCGTTCCAATTAGCCATAAGCATTGCACAGTCAATCAAACAAACATCCATATGCCTTTTCTTTTACTGATTAAACCAAACACTGCAAATTTTCAACCAGAAGCCTCAGCTTCTAAACCAGAGATTCAGGTTTTTGAGAAACAAACTGAAATCTTGAGCAGGCGTCAAAGCAGTGTAACAGCCAATTAAGACACTGTGGATTCAAATTCTTCTGAAAATGTGCGTGCAAACCCTAATTCTTGATTTACTGTCAGAGAAACGTCCGCCTGATCCAACCCTGAGCCAAACTCAAACAAATTAATAAAAACCCTGATAATCTGTTTGACTGATTCAAAAGTCAATGGAAACCCTAATTTTGTGTGACTGATAAGAAAAGTTTGTTTGACCGATTCTTGAGCCAATCTAAAAAATCAGGAAAAGCCCGAAGCTGTGATTTCTTGTAAAAAGAGGAGGGCAAATTTTGGGGTACAACAGTTTCCCCTGTTCAATCTTCTTGAACTTGAAGAGTTAGATTGGCAAGCTTATCGTTCGCGACTCGAAGGTGAAAGGAGATTGGACACTAGAGTGCCCAAAAAAATTTGCACTCGATGAAGCGTAGTTTGAGGGAATGGGCTTAAAGATGCCATATGGAAAGTGACAGAATCTTCTCGGGGGATGGGCTTAGAGATGCCATCTGGAAATGGGCTTAAAGATGCCATCTGGAAAGTGACAGAATCTTCTCGGGGGATGGGCTTAGAGATGTCATCTGGAAATGGGCTTAAAGATGCCATCTGGAAAGTGACAGAATCTTCTCGGGGGATGGGCTTAGAGATGCCATCTGGAAATTGTTGGTAGGAGGATGGGCTTAAATATGCCATCTGGAGATTGTTGGTAGGAGGATGGGCTTAAAGATGCCATCTGGAGATTGTTTGCTGAACTGTATGCCGTTGGTGAGTGAGGGAGTATCAGAAAGGTATCCATGTTTGGAGCATCTCTGAACTGGGGATCTGAACAAGCAATGAATTGACATCCATGTTTGGAATCATCCGTAAACTGTTTTCAGTAGTCTTGGAATCTGAACAAGCGATAGGTTGACATCCGTATCTGGAGAACCTGTAAACTGTTTTCAGTAGTTGCAGAATCTGAACAAGCGATAGGTTAACATCCGTGTCTGGAGAACCCGTAAACTATTTTCAGAGGTCTTGGAATCTGGAATAAGTATCAGAATGTCGCCATGTTTGGGTCACATCTGAACTATCTCTGAATGAATCTGAAATAAGTATCAGAATGTCGCCACGTTTGGGTCACATCTGAACTGTCTCTAGAAGGAATCTCGGAAGATGATGATCTTTGTCTGTTGATTGATCTTTCTTGAAAAGGTAAAGAGTTAGTTGTATGCAATGTCATGATGTAATGAATTGTACTTCATCAATGTTTATGATATGAATGTGATGGATGTGCATGTAAGCTGAGTAGCTATCTTGCTGAGGAAGACGAATCCTAGATAATGAAATCTTTGACTGCTGCTGGGGAAAGTAAATCCTTGACTGCTGCAGGGGATTGCAAGAATCTTTTGATCGTTGAAAATGAGAAGTCCTGGGACCACCATTGGGGAATCAGGAGCTTGGGTTGTATACCAATCAACTGGGGATTCCTGTCTTGAGGGGATCTTCACTGGAGAATATTTGAATACTCTGTGAGGAACTGAGAATGAGAGTCTTCATTCTGCTTGGGGATTGATAGTTGGAAGTTTTAGTTCCGCTGGGGATTGCAAGAATCTTTTTATTGCTGCAGGTATTAATCTGGGATACATATCGGAATGTCGCCAAATCTGGGTCACATCTGAACTATCTCTAGAAGGAAGTCTGGAATAAGTATCGGAATGTCGCCAAATCTGGGTCACATCTGAACTATCTCTAGAAGGAAGTCTAAAATAAGTATCGGAATGTCTCCAAATCTGGGTCACATCTGAACTATCTCTAGAAGGAAATATGGAATAAGTATCGGAATGTCGCCAAATCTGGGTCACATCTGAACTATCTCTAGAAGGAAGTCTGGAATAAGTATCGGAATGTCTCCAAATCTGGGTCACATCTGAACTATCTCTAGAAGGAAATATGGAATAAGTATCGGAATGTCGCCAAATCTGGGTCACATCTGAACTATCTCTAGAAGGAAATCTGGAATAAGTATCGGAATATCGCCAAATCTGGGTCACATCTGAACTATCTCTAGAAGGAAGTCTAGAATAAGTATCGGAGTGTCGCCAAATCTGGGTCACATCTGAACTATCTCTAGAAGGAAATCTGGAATAAGTATCGGAATGTCGCCAAATCTGGGTCACATCTGAACTATCTCTAGAAGGAAATCTGGAATAAGTATCAGAATGTCGCCAAATCTGGGTCACATCTGAACTATCTCTAGAAGGAAATCTAGAATAAGTATCGGAATGTCGCCAAATCTGGGTCACATCTGAACTATCTCTAGAAGGAAATCTGGAATAAGTATCGGAATGTCTCCAAATCTGGGTCACATCTGAACTATCTCTAGAAGGAAATCTGGAATAAGTATCGGAATGTCGCCAAATCTGGGTCACATCTGAACTATCTCTAGAAGGAAATCTGGAATAAGTATCGGAATGTCGCCAAATTTGGGTCACATCTGAACTATCTCTAGAAGGAAATCTGGAATATGTTGATCTTGATTTTGTTAAGGGTCAGAAATTGGGAGTATACCAATCTTCTGAGGTGATGAGAATCTTCATTCTGTTAACGGTCAGAAACTGGGAGTATACCAATCTTCTGAGGTTTTAAGGATGAGAGTCTTCATTCTTGAGAGAAACAGATTTTTAGGAGCTTCAATTGTCCGTTATTCTGTTGGTGGTTGTAACTTCCAGCAGGTGATGAAGGAATTTTGATGATGACCGCAACTTCCAGAAGGAAATTTTGAACGCTCTTGAATTCCAGTAGGTGATGAAGGAATTTTGATGACCTTGGTGATTGACATTCGAATGCCCCAAGTGATGAAGACGGAGACCTGCCCCAGGTTAATCTGTAATTGAGAGACTTGTTGAAATCTTGACTGGACTGCCCCAGGTTAATTGGATAGTGACATGTCATGCCCCTTGTTGATAGGAGATTTTTGTAATGGAAGTGTCATCCTTCTTGAAGTGATTTTGTTCACTGAGAGAGCTTTCGTTCATCGGATATTCGTTGTGTGAATTTCTCCGCTGTCAAACAAATAGCCATGTGCAAACAACGATATTCAAATAATGCAAAGTTTATGTCTGTCTCGAAGTTTTGAAAAATGCATTTTTTAGCAGAAAACTTTTTATAAGACAAATTCAACACAAGATTGAGAGCAAAGCCTTACAGGAGTCAGGATACCTTTTGTAACAGTATGCTTTCGAACTAACCCATGCTTCAATTAGGACTTTTGCAGGGTTGTAATGTGGCCTGGTTCACGGTTTAAGAAACAAAGGATAAAGGCTCAAAGTATATTTGAACCCACCCGCTCATATGTAAGGAAGATCCAACCTTACACTGCAGACAAGAACCTATGGATCCATTTCTTTCAGGATAGCCTTTCAGGGGCTCAACTTGAATGGTTCTATCAGCTGGATGGAGCCAGTATCCGAAACTGGGAGGACTTGGCCACTGCTTTTTATAAGCAATATCAGTACAATTCTGACCTCGCTCCCACACGTACCCAACTCCAGCGTATGTCACTGGGGACGGGCGAAGGATTTAAGGAGTATGCGCAAAAGTGGAGGGACCTGGCTGGAAGGGTGCAGCCACCGCTAACTGACCGTGAACTTGTGGACATGTTCCTGGGGACCCTGTTTGGTCCGTTCTTCAACCATCTGATTGGTAATTCTTCTGCTGGGTTCACAGACCTGATCTTAACCGGTGAGAGGATAGAAGCTGGTATCAAGTCGGGGAAGATACAGAAAGGTGCCTCCTCGAGTACTGAAAAGAAGCCCTTCAAGAAGGAAGCCAGTGTTGTTTATGGTCCCAAAAGACAAATTAAGCCGGAACACCGTCAAGCTGTCAACGCGTTGGTAATTTCAAAGCCTGCTGCTACTCCTCAGCAATACAACCAACCAAGGGGTGAGAGACCCAAAAGGCAGTATACTCGGCTCAGTATGACCCTGTCTCAGATTTTTCCGCAACTACTGTCAACCAATCTGGTAACTGTCAAAGAAGCTCTGAAGGTAGTAAACACAACTTCTCCAAAGTACAACCCCAACGCCCATTGCGCTTATCACTCTGATAGCCCGGGGCATACTACGGACGATTGCTGGGCTCTGAGGAATAAGGTTCAGAACCTTATTGATGCTAAAGAATACGGCTTGAGGCGCCCGAAAGGCCCAATGTTGTGACTGCTCCCATGCCCCAGCATGGAGTGAATGATGTGGAAGAAGACCGGTATGTAGCCTCCGTGGAAGAGATTGTTACTCCGTTGTTGACCGTCAAAAGGAACCTGTTGCTAGCCGGTTTATTTCCGGGTTGTAGTAAAGGTTGCCTTCTATGTGCTGTTTCACCCGTTGGTTGTCCTTTGCTGAAATCAGGTATCCAAAGCCTGATGGATAGCAAAGAAATCTTGTTCGAGAAGATTACTGTTCCTGCTGTCCCTGCTGAAGAAGTTTCTATTGTCACTATTTTCAACGACCCTCCTAAGGCTCTATCAAAGAAGCCTGTCAAAATCATGTCCACTTAGAAGATTGCTCCTATCATCATCACTGTTCCGGGGCCTCTCCCTTATACATCCGACAAAGTTGTCCCGTGGCACTATGGGGCAGACGTTTATGTGCTTGGAGTTAAACAAGAGTTTGATACTAGTACCGGCGTCAGTAACATTATCGGGCCTGCTAAAATCACTCGTAGTGGTAGGCTTTTCTCACCAGATATTGTGCCACCAACTATTTAGAGACCTCTTATCATCACACCTGCAAGTGTGCCTTCTCCCCTTCCTGATCAAGTTCCTATTTTTACCCCTGCCGCCGAGTCATCTGACGCTCGGGGCAAAGGGATTGCTACTGATTTGCCTGCCCTAACGGAGGCACCAAAGACAACCAATGTTGAAGCTTCCCAGCAAGAGATGGAAGAGATTCTCAAGATCATTAAGAAGAGTGATTTCAATGTAGTTGAGCAGCTGGGGCACACCCCCTCTAAAATTTCTATGCTATCACTGTTGTTGTGTTCAGAGGCCCACGCCAAGGCCCTAATTTCCTTCCTGAAGACGGCCCATGTGCCACAAGAAACTTCTGCTGATCAATTTACCGATTGTGTGGCCAACTTGACTGCCGATAATGGGTTGGGCTTCTCTGACGCTGATCTGATTGCCAAAGGAAAAAACCATAACGACGCCCTGCATGTCTCCATTGAATGCAGGGGCACTACTCTTGCCCATGTGTTGGTAGACATCGGTTCCTCATTGAACGTATTACCCAAGAAGGCCTTAGACAGGTTAGATTGTGAGGGTTTGGAGCTCAAGCCTAGTAACATTGTTGTCCGGGCCTTTGACGATTCGAAGAGGATGGTACATGGGGAAGTTGACATTCCAATCAGGGTTGGTTCTCAAGTTTTTGATTCTACTTTCTATGTGATGGACATCCGACCATCTTATTCTTGTTTGTTGGGTCGTCCATGGATCCACAAGGATGGAGCTGTGACCTCCACACTACATCAGAAGCTGAAGTACCCGGTCAGGGGGAAAATTGTGACAGTTCAAGGGGAGGAAGAGTATATGGTCATCCACCTCAACTCGTTCCGGTACATAGAGATGGATGGGGAATTCATTGAGACTCCATTCCAGCACTTTTAAGAAGTTCCTCAAACATTGGCGTCAGCTGAAACTGTGATTGAAGATCCTCCTTTGAAGATGGCTTCCTTAAAGGATGCCCGGGCTGTTATTGAGAAGGGTGAGTGCGCAAACTGGGGCCGACTTCCTGATTTCACTCCAAATACTGACAAGTTTGGTCTGGGTTTCACTGCAGAAGCTCAGAGGGTTGTTCGTAAGGTAAGGATTGGAAGACCTCCTGTGTTCACCACCAACCCGGGAGTGAATGCTATTGAAGACGACGTGGAGGAATCTGAATTCGACGGCTGGATCTACCCAACAACCGACGGTGGACCAAGCAACTGGACTGCCAAAGACTTCACACCTATTACTTTTGTCACTCAGTAATGAACTCTTTTGTTTTGAATTTGTAACAGACAATATTTTGAAAACTTTTATGGCTCGGTGTCTTACCCGGGGCACCGTGGCTTCATTTGTGAGGGATTTTGTGTGTCATTTTCATATATCATCAATAAAAACATTGGACGTTTGTTGCATTTCAAAATCTTGCGCTCCTTTTCTTTCTTTATTATATATTGCAAAACAACTATATTTACACACACTCACTTATACAGGTTCTAATCCACTCTGGATCTCACTGGTAACGACTCTGCTACTGCCAGTTATGACTTCGAAAATCTGATCAACTTAGCCAAATACGAAGGTGAAGATGATTGCGAAGTGCCTGGTGAGCTCGCAAGACTGTTACTCCAGGAAGAGAGGGCCATTCAGCCACATGAAGAGCCAGTGGAAACGGTAAATCTGGGTACTGAGACAGACAGAAAGGAAGTCAAGATTGGTGCCAATTTAGAGCTCAGTGTGAAACAACGGTTGATTCAGATGCTACATGACTATGTTGAAATCTTTGCCTGGTCTTACGAAGACATGCCTGGGTTGGATACCGACATTGTGGTTCATCACCTGCCTACCAAGGAAGGATGCCCTCCGGTAAAACAGAAGGTCCGCCGTATGCGTCCAGAGATGTCCGAGAAAATCAAAGTTGAGGTTATGAAACAATTTGATGTCGGGTTTCTAGAAGTGGCTTCTTACCCTCAGTGGGTTGCCAACGTGGTTCCAGTGCCAAAGAAGGATGGTAAGGTCCGAATGTGTGTTGATTACAGGGATTTGAACAGGGCGAGCCCTAAGGATGATTTCCCTCTGCCTCATATCGATGTTCTGGTTGACAACACTGCTCAGCATAAAGTATTCTCCTTCATGGACGGTTTCTCCAGTTATAATCAGATCAAGATGGCTCCTGAAGACATGGAGAAGACCACTTTTGTTACTCAGTGGGGCACCTTTTGCTACAAGGTCATGCCTTTTGGGTTGAAAAATGTTGGGGCAACCTACCAACGTGCCATGGTTGCTTTATTTCATGATATGATCCATCATGAGATAGAAGTATATGTCAATGATATGATTACAAGGTCCCAAACTGAGGAGGAACACCTTGACCATCTACGGAAGCTGTTTGACCGTCTGAAGTTGTACAAGCTGAGGTTGAACCCAAACAAGTGCACCTTTGGGGTGAGATCTGGAAAATTGCTAGGCTTCGTCGTAAGCGACAAAGGCATTCAAGTGGACCCTGCCAAAGTGAAAGCCATACAAGAGATGCCAACTCCCAAGACAGAGAAAGAGGTCAGAGGCTTTCTAGGACGGTTGAACTACATTGCCCGATTCATCTCGCATCTAACTGCTACCTGTGAACCAATCTTCAAGCTACTGAAGAAAGATCAAGTAGTACGTTGGAACGATGAATGTCAAGCCGCTTTCAAAAGAATCAAAGAGTATCTCCAAGAACCACCCATTCTTATGCTGTCGGTTGAAGGGAGACCTCTAATCTTATACTTGACTGTACTTGACAACTTAATGGGGTGTGTGCTGGGGCAGCATGACGAGTCTGGCCGAAAAGAACACGCCATTTATTACCTTAGCAAAAAGTTTACCGACTGTGAGACCTGGTACTCACTGCTCGAGAAAACTTGCTGCGCTTTGGTATGGGCTGCTCGCCGGTTGAGACAGTATATGTTGACTCACACTACTCTGTTGATTTCAAAAATGGATCCAATCAAGTACATATTCGAAAAGCCAGCTCTGTCCGGAAGAATAGCAAGATGGAAAATGATCTTGACAGAATATGACATCTAGTACACAACTCAGAAAGCAATCAAGGGAAGTGTGTTGGCAGACCATTTGGCGCACCAGGCAGTGGACGATTATCAGTCGATGAACTTTGAATTTCCAGACGAGGATATCATGGTAGTGACTGATTGTGAAGTACCTGGACCGGATGAAGGACCTGAGGAAGGATCCCGATGGTCTATGCACTTTGACGGAGCCTCGAACGCTTTGGGTAATGGTATCGGCGCTGTGATCATATCCCATAAAGGCACTCATACTCCACTCACCGCCCGGCTATGTTTCAACTGCACCAACAACATGGCAGAGTATGAGGCATGTATCATGGGTCTTCAAGCTGCAATTGACCTAAGGATCAAGTTTCTGAGTGTCTTCGGAGATTCCGCTCTCGTGATCAATCAGGTCAAAGGCGAGTGGGATACGAAACACCCAAATCTTATTCCTTACAAGGAGTATGTGCTGACATTGATTCCCCACTTCGAAGAAATAACTTTTGAACACTTCCCAAGAGAGGAGAATCAGTTAGCGGACGCGTTAGCTACAATGTCCTCTATGTTCAAAGTCAAATGGGACAACGAGGCTCCCCGGATCATTATTTGGAAGTTGGATGAACCTGCGCATTGTTGCGATCTCGAGACCGAAGAGGTAACAGAAAAACCCTGGTATCATGAAGTAAAGAGGTACTTGGAAGCTCAAGAATACCCCGAGGGTGCATCCGTTAACGACAAGAAGTTTCTGAGAAGGTTTGCGGCAAAATTCTTCCTCAGCAATGGCATTCTCTACAAGCGAAACCATGAGGGTACCTTCGGAACACATTCCAGTGGACATACCATGGCAAAGAAAATCCTTCGGGCAGGATATTTCTAGTCCACAATGGAAGCCGACTGTTATCAGCATTCTCGAACTTGTCATAAATGCCAGATCTATGCTGATAAGGTGCACATTCCTCCGGTTCCTCTGAACATCTTGACAGCACCTTGGCCTTTTGCAATGTGGGGCATTGATATAATCGGCGAAATCAGACCTACGACATCCAACGGGCATCGCTTCATTCTGGTAGCAATTGATTACTTCACAAAATGGGTTGAAGCAGCTTCCTAAGCTACGGTAACCAAGAACGTTGTGGCACGGTTCATTCAGCATAACCTGATCTGTCGATACGGTGTGCCTGAGAGGATCATTACGGACAATGGTACCAATCTCAACAACAAGATGATCACTGAGCTCTGCGAGCAATTCAAGATACAGCACCACAACTCTTCTCCCTACCAGTCGAAGATGAATGGGGTTGTAGAAGCAGCGAATAAGAACATCAAGAAGATTGTGCAGAAGATGACAATGACCTATAAAGATTGGCAAGAAATGTTACCGTTTGCTCTTCATGGGTACCGTACCTCAGCACGGACGTCAACAGGGGCAACTCCCTTTTCCTTGGTCTATGGCATGGAGGCAGTCTTGCCTATTGAAGTCCAGATACCCTCTCTCCGGATAATGAAGGATGCAGGTTTGAGCGAAGATGACTGGATCCAGACTCGGCTTGACCAATTAAACCTAATTGACGAAAAGAGACTCACTGCTATTTGTCATGGTCAGACGTACCAAAAACGGATGATCAGGGCATTTAACAAGAAGGTCAGACGACAAGAGTATCAAGTTGGGGACCTGGTAATCAAGTGCATCATTCTTCCTCAAAGTGATCCCAGGGGCAAATGGACCCCCACGTACGAAGGGCAATTTGTGGTTAAACACATCTTCTCAGGAGGAGCCATGATTCTAACTACCATGGATGGTGACGACCTTCCTCACCCTGCCAATGCTGACATAGTAAAAAGATACTACGCATGATCAAAGACCCGCTAGGTTGACACACCTAGGCAAAAATAAGGGCTTCCCGGCGAACCAAAAGGGTTCGGGCAAAATAAGGGATGAAGTGAAAAAAAATTTTGTACACCCGGCAAGTCGAAAACCTGAAAAGGCGGCTTGGGAAAAAATGGGTATCCCGGTGGACTGAAAACCCGAAAGGGCGGTCCAGGAAAAAGTTAGGGATAAAGCGTAAAACTATGTCTCATTGGATCACCTTGCATCCAGAATTTGGCATCAACTATCGGGCTCAGACGTCGCCAATCAATCAGCTTCATCTTTAACTAAGCAGCAAAGTGATGAGACGCTTGAAGACATAAAGGCAATAGCATAGTTGGAACCCAGTTGGATTATTTTTCACATAGCTGTTTTGTTTCCTTTTCACAAAATTGTATAAACTCTATTTTGCTCGGCGGCGTTCTCTTACTAGGACGTCAGCCTCCTGTATATAAAGCGCCTATTTACAGGCAAATTTCAAAACCAATACAAGTTCAATTTTTCAGACAAATTACCCATTGTTTTTTCCTTTTTCTGTTTTGTTTTGCAAAGAACGTCCAATGTTCATTTTTGATATATGCATTTGACATTAATTGCTAATCATGAATATTTGCATGTGAAACAAAGGACTAATTACAGATGACATCAGAAACAGGGGCAATTTAGATTTGTCTAAGCGATCTAGTTGCTCTGTCCACCAAGGTACCAAGGTAAGTTCAGTTGAAGAATTTGACCAGAATACTTTCACTCCCCATAGAGTAAGACAAGATTCAGCAATACTCTCCCCAGGCAGAGCTGGTCTCCTGTCAGCCCCGAAAAGGCACGTTATTCCCCTAGCAAGTCAGCGATACTCTCCCCAAGCAGAGTTAGTCTACTGTCAGCCTTAAGGAAGTTTGGGTATCCCCAGAAGATCTCAACATTCCCCAGCGGAGTATAGACATTCCTCAGCAAGCATCCCTGGCAGTCTTAATCTAAGATTGTTCCCCGGTGGAATACCAGATATCCAGTGGAACCATTCCCCAGTACAGTCCAAAGTTTCCCCAGGAAATTTGAATCATCCTCCCCAGTAGATTCTGGAAGCTTATCCCCTGCAGAATACGAACGCGTCTCCCCGGCTTCATTCAAAGGTTATTCCCCACCAGGGTATAACTGGGTTATCCTCAGCTAATTACCACGGAAAGATCGTCCTCGGAAAAATTCTTCCTATCCCCAGCGGAGTTCATCAATTCCCCAACATAACACATCAACGGTATCCCCAGCGGAGTTATCATCAAAACCTCAGCGAAGTATCTCTTCCCACAGAGTAATTCCCCGCAGAGTAATCTCTCCAACAAGTTTATTCCCCAACGGAGTCATCTTCTCCTACCGGTTTATTCTTGCAACCATCATCCCCAACAGAAACGAAGAACTCCACTCTTCAACATCATCCCAGGATTCCGCAAACTCCCGGCAGTCGTCAAGGATTTATTTTCCTAGACAAAAATACATTTATCACATTATCATACACCATGACGCATGCATATACGCATCATATCACACAATCTCATTTATTTTTGAGAACATCATGACATCATGCGTCTCATACATCATGACATTGCATACGACTAATGTTTTGCCTTTTCAGGAAAAGGTCAATCCAAAGATGATTACTATCAACTGTCACAATTCCAGATTCGATTCATGTATCTAGCCAGGGCACATCTGTGAGTGATTGATTATAGATTCGATACCTGTATCCAGCCAGGGCATGTCTGCATGAAGAGTTTAGATATTCGATACCTGCATCCAGCCAGGGCATATCTGTAGACGACCAATTCCAGATTCGACTCCTGTATCCATCCAGGGCACATCTGTAGACGACAAGTTCCAGATTCGATACCTGTATCCAGCCAGGGCATATCTGTAGACGACCAATTCCAGATTCGATTCCTGTATCCAGCCAGGGCATATCTGTGAGTATTTGATTATGGATTCGACACCTGTATCTAGCCAGGGCATATCTGCACGAATAGTTTAGAGATTTGATACCTGTATCCAGCCAGGGCACGTCTGTAAGCAACCTTTTGAAGTTCCGGATTCGATTCCTGTATCTAGCCAGGGCACATCTGTGAGTAACTAATTGTGGATTCGATACCTGTACCTAGCCAGGGCATATCTGCATGAAGAGACTGAAGATCAACACCTGTAGCAAGCCAGGAAACCATCTTTCTTTCTCAAAGTACGCAAGTTCTCGCTAAGGAATCTCTTACGCGATCAACACTTCCAAATGGCATCTATAAGCCCATTCCCGACAAGGTTCTGTCACATCCCCGATGGCATCTATAAGCCCATCCTCCTATCCACCATCTCTCCAAATGGCATCTATAAGCCCATTCCCTCCATCACATTGCTGATACTCTACTATGCGAGTGCAAATTTCTGGGCACTTTAGTGTTCAATCATCTTCCACCCTCGGATCACGAAAGGCACGCAAGCCAATCTACATCCTCAGGTCTAAGAAGATTGAACAGGGGCAACTGTTGTACCCCAAAATTTTCCCTCCCATTTCATCAACATTTTTTCACCACAAGACCCTTGAAGCTCAAGATCAAGTTAGGGTTTGCTCTGCTCAAGACTCCTTCTTGCACTGTTGACCCAAATTAGGGTTTGAGTTTGCACAAAGATTTTTTGACCTAAAATGCCCAAGATGACTTTCATGCTTCATGTTGAACTCACAAGTTTATTCATACCAAGTTTCAAGCCTTGATTCCAATCTTTGCCCAGTTAATGGGACAGTTGACCTAGAAATTAGCTGTATTGGGGAAAAAGTCAACTGTGGTCAATTGACAGTCAAACCTCATGATTTTTGACCCACATCAACATTATGAACTCATATGGACCATTTGATCAAGTTTGGATCACAATTCTACAAGAAATTTGATCAGATCACCAAAAGGGCAAAATGGTCATTTTTAGGGTTTTGACTGCACAAAGGCAATTTTTGACTGTTTGACCTAGCCAATGGCAAACCAATCTCACATATGGACTCAAGGACTCAATGGCATGGTCTTGACATATTCAACAAGTTCAAAAGATCCCAAATGCACAAGATTGACAGATGAATTTTCCAGTCAACTGAGCCAAAATTGACTGTATACTGAAAAGTCAAACTTTGACTTTTTGGTCAAAATCAAGTGTCAAGATTCATTTTTCATCAAGACATGTCAAATTATGAAACTTGTTCATCAAGAAACCAAAAATTACAAATTAGGGTTTGAAATGAAGAAATTTCATAACTTAGAAATTTTCTAAGTTATGAAATTTCCTAATTTTTTCCTAACTTTGTCCCACCTTTTCATCAAGGTACATTTGGATTCAAACAAAACTCAAAACATGAAAGTTATAGTCCATTGCAAAATCTACAACTTTGATTCACAAAGTTTCCTCAAAAGAAGCTTGTAGCTCAAGTTATGATTTTTGGAACAAGGGTGCAAAACATTCTTAACTTAGAAAAATTTTGACCTATTTTAGGCAGGATTTTTGCCTAACTTCATGGTCACTTTTCACATGCTTCCACTTGGAATTTCAATTTGCATTACAAATATGGATTGTAGTACTCATTCCAAGCTTTCCAAATTATCCAAGAACTTCTCAAACACCCTTGTGGTTAGGGAGAATCGAATTTGTCAATATGAGCAAAAGTCACTTTGTTCATGGCCATTTTCATGTTCATAACTTAGGCATTTTTGAACTCAGCTTGCACAACTAGATTACGGGCCTTTTATCTCATCCACACTCAATAATTAAATTCCAATCCATTGTGTTCTAGCATTATTTTGCTCATTTGGACAATACACACAAAATCAAGCCATATTTGGAAAAAGCATGTTATCCATTCTTGTAAAGCATGACTTTATGTCAAACACAAATCCAAGAAGTACAAAGCAAATCTCTGAGGCACAAAGGCATGGACATATCCCACTGATCAAGACTAACATTTGCAGCATACTTGAGGGGCCTGTGGTAGCCTACAACCTAACTTGGCATTTTTTACTTAAGATCAAAGAAACTTGCATTTTGAAACACAACTCTCATTCCTGCAATCACAGGCCTAAGCAAACTTATTGAGCACATTCCAGACATCAAACCTGACCTGAAACACGAGCCAACCACCTTCAATACCTCCCCAAACACAGAAACACCATTTTGCTGCACAAAACAGGGCATCCCTGCAAATTGAGTTGCACAACTCAGTTTGCTCGTGCGTTTTGGCCAAAGCTTGTTCAAACACACTCCCTACCATCCATTGAAGCTATCCCAAGCCCTAGCTACAGACTGTAACACCTCTAACCAAGTTCACCATTTTCATTTTTTCAGTTGTGCAGGTTAACTTCCATAGCTCGTTTCAGTTAGTTCCAAATCAAGCTAGAGGTTGGAGAAGCATCCCTGGACCTCAAGCAAGCTATACAAGTCCTCACATTGCATTGAAAGTACCTCCATTGTCATACACGATTCAAGCTGAACAGGTAAGTTTTTGAACTTCTATCTCTCTATCCAGACATATCTAGGCTTAAGTTTATGAAGAAAGCATGTTCTAATCATAGCCCTGAAGCCACCCATATAGTTACTTTTCATTTATGTTGTGTGTGCTAAGAGTATTTTGAACCTGAACATTGGAAAAAACTTAGGTCAGAAATTGGGGGAGAAGAAATTCTCTCTCATTTCTGAGAGTTAGATCAAGTTTTTTATATGTATGAACTCGTGACATGATGCTCTATAATGTTTATGTTGTAAGTTTTTGTTAAAAGTCAAAGGATCAAGAGATAGCAGGGACAATGGAAAACACGCGCTTTTTTGTGTTTGAAGGTGCTGGAGGTTGAAGACAACCACCTTTGGGCTGGGCCTGTTTTGCTTTTCTGTTTACACCACTTTTTCACACATACACCCCCCTCGCCCATTGTATGATATACTTGTCATTTTTGATTTTTTCTTTTTGATTTTGATTTTATATTTTTATCCAAACATGAAAAAACACTAAAATTATTTTTCTCACATTTTTTGCATTTTATTTGGATTTTATTTGTTTTATTTTGAACTTGTACATAAATAAACAAAATACCTTTTTTATTCAAAATACAAATATAATACAAAATACATTTTTATTTTCTGATTTTATTTTATTTTATCTTTTGAAAATATTTTCTAAAAAATATATACCTTTTTTTGTAAATAATAAATATTTTTATTTCTTGTATATATTTAATATATTTAATACAATATATAAACATTTATATATTTAGAATATTTAGGATAAATATAAAAATAATACATTTTTATTTTTATTAATATTTGACCTCAAAAATCACTTTTTTACAATATACTTCTTTTTTATTTATTTTTGTATATAATTAATAAATATTGTATATAATAAATAATTAATACTATTTATTTGCAAAATTAGGGTTTTGCCCTAAACATGAAAATACCCAAAAAATTAACCTTTTTTTATTTTTGTTTATTTGACACATGAAAATACTTTTTTACATACATATAAAAATCATTTTTTGCATCTTGCATATTTTATTGTATTTTATTTAATTATTGTACAATTAAAATAACATGTATATTCAATTTGGATGTAATAGTTAGATTTAATTTCTTGCTAAAATATCCCCATTTGAACATTTGTACCCCCCATCCCATAATTGTGTTGTAATAATTTAGGATTTTATTTTTCGCATTTAAAAGCTTTCTAATTATACCATGTTAGACTTAGGGTTTTGTATGCAAAAATCAACCAAAACAAATAGCTTGACCTAATTCAAAGACAAAAAAGCATGAAAATGGACAACACCAATCACACTTGCACCCCTAGGGTTACTCCACTTGTTGCCTTCAATAATGGGCCATGTTGCATGTTAGGTGTCTTTGGCAAAACAAAACAATTCAAATGATCATAGTCCCTCGATGACGCTTTCGAAAGTTGCCTAAAAATGATCAAGTCCCTTAAAGGAAAAATTGCCCAAAGACACTTGGTACCATTGCAATCATGGTCTAAACGATGACCCGCGCCCGTCCCGTTCACATCCTAACACAAGATTGTCCACCAAATACAATGGTGGAACAAAATTGTTAAAAGGGTTAAAACATAGAGAAAACCTTTGAGTAAATATTAGGAGTAGACAAACTCTTAGTTACTTGATCCAACTTGCAAAAACACTTGCCTACTTTTTCAAAACACACATCACAACACACTTTCAAAACAACTTTCAAAAACATTGAAAACTTTTCAAAAGATAGTACACCTTTGTATACATTCACACATGAATCATTACAAAGGTTGCCACAACAAATGGCCTCTTTTCAAAATATTTTCAAACCCACACACAAAGCACCATTTCAAACAATTGAAAATCAAAGGCAAGTGATCTAAGCAAGTAACTAAGAGCCCATGGATAACCATGGATAGAAAGGGTGTTAATACCTTCCCTTTCTATAATCTACTCCCTGAACCCAAGAATACATCTCAAAGGTTATTGCTGTGCTTTTTAACCTTTCCTTAGGATAAAATAAAAAGTCGGTGGCGACTCTTGCTCAACCGAAACATTTGCGAAAACAAACGCAAAACCTCAAGTCAGTTCTCCCACCGTATCACAGAACTGGCGACTCTACTGGGGATAATGTTAAAGTGGAGTAACCTTAGGGCTTAGATCACCCTCTTGCATGACTAATTGTTTGCTTTGATTGCTTTATGTCTTGGTTCTTTTGTTTGGGCTTGAAAATCCTACACCCGGATTTGGGGAAACATTCATAGATAGCAATACATTGTGGAAACTGTGCGGGGTATACCGACACGGTTGAAGCAATAGCTATATTAGTGCGACATATTTGTGAGTACCGGTAACCCTTGAGTTCAATCAAGGAGAGTACGGGGCGGCTGAGTGATGTCACTAAGCACTAATGACCTAGAACCTTACTTGACCATCTTGGCCTTTCATTAGGGGTAGTGAGATGACCGGCTTTGGTGCAGTCCGAAGTTGGTAGATACTCTATACTACACTCATTGAGGGTTGTTTTGTTGGAATATTTTGGTCGCTAGTTAAGTGGCTAAACCAAAACAATGAACATAGAAAACAATCCAATGATATTGAGCTCCTTAGAACCCGGTTACTATTTATAGGACAGGTTTTTAAGCCAACTACACTCAAGAGGGTACTTACCTATGAAACCCCATGCAAGCCTGAAACTAGGGTTTTGTGTGATTTGCTTGTACATATGTTTGTGCATGCACCATGAACATCATAAAGCATCATATGCATTCACTAACCATTTCAAGGGTTTAGATCTTCATCTTTGTTCTTGTTTTGTAGGTCATGGAAATTCTTCGCAGGAAAACTATCTAAGTCAACCTTGTGAGAATCCCTCCTCAACTCAAGGAGCTCACATCCAGGATTCCGGAAAGCTCTCCCTTCAGTGAAAGACATGGTAGACTGCTCAGCCTAGTCAACACCAGCATTGAAGAGGACATGGTAAAGGTGTTGTTCCAGTTCTTTGACCCCCTTCACCACTGTTTCACTTTCCCCGACTATCAATTGGTGCCCACTTTGGAGGAATTTTCTCAACTCCTGAGAATTCCTATTCTTAATCAACTACCCTACAACGGTACGGAAAAAGAACCAAAGCCTGAAGATGTTGCTCAAGCACTACACTTGCAACCATCTGACATCAAGGGGCATTGGAAAACTAGAAGCGGTGTCAAAGGCTTCCTGGAAAAATTCTTGTTTGAGAAGGCACAAGAGTGTTGGAATTAATTGAACCTACAAGCCTTTGAAGAAATTGTATCACTCCTCATTTATGGGTTGGTCCTGTTCCCAAATCCTGACCAGCTTATAGATGTCAATGCCGTCAAGATTTTCTTATCCAGGAATCCAATACCAACATTGCTTGGGGATATTCTTCACTCATTTTACACACGAACAATGAGAAAGAGGGGTGTTCTCATGTGTTGTACTCCTCTCCTTGCAAGGTGGTTTATTTCGCACCTTCCACAATCTGTCTTGAAGAATGACCAAGGCATAAGGTGGTCACAACGGTTGATGACCCTTACTCACTCTGATGTACATTGGTGTTCTCGGTCCAGAGAAAATGTCATCATCGTCGATCGTTATGGAGAGTTCCCTAATGTTCCATTACTTGGCATTAGAGGAGGCATTACCTACAACCCTTGTCTAGCTTTGAGACAATTTGTATATGCACGGAGGGATGGCCCTTACCACATGTTGATTCCTGACCTAGTTTTTGACTTCGACAACGATGCGCAAGGACTTCGCCAAAGGTTCATCAGAGCTTGGAGGATGCCTAACAAGGTAGACAGCAAGACACTGGGGCACAAGAACTCCATCCCTCTTGAGCCTTATCTCAAGTGGGTACGAACCCGAGCCCAGAGTCTAATGATGCCTTACCCTCATGTTCTCCCTGTGATTAAAGAGCCCGTTAAGGAAGGAGAGGTTCCCTACACCATCCTATATCCTGACATGCCTACATCGTGGGAGGAGATGCAGAAGAATTGGATCCAACTCAAGGAGGAACGGAACACTTTTGAAGCCAGCTTCTACGCCAATGAGAAGAAGGTTTTGGAGCTTACCCGCCGACTCCATGAGGAAGAGACCCTCAACACCTACATCGCACCAAAGAGGATGCGCAACGTCTTTTTACCTTGAGAAGTTTTTTGTAATATTTGGCCCATGGGGCATTTATGTACTGACAAATTTCTTCTTATTAATATGACGTGTGTTCTTTTTGTTTGCAACAAATTTGAATTTTCTAAATCCTTGAATGCATTGCATAAACAAACATATCATTCATCATGCGCATAAGCAGGTCTCCACACCAGGTTTCCTTATCTTTCTGCTGTTTATTTCAGTAAGATGGATCTCGAACAGACGGTCAAGGACTTGCAGTCTCAAAACTCACAGTTTCAACATCTCCTGATGACCTTGGAAAAGGGTCAGGAGGATCTAAAGGCCCTGCTGGGGAACAAATAGCAAGTGAAAAAGAATAAGAAAAGAGTCGGGGTGGCTACCCTAGGAAGAAGGTTTGAGGGTGAAGCCAGAAGAGTGCTTGAATTTCCCCTTACGTCTGAAGAGGGAACCAGTAAAGGGAATGCGGCTGCGGTACCTTCCGAATCCGAAGCTGAAGAAAGAGAGGCTGAAGAAGACGAAGACTACTCTGAGCAACATTACCGCCCGCCGACGACAAGTACAAGAGCTTGGAAGACAGGTTGGCAGCTATGGAGCTGTAGAGAGTTCCCGGCTTAGATTTCGAAGATTTGGGATTAATTGTTGGAATTGTGATCCCCTCATAGTTCAAAGTGCCAATCTTTGCAAGATATGACGGGCTGTCCTGCCCGAAGATGCATCTCAGATCATATGTAAGGAAGATCCAACCTTACACTGCAGACAAGAACCTATGGATCCATTTCTTTCAGGATAGCCTTTCAGGGGCTCAACTTGAATGGTTCTATCAACTGGATGGAGCCAGTATCCGAAACTGGGAGGACTTGGCCACTGCTTTTTAT
Source organism: Vicia faba (assembly GCA_948472305.1). NCBI lineage: Eukaryota > Viridiplantae > Streptophyta > Magnoliopsida > Fabales > Fabaceae > Vicia > Vicia faba. The sequence continues at coordinate 230,189,330 of OX451740.1, read as the reverse complement.
AAGCAATATCAGTACAATTCTGACCTCGCTCCCACACGTACCCAACTCCAGGGTATGTCACTGGGGACGGGCGAAGGATTTAAGGAGTATGCGCAAAAGTGGAGGGACCTGGCTGGAAGGGTGCAGCCACCTCTAACTGACCGTGAACTTGTGGACATGTTCCTGGGGACCCTGTCTGGTCCGTTCTTCAACCATATGATTGGTAATTCTTCTGCTGGGTTCACAGACCTGATCTTAACCGGTGAGAGGATAGAAGCTGGTATCAAGTCGGGGAAGATACAGAAAGGTGCCTCCTCGAGTACTAAAAAGAAGCCCTTCAAGAAGGAAGCTGGTGCTGTTTATGGTCCCAGAAGACAAATTAAGCCGGAATGTCGTCAAGCTGTCAACGCGTTGGTAATTTCAAAGCCTGCTGCTGCTCCTCAGCAATACAAGCAACCAAGGGGTGAGAGACCCAAAAGGCAGTACACTCGGCTCAGTATGACCCTGTCTCAGATTTTGCCGCAACTACTGTCAACCAATCTGGTAACTGTCAAAGAAGCTCTGAAGGTAGTAAACACAGCTTCTCCAAAGTACAACCCCAACGCCCGTTGCGCTTATCACTCTGATAGCCCGGGGCATACTACGGACGATTGTTGGGCTCTGAGGAATAAGGTTCAGGACCTTATTGATGCTAAAGAAATACAGCTTGAGGCGCCCGAAAGGCCCAATGTTGTGACTGCTCCCATGCCCCAGCATGGAGTGAATGTTGTGGAAGAAGACCGGTATGTAGCCTCCGTGGAAGAGATTGTTACTCCATTGTTGACCGTCAAAAGGAACCTGTTGCTAGCCGGTTTATTTCCGGGTTGTAGTAAAGGTTGCCTTCTATGTGTTGTTTCACCCGTTGGTTGTCCTTTGCTGAAATCAGGTATCCAAAGACTGATGGATAGCAAAGAAATCTTGTTTGAGAAGATTATTGTTCCTGCTGTCCCTGCTGAAGAAGTTTCTGTTGTCACTATTTTCAATGACCCTCCTAAGGCTCTCTCAAAGAAGCCTGTCAAAATCATGTCCACTCAGAATATTGCTCCTATCATCATCACTGTTCCGGGGCCTCTCCCTTATACATCCGACAAAGATGTCCCGTGGCACTATGGGGTAGATGTTTATGTGCTTGGAGTTAAACAAGAGTTTGATACTAGTACCGACGTCAGTAACATTACCGGGCCTGCTAAAATCACTCGTAGTGGTAGGCTTTTCTCACCAGATATTGCGCCACCAGCTATTCAGAGACCTCTTATCATCACACCTGCAAGTGTGCCTGCTCCCCTTCCTGATCAAGTTCCTGTTTCTACCCCTGCCGCCGAGTCATCTGACGCTCGGGGCAAAGGGATTGTTACTGATTTGCCTGCCCTAACGGAGGCACCAAAGACAACCAATGTTGAAGCTTCCCAGCAAGAGATGGAAGAGATTCTCAAGATCATTAAGAAGAGTGATTTCAATGTAGTTGAGCAACTGGGGCACACCCCCTCTAAAATGTCTATGCTATCATTGTTGTTGTGTTCAGAGGCCCATGCCAAGGCCCTGATTTCCTTCCTGAAGACGGCCCATGTGCCACAAGAAACATCTGCTGATCAATTTACCGATTGTGTGGCCAACTTGACTGCCAATAATGGGTTGGGCTTCTCTAACGCTGATCTGACTGCCAAAGGAAAAAACCATAACGACGCCCTGCATGTCTCCATTGAATGCAGGGGCACTACTCTTGCCCATGTGTTGGTAGACACCGGTTCCTCATTGAACGTATTACCTAAGAAGGCCTTAGACAGGTTGGATTGTGAGGGTTTGGAGCTCAAGCCTAGTAACATTATTGTCCGGGCCTTTGACGGTTCGAAGAGGATGGTACATGGGGAAGTTGACATTCCAATCAGGGTTGGTTCTCAAGTTTTTGATTCTACTTTCTATGTGATAGACATCCGACCATCTTATTCTTGTTTGCTGGGTCGTCCATGGATCCACAAGGCTGGAGTTGTGACCTCCACACTACATCAGAAGCTGAAGTACCCGGTCAGGGGGAAAATTGTGACAGTTCAAGGGGAGGAAGAGTATATGGTCAGCCACCTCAACTCGTTCCGGTACATAGAGATGGATGGGGAATTCATTGAGACTCCATTCCAGCACTTTGAAGAAGTTCCTCAAACACCGGCGTCAGCTGAAACTGTGATTCAAGATCCTCCTTTGAAGATGGCTTCCTTAAAGGATGCCCGGGCTGTTATTGAGAAGGGTGAGTGCGCAAACTGGGGCCGACTTCCTGATTTCACTCCAAAGACTGACAAGTTTGGTCTGGGTTTCACTGCAGAAGCTCAGAGGGCTGTTCGTAAGGAAAGGATTGGAAGACCTCCTATGTTCATCACCAACCCGGGAGTGAATGCTATTGAAGACGACGTGGAGGAATCTGAATTCGACAGCTGGATCTACCCAACAACTGACGGTGGACCAAGCAACTGGACTGCCAAAGACTTCACACCTATTACTTTTGTCACTCAGTAATGAACTCTTTTGTTTTGAATTTGTAACAGACAATATTTTGAAAACTTTTATGGCTCGGTATCTTACCCGGGGCACCGTGGCTTCATTTGTGAGGGCTTTTGTGTGTCATTTTCATATATCATCAATAAAAACATTGGATGTTTGTTGCATTTCAAAATCTTGCGCTCCTTTTCTTTCTTTATTATATATTGCAAAACAGCTATATTTACACACACTCACTTATACAGGTTCCAATCCACTCTGGATCTCACTGGTAACGACTCTGCTACTGCCAGTTATGACTTCGAAAATCCGATCAACTTAGCCGAAGACGAAGGTGAAGATGATTGCGAAGTGCCTGGTGAGCTCGCAAGACTGTTACTCCAGGAAGAGAGGGCCATTCAGCCACATGAAGAGCCAGTGGAAACGGTAAATCTGGGTACTGAGACAGACAGAAAGGAAGTCAAGATTGGTGCCAATTTATAGCTCAGTGTGAAACAACGGTTGATTCAGATGCTACATGACTATGTGGAAATCTTTGCCTGGTCTTACGAAGACATGCCTGGGTTGGATACTGACATTGTGGTTCATCACCTGCCTACCAAGGAAGGATGCCCTCCTGTAAAACAGAAGGTCCGCCGTATGCGTCCAGAGATGTCCGAGAAAATCAAAGTCGAGGTTATGAAACAATTTGATGTCGGGTTTCTAGCAGTGACTTCTTACCCTCAGTTGGTTGCCAATGTGGTTCCAGTGCCGAAGAAGGATGGTAAGGTCCGAATGTGTGTTGATTACAGGGATTTGAACATGGCGAGCCCTAAGGATGATTTCCCTCTGCCTCATATTGACGTTCTGGTTGACAACACTGCTCAGCATAAAGTATTCTCCTTCATGGACGGTTTCTCCGGTTATAATCAGATCAAGATGGCTCCTGAAGACATGGAGAAGACCACTTTTGTTACTCAGTAGGGCACCTTTTGCTACAAGGTCATGCCTTTTGGGTTGAAAAATGCTGGGGCAACCTACCAACGTGCCATGGTTGCTTTATTTCATGATATGATCCATCATGAGATAGAAGTATATGTCGACGATATGATTGCAAGGTCCCAAACTGAGGAGGAACACCTTGACCATCTACGGAAGCTGTTTGACCGTCTGAAGTTGTACAAGCTGAGGTTGAACCCAAACAAGTGCACCTTTGGGGTGAGATCTGGAAAATTGCTAGGCTTCGTCGTAAGCGACAAAGGCATTCAAGTGGACCCTGCCAAAGTGAAAGCCATACAAGAGATGCCAACTCCCAAGACAGAGAAAGAGGTCAGAGGCTTTCTAGGACGGTTGAACTACATTGCCCGATTCATCTCGCATCTAACTGCTACCTGTGAACCAATCTTCAAGCTACTGAAGAAAGATCAAGTAGTACGTTGGAACGATGAATGTCAAGCCGCTTTCAAAAGAATCAAAGAGTATCTCCAAGAACCACCCATTCTTATGCTGTCGGTTGAAGGGAGACCTCTAATCTTATACTTGACTGTACTTGACAACTTAATGGGGTGTGTGCTGGGGCAGCATGACGAGTCTGGCCGAAAAGAACACGCCATTTATTACCTTAGCAAAAAGTTTACCGACTGTGAGACCCGGTACTCACTGCTCGAGAAAACTTGCTGCGCTTTGGTATGGGCTGCTCGCCGGCTGAGACAGTATATGTCGACTCACACTACTCTGTTGATTTCAAAAATGGATCCAATCAAGTACATATTCGAAAATCCTGCTCTGTACGGAAGAATAGCAAGATGGCAAATGATCTTGACAGAATATGACATCCAGTACACGACTCAGAAAGCAATCAAGGGAAGTGTGTTGGCAGACCATTTGGCGCACCAGGCAGTGGACGATTATCAGTCGATGAACTTTGAATTTCCAGACGAGGATATCATGGTAGTGACTGATTGTGAAGTACCTGGACCGGATGAAGGACCTGAGGAAGGATCCCGATGGTCTATGCACTTTGACGGAGCCTCGAACGCTTTGGGTAATGGTATCGGCGCTGTGATCATATCCCCTAAAGGCACTCATACTCCACTCACCGCCCGGCTATGTTTCAACTGCACCAACAACATGGCAGAGTATGAGGCATGTATCATGGGTCTTCAAGCTGCAATTGACCTAAGGATCAAGTTTCTGAGTGTCTTCGGAGATTTCGCTCTCGTGATCAATCAGGTCAAAGGCGAGTGGGATACGAAACACCCAAATCTTATTCCTTACAAGGAGTATGTGCTGACATTGATTCCCCAATTCGAAGAAATAACTTTTGAACACTTCCCAAGAGAGGAGAATCAGTTAGCGGACGCGTTAGCTACAATGTCCTCTATGTTCAAAGTCAAATGGGACAACGAGGCTCCCCTGGTCATTATTTGGAAGTTGGATGAACCTGCGCATTATTGCGATCTCGAGACCGAATAGGTAACAGAAAAACCCTGGTATCATGAAGTAAAGAGGTACTTGGAAGCTCAAGAATACCCCGAGGGTGCATCCGTTAACGACAAGAAGTTTCTGAGAAGGTTTGCGGCAAAATTCTTCCTCAGCAATGGCATTCTCTACAAGCGAAACCATGATTCAACCTTACTGCGTTGTGTAGATAAGACTGAAGCAGAAAAGATCATGGCAGAGCTACATGAGGGTACCTTCGGAACACATTCCAGTGGACATACCATGGCAAAGAAAATCCTTCGGGCAGGATATTTCTGGTCCACAATGGAAGCCGACTGTTATCAGCATTCTCGAACTTGTCATAAATGCCAGATCTATGCTGATAAGGTGCACATTCCTCCGGTTCCTCTGAACGTCTTGGCAGCACCTTGGCCTTTTGCAATGTGGGGCATTGATATGATCGGCGAAATCAGACCTACGGCATCCAACGGGCATCGCTTCATCCTGGTAGCAATTGATTACTTCACAAAATGGGTTGAAGCAGCTTCCTAAGCTACGGTAACCAAGAACGTTGTGGCACGGTTCATTCGGCATAACCTGATCTGTCGATACGGTGTGCCTGAGAGGATCATTACGGACAATGGTACCAATCTCAACAACAAGATGATCACTGAGCTCTGCGAGCAATTCAAGATACAGCACCACAACTCTTCTCCCTACCGGCCGAAGATGAATGGGGCTGTAGAAGCAGCGAATAAGAACATCAAGAAGATTGTGCAGAAGATGACAGTGACCTATAAAGATTGGCACGAAATGTTACCGTTTGCTCTTCATGGGTACCGTACCTCAGCACGGACGTCAACAGGGGCAACTCCCTTTTCCTTGGTCTATGGCATGGAGGCAGTCTTGCCTATTGAAGTCCAGATACCCTCTCTCCGGATAATGAAGGATGCAGGTTTGAGCGAAGATGACTGGATCCAGACTCGGCTTGACCAATTAAGCCTAATTGACGAAAAGAGACTCACTGCTATTTGTCATGGTCAGACGTACCAAAAACGGATGATCAGGGCATTTAACAAGAAGGTCAGACGACAAGAGTATCAAGTTGGGGACCTGGTAATCAAGCGCATCATTCTTCCTCAAAGTGATCCCAGGGGCAAATGGACCCCCACGTACGAAGGGCCATTTGTGGTTAAACACATCTTCTCAGGAGGAGCCATGATTCTAACCACCATGGATGGTGACGACCTTCCTCACCCTGCCAATGCTGACATAGTAAAAAGATACTACGCATGATCAAAGACCCGCTAGGTTGACACACCTAGGCAAAAATAAGGGCTTCCCGACGAACCAAAAGGGTTCGGGCAAAATAAGGGATGAAGTGAAAAAAAAATCTGTACACCCGGCAAGTCGAAAACCTGAAAAGGCGGCTTGGGCAAAAATGGGTATCCCGGTGGACTGAAAACCCGAAAGGGCGGTCCAGGCAAAAGTTAGGGATAAAGCGTAAAACTATGTCTCATTGGATCACCTTGCATCCAGAATTCGGCATCAACTATCGGGATCAGACGTCGCCAATCAATCAGCTTCATCTTTAACTAAGCAGCAAAGTGATGAGACGCTTGAAGACATAAAGGCAATAGCAGAGTTGGAACCCAGTGGGATTATTTTTCACATAGCTGTTTTGTTTCCTTTTCACAAAATTGTATAAACTCTATTTTGCTCGGCGGCGTTCTCTTACTAGGACGTCAGCCTCCTGTACATAAAGCGCCTATTTACAGGCAAATTTCAAAACCAGTACAAGTTCAATTTTTCAGACAAATTACCCATCATTTTTTCCTTTTTCTGTTTTGTTTTGCAAGAACGTCCGATGTTCATTTTGGATATATGCATTTGACATTAATTGCTAATCATGAATATTTGCATGTGAAACAAAGGACTAATTATAGATGACATCAGAAATAGGGGCAATTTAGATTTGTCTAAGCGATCTAGTTGCTCTGTCCACCAAGGTACCAAGGTAAGTTCAACTAAAGAATTTGACCAGAATACTTTCACTCCCCACAGAGTAAGACAAGATTCAGCAATACTCTCCCCAGGAAGAGCTGGTCTTCTGTCAGCCCCGAAAAGGCATGTTATTCCCCTAGCAAGTCAGCGATACTCTCCCCAAGCAGAGTTAGTCTACTGTCAGCCTTAAGGAAGTTTGGGTATCCCCAGAAGATCTCAACATTCCCCAGCAGAGTATAGACATTCCTCAACAAGCATCCCTGGAAGTCTTAATCTAAGATTGTTCCCCGGTGGAATACCAGACATCCAGTGGAACTGTTGTACCCCAAAATTTGCCCTCCCATATTCTTCAAAGATTTGCCAAGTCAAGCTTCAAAATCTCCCCAAGGGTTGCACAGTCAAGGGTCTCCTAAACAGTCAAGATTAGGGTTTTGGTTCTGAACAAGAAAATGAAGTTTTCAAGGGCCCAATCAAGTCCCACATGCCTACAAATATGGTCAAGCATCCTCATACCAAGTTTCAAGACTTTCAGCACAAAATTGCACAGTCAAAACCCTAATTGCACTACAGTCAACTGCAGGGGCAAAATGGTCATTTGACAGTCAAAAGTTCAAATTTTTGGTCAACATCTCATTTTGAAGTCACAAACATCATTTGATCAATGCTTGATCATGATTCTCAAAGCTTGGCTCAAAAATCATCAAGATGCAAAAGTTTCCTTATTTGGACAGTTGAAAAAAGTCAACTGTAAATTGACCAGGGCATAACTTTCACATGGATTATCAGAAAAATTCCATCCAAATCTCATTTTGAAGAGAAAGACATTTCCCACAACTCATATTCATACTTCAAGTCCAATAAATGCTCTCACAAAAAGTTATCAATTTCAACATTATAGGTCATTTTCAAAAGTCAACAAAAAGGGACTTTAAGTCAAAGGCCATAACTTGAGATTGGTAAATCAAAATGACATGGGACCAAAGACATTGGTTAGAGGACTCAAAGACCTTTCCAAAATGTCAACGAACATGATCAAAGCTTAAAAATTGAGCAAGTTATGCCTTGTGGAAGTTGGGAAATTTTTGGATATTTTGAAAAGTCAACATTGATTCAAATGGCCTAAAATTGCTAATGGGCCTAGTTTTCTTCCATAATCCATTATTCCAAGCATGTGCACGACCACTTGGCCCAAAGGTAAGTTTTTATTCATTTTTTATTTATTTATTTGGATTTTTATTAATAATAATTCATTTAAATTAAAATAAATACATGAAAAATGCTTAACCTAGTTTTTCAATCTTTTTGTGCACATTATATCATCAAGATTTCGTGCCTAGCTAAATAAAGAAAGAACCAATGCAATTGGATGTGATTTGAGAGCAAAAGCACATGAAAAAAGATTGAAAAAGATCTTTGAAAATCAAATTTCAAAAACCATGAATGCAAAAGATTTGGATGGTTTTCTTTGACCTAATTCATTCTTACATAAGTAGAGAACACAAACCTAATGCAATTGACCATTGAGCTGCGCAGAAAACCCTTGCACCAACTTGAAATTTTCTTTGAAAACTCAAATTCTGAAAACCTACTTGCAGGTCGATTCAAGCCTCAAAACCTATTCCATTAGCTTGCCAGGGTTGCCAGAAAACAATTCCAATCAAAAACTAAGCCTCACACTCAAGGAAACGTGAAATCACCATTGAAGTTGGTAAAGAAAATTTCAGAGTCGGTTTCTATCATTCATACATTGTTAACATGTTTCATTGTTATTTTTGTGTTTAGAATAAAGTTTGCAAGCTAATCATACGCTTTGATTGAATTATTATGCACTGTATGCAAAGATGCCATGATTGTGTTTTAGGGTTTACAGGATTTCAAATTAGGGGTTTTAAAACAAGGAACAATTGGGACACCACGATGCCATGAACGTGTTCAGCATACTTGGACAAAGAATTTGAGACCCTCGCGCCTAATTTATGAGCGTCCTAGAGCTATTCGCTATTTTCCAAAAACCTGCCTAAGGGAACACCATGAAAACCGTGGCCTATGTTTTATGTTTCAGGGAATAAGGAAGAAGAAGGCTAGGTGGCTACCAACGATTGGCCTGTTTAAATTTTCGCGCTCAGACCCACTAACGCTTTTGTTTTCTTTTATAATATTTGTTAGTTGTTTAATAATCAAAACGCGTGAATTGGTTCAGTGGTAAGCGATAGTGTTGGCAACGTTCATGACCTGGGTTCAAGCCCCAGGTCTTCACTATTTCCATATATTTTTTCAACTAACATTCCCATGCAATTTCAACGCTAAAGCACATCATGCACCCTCAAGATCAAACCATCCACGTGCCTATCAGGGCCAATCCAAAGGTGCAGATTGGAGGAACACCATAAGCTTGCGTCAACGCACGTACACGCGTCCTGCAAAGGTCCAAAAGGCTTGATATAAGTGGTCCTGGATGAAGGGGTGAAAAACACAAGAAGGGGGGGTTGAATTGTAAAACTGAAATCTAAAGCAATTGACAAGATATTTTTATCCTGGTTCGTTTGATCTCAAACTACTCCAGTCCACCCGTCAAGGTGATTTCGCCTCTCTCCAACGAGGTCTTAATTCACTATATTCAACTGAATATTACAGACTGCTTTAACAACTGCTAAAGCCTTCTTGACTCAAACCACAACCCGGTTTGTCAAGGCAACACTTTCTTACAAAGGTATAAAACAATGTGTGTGAATGTTTTCTACAAAACTTTATCACAACTGTGATGTATACACAAATTAAGCTTAGAAACTAGATTGCTAAACAATAATGGAATATCAGAGTATGTGGTTTAGCAAAACTGGTAGAATGAAGATTATGGTTCAGCTTTGTGCGTGTAGAGATTTGGAGAGCATTAGCCATTATAATCTTCAAAGCCTTGTTTATATAGCACTTGAGAAGATGAACGTTGAATGCAATATTCTTGATTCAATGCTAATAACAAGCTTTCCTTTTTGAGCAGATCTTGTCTAGAATGAGGCCGTTGGAATTAATTAGCTTTCAATGCACAGTACCGTTGCTTCTTTAACGCAAATTCTGGCTTGGCTCATTCTGATTCTGCTTCGCTGCTGATGAACTATTGTTTCTGTATCAGAGTGTTTGAGCGCAGTTCTGTTCATCAAGCTTCAGCGTGTGCGTGAGTTGATCATCTGATCTTGACGTTCTGATGTAGCAACTTCTGATGCTGGTGTATGAAATCAAATTCTGATGCTGAAAAGACGTGATCTTGCTTATACCAATCAGAGTATCTGCAAGTCAGAACATAATAATTTTAGGCAGCATATAGTTCATTCATGAAACTTATAAATACTATATCTTTTCACTTTGTTATCATCAAAACTTAAATATAGGGTAGTAGATTCAAACATTGTTCTAACAATCTCCCCCTTTTTGATGATGACAAAAACTAGATATTTTAAATGAAAAATAACGTGAAAAGGTATCTGGGAAATGTTTCAGAGTTAAGAAGTAAGGAGAAATCAGAGTTAAGATATACTCCCCCTGAGTTTATTACTTCCCTTTGATATACGTGTTCTTCAGGATCAGATCTTTTTCTTTCTTTGAACATCAGATTATAAGAGTCTTTGACTTATCAGAGAGCAGAGCTTCAGAGTTTTTCTTGTCAGAGCTTTGCTTTGGATCAGAGTGTTAGGTCGATCAGAACTTCATATTGATCAGAGCAACATTGATCAGAGCTTCTACATTTTGATCAGAGCTTCTAGTCTTCAGAGTGTCCATGAGCTTCCTTGTGCCTGTAGACTTAAAACAAAAACAGAAAAACATTTCAAGTAATAGAGTTAGAATGTTTGAGAGTTTCTGTCTAGTTAGCCCGTTATTGATTTAAATATCATTCTTGTTCTCCCCCTTTTTGTCAGCAATCAAAAAGTGTTGGTGATGTGCTAAAACGATTAAGATCATAAAAACAAATTATATTAAGATAGTTCAGAATCAGAGGAAGAAAATATTACAAAACATAGTCAAAACAGTACTTCAGGGTTCTTCACCGGAGTGAGGAGAGTTCTGAGTGGCACCTGATATTGCTCAGAAGTTGCTTTCTTCTGATTGCCTGCAGAAATGCTGGAGGATGCCATTGTTCACACTAAAAAAGCTTTGAGAATGAATTGAAAAAAAAAAGGTTTGCAAGAACTCAGAAATATGCAGAAAATGCTTCAGTGTTAATGAGAAAGCGTAAAGAATAAGAATGAAGGATTAATGTGCTTAAATAGAGTTTTCAAAATTATTTTGAAAAGTTAAACGTTTTTAAGAGAGAGAAAAAAAATCATGATTGCCATTTAAAAGAATGATTACTTTTCATTAAATGCTTGCTGATTTTGGGGGATTTGAGAAAGATACTTAAAAACGGTTACCAGACATGTGTCTCAATGCACCCAATCAGCGCTTTGCCTTCTCAGAAGCGTGCACGCGTTCTGCTTCAGAGATATGCTGATGATTGGATGACACTTGTTTGATGTAGTGATCAGCACGTCTGTCTTTGAGATTAGACTCTCAGATCTTTAGACTTGCATCTGATACAATCTGCATGTTCTATCTTTCTGAAGGGAGATTGATCAGAAGTTCACAGTAAAAATAATTACATTCTGAAGATAAATATATGGAATTAAAACATTTTTATTCTGGGCATACTTTCATGCTGAGATGTTTCAGAATGAAATTAAACCTATCTTCTGAAAGGGGTTTAGTAAAGATATCAGCCCATTGATGGTCTGTATCTATAAATTTTAAGTTCAAAATACCTTTCTGAATATAGTCCCTAATGAAATGATGTTTTATTTCTATATGCTTAGCTCTAGAATGTAAAATAGGATTCTTACTTAAGCAAATAGCAGAAGTATTATCACAAAGTATAGGAATGTTACTCTCAAAAATCTGGAAGTCTTCAAGCTGACTTTTCATCCAGAGCATTTGTGTGCTACATCCTGCTGCTGCTATGTACTCAGCTTCTGCTGTTGACAAAGCAATTGTTGATTGCCTTTTGCTGGACCAAGAGATCAGATTTTCTCCCAGAAACTGGCAGCTTCCAGAAGTACTTTTACGTTCCACTCTGTCTCCAGCAAAATCAGCATCACAGTAGCCTACTAAGCTGTAATCACTAGATTTTCTATAAAACAAACCCAGATTAGTAGTACCTTTCAGATACTTGAAAATTCGCTTAACAGCTGTTAAGTGAGATTCTCTAGGATCTGATTGGAATCTAGCACAAATGCAAACGCTGAATAATATATCAGGTCTTGAAGCAGTCAGATAGAGGAGAGAACCAATCATACCTCTGTAGACTTTCTGTTCTACACTTTTGCTTACCTCTTCTCTTTCCAGAATGCACGTGGGATGCATTGGAATCTTTGATGGCTTACATTCTGAGAGGTCAAATTTCTTCAGAAGATCTCTGATGTATTTGCTCTGATGAATGTAAGTTCCTTCTGGAGTTTGATTGATCTGAATTCCTAGAAAGAATTTCAGTTCCCCCATGAGGCTCATCTCAAATTCTGCCTGCATACACTTAGCAAATTTTCTTCCAAGAGAAGGATTAGTAGAACCAAAAATAATATCATCAACATAAATTTGATAGACTAAGATGTCACTCTTAACTGTTTTACAGAATAGAGTAGTGTCCACTTTCCCTCTGGTGAATTTGTTTTCAAGCAGAAGGTTACTTAGCCTTTCATACCAAGCTCTGGGAGCTTGTTTCAGACCATACAGTGACTTCTTTAGTTTGAAAACATGTTCTGGATGTTTTGTATTTTCAAAACCTGGGGGTTGGTGAACATAAACTTCTTCTTCTATATAACCATTTAAGAATGCACTTTTGACATCCATCTGATACAGAGTGATGCCTCTATTAACAGCAAATGAAATTAAAAGTCTGATAGATTCTAACCTGGCGACTGGGGCAAAGGTTTCTGTATAGTCTATCCCCTCTTGCTGACTATAACCTTGTGCAACCAGTCGTGCCTTGTTTCTGATGACTTCACCTTGTTCATTTAGCTTGTTTCTGAACACCCATCTTGTTCCAATGACGTTGAATCCTTTTGGTCTGGGAACGAGATCCCATACGTCGTTTCTGGTGAATTGATTCAGCTCTTCTTGCATTGCCAGAATCCAGTCATTATCCAGAAGTGCTTCATCAATAGAAGAAGGTTCAATCAGAGACACAAGTCCCATAAGAGTTTCTTCAGAGTTTCTGAAGCTTGCTCTTGTTCTGATTGGATCTTCCTTTCTTCCTAGGATAGTCTCTTCTGGGTGATCCAAACTGCTTCTGGGTAATCTCTTCTGAGGTTGATCAGCAGTTGTTGAAGGATTTCTAGCAGTGCTCCTTTCAGACATTGAAGGAATGTCTGTGTTGAGAGCTTCTGATGACTTGTCTTCAGAACCTGCAAATTCAATTTCTATACCTGCAAACGTTTCATTCTGCTTTGACTTTTCAGAGTCAAGCTTATCATCAAAACGAACACTGATTGATTCTTCCACAATTTGTTTCTGTATTGTATACTCTGTACCCTCTTGAGCGTTCAGAGTATCCTAACATAATACACTTCTGTGCCTTAGAGTCAAACTTGTTCAAATAATTCTTTGTATTTAATATAAAGCAAGTACATCCAAATGGATGAAAATACGAAATGTTGGGCTTTCTGTTCTTCCACAATTCATATGGAGTCTTTTCCAGAATAGGTCTTATTGAGATTCTATTCTGAATGTAGCACGCTGTGTTTATTGCCTCTGCCCAGAAAGTCTTAGCAACGTTTGTCTCATTGATCATGGTTCTGGCCATTTCTTGCAATGTTCTGTTCTTTTGTTCTACAACTCCATTTTGTTGGGGAGTTCTAGGACAAGAGAAATCATGCAGAATGCCTTTGTCATTAAAGAATGACTCAAAATCTTTATTTTCAAATTCTCCACCATGATCACTTCTGACTTTAACGATTCTAAGATCTTTTTCATTCTGAACTTGGTTACAGAAGGTAACAAACACAGAGTGTGACTCGTCCTTGTGTCTTAAGGACTTTACCCATGTCCATCTGCTATAGTCATCTACGATTACTAACCCATACTTCTTACCACTGACTGAAGCAGTTTTAACTGGTCCAAATAAGTCAATGTGCAGAAGTTCTAATGGCTTAGAGGTAGAAACAACATTTTTGGATTTAAAAGAAGGTTTTGCAAATTTGCCTTTCTGACATGCTTCACACAGAGCATCTGAATTGAACTTCAAATTAGGAAGTCCTCTGACCAGATTGAGTTTGTTAATCTGAGATATTCTTCTCATACTAACATGCCCCAATCTTCTGTGCCAGATCCACTGCTCGTTGTTAACAGACAGAAGACATTTTACATTCTGACTCTTTAGTTCAGAAAGTTTGATTTTGTAAATGTTGTTTTTCCTCTTACCATTAAACAGGATAGTCCCATCTTTCTGACTAACAGCTTTACATGATTTTTGATTAAAGATTATATCATAACCGTTATCACTTAATTGACTTATGGATAACAGATTATGCATCAATCCATCTACTAGCAGAACATTATTAATAGAGGGAAGATTTCCATTACCTACAGTTCCAGAGCCAATGATCTTTCCCCTCTGATTGCCTCCAAAGCCAACGTGGCCTCCAGGCTTAAGTTCCAGGCTTTGGAACATATGCCTTCTTCCCGTCATGTGTCGTGAGCAGCCAGAGTCCAGGTACCATGACTGGTGTTTCTGACTTGCTGCTAAAGATATCTGCAACATGTATTATTTTGTCCTTAGGTACCCAGATTTTCTTGGGTCCTGACTTGTTAGTTTTACCAAAACTCTGGTTGAATTTTGGTTTCACAGAGTGCTTACTGCTAGTATATTTGATGTCGTGTGTGTGACCATACACAAAGTGTGAATTTAGAGGAGTGTGTTTAATGGTTAAGTCCATGACATTCTTAGGTGTAGGAACCTTACCTTGGTATCCTATTCCTTTCCTGCCGTTTCTGCTAACTCCATAGATCATTGAAGCCATTCTGCTTCTATCTATGCTTTTAGCTAAGAACTTCTGGAAACTATGATCATACTCCTTGATGATCTCATCAGCGTTGCTGGGAGTTTCAGAAATTGGTTCCTTCTGAGAGTTTTGTAAAGTGTTTTCTAATTTTGAAATTTTATCTCTCAGCTCAGAATTTTCCAATTTGAGACTCTCAGACTTATTAGAGTCAGATTCAATATTCCTTTTCAGGTCTCTGAATTTAGCTCTAATCTGCTGATAACGTTCCAGAATCTCATTAAGGCTTTCAGCAAGTTCAGCCTTTGTAAAGTTAACAGCGAAGTTAGGAAATACCTCTTCTGTGTCTGATTCTGAGTCTGATTCAGAAGCTTCACTATCTTCTGAAATGTTTGCCATGAGAGCTATGTTTGCCCTTTCATCATCTGATTCTGAGTCAGCTTCAGACGAGTCAGAGTCATCCCATGTAGCCATGAGACTTTTCTTCTTCTCTCTTCCAAACTTCTTTTTGGGCTTTTCCCTCTGAAGCTTTGGGCAGTCACTCTTGTAGTGTCCTTTCTCATTGCACTCATAGCAGATGATGTCTTTTGTGTTTGGCTTCTTGCTACTGGAGGAGCCTTCAGATCTTCTGTATCCAGAGGAAGAATCTGTCCTTCTATATCTGGAAGAAGACTCGTTCTGATCAGATCTTCTGGGATTCCTGAACTTCCTTTGTCTTTGCTTCCACAGTTGATTTACTCTTCTGGAGAGAAGGGAAAGTTCGTCTTCTTCTGATGAGGATCCATCAGATGTTTCTTCAACTGCCTGCAAAACTTTAGACTCAGATTTTCTGTTAGATTTTAATGCTGAAGGCTTACCTTTCTTCTGAGGCTCGTCAGCTTCTAGCTCTATCTCATGACTTCTGAGGGAGCTTATAAGTTCCTCCAGAGTGATTTTGTTGAGATCTTTAGCTAGCTTCAGAGCAGTAACCATAGGCCTCCACTGCTTGGGTAAACTTCTGATTATTTTCTTGACATGGTCAGCAGTAGAGTATCCTTTGTCCAGAACTTTGAGACCAGCTACCAGAATCTGGAATCTAGAGAACATAGCTTCAATGGATTCAGATTCTTCCATTTTGAACGCCTCATACTTCTGAATGAGCGCCAGAGCTTTTGTTTCTTTGACTTGAACGTTGCCCTCGTGCGTCATTCTGAGAGAATCAAAGATATTTTTTGCTGTGTCTCTGTTGGAGATTTTTTCATACTCAGTATAGGAGATGGCACTGAGGAGGATGGTTCTGGCCTTGTGGTGATTCTTGAAATCACGCTTTTGTTGATCAGTCATTGATTTTCTATCAATCTTCTGACCACTTGCATTCACAGGGTGCGTGTATCCATCTGTCACCATATCCCACAGATCAGCATCATGTGCTAGAAAGAAGCTTTCAATTCTGTCTTTCCAGTAATCAAAGTTTTCTCCATCAAAGACTGGAGGTTTGCCACTGAATCTGTCTCTGTCCTCATTATTGTCATTACTGAAGTGAGAATTGTTTCCTGCCATTGTGTTTTTCTGACGCTGGATCTTGTACTGACACGGTTAAGTGTTTTAGCTCAGAACCAGGCGCTCTGATGCCAATTGAAGGGGTGAAAAACACAAGAAGGGGGGGTTGAATTGTAAAACTGAAATCTAAAGCAATTGACAAGATATTTTTATCCTGGTTCGTTTGATCTCAAACTACTCCAGTCCACCCGTCAAGGTGATTTCGCCTCTCTCCAACGAGGTCTTAATTCACTATATTCAACTGAATATTACAGACTGCTTTAACAACTGCTAAAGCCTTCTTGACTCAAACCACAACCCGGTTTGTCAAGGCAACACTTTCTTACAAAGGTATAAAACAATGTGTGTGAATGTTTTCTACAAAACTTTATCACAACTGTGATGTATACACAAATTAAGCTTAGAAACTAGATTGCTAAACAATAATGGAATATCAGAGTATGTGGTTTAGCAAAACTGGTAGAATGAAGATTATGGTTCAGCTTTGTGCGTGTAGAGATTTGGAGAGCATTAGCCATTATAATCTTCAAAGCCTTGTTTATATAGCACTTGAGAAGATGAACGTTGAATGCAATATTCTTGATTCAATGCTAATAACAAGCTTTCCTTTTTGAGCAGATCTTGTCTAGAATGAGGCCGTTGGAATTAATTAGCTTTCAATGCACAGTACCGTTGCTTCTTTAACGCAAATTCTGGCTTGGCTCATTCTGATTCTGCTTCGCTGCTGATGAACTATTGTTTCTGTATCAGAGTGTTTGAGCGCAGTTCTGTTCATCAAGCTTCAGCGTGTGCGTGAGTTGATCATCTAATCTTGACATTCTGATGTAGCAACTTCTGATGCTGGTGTATGAAATCAAATTCTGATGCTGAAAAGACGTGATCTTGCTTATACCAATCAGAGTATCTGCAAGTCAGAACATAATAATTTTAGGCAGCATATAGTTCATTCATGAAACTTATAAATACTATATCTTTTCACTTTGTTATCATCAAAACTTAAATATAGGGTAGTAGATTCAAACATTGTTCTAACAATGGATTGCTACAAGATACCTCCTAATTTGGGGTCTGAACCCCCTTGGTTTGCAATTCTTTCTACTTTCTTTATTTTTTTTATTTTTTATTTTCTTTTTAATTATTGTTTTATTAATTAATTTTATTATTTTCATAAAATATACCATAAAAAAAATCAGAAAGAAGAAAAAATATAATAAATATTTTATTTTAGTATGTATATTTTAAATAAATTTGTATGTAAATTAATTAGTTTTAAATTAGGTTTTCAATTTTAATTCTTTTAATAAAAAATCTAAAAAACATAGAATTAGGGTTAATTAATTTTTCATCCTTTTTATTTTTCTTTCATAAATAATTAAATAATTAGATATTTATTTTTGTAAGCAAAATTGCATGTAAATTAATTAGGGTTAATATTAGGTTTTAATCTTCTTTTCTTAATAAACTAAAAATAAATAGAATTAGGGTTAGCATTTAATTTCAATTAATTTTTCCCCATTAAAATCCTAAAATACCAAAAACACAATTTCCTTTCTTTTTTTTTATTAATTAATGTCACCATTTAATTTAATTTTGCAAAAAGGGTCCAACGCCCTCGTTTAATTTTCATTTAATTCGCATATTTATTTTATTCCGTTTAAATATTTATGTATCTCTCCCAAGGCCATGTAATTAATTTCTTGCACCTTTAATTCTTTATTTTCTTTTAATTCTTTATTTTTCTGTCAAATCGGGTCCTGGTTTAATTTTGGCGATGTGGACCCGCGCCTTTTGTAATAGCTTTAGACTTTTACTTTTCTCAATATTTTAACTGTTAATCAAAGCATGAAAGAATGTATGGACAAAAATAAAAAATAAACGCTAGATCACCCATGACATGACAAAAGACAAAAATAAATGAAAACGACACACAAATCACACACCACCCCTAGGGTACGCCTCACTGTTGCCTTGCCTCGAAAGGTGATCGTCGAGTAGAGGATGTCTTAGTAAGTCCTCATGATCCGGGAACCTGGCATGAGGGTAGCTTCTAAGGTGTCTTCCCATTGCTCTGGTGATCACCATGTCCCGAACCTCGAATTGACCCGAACACCTCCAACGGTGGTGCTACCTACCTCTCAATGGTGGGATGGCACTACTTTAAAGGACATTTACACAGACGAATTCCTTAGGGTAGGTAGACGACTCTAGATACTTGCTCTAAATTTCAAAACAAAATTCAAACATACTTTTCACACCGACACATTTTCAAAAAGCTTTCGAAAGCAATTTTTCAAACACTCTTGAGGACTGATACAAGAGTCGAACTGGAATTTTCAAAGAAACTTTTTTAAAACCCACAGTTGAAAAGCAAACAAACCATTTTTGAAAACACAAATGAGCAAGTATCTAAGAGCCCATGGATAACCATGGATAGAAAGGGTGCTAATACCTTCCCTTTCTATAACCTACCTCCCGAACCGAGAGCAATCTCTTTAAGGAATTTTTCTGTGCTTTTGTCCTTTCCATTTGGAGAAAATAAAAGACGGTGGTGACTCTTGCTTACCGCGACATTTCGCGAACCAGCGTTAAACAGTCAGTTCCAGATCCACCGATCACAGGAACCATTCCCCAGTACAGTCCAAAGTTTCCCCAGGAAATTTGAATCATCCTCCCCAGTAGATTCTGGAAGCTTATCCCCTGCAGAATACGAACGCGTCTCCCCGGCTTCATTCAAAGGTTATTCCCCACCAGGGTATAACTGGGTTATCCTCAGCTAATTACCACGGAAAGATCGTCCTCGGTAAAATTCTTCCTATCCCCAGCGGAGTTCATCAATTCCCCAACATAACACATCAACGGTATCCCCAGCGGAGTTATCATCAAAACCTCAGCGAAGTATCTCTTCCCACAGAGTAATTCCCCGCAGAGTAATCTCTCCAACAAGTTTATTCCCCAACGGAGTCATCTTCTCCTACCGGTTTATTCTTGCAACCATCATCCCTAACAGAAACGAAGAACTCCACTCTTCAACATCAGCCCAGGATTCCGCAAACTCCCGGCAGTCGTCAAGGATTTATTTTCCTAGACAAAAATACATTTATCACATTATCATACACCATGACGCATGCATATACGCATCATATCACACAATCTCATTTATTTTTGAGAACATCATGACATCATGCATCTCATACATCATGACATTGCATACGACTAATGTTTTGCCTTTTCAGGAAAAGGTCAATCCAAAGATGATTACTATCAACTGTCACAATTCCAGATTCGATTCATGTATCTATCCAGGGCACATCTGTGAGTGATTAATTGTAGATTCGATACCTGTATCCAGCCAGGGCATGTCTGCATGAAGAGTTTAGATATTCGATACCTGCATCCAGCCAGGGCATATCTGTAGACGACCAATTCCAGATTCGACTCCTGTATCCATCCAGGGCACATCTGTAGACGACAAGTTCCAGATTCGATACCTGTATCCAACCAGGGCATATCTGTAGACGACCAATTCCAGATTCGATTCCTGTATCCAGCCAGGGCATATCTGTGAGTATTTGATTGTGGATTCGACACCTGTATCTAGCCAGGGCATATCTGCACGAATAGTTTAGAGATTTGATACCTGTATCCAGCCAGGGCACGTCTGTAAGCAACCTTTTGAAGTTCCGGATTCGATTCCTGTATCTAGCCAGGGCACATCTGTGAGTAACTAATTGTGGATTCGATACCTGTAACTAGCTAGGGCATATCTGCATGAAGAGACTGAAGATCAACACCTGTAGCAAGCCAGGAAACCATCTTTCTTTCTCAAAGTACGCAAGTTCTCGCTAAGGAATCTCTTACGCGATCAACACTTCCAAATGGCATCTATAAGCCCATTCCCGACAAGGTTCTGTCACATCCCCGATGGCATCTATAAGCCCATCCTCCTATCCACCATCTCTCCAAATGGCATCTATAAGCCCATTCCCGCCATCACATTGCTGATACTCTACTATGCGAGTGCAAATTTCTGGGCACTTTAGTGTTCAATCATCTTCCACCCTCGGATCACGAAAGGCACGCAAGCCAATCTACATCCTCAGGTCTAAGAAGATTAAACAGGGGCAACTGTTGTACCCCAAAATTTGCCCTCCCATTTCATCAACATTTTTTCACCACAAGACCCTTGAAGCTCAAGATCAAGTTAGGGTTTGCTCTACTCAAGACTCCTTCTTGCACTGTTGACCCAAATTAGGGTTTGAGTTTGCACAAAGATTTTTTGACCTAAAATTCCCAAGATGACTTTCATGCTTCATGTTGAACTCACAAGTTTATTCATACCAAGTTTCAAGCCTTGATTCCAATCTTTGCCCAGTCAATTGGACAGTTGACCTAGAAATCAGCTGTATTGGGGAAAAAGTCAACTGTGGTCAATTGACAGTCAAACCTCATGATTTTTGACCCACATCAACATTATGAACTCATATGGACCATTTGATCAAGTTTGGATCACAATTCTACAAGAAATTTGATCAGATCACCAAAAGGGCAAAATGGTCATTTTTAGGGTTTTGACTGCACAAAGGCAATTTTTGACTGTTTGACCTAGCCAATGGCAAACCAATCTCACATATGGACTCAAGGACTCAATGGCATGGTCTTGACATATTCAACAAGTTCAAAAGATCCCAAATGCACAAGATTGACAGATGAATTTTCCAGTCAACTGAGCCAAAATTGACTGTATACTGAAAAGTCAAACTTTGACTTTTTGGTCAAAATCAAGTGTCAAGATTCATTTTTCATCAAGACATGTCAAATTATGAAACTTGTTCATCAAGAAACCAAAAATTACAAATTAGGGTTTGAAATGAAGAAATTTCATAACTTAGAAATTTTCTAAGTTATGAAATTTCCTAATTTTTTCCTAACTTTGTCCCACCTTTTCATCAAGGTACATTTGGATTCAAACAAAACTCAAAACATGAAAGTTATAGTCCATTGCAAAATCTACAACTTTGATTCACAAAGTTTCCTCAAAAGAAGCTTGTAGCTCAAGTTATGATTTTTGGAACAAGGGTGCAAAACATTCTTAACTTAGAAAAATTTTGACCTATTTTAGGCAGGATTTTTGCGTAACTTCATGGTCACTTTTCATATGCTTCCACTTGGAATTTCAATTTGCATTACAAAGATGGATTGTAGTACTCATTCCAAGCTTTCCAAATTATCCAAGAACTTCTCAAACACCCTTGTGGTTAGGGAGAATCGAATTTGTCAATATGAGCAAAAGTCACTTTGTTCATGGCCATTTTCATGTTCATAACTTAGGCATTTTTGAACTCAGCTTGCACAACTAGATTACAGGCCTTTTATCTCATCCACACTCAATAATTAAATGCCAATCCATTGTGTTCTAGCATTATTTTGCTCATTTGGACAATACACACAAAATCAAGCCATATTTGGAAAAAGCATGTTATCCATTCTTGTAAAGCATGACTTTATGTCAAACACAAATCCAAGAAGTACAAAGAAAATCTCTGAGGCACAAAGGCATGGACATATCCCACTGATCAAGACTAACATTTGCAGCATACTTGAGGGGCATGTGGTAGCCTACAACCTAACTTGGCATTTTTTACTTAAGATCAAAGAAACTTGCATTTTGAAACACAACTCTCATTCCTGCAATCACAGGCCTAAGCAAACTTATTGAGCACATTCCAGACATCAAACCTGACCTGAAACACGAGCCAACCACCTTCAATACCTCCCCAAACACAGAAACACCATTTTGCTGCACAAAACAGGGCATCCCTGCAAATTGAGTTGCACAACTCAGTTTGCTCGTGCGTTTTGGCCAAAGCTTGTTCAAACACACTCCCTACCATCCATTGAAGCTATCCCAAGCCCTAGCTACAGACTGTAACACCTCTAACCAAGTTCACCATTTTCATTTTTTCAGTTGTGCAGGTTAACTTCCATAGCTCGTTTCAGTTAGTTCCAAATCAAGCTAGAGGTTGGAGAAGCATCCCTGGACCTCAAGCAAGCTATACAAGTCCTCACATTGCATTGAAAGTACCTCCATTGTCATACACGATTCAAGCTGAACAGGTAAGTTTTTGAACTTCTATCTCTCTATCCAGACATATCTAGGCTTAAGTTTGTGAAGAAAGCATGTTCTAATCATAGCCCTGAAGCCACCCATATAGTTACTTTTCATTTATGTTGTGTGTGCTAAGAGTATTTTGAACCTGAACATTGGAAAAAACTTAGGTCAGAAATTGGGGGAGAAGAAATTCTCTCTCATTGCTGAGAGTTAGATCAAGTTTTTTATATGTATGAACTTGTGACATGATGCTCTATAATGTTTATGTTATGAGTTTTTGTTAAAAGTCAAAGGATCAAGAGATAGCAGGGACAATGGAAAACGCGCGCTTTTTTGTGTTTGAAGGTGCTGGAGGTTGAAGACAACCACCTTTGGGCTGGGCCTGTTTTGCTTTTCTGTTTACACCACTTTTTCACACATACACCCCCTTGGCCCATTGTATGATATACTTGTCATTTTTGATTTTTTCTTTTTGATTTTGATTTTACATTTTTATCCAAACATGAAAAAACACTAAAATTATTTTTCTCACATTTTTTGCATTTTATTTGGATTTTATTTGTTTTATTTTGAACTTGTACATAAATAAACAAAATACCTTTTTTATTCAAAATACAAAAATAATACAAAATACATTTTTATTTTCTGATTTTATTTTATTTTATCTTTTGAAAATATTTTCTAAAAAATATATACCTTTTTTTGTAAATAATAAATATTTTTATTTCTTGTATATATTTAATATATTTAATACAATATATAAACATTTATATATTTAGAATATTTAGGATAAATATAAAAATAATACATTTTTATTTTTATTAATATTTGACCTCAAAAATCACTTTTTTACAATATACTTCTTTTTTATTTATTTTTGTATATAATTAATAAATATTGTATATAATAAATAATTAATACTATTTATTTGCAAAATTAGGGTTTTGCCCTAAACATGAAAATACCCAAAAAATTAACCTTTTTTTATTTTTGTTTATTTGACACTTGAAAATACTTTTTTACATACATATAAAAATCATTTTTTGCATCTTGCATATTTTATTGTATTTTATTTAATTATTGTACAATTAAAATAACTTGTATATTCAATTTGGATGTAATAGTTAGATTTAATTTCTTGCTAAAATATCCCCATTTGAACATTTGTACCCCCCATCCCATTATTGTGTTGTAATAATTTAGGATTTTATTTTTCGCATTTAAAAGCTTTCTAATTATACCATGTTAGACTTAGGGTTTTGTATGCAAAAATCAACCAAAACAAATAGCTTGACCTAATTCAAAGACAAAAAAGCATGAAAATGGACAACACCAATCACACTTGCACCCCTAGGGTTACTCCACTTGTTGCCTTCAATAATGGGCCATGTTGCATGTTAGGTGTCTTTGGCAAAACAAAACAATTCAAATGATCATAGTCCCTCGATGACGCTTTCGAAAGTTTCCTAAAAATGATCAAGTCCCTTAAAGGAAAAATTGCCCAAAGACACTTGATACCATTGCAATCATGGTCTAAACGATGACCCGCGCCCGTCCCGTTCACATCCTAACACAAGATTGTCCACCAAATACAATGGTGGAACAAAATTGTTAAAAGGGTTAAAACATAGCAAAGATCTTTGAGTAAATTTAGGAGTAGACAACTTTTGGTTACTTGCCAACTTGCAAAACAAAAACACTTGCCTATCTTTTCAAAACCACACATCACAACACACTTTCAAAACAACTTTCAAAAACATTGAAAACTTTTCAAAAGATAAGTACACATTTGTATACATCCCAACATGGATCATTACAAAGGTTGCCACCACATTGGCCTCTTTTCAAAACATTTTCAAACCCACACACAAAAACAATTGAAATCACCATTTCAAATAATTGAAAATCAAGGCAAGTTGATCTAAGCAAGTAACTAAGAGCCCATGGATAACCATGGATAGAAAGGGTGCTAATACCTTCCCTTTCTATAATCTTCTCCCCGAACCCAAGAAAACATCTCAAAGGTTTTTGCTGTGCTTTTTAACCTTTCCTTAGGATAAAATAAAAAGTCGGTGGTGACTCTTGTTCAACCGAAACATTTGCGAAAACAAACGCAAAACCTCAAGTCAGTTCTCCCACCGTATCACAGGGGGTAAGGCGCCTGAATCAGTTGGGCTTAGGCAGATAATGGGGCAGAGGCCCAATGACACGTTCGACACATTTTGCTTAGGGTTGAATTGTTTTGTTTCAGAGTAAGGGTTTACAGCGTTTCACAAATGGCTCCGCTCATCTTCTTCTTCGTTCTTCGCCTTTTCACTTTCTCAAGCCAAGGCCATTGATGTTCCTGAACAAACTCCGCCTATGGCCGCTAGGCGCCACCTTCAAC
Source organism: Vicia faba (assembly GCA_948472305.1). Taxonomy (NCBI): domain Eukaryota; kingdom Viridiplantae; phylum Streptophyta; class Magnoliopsida; order Fabales; family Fabaceae; genus Vicia; species Vicia faba. The sequence continues at coordinate 230,164,348 of OX451740.1, read as the reverse complement.
TCCTCCTCCCTCCATGGTTAAGCAAGGCGGCGACACGAAAAGGTAACGGTTTCCTTTTTTATGTCTTAGGGTTTTGGATATGTCTTGCTCGTGTTTTTAGCTTTTTCATGTATTGATCTTTTGTATTATTATTGTTGTGTGAGGTGTTTAAAGAAAAGGGAAGGAGAATTTATACCTTTGTTGGCTTTTGGAGACGGAGGAGGAGAAGTGGATAGGAGGCGTCCTCAGGCGGCCAAGGTGAGGGACTGGTGATGCTAGCTCTATTCTGGTTTGTCTGGTATTTGTATCTTGCTTGCCTCTATGGTTTTATGATGATGGTTTTCTGAAAACCCTGTAATAGTTGCTTCTTTTCCTCTTTTGAATGCTTTCCCCTGGATGTTTACCTTCTGGCTTTTTTACTCGATGATGAACTTAGTTCTGAGAGTTTGGGATTTGTTTGTTGCTTCTGAGTTTGATGATGATAACTCTGAGATTGCTTTTCCTCTCTCCTTTGGCTTTGATTCTGAGTTGGCTTTGTTACTCAATGATGAACTGTTAGTTCTGAGAGTTTGGGATTTGTTTGTTTGGCCTATGATGAAGATATTCTGAGGCATTCATTTCTGTTGTTTGGACATTTGGATGGATTTGCTTGATAGGTTTTGTTGAAGGTTTATCAGTTTGCTTTGACAGGCTTAAGGTAGTTAGAGCAGACTTTGAAAATGAACAAGTTTTTAGGTTTGTTGTTCAGGGGTTTTGAGGCATGTTGAAAGGAAAGCTTGAATGTTGTAGTTTTTGACAGGCTTTGTATGGTATCAGTTTGGAAATTTGTTTCTGGTATAGGCTTGACTTGAATGTTCTAATGCAGTTTTGTGTCCATTTCTGGTTTTTGTGTATTGGTACAGGCTTGTTTGAACCAAGGTTTTGTTTGTGAGTTTTGAAGGTTTTGGTATTTAAGGTTTGAACATGTTAAGGCTGAGTTTGCTTCAAGGCTTTGTTGTTTTGGCTTTGAGGTAGGTTTATTGTACAGGCAGGCCTGTGGTATATGCAGGTTTGGCTTTTCGGCTTGTGTTCTTGACACAGTTTTGAAAGGCTTGTATGTTTGTATGGTTTTGTGAGGCTTCAAAGCTGGTTATGCAGGTTGAAGCTTAGCAGGTTTTGAGAGCTTGTTTTTTAGTTACAGGCTTCAAGTTTGAGGCTTGTGGTATCCTTTTCTTTATGTTTTTCTCTGCCTCCTTGAACTGTTATGATATTCTTTGTTTTATATCTCTTTGTCTTAAGCCTGTTGTACTGTAAGCCTCTTACTTTTCTCTCTCTTTCTCTCTCCACAGCAAAGTATATTTTATTACTTAGACTGTCCTTTTTCTGAAAAAGTGTGGCTGGAAAATGATGATAAGATTTGAATATGTTGCTTGCATTGTATCTTTCCTCTGCATCTTTCCAGATTTCTTGCCTATCTCTTGTGTACTTGTTGACAGCTTTATTGGCTTCTTGGTTGACATTGTGACTTAGTTGGCCATTTTGACAATTTGGTTGCCTTTTCAGTTTGCAATTTGGTTTGGATTTATGTAGCTTGTCCCTTTGGCTATTTTTGACAATGCTGTTTGGTTTGAAATTATGCATTTTGTTTAATATGCTGCCTTGTACATATTCATATGCTTGCAACATTATTTTCTTTCCCTCTTTGTGAACCAAGAGTCTTCTTGCGATTTGCAGAGAGGGCAAACAAACTGATTCCGGCCAACACTTTTAATGATGAGTCTTTATTTATCTGTCTGAGAAAATACCTTTTTTAAATTAATCTGTGTTGACTTTTTTCTTCTCTTTTTGTAGGTAAACATCAGTCGAGCAATGGGGAGCAGCAGTAGAAGATGAAGATTTCAAGACACTTAGGATACCGTTTTATTTTATTTTAATCATTTGTAATAAATATTATTATAAATACTGTAAAAATTACTTGTATTTAAATAACACTTGTACCAATAATTAAAAATAAATAAAAGTCTTTTTGTCAGATACCTCTTTTATTTCACTGTTTATTTAATTATTTAAGTTTTCTTGAATTAAAATAACTGGAAGTAAATCCCAATTATTCTAACTTAGATAAAATAAATAATTAATAAACACTGTAGTCTTGCAACTTCGCATTAACCAATAATAAACCCGGCGTTCCAATTAGCCATAAGCATTGCACAGTCAATCAAACAAACATCCATATGCCTTTTCTTTTACTGATTAAACCAAACACTGCAAATTTTTAACCAGAAGCCTCAGCTTCTAAACCAGAGATTCAGGTTTTTGAGAAACAAACTGAAATCTTGAGCAGGCGTCAAAGCAGTGTAACAGCCAATTAAGATACTGTGGATTCAAATTCTTCTGAAAATGCGCGTGCAAACCCTAATTCTTGATTTACTGTCAGAGAAACGTCCGCCTGATCCAACCCTGAGCCAAACTCAAACAAATTAATAAAAACCCTGATAATCTGTTTGACTGATTCAAAAGTCAATGGAAACCCTAATTTTGTGTGACTGATAAGAAAAGTATGTTTGACCGATTCTTGAGCCAATCTGAAAAATCAGGAAAAGCCCGAAGTTGTGATTTCTTGTAAAAAGAGGAGGGCAAATTTTGGGGTACAACATAATGGTTAACAAAATCAACCAAGATGGGGGACAAAATCCCCCACAGGGGGATGCAACAATCGTCTCAAGTTCGACTGATGCCTCCAATACCATCCCTGTTGGCAGTTCAAATACGGTCCCAGTAAGTACATTAGAAATGCCATCAAATGTGTCCTTAATGAAAACTGTGCCACACGTAGGAAATCAACAGTATTCGACCCCCACTAGGCCTCCAGGTTTCGAACCTTTGAGACCCAGAAACCCTCCGTATGGAATGCCAACTTCGTTTATGGCAGGGTTACATAATGCATCAACTTCGTCCCCACTCCAACGATCTGGTTCAGGAATGAACCATTTGGGTACAAATTCCCATAATATAGGAAACTTCGCCCAATTGCATATCCTTACAACTAATAGTCAAGCAGCGCTTAGGCAACAGATGGATGATAGCAATCATGATATGGTAGGAATCCTAGCCCGCGAAATGAATGCTATTTTCAATCCCCTAAACCAGAATATAAATAGGACAAACCAAGAAAATGCAGCCCAGATGGCCAGAATAGAAGATTTTTTTGGTGCCCCTAATGCGCCTGCAAGGCGTAGGAAAAACCCAGTGGTGATTCGAAATGAAGAACCCACAATTGAACAAATTCAACCCCTTGTACAAGTGGTCGAAGAACGAAATATAGGGGTAAGATTAAGGAACCAGGAAGTTCAGGAAGTTCAGAATGAACAGCCTAGACCAATAATGATGGTGAATAGGGACCAAAATACCGATGAAATTGTTCATAGAATTAGAAATGACAATCTACTGGCAGAAAATAACCTCACCACCATGATCGAAAGAATAATGGCCCAGAATGGTTTAAATTCAGGATTTAGGAGGCCAAATTACACATCTCCTATTGTAGACTATGTTCTGCAAACAGAATTACCCAGGGGCTTTAAAGTCCCTAAATTCACGAAATTTGCTGGAGACACAAGTGAATCAACAGTGGAACATATAGCAAGATATCTAACCGAAGCAGGAGATATAGCCAATAATGAAAATCTTAGGATAAAATACTTCCCAAGTTCTCTAACGAAGAACGCTTTCACTTGGTTCACCACCTTGCCCCCTGGATCTATGGACACATGGACTTATTTAGAAAGACTTTTCCATGAACAATTTTACATGGGTCAGTCTAAAATTAGTCTCAAAGAATTAGCAAGCATTAAGAGAAAATTCACGGAACCAATAGATGATTATTTGAATAGGTTACGCTTATTAAAATCTAGATGCTTTACAGTGGTCCCTGAACATGAATTGGTCAAAATGGCTGCTGGGGGCCTAGATTATTCCATTCGAAAGAAATTGAATACACAGTATCTTAGAGATATGGCCCAACTAGCAGACAGAGTTCGTCAGGTCGAAAGATTAAAATCTGAAAAGGCTAGGTCTAGTAAAAAGCATAAGAAAGAGAGAATAGCCTACATAGAGGCTGAAGAGGAGAACATAGATGATTCTCGAGACCCTTTTGATTTCGATCAGTTCGAAATAGATCTTGCAGAACTGAAGGAAGCACCCCCTTATGCTTGCAAAGTTTTGCTTCCTTCCAATGGAAAGGAATCTGTCGAAAGTGAAAAGAATGATAAATTCCCTAAGAAAATCTATACTTTCGATATAACTAAATGTGATGAAATATTTGATCTGCTTGTTAAAGATGGCCAGTTAATAGTTCCTCCTAACCTTAAGATTCCTCCATTGGAACAAAGGAAGAAGAGGGGCTTTTGTAAATATCACAACTTTTTAGGCCATAAAACCTCACAATGTTTTCTTTTCAGGGATCTGATACAAAACGCAATCAAAGATGGAAGGCTAAAGTTCTCAGACAAAGGGAAGAATCCAATGAAAGTTGATACGGATCTGTTGCTGATGACGGAGACTAACTATGCTGAACCTCTGGACATCAATGTAGTAGAAGTTGCTGAGAGGAAAGTTGAATCGAAAGTGGAATTCGAAGAGGATGGGGACTTCATCTTGATCAAGAACGAAAGAGAGGCTACTGATGGCCTCTCAAAGGTGCTCAAAGCAAAGATACTAAGTGACGAAAAATTAACTGAGGCCACTGAGGGTCTCGGGATGAAATTTGAAGAAGTCAAAATTTCTGATGGTCAAATGCTGGGAGTAAATATGGTGGACTTCGAACAGCCCAACGCTGAAATGGAAGAAGTGGAACGCTGTTTGGAGAGGGAGAGAGAGCAAAGAAGATAGAACTTACCTAGAAAAGACGCGGGTTTGCGCGAATACCTCTTCCACTGTCATAAGAAAAACCAAGATAAGTTGTTGTGCCCAAGGTGCAGCATCATCTGTAACCCCAGAATTGCTGCTGAATTTAAAAGGGCCTAGCGCGAACGAACAGGGGTCAACTGGAGGTAAGACAACCAACTGTACATAGTCTATCTAAAAGCTGATGAAAGTCTGCTCGAATTCTTGGTTCGTTGCCACAAGATTGGAACATAGTGTTTAATATGTCCCAGATGTGCAGTGGTGTATGATAAAGAAATGGCTGAAGCGTTCGAGAGAATTCCGTTTGCATCAGGTTGGGGGCACCAAGGCAGAATGCCTTCGAATCATGTTAGCACTGGCAGAAATATGCCAAGGAGGCCAGATAGCCCTTACCCCAGGGGAGCAAAGAGATTTTCCTTTAAACTACCTGCAGAAATCCCCACTGACAGATGGTTGCAGGTGAAGGCTGATAAGGGAAAAGGGAAGTGGCGCAGCTATGACCAAGGAGGCAGGACTGTGATGGCTTACAGGAGGCAATTGAATTCAAATAGGAGGGAAGAAATAAGACTGGAGAATTACAAAGTAAAAAATCCAATGTCTCGCTCTCAATGGCGCAGACACCGGAGAAATAAAAAAGCAGAAAGGGATTCGAAGCCTGTGGGGATAGGAGAATCTAGTACCAATAACCCAACATCAGTGAACCAGACTGGGGGCAAACCCCCAGCATCCAGGAAGCTTTTTTCAACAAAGAAAGGCACTGAAGAAAATAAGACTCAGAAGGAGGCTGCAAACAAAGAGGACCTGATGACTAATGACTTCGAATCGGAGGGGGAATCCTTCTTTAATGCAAACTGCAATGTAGTTTCGGGGCTGCCTTGTGAGTACAATCAGGATAGAGGTTTATGCTAGTGAGGAGACTGACGAGGACAAAATGGCCAGACATAGGCCAGTGTGTTATTATGTGATGAACAATGGAGCGGTCGAAGAGAAAAACGCTTTCTTCGAAAAACCAGACGAAGGAATGAAGAACCATCTAAAACCCTTATTCATCAGGGAAAAGGTGGAGCAATATGGTGTGAACAAGGTTCTGGTGGATGGTGGAGCTGCTGTTAATTTGATGCCTCAATTCATGCTAAAAAGGATAGGCATGCAGGATTCAGATGTTAGACCTCACAACATGGTGCTTTCGAATTATGAAGGAAAGGTTGGTAAAACTTTGGGAGTAATACAAGTTAACTTGACAGTTGGTTCCCTCACAAGACCAACAATGTTTATGGTCATTGCTGCGAAGGCAAACTAAAACCTGTTGCTTGGCAGAGAATGGATCCATGGAATTGGCGCAGTGCCTTCTTCAATGCATCAAAGGTTGGTTTTGTGGAGAGACGATGGAATTGTCGAAAACATAGAAGCAGACCAAAGTTACTATATGACAGAAATCAACAACGTGGACAAAAGAAACTTCGATCGAAATATGGCCAACATAGGGCCATGTCACCCGCCTGAGGAATATTTCGAGCCCAATGAGAACGCTTACTATTCTTTAACCCTTCGTCCCAATGGATTCCAATGGGATAGGGAAATCATGTGGGACGGGCAGGAGATCGAGGAAGATGGAGAGACTTCGACGATACGGCCAACTGGCTGGAAAAGCGAAGATCATTATGACTGAGTCAAATTACTACCAAAAGATTTCGGCCTATCTGGCTGAGAACAAACGAAAAACGGCTCTCGAAGCCGAAATACAAAACATGGTTGTCGAAGCCATAGATAAAAAAGAAAAAACAAAAAAAGAAATAGCAAATCTTGAGGGAAACCACTCACCCCCACCCTGTGATGCACAAACTTCCGAGCTAGTGGATCAACGGCTAGATGCCATTTATGATCAAGAGCCCTTGGGGTTCGAGAAGGATCTAGAGTCAACAAGCGCTAAGATGCTGGCGCAAGATCCTTTGGAGGAAGTTGATATTGGGGATGGCGTAGAAAAAAGAGTTACGTACATCAGTGTGAAACTCAGTCCCAGTCTAAAAGGCAAGGTGGTCGAAATGCTCAAACAAAACAGAGATTGCTTCTCCTGGTACTACGACGAAATGCCTGGTTTGAAGAGGGAACTGGTGGAACATAGGCTTCCAATCAAGGATGGCAAGAAGCCCATCAAGCAGATGCCTAGATGATTCGCCCCAACAATCCTCTCAAAAATAAAGACAGAAGTGGAACGGCTCCTTCGATGCAAGTTTATCAGGACCACAAGGTACGTAGAATGGCTTGCTAATATTGTGCCTGTTATTAAGAAAAATGGCTCTTTACGAATTTGCATAGATTTTAGGGATTTAAATACCGCCACCCCAAAAGATGAATATTCCATGCCTATAGCAGAAATGTTGATTGATTCTGCTGCGGGTTTCGAATACCTGAGTATGTTAGATGGATACTCTGGGTATAATCAGATTTTTATTGCTGAGGAAGATGTTCCCAAAACTGCATTCAGATGTCCAGGCGCCTTAGGCACTTATGAATGGGTAGTTATGCCCTTTGGACTAAAAAATGTTGGGGCAACATATCAGAGGGCAATGAACACTATTTTCCATGATTTCATTGAACCATTTATGCAGATTTATATAGATGATATAGTAGTCAAATCTATTTCTGATGAGGATCATTTGACTCACCTTTGCCAGTCATTCGAGAGAATGAGAAAACATGGCTTAAAAATGAATCCTCTTAAATGTGCTTTCTTTGTTCAGGCTGGGGATTTCCTAGGCTTTGTGGTCCACAAGTAGGGGATCGGAATTAACTTGAACAAGACGAAGGCTATTATGGAGACGAAACCTCCATCCACAAAGAAAGAGTTGCAATCTCTATTGGGTAAAATCAACTTTTTAAGGAGATTCATATCCAATTTGAGTGGGCGAACCCAGGCTTTCTCTCCACTCCTCCGTATCAATCAAGGGAATTTCGAATGGACAGCACAGCATCAGGAGGCATTCGAGAAAATCAAGGCATATTTGATGCATCCTCCTATACTTGCACCTCCTTCTAAAGATAAGCCAATGAGACTGTATATCTCCGCCTCCAATGTAACTATAGGTAGTATGTTGGCCCAAGAAAACGATGATGGCGTCGAAAGAGCCATCTACTATATTAGTAGGGTCCTAAATAAAGCAGAGACTAGGTATAGTAGCATTGAAAAACTATGTCTCTATCTGTATTTCTCTTGTACAAAACTTAAATATTATATTAAACCAGTTGATGTCTACATTTCATCTCACTTTGATGTTATTAAACATATGCTTTCAAAACCAATCATGCACAGCAGGATTGGCAAATGGGCTTTAGCGCTCACCGAGTATAATTTGGCCTTCAAGCCTTTAAAGGCTATGAAAGGACAAGTAGTTTCAGATTTCATAGTGGATCACTCTGTGAGTGAGGACTTCGCGTTAGATTATGTTGAGATCCACCCATGGAAATTATACTTCGATGGGTCAACACATAAAAACGGAAGTGGGGTTGGAGTTCTTATAATTTCTCCTGAAGGAATTCCAACAAAATTCAAGTACAAGTTAGAAGGCCCTCCCTGTTCGAACAACGAAGATGAGTATGAAGCATTGATTGCTGGACTTGAAGCTTTGTTGGAATTGGGGGCAACCATAGTCGAAATTAGTGGAGACTCAGAGCTGGTCATCAAACAGATAACCAAAGAATACAAATGTATCAAAGAAAATTTGGTCATGTACTTTGTTATTGCTAACAGATTACTCAAGAAGTTTGAATATGTGGATATAAAACATATTCCCAGAATTGATAATCAGGAGGCAAATGACTTGGCTCAAATAGCCTCGGGATATAAGACATCCAAAGAAAAACCCCAATACCTCATAGAAACAAGAGGCAAAATAATGGCTACCAAATTATCACCATTAGACTTAGAAAATTCGAAACTTGGTTATGCAGATCAGAAAGAATTCGAAGTGCTAAATATTGATACTTTGGCAGATACAGATTGGAGAAGTCCTATAATAAATTACTTGAAAGAACCTTCAGTAAGTACAGAGAAAAAGATCAAATATAGGGCATTGTCTTATGTGCTAATAGGAAATGAACTTTTTAAGAAAACCCCAGAAGGAATCTTACTCAAATGTTTAGGAGAAAACAAAGCATATTTAGCATTGTCCAGTGTGCACAGTGGGGCATGTGGGGCACATCAAGCAGGTCACAAAATGAAATGGTTGTTGTTTCGATATAGAATGTATTGGCCCACTATGCTCAAAGACTGCATAGAATTTGCTAAAGGATGTGAGGAATGCCAAATTCATGCAGGCATTCAACATGCTCCTGCAAGTGAGTTACATTCAATTGTTAAGCCTTGGCCCTTTAGAGGATGGGCATTAGATCTAATTGGTGAAATACGACCAACATCATCCAAAGGACAGAAATATATCCTTGTGGGTATAGATTATTTTACAAAATGGTTCGAAGCAATACCTCTAGTGAATGTTGATCAAGAGGCTATTATGGAATTTGTCCAGAAGCAAATAATTTATAGGTTCGGAATACCAGAAAGTATCACAACAGATCAAGGTTCAGTTTTCACAGGGCGAAAAATGCAAGATTTTGCAAAAGAAATGGGATTTAAGTTACTCACGTCAACCCCTTATTATGCTCAAGCTAATGGACAAGTGGAAGCAGCCAATAAAGTCATAATAGGGTTGATAAAGAAACATGTAGGACGAAAGCCAAAGAATTGGCACAAAACTTTGGACCAAGCTTTATGGGCATGTCGAACATCTCCTAAAGAAGCAACGAATACTACTCTGTTTCGACTTACATTTGGACACGACGCAGTGCTGCCATTCGAAATACATTTACAGTCAGTGAGAATCCAAAGACAAAATGAGATACCAGTTGATCAATATTGGGAAATGATGATGAATGAATTAGTAGACGTGGATGAAGATAGGCTGCATGCTTTAGAAGTTATGAGAAGACAGAAAGAAAGAGTAGCCAGAGCATACAACAAAAGAGTTAAAAGTAAGTTGTTCTTAACCAATGACCTGGTATGGAAAGTTATATTACCTATGGATAAAAAGAATATATTATTAGGTAAATGGTCACCCCATTGGGAGGGACCCTTTCGTGTTTTGAAAACATTTTCGAATAATGCTTATTAAATAGAGGAATTAGCAGAAGATAGAAGGATCTTGAAGGTAAATGGGAAATAATTAAAAAGGTATAAGCCATGCTTGCAAGAGGTTCGAATCACTACAGGATAATTAAAAATAAAACAAATAATAAAGCAAAAATGGTATTATATAAATGCTAAAATGGTTGTATTCAAATTACAAAAGTACATAATAAATATCCTTAACAATAAAAAGCATTAACAAAATACATTCGAAAATCAGAAAGGGGCATTTCGTTTCAGCTTAGAAAACTTGCTCTTGCATAAGTTGATCTTGCATTGGGTGGCATTTCTGACGCTCTAGAGCCCCTTGATCTCTTCGCTTATTCCTTCAGCTACCTCCATCTGTTGAAGACTTTGTGTGACAAGATTTTCAAGTTCTTTGTCATCAACAGGCTTCAAGGCTGCCTGCTCATTTCGAGCACCCTCAATTTTCTTTTTGAGTTCTTCAATCTGGGATTCCCAAAACAAGATTGATCGAGCCAAAACATCATGCTTGTCTTTGGCCTGGATTTTAGCATGCTCCAACACCTCTGCTTCTTCAGAAAGTCTCAAAGTTTGGTCATAAGCTTTAGACAAAGCCTCTTGTTTGGTTCGAATCTTCGCCTCAGCATCATTAACCTTAATATATTCACTGCTAACCTCATTGAGCAGGATTTGTAGATCATATATGGTCTCACTTACTTCAGGTTGACAGATGCTGAGATCTATCCGAGAAAGCAACTTCTTCATCGAAAAATAGGCTGCAGTGTCTTTTTTTAGAATAGTAAAAATGTCAGCCTCAAGAATAGTTTTGTTGACTTGTTGAAGAAGTTGGTCGAGAGAAGTAAGAGGGGTATTATCCTTCGTTTTGCTTGAATCTTCAGATTGATTTTTTCTAGAAGAAGAATCCCGTTGAGCTAGCATTAACTTGATATATTTCAGGGGATTACTCCGTTTTAGCTCTTCTTTTTGTTCCCCAGTCAAAATTGGAGGATCTGGTTTTTTAGTGAAAATAGTTCCAGTAGGAACGAGAACTTCCACCTCCTCTTGCATCACCTCATCTTCTTTACCATCTGCGAAGTAACGACTCACAGTATGTGTTTCGCTTTCTTCTTCAGATTGGTCAGCAAAATGCACCCTTCTGGGAGAAAAGTCACTAGGATTGTTGATGTTAGGAGTTTCGAACATTGTGTCTGGTTAGCCAGCTACAGGGCCCTCTGTCGAAGGAGGCGAAGTTGCTTGTTGGTCTAAAGCTTCGACCAAAGGAGGCGAAGTTGCTTGTTGATCCAAGGCTTCGACGGTCCCTGCAAGAGTAGCGGCAGTGGACGAACCTTTATTTAAAACGGCTTTGTTGAAACCTTCTGGTTGAGGAGAGGCTGTAAGTTTTGAAGCTTGGCCTTGATTGGTAGGAGGATCAGAAAGAGCAAAAGGAACGCTCTGCGCAGAAACAAAGAGTTAGCATAAAGAAGGTTGCATAGTCAATCTAAAAAAGCATTAAGTGAGATTTACCTTTTGTTCATCAGAAGTTGAATTGCTACCAATGCGTTCTGAAATTACGTTCTTCGAAGACTGAGAATTCGAAGGTCCTTTGGATTTGGGTTTGGGAGAAGTCACATTCACTTTTCTTTTTGAAGGATTGGCAAATTGAGAACCTTCTCCAGATTTGTTGGTTTTCTTTTTCTTTTTTCGTTTAAGAGGAGAAACGTCTTCATCCTTTTCTAATTCGTTTTCAGAATGAGCACCATCACGTCTTTGTTTCTTAGGAGACTTGGGAGGTAGTCCACTCACCTGGAGAAATGGAAAGAATAATTAGTCAATTTAAAAGAGTTAATTTCGACAATAAGGAAGGAGTAAGTGAAGTATTACTTTTTTATTTTTCTTTTTTGGGGAGTCATCTTCTTGTTCATGAGGAGGATTTTTAGTAGTGGTCATTGGAGCTTTCGAAGTAGAAGTTGAGCCTGCCTTGGGTGCAATTTTATCCTTTTTCAAATATTTTAGATCAACAGCTGAAAAGAATATGAAACGGTCAAGTTTAAAACAGAGTTTAGAAAGAATAAGGGAACTTCGGATTTCTTCAGTTCCGCACCTTCGCCGTTTTGAGACGTGATAGACATGGCTGACAAGTCATAGCGAAGGTGCCCCCTCAAATTGTCTAAATCATGTTTAGCCCACGTTACCCTTTGGGCAGGTTTTTTGGCATCATTTTCATATATACGAAAAATGTTCCCAGCAACGAACCACCAGGGATACAGAGGAAAAAAGTCTAAAGCCAGCTCTGAAGTAGGTAGGTTTGGAAATTTTGGTGGTTGATGTTTAAAAGCCCACCAATACCTATCTTCAGGTTTTACATAAGGAGAAAATCGAATTTTTGAAAGTTGTTTTTTCAAATTTTTCTTTCAAAGTTCTTGCTGCTTCGCAGACAGTTCGATGTATTTCCATAGGATTAAAGACAATTTCGAAATATTTTTGGAAGGTTCGAATTTCCTTGACATGAGTAAATCTACCTTTTTTGACATGCTCCTGCACAAGGGAAACAGCTGTCGTCAGTTGTTGTTGAATTTGGATGGTGCTGAACATATCCTTCGAATAATAAGCTGTCCACCAAGTATAAAAATCATTTGTCATATAAAAGGAAGGAGTAAATAAGACTAGTGAAAAGTCAGCAAAGCCAGCATATTGCTTCTGTCGAGTTTCGATTTCTTTGAAGGAGTAAGGTACCCCTGCTAAACATATCTCCCTTTTCTTGTTAAAGAGAGGCTCAGGCAGAATTTGGCATAGTCCGAATTGATGGGCCACGAAATTGGGTTGATAAGCAAGGATACACACTTGGCTCTTCACAGGCGTGATCCTAGAAATGATAAGCCTAGGGTTTAAAAAGGCACACCAAATGTCCCTGATTATTTCTTCTTTGATGGCTTGTTCAAGGGGCATGGTAAACCAAGTTAGACCACAATTTCGATTGGCAAAAGGGGCCATTGAAGGGTCAAACCTATGTCTTTTATAGAAAATCATCATGTAGTTAACAAAGCATGTCTTGAAATTTTCTCTTTCATCGTTTGGGGTTAGTTTTAACAACCTAGTACCTTCAATGCTACGATTTACAACGTCAGGATGTTCTTCATTAATAACCCCAAAGGTTGATAGAGATGATTTGAAAGTGGCGTTTAACCAAAGCTGCAATAGCCAAAAAGGGCCAGCGAGAAGCAGGTTAGTGCCAGCTTCGTAAGTTTTCAGTTTCGAAACTGCAGCACCTATGCTTTCATATAAGCTTGTTAACAGTAACTCACTGATGCACACCCTTCGAACATGATGAAGTTGATTTGCGAGGGTGATGAACCTGCTAGCAACTTGTAGAGACTTGATGCAGAAGACGTATTTTGATAACCACAGTGCCAGAAAAGCTATATGCTCGACATCAGAAACCTCCTCCTCAGCAGAGTGATAGAAATTGATGTATTTTGAGAAGCTGGCATTCTTGACATCAAAGTCAATAAGGTTATCTGCATCTTCATTTGGATCAAAAGTTTCCCTAATAGGGGAGAGTCGAGTGATAGAAGCAATATCGAAGAACGTGGGTGTCAGCATTCCACAAGGGAGATGGAAGGTATTATAGGTGCTATCCCAAAAGTATAAGGAGGCTAGCAAGAAGGGTTGGCTATAACTAAAACCTAATTTTGACATTCGAATCAGATTTAGGATGCCTATACTTTCCCATTCCTGGGATTTCTTATTTTTAACTTTCGAAAGCCAATCTTGGTATAGTTGATCTGATCAGGGACATGAGCGAAAGGGTTTGAAGTTCCCAGTAACATAGTCCATACTAAAGACGTCCCTGATAGGTTTTGACGTTTCTATTTCACATGTGTTCTCTTTTAGGGTTTTTGACGGTCTAACAACTGATTCATCTTTCTTAAGTTTTAGAGGGGTGGATTTATTAACAATGGGTTTGGTTTCGAAATACGCGGGAAAAAATACCTTTGTTTTTTCTAAACGATCCTTAGAGATTAAGGGACCCATAACTCCTAGGGTTTTATCAAGAACAGTAATGGGAATTACCTGAGAAGCATAGATGATCTTTTGTTCTTGAGTAAGTTTGGGAGTTGATATGAACTCCTGATTATCAAGATTGATAATCTTGCTTGCTGGTCTGAGAATGGAGGAAGAAGCTTGCTTGGATTTTCCAGACTTCTTGGATGAAGGAGATGGCGCTGAAGGGGAAGACATTGTGAAAATCAAAGGTTTTTTCTGAAAGTAAGAAATCTGGGTTGTTTGAAGGTTGAGCAAGTTTGGAAAAGTTTGGGATAAAGAAGATGAAGTGCTTTTATAGCCTTCCTCAATGGTTTAAAGGTTTTTGACCTTTGAAAAAAGGTGGGATACGTGTAACTCCCTCATTGAAAAGAGAAAAGGTGGATTTTTTGAACTTTCTAGGGAAGTGACGTTTTGCTGCTAATTATTAGCTATAACTGCTGTGATTGCACGTTTAGGTATGATGATTGGACGTTTTGCAGAAAGTTGGACACTTATTCTGCCATCGTGTGCAGTATTGTCATCATGAGTTTTGATACTCTCGAAATTGCATGGATAATTCAAAAACAAGTATTTCTTTATATTTTTCGAAATACATGTTCTTGAGGGGCAATTTGTTAGCTGGTAATTTCGAATAAAGAATAATTGGATTTCAAAACAATAATTCGAATAAGCATATAAGGAGTTTAATATCAATGATGAATATTGGTGGGAAATATAGAACCATTGTTCTAAAGGACTCTTCGATTTCCAGTGATAGATGATGGATTTCGATTTGAGATTTTTAGTGTTTAAAATATAAAGAGTTCCTTTGTGCAAGTGTGCCAGAATTGGAAGAGGTCCATGAAAATGGTTTAATTCGAATCAAAGAAAACTAGCAAAATACTTCGCTGGCACAGGGTTCAAATTTCAAATAAGATCGCCATTCTTAGAAGACGCGTGGAAGTCAGTAAACGTAAGAAGCCTGCATGCTTCGAATGTGGCGTGATTTTAGAGTAAGACCGTTAGGGTCAAGATACTATAAATAGGTGTTTTTATGTAAACATGGTATGTTCATTTCGTGTACTAAAAAATCTCAAACACTCAAATTACCGTGACTTAAGGGAAATGAGTTAGAAGACAAAATGTACGTATTGAACATCATGATTCTTTATAATTTCAATACAAGTCTTTTTATATTTCTTTCACTTTTACAGTACTTTTGCTCTTAAATCTTTCGATTTCCTTTTATTTCCTTGTTTTTACTTGCTTTCAAACACATTTATCTCTTTAGAAACTTCACTTTTACTTTATCCTTTTGTTCAAACACTTCATATTTCCAGAAACTATTATATTCTCAGAAACTCCTTATCTTTACATTCAAGTATTAAATCTTAAGTCTAATTCGAAGCCTTTCCTTTGTACATTCAGTCAGTATTTCTATAGACAATCTTAGAGATATTTCTTAAGAATCTCACATTCGACATTAACACACAATATAAATCCATCAAGATAATGGGTATGAACATAGAAATGAGTTATGACACATGTGTCCTAAGATCAATCTAGTCGATCCTGCAAGTAACCAATAATAATCAATAAATTGGAAGAGTAGCGGTTGTTTACTAGAAATCATTGTAAACAGTAACTTTAATTATTTTGTAAATAAATTAAAATAAGTTAGAAATTAGGGTTTTGTTTAATTTAAATTCTATTTTCCTTTTTTCTCAAAAATAACCAAAAACACAAAATATGTTAAATTTAGTCATTTTTCTTTAATTAATTTAATTACTAATTAATTTTGTATTTAATTTAAAAACCTTATTCTTTTTTTTTCCTTAAAAATAATTAAAAACAACAAAAATAATTTTTCCTTTTAATTAGGTTAGACGGGGTCAAAACCCTAGTTCTCTCTCGTGCGCGCATTTATTTATTTTTACCATATTGATGTAATTGCTCACAAGTTGTAATAGATTAATTAGGGCTTTTACTTTCATTTATCGTTTTTTTACGGGTTGTTTTTGGCTATGTAATTAATACCTGAAGCCTTGTAATAGCGTAGCTTATTTTCTGCACTTTAATTTCCGCAAACTATTAACTGTTAGATGTATGACAATAGGGATGCATGACAAGAATGTATGATTAATTTTAAAACGGTTAGCAAACCATAAATGTGAAAAGATAATAAACCTGAAATTGAATCACTCGCACATGTGCACTTCTAGGGTATACTCCCACTTCGGTTGCCTTCGGTAAACGGTCATTAGGTATAGGATATTTTTGTGGTCGCTCTCTTGTCTCAAAGATCAAAGTTGCCTCAAAAAGGTTGCCTCGAAATTATTGCCTCGAATATTGATCTTAAGACATTAGGTTTACTACTAATACGTCCTAACATTGCTTTAGTGATCGTACGTCCCTCTCGAATTGACCCTCGAAACTCCAACGACGGTGCTACCTACTCACTAATAGTGGGATTACACTGTCTAAAGGAAACGAACATAGAACAAATATTTTTTAGAGTAGTTAGATTAGTTTTTAAGTACTTGCTCAAACAAAACAAACTTTTTCACACTTACACTCTTTCCAAACAAAGTTTTCAAAAAAAACACTTCGTAACACTCTTGAAGACAGAAGCAAGGGTTAAATCGAAGTCAAACAAAAAAAAACTTTTCAAATCACACAAACATAAAAGCAATTTTGAAAATGATGAGCAAGTACCTAAGAGCCCGTGGAAAACCACGGATAGAAAGGGTGCTAATACCTTCCCTTTCTATAATCTAACCCCCGTACTCAGAATAATCTCGAAAAAGGAATTGTTCTGTGCTTTTATCCTTTCCAATTGGATAAAATAAAAGTTGGTGGCGACTCTTACTTACCGCGACATTTTGCAAACACAAACGCAAAACTCAAACCAGTATTAAACAGTCGGTTCTGCCACTGTATCACAGAACTGGCGACTCTATTGGGGAAGAATAAGTGGGGTATACCTTAGGATTAGTTCATCATATTTGCTTCTATTGTTTTATTTGATTGCTTTATTTTTGTGGGCTTTGTATCGAAGTTACTATAGATCCTAACCCAGATCTGGGGAACACCTGTTAGGTAAGTAGCAATAAACTGTGAGGGAACTGTATGGTGTAGACGAATACGGTTGAAGCAGTAGCCACGTTGATGTGGCACATTGGTGTAAGTTCAGATGCGCCTAAGAGGGGGGTGAATTAGGTTCTTTAAAAATTTTTCTGAATTGTATGAATATTTTTGCACAAGTTTCTTTTCTTTCTTTTTCTGATAAGTGATGAAAGCAGTAAATGCGGAAAGTAAAGAACACAGAGATGTATCCTGGTTCCCCTCACAGTCCGAGAGTACTCCAGTCCCCTTTCAACATGAAAGAGATTTCCTTATAGTTGGTAATTTGTACAAAGATTACCTAACAACCAAGAACAATCCTCTTGGACCAAGAACAATCCTCTTGGATTTTCACTAAGACCACAAAGAGAACAATCCTCCCTAAGTGTCTTTCTTGTTTCCAACAATCCTGAAAACAAGTATACAATAGTTTGTTTGATTTGTATAATAGTTTGAATGATGAAAGAGCAATGTCAATCACTTGATTGATCTTTTCCATTCAATATGAAATTTAAGATGGAATACTCTTCTAAGTGCTCAAGAACAATTTTCAGTATGCATATGAAAATGATGAACACAAATCTTGAGTATAAGGAGTATGATCAAAAGAATAGAAAGTTGTTAGTGATTGTTGTTGTGATTTTCTTTTATTTCAAAATTATAAATCAAAATAATTTATAGTTTAGTAATACCTCTTCAATGATAGCAATGTTTAAGCCATTTTTACTAAAAGAATGTATTTGAAAAGATACAAAGATTGCCATGAAAAGGTGTTACTAAAAGTTGCTGGAAAAATAAAAATTTTCAAAATATGAAGTACAACATCCGGTTGCACTAAAGCAACAATCGATTGCAGCACAGTAACGTTTAAAAAATTTGGAAAATATAACTATGACAACCGATTGTCATTGAGGAGCAATCGGTTGCTCTAAAGCCAACATTCAAAAAATTTGAAAATAAAACACATGACAATCAATTGTTGCTAGATGACAATCGATTGTATGTCAAATAGAATCAAAAGTTTTTTGGATGCAACCGATTGTCGTTTGATGACAATCGATTGCTTGTGTACAAAAATTTAAAAATCATTATTTTTCAAAGATTTTAAGCAATTTAAAATATCCTTCTTTAATCATACATAGTATATACTTAAAATATTATTTTAATAAAGTAAATCCATGATTAAAAATAGTTTTGAGCACTAAGAGCATAAGATCAAAAATTTCATATACCTTAAGCCATAAGTCTTGAAAGTTGATCTTGATCAATGAATCTTTGCTTGAGATGAATCTTCTATCTTGATCCATTCATTTTTGCATGCTAGCTTGTCTTCATCAAAACACTTGGAAAGCTTGATTTCACAGTCTCCCCATTTTTTATGATGATAACCATTGCTTGAAGTTTGGAGTGCATCTTGGTTTTCTCTAATCAAGTTGTTTGAAAAACTCCCCCTAAGTCAAATACTCCCCCTTGATCTATTGCATGAGAGTTTTGAAGATTGCTTGCTTGCTGCAATTAGGATTAGAGAAACACAAAAGAAACTACAAAGTCTTCTCCCCCTTTGTCATTAGAAAAAAGGAATGGGAAAGAAGAGCATAAAAATTTTGCACATAGAAACAACATAGTATAAATAAAGTTTGCATGCATAGATATAACAGAAACAAAGTGCACAAAACGACAAGGATCACAATACACGAAGTGTCTTAAACGAAACTAGAAAAAAGACATAAAACATAAGAACATAAAGTACTAAGAAATATAACAACTTAAAAACTAATCATCCATGCCTTCAACAAGGTCTTCATCATCTTGATCTTCACCATCATTTCCTTCATTGGTTTGAGGTTGAATGAAAGGGTAATGATAAGGTTGAGCTTCATAAGGAGGGACATTGGTATGGGCATAGAGATGAGCAAATTGATTGTTCATGTTGTTGTTCATGTATTGAAGATAGTCAAAAACTTGATTGTAAGAGTTTTCCATTGGTTGTGGAGGTTGGTTTTGAAGTGGTTGCTCTTGTGGAGGTTGGTTTAATGGAGGAGTATGAATGTATGTGATGGTTCTATTAATCAGATCAAATTTGACGCCGGTTTTGGTATTACATACTTTCTTCGGAGTGATTTCATGTTTGGGATTAGTCATAGGCACCATGTGTTCACCAGACAAGGGAACATTGAACTTCTCAAAAACAAGGGTAAGCCAGGAGCCATAGGGCAAAGCAGAAGCATTTTCATTATGTAGTTCCATATGATGTAGAATCACATAAGACCAGTTGATTTGAATCCCATTCTTCATCGCATACAGAATCTGCATCTCACAATCATTGACATTGGAAATATTTGAGAACTTTGGCATAACCACATACGCCAAAAAGTAGTGGATCAAACGATCATCAATAGTGAGAATTCCTGCAGACCAAGAGTTCCTCTCCGGAGTTCCACCAATAAGTCTTTGCCTTTTCTGAATAAAATCACGCTCGGGAATTCTTGCAATTCCATAGTAGAAGTTTATTTTGTTGTATCCAGGCATATTTGCATTTGAGAGAAGTTTAATCCAAGCACCGTCATTTGGAATACCCAAAGCTTCACCAAAATTCTGCACTGTGAGTTCTATAGGAACCCCTTTGACATTTGAAATCATGCACCCTCTACTAATGGTTAGATTGCTGTAGAAAATTCTAACTAAAGTGGGGTAAATGGGTCCATTAACACCAATCAACTTGTATATCCCTTGAGATCTAAATAATGCTATAAAACTAAAGCATTCAGAATAAAAGTTGTCAAGATTACCGAACCTTGGTAGAAGAACCATTATCTTCTGAAAGTGAGACATAAATCTTTCCCTTTGGCTTCTTGATGGAATGAGTTTTGAGAGATCATCACCTTGAGATGAGGAAGAAGCTTTTCCCTTGCCTTTCTTTGATGTTGACATGGTGAGGGATGAGAGAATTGGAAGGGGAAAAGGGTATTTGGTGTTTGTAGGTTTCTTGAGACAAAAGAGGATATATGAAGTTTTGGTTTTGGTTGAGCTTTTATAGATAGATAGGCATTCAATGGTTAGGTAAGGCATTCAATGATTTAGTCAAAACAATAAAGTCTTGTAGCATAGAGATTCTTGAGTGTGAAAGTATCCAAAAAATTGTGTCATAGGAAAGGACTATGCATTAAAAGGTTGTTGACCAAACACTTAAAACATTCAAAAAGAGAATAAGAATCTTGTACAAAATAAATAATAGTAATGGCAATGGAAGAGAAAGAATAAAAGAGAGTGTAACTGGAAAAAAATAAAAAAAATCACTACAAGAAAATTAGGATTTTACGACACAAAAATTGCGACAGTTACTTAATAACCGTCGTAATTCTAATATAAGGACCCATGTCACGACGGTATACACCTACCGCCCTAAAATGAATGTTGCGACGGTTAAGAAACCGTCCTAAAATAGACATCACGACGGTAAAACAACCGTCGCCCCCCTAAACCTTTAAAAAACATGCAAAAGTTATGAAAGGGCACGACGGTAACCACACCCGTCGTCCCCCTAAATCCTTTACTGCAATTTAAACCCAACTATTTCAAACCCAATAACACCGAACTTCACTCCATCATTTCCTGCATCACCTTCACCCCCCATGTTACTTACCGTGTTCTTTCAGACCCTATTCTCCAACCGCATTCCTGTTTATCCTTTTTCCACTTCCTCAAAACCCATCATTCCAACCATTCACTCAAACCTGACCTCAAGGCCCATTTGATTCTCTTTTCTAGACTCTTTAAAGCTCGCAAATTCGCCACCATCAAGACTATTCTGAATTCCGTTGTTACTGATTCCCAATTTCGCTCCCCAGTTTCGGGGATCGTTGATTTGCTTGATGAATTTGAGTTTCATTTTGTTGACAAGCTTTGTGATATGTTGTTTAGGGTTTGTTCTGATAATAGGTTATTTCCAGAGGCGGTTAGGGTTTTTGATTATGTGGAGGAAAAGGGGTTCGTGATAGAGGAGAGGTCTTGTTTTGTGCTTTTGCTTGCTTTGAAGAGATGTGGTGAGATTGAGTTGTGTCTTAGATTCTTCCGCCGGATGGTTGAGTCTAATGGAATTGAAATTAGGGTTCAGTCTTTGACACTTGTGATTGATGGCTTGTGTAAGAGAGGAGAGGTTGAGAAAGCTAAGGAGTTGATGGATGAGATGGTCACTAAAAGCATTGTGAAACCGACTGTGTTTACTTACAATACGTTGTTGAATGCGTATGTTGGAAGAAAGGATCGAAGTGGAGTTGGTGAGATACTGAGGTTGATGGAGAAGGAGCCGGTTGTTTTTAGCTGCTGTTTTACATTACACATACGCCAAATTCTCTGATTTAACTTCTAGACGTGATCGTTGTGGTTGCAAACCTACCAAAGAAGATGTCAAAAGATGCTTCATGTTGGAATTTGACAGATCTGTAAGTTTCAGTTTTTCAGTTTTTCGATTCTAGGTATTTATCATTGCTTTCATTTATGCTAAGTAGACCTTATTATCAATTTCAGGCATTCATCATTGCTTCAACAGCAACTGAAGAAGAAATGTTGAAGTGGTATGCTACCTTCAATTTATATTCATTTATACTCTCCTACATAATTTAACCATTATTTTATCGATCTTCGAGAAACATTTGATCTTTTTTCTTGTTCCAGGTATAATGAGCATGTTGTGTGGGGTGATAAAGAGTTGAAGATAAAACTGTTGAGGAAAGGAATATTGACCCGCATATACGCTCCCACGGTCAGTGATAAGTTAGTTAAAGTTGTTCCAATCAATGTAGTCAAGCACGAGATCTTAAGTAGGATTGGTTATAGGAGCGTTATAGAGCTATAACATAGCTGTATTTAAACAAATCGCTATTGTTCTGCGATTATTTAATGCAAAATATTGTCAAATAGCAGACATAACAGCGCTTGCGCTATAGCAGTGTGGTATTGTGGAATTTGAACAAACTGCTAATCTGTGATCCGCTATTGACAACAGTGTGCTAGAGATAGAGGTGTTGCTATATCTATTTCTACATATTATACATTTCTTGATGATCTTGTCTCCAGGTCATAATACAAAGTTTTAGGGAATCCGGAGTATTCAGCTCCATCATTGCATCGGCGCCAACACTTTCCAAAGACAAGTTCTTGCATTCAATTGATAGTAGCAATTCAACAAGAGTTGTTGCCTCTATATTCCACTCATCCAGAAAAGTTGGAAGAATCAAAGAATCTCAAGCAACTGCAAGGAGGATTCTGGATCTTGAATCTTCTGTATTTCAAGAATCGGCCGTACCACCGGAGTCTCCTCCGGGTGTAGTAGAAGATAGTAACCTCATTTCACACTCATGATCAATTTCAGGACCATCCTTTCTTCTCCTTCCATACTCCATAGGTTGATATGTCATATCTTGTTTCTGTATAGAGTGTTATCATTGAATTCTATTTTGTGCTTTTTCCCCTTCATATTTGTTGATAGGATAATAGTGTTTTATCTCACATGCTATTGATTATATGTTATGAGACTTGTGCTAATGTATGAAGATATTAAACAACAGTCATAATCTAAAATATTTGTTTATTGTTTTATTGTTTACTTGGTGCAAATATTAATGTACATTTTACTTAAATATCTCTTTTATTTAACCTTCAATATTATTAAGGTGGAAAACCCAGAAAGCTATTCGGGTCATGGAGATTTTGGAAAAGCACGGCCAGGCTGATGTTTTTGCGTATGAAGCACTTTTAAATGGGTACTGTAAAGCTGATATAGTTGATGCTGCCAATAAGGTGCTTTTCATACAACATCAGTTTATGTGTATCTATGTTTATGTTGTTGATTAGCGGTCAGTCTGCTCTTGATATTGTAGATGAGGATTGCTTTGTTCTATATCATACAACATCAGTTTATGTGTATCTATGTTTATGTTGTTGATTATATATTACTTGTTTACATGGAGGTTCTGATATCTCAAGGTTAAAGATTATATTGAGTTTGTATTGTCATGTGATTTAGGAATGCCTCTGCACTATGGGAGTTCTATTTAACTACTACTGCACTTTACTTTGTAACTTCCATTTTATAAGATTTGTGAATCATCCCAATTTCGTTCAAGGTTTTTTATGCACACCTTACTTAGACTGAATAGCACATTCATTATTACTGTGACTTTTTTCAAGAAGATGATGACAACTAAAGCATTCATATGTTACATTTTTTGAAGTTGGTGTTTGGGTTTTTCTCATCTATTACATAATAGGATTCAATCCAAAGTTGGGAGGTAAAAAACCTTATGTGCAACATGTCAATATACTAGTTCTAAATTTTAAAATACAATCGAGCCATGGTCCTTTTGAAGTGCGTCAGTACTGTGTTGAAGTCTTAAAGACATCAAAAACCATGACAAAATGATACAGTGGTGAATGAATTCCTTAGAGATATTTGGCACCATGTAATCTTTTATACTTGCAACTTTAGAAGTGTTTTACTTTTAGTAATATTGAAGGCCTAATTACTCTCAAGTTTTGGAATCTCTTGGACTCTTCACAGATTCTTATCGACATTGGATAGGGGTTGGTGCATTGATAATATTTAAGTTTCTTTAGAACATTATATTTACTGGTGTTGTTGTTTCTAAATCTATTATAATCTCTTTAGTAACTGCTACTGATGTTGTTATTGGTGAAGCAACTGTGATTGTGATTGGAAACAATGTTACAATTTTGTATGATGCATCTAAGGTGTTTGATGAAATTTCCGATAGAACTTTGATCTTAAAAGTTTCTGGTTTGTTAAGAGGGGGTTTAAATATTGGTGAAGTGGGCTGTCCTCCAGATGCAATTTCTTATAATAATAACTACGCCAATGTGCAGCTTATTCTAGAGGTATGTGATGTCGACTTCATGAGATTACTGCAGCTTATTTATTCTTGTCATTTAAATGATTTCAGTGCTTATGTAATTGTGATTATTTTGATCTGCATAACTTGTTAATTTTGCTGACGGCAATGCAATGTGTTTTCCAGATTGCCGAGATAACTCATGTTGATGCGGTATGGCCTAGTTGGGGTCATGCATCAGAGAATCCTGAGCTACCAGATGCATTAAAAGCAAAAGGAATTGTATTTCTTGGGCCTCCTGCAGTATCTATGGGGGCATTGGGAGATAAAATTGGTTCATCGTTGATCGCTCAAGCAGCCAATGTGCCAACCCTTCCATGGAGTGGTTCACATGTAAAGTTTTTCTCCCATTGTAGTGTACTTCATTTCTCTCTTCCTTTCAATCATAAAAAATTAGAATTACTGAAAGGATATGTACTCGATGTTCATATTTTCTGGGTTCTGTCACAAATATGTTGTTACAATGTAGCATAATTGTACCTTCTCAAAGGATATGTACACTCTTTATGACTAGTGGATAAATAAATATATTGATTTCTACAGGGACTACTAAAATGAAAAATTGACCAAGTGATTTATGATATATTTGTTTGATACCACAGGGACTACTAAAATGAAAAACTTTGAAAACAACATTGGATCTCTGAATGTGAAGCTTACAGAACAACAGTTGAAGGAAATATCTGATGCAGTCCGTGTTGAGGAAATTGCCGGTAAACGAGACTATGGTAGTTTATCACAATATATGTGGGAGTTTTCAACTACACCACCACTAAAGTAATTGCATAGAGAGAACTGTGCAATCCTGTAATAAACAATGGTTTGTATTCCACCACTATCCTTATATCTCCACAAGATAATCACTGTAAAGTGAATAGGAATTAAGCATTTCTTTTGTTAATGCAATTTATTATATGGTAAATGGCAAAGCAGTTATGCACTTATGCTGCCACTCCCTCCCTGTGCATCCATGTCATACCCTTGTTAACTGTCACTATATTTTTATTACTGGACACAAATTGTCTGTTACTTGCATATTTATTAACACCAATAATATAAACATTAAAACCAAGATTAATTAAATGCATGCCATCATAGTTGCAAGAAATCGGGCACACGTTAAATCTGAAGCATCGGTGCTTACATAGATCAATGCTGATAATCTTGTGCCAATCATATTTTTGTGTTTTGTTTGGTAAAAGTTAAGAAACTAACATGCATGTGGATATTTTAGGTTCATAATGATGATGAGGTAAGGGCATTGTTCAAGCAAGTTCAAGGTGAAGTTCCGGGATCACCTATATTTATAATGAAAGTTGCTTCCCAGGTTAGATAAACCACTGAACTTTGATCTGAGTGAGCTTGATTTTTGGAGTTTTGATCATACGCTGACGGTCTCTCTTGCTTCTAAATAGAGCCGGCATCTTGAAGTCCAACTGATTTGTGATCAGTACGGAAATGTTGCAGCTTTACACAGCCGTGATTGCAGTGTTCAACGAAGGCATCAAAAGGTATGAAAATTTTCTGTTACTAGTTACTACACCAAATTGTCACGATGGAATGAATCTCGGTAATGACATAATCAATCATCTGGAACAGATTATTGAGGAGGGTCCGATTACTGTAGCACCCCCAGACTCCAAGATCTCATCAATTAGCCTATTGGAGATAATGTGAATACAACAATTGCAGACTTAATTAATGATGATGGAAATTGGAATTGAAGCCATTTAAGGAACATGTTCAGTCGGAAGTTTTTGGATATAATGCTTGTAATACCTCCACCAAGAACAAGGATATAGAGGATCATTGGAAAGGCATTTGGAATCTGAGTGTTACTAAAAGAATAAGGGTTTTTGTGTGGATGATATATCATAATGGAATCAAAACCAACCAATATCTAAACCACTTGAATCTTCCAGATAATTTGTGTGATTACTGTGATGGAAAATGTAGTAGTGTTGTAGCTGAGCTTTGGTGAGTAATGGAAGGCATTGATTTAGCTCGCACAAGGGCATAGAGAAGACTGATGGTGCAAGTAGACATCAACCAAGTTTTTGAAGCTCTCACAATGAGCTTAGTCGAGAAAGGTATAGGTTTAAATCTGATTCCTAAAATCCAGGAATTTACAAGCACTAATGAAGACATTTCTATCGTCTATATTTATCAGGAATTGAAAAAGTGTGTCGACGTGCTTCTATATGAAGAATGTCCTCAATTTATGTATCATACATATCTAAAGAACTTGAGACGCCTTGATACATATCCAAATTTGATTAGGTTTCTCCTTAGCGGAAAGTGAATTTTATTTTATTGGAGATTTTGTTGTAGTTGATTTTTCTGTACCTTATAACTTTTCATACAATTGGAGTTTGATGATATTTGAATTTTTCTTGTTTATTGGTAAAATTTGCACTTCTTTTTACCTTTGATCACATTTTTTTGATATTATTGATGATTATTTGATATTAAATGTTTTTATTGTAATTAACTTTATTATGTTGAAAAGTGATAGAAAATAAAATAAAAATACTATAAATAAAAAAATATTAAAGTAAATAATAATTTAAATATAATAGTAAAATATTATAGTAAAATAATATTATATTTAAAATTATTTTACTAAAAATAATTTAAATAAAAATATTATTTGAAATTTATAAATCAGATTACGACGGTTAAAACCGCCGCAATTTCTAACCTACGGCGGTAGAATAACCGTCGCAAACAACAACAAAAACAAAAAATAAAGTCAAATTCACGACGGTATATAACCGTCGCTATCTGTTGTGTGTGACAGTTTTGCAACCGTCGCGAAATAGGCTGGGGACGCACGATTCTGCGACGGTACTTCTACCGTCGTAGATTGTAAATTGCGACGGTTTTAACCGTCGTAATCAGCCAAAATAACCGTCCCAATCTATCATTTTTCTTGTAGTGAATTCAAAATTTTGAACAGTGCAATCGATTGTTGTTTGATGACAACCGATTGCACCCTTTGAAAAATTCAAACAGGGGCAAAAAAATTGAGAGAGCAACCGATTATCATGGAGTGACAACCGATTGTTGTGAAAACAGAATCTAAATTTTTTTTAGCAATAATCGATTGTCACTCAATGACAACCGATTTTCATTAGTGAAAAAGTGAAAAATACTTAATTTTTGGGGATTTCATGGTCATATATCAAAAATTTAGTAATAAAAACATGGATCATGATATATTACCATAAAGTTAAGATTAAGATCACATCCATGTACCTTAATTAGATAATTTCATTTTCGTCCAAGATACCTAGCTCTCTTCGGATCTTGAAGAATGGTTCTCTTGCCAACGGTTTAGTGAAGATATCTGCTAGTTGATTATGCGTATCCATGAAGGTGACTTCGACATCTCCTTGAAGTACATGATCACGAAGAAAGTGATGTCGAATGTCGATATGCTTTGTTCTAGAATGCATCACAGGATTTTTTGTAATGTTGATTGCACTTGTGTTGTTGCATCGGAGTGGAATGCATCCAAGGTCAAGTCCGTAGTCACGGAGTTGTTGCTTGAGCCATAGAATTTGCGCACAGCAACTACCCGCTGCAATGTATTCCACCTCGGCCGTACTAAGAGCCACACAAGCTTGTTTCTTGCATGCCCAAGAGACTAATGCATTTCCCAAAATGTGACAAGTGCCACTTGTGCTTTTTCTATCTGTTCTACATCTTGCATAATCAGCGTCAGAATAACCAATTAAATTGCATATATTACCTTTTGGGTACCATAGGCCGACATTGGTTGTTCCTTTGAGATATTTCATGATTCTTTTTACCGCCATGAGGTGAGATTCCTTCGGGTTTGCTTGAAATCGTGCACACAGACATACACTGAACATGATGTCAGGACGACTTGTCGTCAAGTATAACAGTGATCCAATCATGCCTCGATATTTAGTAATATCAATGGAAATACCGGATTCATCTTGATCAACATAAGTACCGGAGCCCATTGGCGTGTGCATTGATTTACAATTATCCATATCAAACTTTTTCAAAAGTTCCTTGCAATATTTTGATTGATTGATGAAGATACCATCTTTCAGTTGCTTAATTTGCAATCCAAGGAAATAGTTCATCTTGCCTATCATAGACATCTCAAGTTCTCCTTGCATCATCAACGAGAATTCTTCACACAAATCTTGGTTAGTTGAACCAAATATAATATCATCGACATAGACTTGTACTAATAAAGTGTTACCTTTGGTCTTCTTTATGAACAAGGTCTTATCCACTTTACCTTTCTCGAAACCTTTTTCGCATAAGAATGTACTGAGTCTGTCATACCATGCTCTAGGTGCTTATTTTAAACCATAAAGAGCTTTTCTCAACTTAAAGACATGTGAAGGATTCTTGTAGTCTTCAAAGCCCGGGGGTTGTTTGACATAGACTTCTTCATTGATGTAGCCATTTAAGAATGCGCTTTTGACGTCCATTTGGTAAAGCTGAAAATTCAATGAACAAGCATAAGCGAGTAAAACACGAAAAGCTTCTAACCTTGCAATCAGAGCGAAAGTTTCTTCAAAGTCAGTTCCCTCTTCTTGTTTGTATCCTTGGGCTACCAATCTTGCTTTGTTTCGGATAATTATACCGTTCTCATCAACCTTGTTTTTGAACACCCATCTTGTACCTATGATGTGTTTGTCACTTGGTCTGGGAACAAGTTCCCAAACTTGATTTCTCTCGAACTGATTTAATTCTTCTTGCATAACAATCATCCATTGGTCGTCTCCTAATGCGTCGTCGACTTTGGAAGGTTCGATTTGAGAAACGAACGCCATGTTCAAGCAAGCATCTTTGAGGTTCAATCTTGTTGAAACGCCTTGACTGATGTCACCGATGATTTTATCAATAAGGTGATCTCTATGGGTTCTCCATTCCTTAGGTAGATCATTGACATTTGATTCTTCTGGAATTTGTTCTTCTTCTTGTTCCAATTGATTCTTATTGTTGATCTTGGAGCCATCTTCTTGAGGAATATCTAAAATCTCATCATCATTATTTAAAACAATAGTATCCTCTTCGGAGGGGTTAGATTCATCAAATGATACATGCATAGATTCCTCAATAGTTAAAGTTCTTTTATTGTATATACGATAAGCTTTACTAGATAAGGAGTATCCAAGAAAAATACCTTCATCTGATTTTTCATCAAACTTACCAAGGTTGTCTTTGTCGTTGTTAAGGACAAAACATTTGCAGCCAAAGACATGAAAGAATGAAATATTTGGTTTTCTTCCTCGAAAGAGTTCATATGGAGTCTTCTTTAAGATAGGTTGAATATTAACTCTATTGCTTACAAAGCATGCCGTGCTTACAGCATCCGCCCAAAAGTATTTTGGAAGGTTTGAATCACTAAGAATTGTCCTTGCAAGTTCAATAAGAGACTTATTCTTCCTTTCTACAACTCCATTCTGTTGAGGAGTCCTTGGTGCTGAGAAATTATGTGATATTCCATGTTCTTCACAGAAATCTTCAAAGGAGGAATTCTGGAATTCTCCACCATGGTCGCTTCTTATGGAGGCAATAGATAGTGACTTCTTATTTTGAATTTGCTTTGCATATTTCTTGAACGCCTTGAATGCATCATTTTTCTGCACTAAAAAGAGTGTCCAAGTATATCTAGAAAAGTCATCAACAATAACTAGAGCGTATACATTACCTCCGAAGCTCCTCGTTCTAGAAGGGCCAAACAAGTCCATATGAAGCAATTGTAGTGGCCTAGTAGTGGACACCACATTCTTGGATTTGAAAGTTGATTTTGTTTGCTTTCCCTTTTGACATGCATCGCAAAGTCTATCTTTGATGAACTTTATCTTAGGCAGTCCAACAACAAGGTCATGCTTAATCAATTTGTTTAAATTCTCCATATGAATATGAGCAATTCTTTTGTGCCATAGCCATGAGTCGTTGTTGTTTGCCATGATACAATTAACCTTCAAAGACAAATCGTTAAGGGAAATCATAAAAATATTATTTACTCTTTTACCTTTAAGTTTAGCCTCATGTGTGACTTCATCTTCTATCAAACATTCATCTTTAGTGAACTTGATCTTGAAGCCTTTGTCACATAGTTGGCTAATGCTTAGAAGATTGTGCTTTAGTCCTTCGACATAAAGAACACCTTCAATTGATGTGAAAGGTGGACCACCAACTTTGCCTATGCCAAGAATCTTTCCTTTGTTGTTATCTCCACATGTCACATAACCCTTGGCCTTAAGCGTTGGATGTGAAAATTTGTCGATATCTCCCGTCATATGCTTGGAACAACCACTATCGAGATACCATAGATTTGAAGTGGTCGTCAAGCTTACCTACAAAACAAGATTAGGTTTTGTTAGGTACCCAAGTTGCTTTGGGTCCTTCATAATTAGTTCCTTTCTTAACCCACACATAATGCCCATTTGCCATGCCAAAGTTTCTAACATAACAAGCATTAGGTGTGTGTCCTCGAATACCACAATAAAAACAAGTAGGTTCAAATTTACTTCTATATCTAGAAGGATAAGATTTCTTTTTAGAGGGTATTTTCTTTTTAGGATAGTGATGAACTATTTTGGGAGTGATTTCTTTCTCTTTGGTTGGTTGGTCGCTAGCCTTGACAAAGATGGTTTTGTTGGTACTTGGTTTTGAAAATTTTGAGTATCCAAGACCACTTTTGTCATTTGAGTATCTTTGTTGGCTAAGAACACCTTCCAATCAAATTTGTCCTTTTTAATACCTTTCAAGAACCCTTTTCAATTGGACAATTTGGAAAGAGAGATTCACACTTTGTGCATACAAAATTCTGTTTTTCATCACTAACTTTTTGCTTTTCCTCTTTGAGATCTTTTTCAATAGATCCACATTTTTCTTCCAACGATGAAATTTGTTTCTTTTGTGATGAGATAGTTTTGTACAGAATTTTGCATTCATTTAACAGTTCATTTATAGCACCTTGTGCATCACTATCAAAAAGAGAGAATACGTTACTAACCTCATCATCTTCGCTTTTGGAGTGGTGTGAGGCCATTAATGCAAGATTGGCACTTTCGTCACTATCGGAGTCGGATGACGAACTCAGTTCAACATCTTACCATGCAACATATGCTTTCTTATCTTTTGATTCCTTCTTGCCTTTGTAGCCACTTTTCTTTGAAAGTTTTGGACAGTCCGGTTTGATGTGACCTTGTTTACCATATTCATAACAAGTAACTTTTTGTGTTGATGAGGATCCTTCCTTCTTCTTGAAGTGTTTCTTCTTCTTTGAGTGCGAGAAGGCTTTGTCATTTTTACCAAAGAATTTTCCAAGTCTTCTAACGAGAAGCATGAAGTTTTCATCTTCATCAGGATTATCTTTCTTTTCGTCTTCCTTAGAGTCAATCTTCAAGGAAATGTTCTTAGACTTCTTTTCTTGATTTTCACGCTTTTCCAATCTACCAAGTTCTGTCTCGTATTCTTGAAGTTTCCCGAACAAAGTTGTGGATGTCATAGTAGAGAGACTCTTCTTTTCTGAGATTGCCGTTACTTTTGGTTGCCATTCTCTAGTCAAGGATCTGAGCACTTTTAGGTTCAATTCATCATTAGTCAATGTTTTGCCAAGTGCCCTTAGATGATTTGTTAGATGCACAAATCTCTTTTGTAAATCAAGAATGGATTCTCCGGGTTGCATGCGGAACAATTCATATTCTTGACTTAACGTATTAAGTCTCGGTCTCTTTACTTCAGTTATTCCTTCATGTGTTTCAACCAGTGTATCCCAAATTTCTTTTGCCGTTGTGCATACTGAGACACAGAAGAATTCATCCATACTAAGTGCACTTTGAAGGAGGTTTATTGCCTTTTTGTCATACAAGACCTTTTTCTTATCATCATCATCCCATGCAGTTTTAGGTTTTGATGAGCCAACGCCGTTTACTACAGTTACCAGAACAAAAGGACCATTTTAGACAGCATCCCATATTTCTTCTCCTTGTGCTTCTAGATGAGCCTTCATACGGATCTTCCAGAAATCAAAATATTCACCACAGAATAGAGGAGGCTTGTTGCTACTGCCACCGTCTCTGAACACATAATTGTTGTTTGCGGAAGCCATTCTGGATCTAGTAGGAACAGGTTACCTATAACCTGCTCTGATGCCAATTGTAAGTTCAGATGCGCCTAAGAGGGGGGTGAATTAGGTTCTTTAAAACTTTTTCTGAATTGTATGAATATTTTTGCACGAGTTTCTTTTCTTTCTTTTTCTGATAAGTGATGAAAGCAGTAAATGCGGAAAGTAAAGAACACAGAGATGTATCATGGTTCCCCTCACAGTCCGAGAGTACTCCAGTCCCCGTTCAACATGAAAGAGATTTCCTTATAGTTCGTAATTTGTACAAAGACTACCTAACAACCAAGAACAATCCTCTTGGACCAAGAACAATCCTATTGGATTTTCACTAAGACCACAAAGAGAACAATCCTCCCTAAGTGTCTTTCTTGTTTCCAACAATCCTGAAAACAAGTATACAATAGTTTGTTTGATTTGTATAATAGTTTGAATGATGAAAGAGCAATGTCAATCACTTGATTGATCTTTTCTATTCAATATGAAATTTAAGATGGAATACTCTTCTAAGTGCTCAAGAACAATTTTCAGTATGCATATGAAAATGATGAACAAAAATCTTGAGTATAAGGAGTATGATCAAAAGAATAGAAAGTTGTTAGTGATTGTTGTTGTGATTTTCTTTTATTTCAAAATTCTAAATCAAAACAATTTATAGTGTAGTAATACCTCTTCAATGAAACATAGCAATGTTTAAGCCATTTTTACTAAAAGAATGTATTTGAAAAGATACAAAGATTGCCATGAAAAGGTGTTACTAAAAGTTGCTGGAAAAATAAAATTGTTCAAAATATGAAGTACAACAACCGGTTGCACTAAAGCAACAATCGATTGCAGCACAGTAACGTTTAAATATTTTGGGAAATATAACTATGACAACCGATTGTCATTGAGGAGCAATCGGTTGCTCTAAAGCCAACGTTTAAAAAATTTGAAAATAAAACACATGACAATCAATTGCTGCTAGATGACAACCGATTGTATGCCAAACAGAATCAAAAGTTTTTTGGATGCAACCGATTGTCGTTTGATGATAATCAATTGCATACATAGTATATACTCAAAATATTATTTTAATAAAGTAAATGCATGATTAAAAATAGTTTTGAGCACTAAGAGGATAAGATCAAAAATTTCATATACCTTAAGCCATAAGTCTTGAAAAGTTGATCTTGATCAATGAATCTTTGCTTGAGATGAATCTTCTATCTTGATCCATTCATTTTTGCATGCTAGCTTGTCTTCATCAAAACACTTGGAAAGCTTGATTTCACAATTGGTTGGTACCGGTATCCCTTGTGGAGGAACAAGGAGAATATGGGGCTGCTATATGGGTTGTTAAGCATCAACTGACCTTAGAACCTATAATTGACCAACTTGGCCATAGGAATTAGTGAGATAGTCGGCCTCGGTATAGAGCTGAGAACTGGTTGATACTCGATACTACACTCATTGAGACCATACTCTCGAGATAGTTCCGACTGCAAGAAAAGATTGCGTGAGCTGAAACCATGACCGATGGAGGATGGTCAGTGATATTGAGAACCTCTAGAACCTGGTTACTATTATTAGGACAGGTTGAAACCAACTGAACTTCAAGAGGGTAGTACCTAAACTCCATGCAAGCCTGAAACTTAAGGGCTATTGTGTGACTTATGTGCCTTTACCATGTTTGATACCTGCTATACTTGTTGTGTGTTTTATCATGACATCATGCATCATGACATAGCATGCATATTTCATTAGACTAACCATTTTAAAGACCGAGGGGATTTATCTTTGTTCTGTTTTGCAGATATGGCTTCAGTACGCGGAAATACCAATCGAGTCAACTTCGTGCAAATCCCTGTTCAGCTCACAGAGTTAGTTTCAAAAGTTCCTGATACTTCTTCATTTGTTAGAATACATGGTCATCTCCTTATCCTGGTCACTTCAAAGTTGGATAAGCAAATGATGAGCGTGCTGTTCCAGTTCTTTGATTCGTTGCATCATTGTTTCACCTTTCCAGATTACCAGCTAGTTCCTACTTTAGAGGAGTTTTCTAACTTACTAGGCATATCTATCCTCGAGCAGACACCCTTCACAGGTTTGGAGGAGGTTCCTAGACCTGAGGATATTGCTTCAGCCTTACATCTAAAAAGGGCTGATGTAGTATCTAACTGGGAGACACGGAGCGGGGTTAAAGGTTTCTTGGCTAAGTTTCTAATGGATCAAGCTCAACAGTTCTGGGATAACTTGGATTTTTAAGCATTTGAAGACATCTTGGCTCTCCTCATCTACGGCTTGGTTCTCTTCCCAAATCCAGATTCTTTCATAGATGTGAACGTGGTCAAGATCTTCATGTCTCGTAACCCAGTGCCTACTCTTTTGGGTGATATTCTGCATGCCCTTTATACCCATACTGTGCGAAGGAGGGGGACTCTCATGTATTTCACGCCGCTGCTGGAGAGGTGGTTTATTTCGCACCTCCCCAAGTCTATATTGAAGAATGAAGAAGGGTTAGGTTGGGCTTACAGAATCATGTCCCTTGCTCATACGGACATTCTTTGGAGTTCTAAAGATATGGAAAGGGTAGCTATCATTGATCGATGTGGGGAATACCCTAATATCCCATTGCTTGGAATTAGAGGGGGAATAACCTACAATCCTTGTTTGGCTTTACGATAGTTTGGACGCGCTCGGATAGATGGTCCCCATGAGCTTCTTCTTACAGATATCGTCTTTGACTACAAGGGAGACGTGGATGAGCATCGCCGAAGGTTTATACGAGCCTGGAGCATGGTGAACATGTCTGACCCTCAAGAGCTAGGATTAAAGACTTCTCTCCCTATGCAACCTTATCTCCAGTGGGTTCGAGCCCGTGCTCAAAAGCTAGGAATGCCTTATGAAGTTGTTTTGCCGGTGATTGTAGAGAATACTAATGAAGAAGGTGTTCCTTATACGATTCTTTATCCCTATATGCCTACTGATCTTGGGGCATTGAAGAGATCTTGGATCCAGTTAAAGGAAGAAAGGGATACCTACAGGAAGAAGTATCATGAGCAGGAGAGGAAGATCTTGAAGCTTACGAGGCAACTTGAGAATGAGAAGACAATCAATGATTATGTCAGCACGAAGGGAAAACAACCATGGGATTTCTGATGTTTTTTATTGTTTCTAGTTTAGATTTTCTTTTCAGTTATTTCTTTTGTAACGCCTTGAAGGCATTATTAAACATTGTTACAAGTTTAATCTAATAAAGTGTGTTTTATTTTGTTTTACAAATTTAAATCTCCCAAATTCTTTGAAATCATTCCATACGCATTCCATTACCATGCACCTCATTACAGGTACCATTACAGGTTTCTTATCTTCTTCGTTGTTTATTTCAGCACAGAATGTCTTCTGAAACACCTACCGATCAAGCCATCAAAGCTCTTCAAGCACAGAATGCTCAATTCCAGGAGATGTTCTTGAACTTGGCCAAAGGACAACAGGATTTGAAGACTCTCATCCTGAAGGAGAAGAAGAAGAAGAAGAAGGTGGTTCTGCTGAATATGGGTCACAGATTTGGGAATAGGTTGCGACAGGAAGCTGATCTGTCTCATTCATCTGGAGGAGGAGAAAATCAAGAGGAAAGAAAGGGTCCTAGTCCTGTGGCCTCTGATAATGATACTGATTTTGATGATGAACAGTACCCTCCTGCTGAGGATAGGTACAAACAACTTGAAGACTGACTAAGTGCTATGGAGATTCAGAAGGTTCCCGGTTTGGACTTCGGAGATTTGGGACTAGCATCTGGGGTGGTGATTCCTCACAAGTTTAAAGCTCCGGTTTTTTCTAAGTACGATGGAGCATCCTGCCCAAAGCTCCACCTCCGCTCATACGTCAGAAAAATCCAACCCTACACTGCTGATAGAAACCTGTGGGTCCATTTCTTTCAAGATAGTTTGTCAGGGACTCAACTTGAATGGTTTTATCAATTGGAAGAAGCTAATGTCCGCAACTGGGAGGACCTTGCTGCTGCTTTTTACAAGCAATACCAGTATAACACCGACCTTGCTCCCACTCGTACTCAACTTCAGAGTATGTCTATGGGTGCAAGCGAAGGTTTTAAGGACTATGCTCAGAAGTGGAGAGATCTGACTGGAAGAGTCCAACCCCATCTGTCTGATAGGGAGTTGGTTGATATGTTTATGGGGACCATGTCTGGTCCGTTTTTCAATCATCTGATCGGTAGTTCATCATTCGGGTTTACTGAATTAATTATGACTGGGGAGAGGGTAGAAGCTGGTATCAAAAGTGGCAAGATACCAAAAGGTGCTTCATCAAGTACAAAAAAGAAGCCTTTCAAGAAGGAATCTAGTGTCATTTACAGCTCAAGGAGACAAAACCGACCTGAGCGCCGCCAAGCAGTGAATGCGGTAGTAATATCAAGACCCACCGTTACCCCATAATGCAACGATCAGCAAAGAACTGAGAGGCCGTAGAGACAGTACACTCGGCTTAATATGACCTTGTCTCAAATTCTACCGCAATTGTTGAAGACCAACCTGGTAACTCTGAGGGAAGCTCTGGAGAATCTCAGTACCATATCTCTGCTATATAATCCAAACGCCCGTTGTGCCTATCACTCTGATAGCCCGGGTCATGATACGAACAACTGTTGGTCTTTGAGGAATAAAGTGCAAGACTTGATTGAAGCTAAAGAGATTGAGTTTGACGCTCCAGAGAAACCCAATGTCATAACTGCTCCTATGCCCAAGCACGATAATGGGGTAAATACTGTGGATGATGATTCATTTGTGACCTCCGTGGAAGAGATTTCTACTCCGTTAATGACTGTTAAGAAGAACCTTTTGTTGGCCAATTTATTTCTAGGTTGTGGCAAAGGTTTCCACCAATGTGCCATCCTGCCTGCTGGTTACTATTTACTGAATTCAGGTGTTCAACGCCTGATGGATAACAAAGAGATCTTGTTCGAGAAAACTTTGATTCCGTTGATTCATGTTGAAGATATTTCCATCATAACCATTTCCTCCAATCCTCCCAAGGCTTCCTCGAGAAAGCCTGTTAGGATTACACTCGTTCTGAGAGTTGCTCCATTAATCATTACTATTCCTGGTCCTATCCCATACACTTCAGATAAAGCTGTCCCGTGGCACTATGGGGCTGATGTGTATTATCATGGGATCAAACAAGACTTGAAGGTTGAAGAGGTTGATGCTGATATCAGCAATATCTTCGGGTCTAGAAAAGTCACCCGAAGTGGAAGACTCTTCTCTCCTGAGATTTCCCCTCTGACTGTTCAAAAGCTTGTTGTCATTCCATCTGCCAGTACATCAGCTACTGTTCCGATCCTTACTCCAGTTATCACCCCTGTCACCGAGTAATAT
Source organism: Vicia faba (assembly GCA_948472305.1). Lineage (NCBI taxonomy): Eukaryota > Viridiplantae > Streptophyta > Magnoliopsida > Fabales > Fabaceae > Vicia > Vicia faba. The sequence continues at coordinate 230,126,788 of OX451740.1, read as the reverse complement.
GACACTCGGGGAAAAGAAGTTACAGGTGAGCCTTCCCGGACAGGGGCGCCTAATAAAGTCATTATTGAAACCTCTAGGTAGGAGATAGAGGAAATTCTGAAGATTATCAAGAAAAGAGACTGCAACATAGTCGAACAGTTGGGGCAGACCCCGTCAAATATCTCCATGTTATCCTTATTGTTGTGCTCGGAAGCCCATGCAAAGGCTTTAATTGCTTTCCTTAAAACTGCGCATGTGTCGTGGAAAACATCTGTTGATCAATTCAAAGACTGTGTAGCTAGTTTGACCGCTGACAACGGGTTAGGTTTCTCTGACGCGGATCTGACGGCCAAAGGAAGAAATCATAATGATGCTCTGCATGTCTCGATCGAATGCAGGGGCACTACTTTGGCCCACGTGCTGGTGGATACTGGGTCCTCATTAAATGTTTTACCCAAGAAAGCATTAGACTGTCTGGACTGTGAAGGGTTGGTTCTGAAGCCGAGTAATATTGTGGTTAGAGCTTTTGATTGGGTCAAAAAGGACGGTGCACGGGGAGGTGGACGTCCCTATTAGAGTTGGCTCTCAGACTTTTGCATTTACGTTCTATGTGATGGATATCCGACCATCTTATTCTTTCTTGTTGGGTCTCCCTTGGATTCATAAGGCTGGGGCAGTAACTTCTACGCTCCATCAGATGTTGAAATATCCAGTAAAAGGGAAGATTGTTATGGTGCAGGGTGAGGAGGAGTACATGGTGAGTCATTTTAATTCCTTTCGCTATGTAGAGATGGATGAAGAGTTCATCGAGACCCCGTGCCATAACTTTGAAGAGGTTCCCCAGACTCTGGCATCGACTGAAATTACTGCTGACAAACCTCCGATGAAGATGGCTTCCTTCAAGGATGCCAGGGCTGTTATTGAAAAAGGTGGGTGTGCAAATTAGGGCCAACTCCCTGACTTTGCACACAAGACTGACAAGTTTGGTTTGGGTTTTACTGCAGAAGCTCAAAGGGTTGTTCGGCGTGCGCGAATTGGAAGACCTCCTCTGCGCATCAGCAATCCGGGAGTGAATGCAATTGGAGATGATGAAAAAGAGTCATATTTCGACAGCTGGATTTACCCGACTACTGACGGTGGATTGAACAATTGGACGGTGAAGGACTTCGTGCTCGTTTATTTTATTACACAGTAATAGACTTTTGTTTGAGATTTGTAACAGACAATTTGAAACTCTACAGCCCAGTGCCTTGCCCGAGGCACTGTGGCTTTGTTTGTGAGGGCTTATCATTTGTCATTTTCATATATCATCAATAAAACATTGGAAGTTTTCTTGCATTACAAATTTTATGCTCCTTATTTTTCCTTTCTATCTTGCACTTTATAAAACAGCTATTTGTCTTACACACACTCACATATCATAATACAGGTCCACCTCCACTCTGGACCCCACTGATAACGACTCTGCTACTTCCAGTTATGACTTCGAGAGTCCGATCAACAAATTCGAGGACGAAGGTGAGGATGATTGTGAAGTGCCTGGGGAACTTGCTAGACTGTTACTTCAGGAAGAGAGGGCCATACAAGCGCATGAAGAGCCAGTGGAATCAGTAAATTTGGGTACGGAAGAAGACAAGAAAGAGGTTAAGATAGGTGCAAATCTGGCGCCTAGCGTCAAGCAACGGTTGATACAGATGTTACGCGACTATGTTGAGATCTTCGCTTGGCCCTATGAAGATATGCCTGGGTTGGATATTGATATTATGGTACACCGTCTACCGACTAAAGAAGACTATCCTCCGGTAAAACAGAAGGTTCGCCGTATGCGCCCCGAGATGTCTGAGAAAAACAAAGCTGAGGTCATGAAACAGTTTGACACTGGTTTTCTAGCAGTTACCTCTTACCCGCAGTGGGTTTCCAATGTGGTTACAGTGCCAAAGAAAGATGGTAAAGTCCGTATGTGTGTAGACTATAGAGATCTGAACAGGGCGAGCCCCAAAGATGATTTCCCTCTGCCTCACATTGATGTTTTGGTCGACAACACCGCACACCATAAGGTCTTCTCCTTTATGGATGGCTTTTCCGGTTACAATCAGATTAAGATGGCTCCCGAAGACATGGAGAAGACAACCTTCGTTACGCAGTGGGGTACTTTTTGCTACAAAGTCATGCCGTTCGGATTGAAGAATGTTGGGGCAACGTATCAGCGTGCCATGGTCGCTTTGTTCTACGACATGATTCATCATGATATTGAGGTATACATTGACAACATGATTGCAAGGTCCCAGACTGAGGAAGAACACCTTGACCATCTCCAGAAGCTATTTGACAGGTTGAAGTTGTATAAGCTGAGGTTAAACCCGAACAAGTTCACCTTCGGGGTGAGGTCTGGTAAGTTGTTGGGTTTCGTCGTCATTGATAAGGGTATTCAAGTAGATCCTGCAAAGGTGAAGGCTATACAAGAGATGCCAGTTCCCCGAACAGAAAATGAAGTTAGAGGGTTTTTGGGACGGTTGAATTACATTTCCTGATTCATTTCACATCTGACTGCTACTTGTGAGCCAATCTTCAAGCTGCTGAAGAAAGATCAAGTGGTAAAATGGAATGATAAATGTCAGACCCTTTCGAAAGGATCAAAGAATATCTCTAAGATCCACCTACTCTGATGCCTCCAATTGAAGGAAGACCTTTGATCTTATACTTGACAGTACTCGACAATTCAATGGGGTGCGTGCTGGGGCAGCATGACGAGTCTGGCCGAAAAGAGCATGCTATTTACTACCTTAGCAAAAAGTTTACCGACTGCGAGATCCGATACTCGTTACTCGAGAAAACTTGATGCGCTTTGGCATGGGCTGCTCGCCGGCTGAGACAGTATATGCTGACTCACACTACCCTGTTGATATCAAAGATGGACCCAATCAAGTATATCTTCGAAAAGCCTGCCTTGTCCGGAAGAATAGCAAGATGGCAGATGATCTTAACTGAGTACGACATCTAATACACAACCCAAAAAGCAATCAAGGGGAGTGTGTTGGCGGATCATTTGGCGCATCAGGCTGTGGATGATTACCAGTCTATGAATTTCGAGTTTCCGGATGAGAACATCATGTTGGTGACCGACTGTGAAGAACCTGGATCCTGATGGTCTGTGTACTTTGATGGAGCCTCAAACGCTTTGGGTAATGGAATTGGTGTCGTGATCATATCTCCTGAGGGCTGTCATACTCCATTCACCACCCGATTATGTTTTAACTGCACCAATAATATGGAGGAGTATGAAGCGTGTATCATGGGCCTCCGAGCAGCTATTGACCTAAGGATTAAGTTCTTGAGTGTATTCGGAGATTCCGCTCTCGTGATCAGTCAGATTAAAGGCGAGTGGGATACGAAACACCCAAATCTTATTCCTTACAAGGAGTATGTACTGACATTTCTTCCAAACTTCGAGGAGATAACCTTTGAACATTTCCTCAGATAGGAGAATCAGTTAGCGGACGCACTAGCTACCATGTCTTCTATGTTCAAGGTCAGGTGGGACAATGAGGCTCCCCGGATTACCATTGAGAGATGGGACGAACCCGCACATTGTTGTGACATCGAGACTGAAGAGGTAACAAATAAACCCTAGTTTCACGAAGTAAAGAGGTATCTTGAGGCTCAAGAGTACCCCGAGGGTGCATCTGTTAATGACAAAAAGTTCTTGACGAGGTTCGCGGTGAAGTTCTTCATTAGTAATGGTATCCTTTACAAGCGTAACCATGATTCAACCTTATTGCAATGTGTATACAAGGGAGAGGCAAAAAGAATCATGGCGGAGTTACATGAAGGTACCTTCGGAATTCATTCCAGTGGACATACCATGGCAAAGAAAATCCTACGGGCAGGATATTATTGGTCTACTATGGAAGCCGATTGTTATCAGCATTCTTGGACCTGCCATAAGTGCCAAGTCTATGAGGATAAGGTGCATGTACCTCCTGTTCCTCTGAACGTCTTGACAGCTCCTTGGCCTTTTGCAATGTGGGGCATTGACATGATCGGCAAGATCAGACCCACTGCGTCTAACGGGCATCGTTTCATCCTGGTAGCAATTGACTATTTCACGAAGTGGGTTGAGGCAGCTTCTTTTGCTACGGTAACCAAGAACGTCGTAGCACGGTTTATCCGACACAACTTGATCTGTCGATATGGTGTACCAGAGAGGATCAAACGGACAATGGTACAAATCTCAACAATACGATGATCACTGAGCTCTGCAAACAGTTTAAGATACAACATCACAACTCTTCTCCTTACCGGCCGAAGATGAATGGGGATGTTGAAGCGGCTAATAAGAACATCAAGAAGATTGTGCAGAAGATGACGGTGACATACAAAGACTGGCATGAGATGTTACCATTCGCTCTTCATGGGTACCGTACCTCAGCACGGACGTCAACAGGGGCAACACCCTATTCCTTGGTATATGGCATGGAAGCGGTCTTACCCATTGAAGTTCAGATACCCTCTCTTTGGATTATGAAGGATGCAGGTTTGAGAGAAGACGATTGGATTCAGACCCGGCTTGATCAGCTGAACTTAATCAATGAAAAAAGACTTACTGCTATTTGTCATGGTCAGACGTATCAAAAGCGAATGATCAAGGCATTTAACAAGAAAGTCAGATGACAAGAGTATCAAGTTGGGGATCTGGTGATCAAACGCATCATATTACCTCAAGGTGATCCTAGGGGAAAATGGACCCCTACGTACGAAGGGCCATTTGTGGTTAAGAACATTTTCTCATGAGGAGCTATGATTCTAACCACCATGGATGGTGATGACCTTCCTCACCCTATCAATACAGACATAGTGAAAAAATACTACGCATAATCAAAGACCCGCTAGGTTGACTGGCCTAGGTAAAAATAAGGGCTTCCCGGCGAACCAAAAGGGTTCGGGAAAAAGTAAGGGATAAAATGAAAGAATCTGTACACCCGGCAAGTCGAAAACCTGAAAAGGCGGCTTGGGCAAAAATGGGTATCCCGTTGGACTGAAAACCCGAAAGGGCGGTCCAGGCAAAAATTAGGGATTAAAGCGTAACGCTATGTCTCATTGGATCATCTTGTGACAAGACTTCGGTATCGACTATCAAGATCGGACGGTGCTAATCAATCTGATTTACCTTCAACCAAGTAGCAAAGTGATTAGATTCTCGAAGATATAAAGGCAATAGCAGAGTTGGAACCCAGTGGGGTTGTTCACATAGTTGTTTTTCTTTATTTTTCACAAATTGTATAATTCATCTTTCGGCGGCGTTCTCTTACTAGAACGTCAGCCTCTTGTACAAAAAACGCCTATTTACAGGCCAACTTCAAAATCAATACAATTCATTTTCATAAATAAATTTCAAATTGTTTTTCTTTTTTTCTTTTGTTTTGCAAGAACGTCCAATGATTCATTTTTTATATATGCATTTGACAATAATTGCTGCTCATAAATATTTACATGCGAAACAAAAGACGATTACTCGTAATATCAAGAACAGGGGCAAACAGAAATGTCCAAACCTTACAGTTGCTTTATTCACCAAGAACAAGGATAGACCTAGCTGAAGAATATGACTAAAAATGCATACACTCCTCGCAGAGTAGGAAGTACCAGAACACAGTATTATCAACTCTCCCCAGCTGAGGTTCACAATTGCGAATGAGTCGGTAAGATTCTCCCCAAGCAGAGTTCATCTATCACCAACGATGGAAGACCATCCCCAGTGGAGTTTATTTCTTCCACAAACAGAAACTTTATCCCCGACAGAGTTCATCACCTCCAGCAATGGTAATTCATCCACAACCGAGGTTATTTCTCCAAATCAGCAGATCTTCTAGCAGATTATCTCTTCCCCCCCCCCCCCCCCCCCCCCCAGAGTCAGTTTATTCTCTAACAGGATCATCATCTTAATCACCTTCGGTCGTTATCCCCAGCGAGCGAAACTCTTTCATTCTCCAGCAGCAAACCAGGATTTATTTTCTCCAACTAGAGAATATCATAAAAACATTCCATGTCCATACGTCATGACATGCGCATACGCATCATATAGCACAATCTCATTCATTTTGAGAAAATCATTGCCTGATACATATCATGCATTACATACAGCTAACCTTTACCTTTCAGGAAAGATACAATCAAATTCTCGCAAAATTCAAGCTATGAAGCCCGGGTACGACCGGTTAGTATCTTGATTACTCCATCATATTGTGAAGCCCGGAGACCGACCAGATAACAGTATCAGACTACTGCGAAGCCTGGATTACGACCAGATAGTGGTATATCTTAAAAGCAAGCTATGAAGCCCGGATTCGACCGGATAATAGCAGCTCAGCAAGTACCATGAAGCCTGGATTACGACCAGATAGTGGTATATCATAAACACAAGCCGTGAAGCTCGGATTACGACCGGATAGCAGCTTAGCAAGTACCATGAAGCCTGGATTACGACCAGATAATGGTAGAAGACGTTGTGAAGCCTGGATTACAACCAGATAGCAACCAAAGATACCGCGAAGCCTGGATTATGACCAGATAGTGGCATATCTTTAATACAAGTTATGAAGCCCGGATTCGACCGAATAGTATCTTGATTTCTCCGAACACCATGAAGCCTGGATTCGACCAGATAATGGTATGAGACATCGCGAAGCCTGGATTACAACCAGATAGAGGTAAAAGACACTGAAGCCTGGGTAACGGCCAGATAACAGTGAGGGACAATGTGAAGCTTGGATTACGACCAAATAGCAGTTCACCCGGCCAATTACTATGAAGCCCGGATTCGAACGGATATTAGTAGGCCCAACAGTCAAAGGGAAGCCCGGAGGCGGCCGAATAACCACTTGATTTCTTCTGAAGCCTGGATTACGACCAGATAAGAAGTGAGGTATTATGAAGCCTAGATTACGACCAGATAGCAGTACAGGAAACCATGAAGCCTGGGTTCGATCAGATAATGGTATGAGACATCGTGAAGCCTGGATTACGACCAGATAATGATAAAAGGACTGAAGCCTAGATTACGACCAGATAACAGTACAAGACACTGTGAAGCTTGGATTTCGACCAAATAGCAGTTTTACCTGGGGAGATACTAAGAAGCCCGGAGTCGACCGAATATTAGTGTGCCCTAAATTCAAGTTGAAGCCCGGATGCGACCGGATAACAACTTAGTTCCTTCTGAAGCCTGGATTATGACCAGATAAGAATTGAGAAATTGCGAAGCCTGGATTACGACCGGATAGCAAGTTTAATCTCATCTCCCCAGTAAGTCACTGTAAATCCTGGATTACGAACAGATAGCAGTCGGTCTTATCACTATGAAGCCTGGATCACGACCAGATAGTAGTTCATTTTCACCTCTTCAACTAAGAGACGATTCCCCAGTAGAATAACGGATGACCGAAGCTCCTAAAATTCTATTTCTCCCTAGACAGAGATCAGCACTCCCCAGCGTAGTCTTCCTCCACAACAGGTATACATACTCTCGCTAAGGAATCTCTTATGCGATCGACACTCCTTCGGATGACATATTTAAGCCCATCTCCTATCATTCATTTCCAAATGGCATCTGTAAGCCCATTCCCGACATCACAAAACAAATACTACTTCACGCGAGTGCAAATTTCTGGGCACTCTAGTGTTCAATCATCTTCCACCTTCAGATCACGAAAGGCAGACAAGCCAATCTAAATCTTCAGGTTTAAGAAGATTAAACAGGGGAAGCTGTTGTACCCCAAAATTTTGCCTCTCATATTTCTCAATACATTTCAAGAAAGATCCTCAAGTTGCTCAAGGAAGTCCAAGGGTTGACCAGACAAGCTCTCTCCTAAGGCAGTCTACCTCAAATTAGGGTTTCATGTTGCATCAAGATACTTTAGTCCAAGGGATCCCAAATACTCACCTTTGTCCTAATATGTTCTCAAGATCATCCATGTCAATTTTCAATCCTTGCAGAGGAAGTTTGCTCAGTCAATTGCTCAAAGGTCTGAAAATCGACTGTGCTAGGGCAAAAGTCAACTGTGGCCCACATACAGTCAAACTTCAAAATTTTTTGTTAACATACTCATTTTGAAGTTCCATTCATCATTTTATCAATGGTTGATCATGATTCATCAAGGATTGCTCACAATTCATCAAAACTCAAAAGTTGCTAAATTAGGTTTTGCAGGAAAAGTCAACTCAAATTTGACCAAGAATAACTTTCTCATACTTTATGAGAAATGACCCATCCAAATCTCATTTTGAAAAGGATGAAATTCCCTACAATCCATCTTCATCTCCCAAGTTCAAAATATGCACTCACAAGAAGTTATGAATTTGGACATTATAGGTCACTTTGAAAAGTCAACAAAAACACCTTTTTTTGTCAAAGCTTCATACTTGAACATGGAATACCAAGTTTAGATGAGACCAAAGGGGTTGCTTATAGGACATCTCAAGCTTTATAAAAAGTCCAAGAACACCTTCAAAGAGTCAAAGTTGAGGAAGTTATGCATTGGTGAAGTTGACCCTTTTTGCAAAATTGTCAAAAGTCAATTATGCCTCAAATTGCAATTTTTGCTAAATGGGCCTAACTTTTCGCACTTGTTTTGAGTTGGTAGCATGGTCCACGAGCCCTAGCTCTTTCCACTTGTCATTATATTATTTTTATTATTTATTTTGATTTTTATTTGAATTAAATCAATTTAAATCAAAACAAATCATGAAAAAAATCCAAAAACATTGAAATCTCAAGATATTGTGCATGTTTCAGGTTCTATATCCAGCTAGCAAAAGATTGAATTCGTGCAAGGCCTTTGTGTGCACAAAAAGATTGGCTTTGACCTATTTTTAGAAAGATTTTCAAGTGAATCAAATCCAAATCAAAAGCTATAATGGAGGAAGATTGAGAGCATAATTGAAAACCTAATTCAGTCCTTGGTATATAGTATACAATTGCAGACCTAAAACACAGGTTTTTTAGAGGCGCAAAAGAGAGAACAAAACTTGGAAAAATCAAAGAAAAGTGGTAAACTGATTTTGCACTTCTAGGCATTTACAAGGCTCTATGACCATCTCATTCACTTCCTAGGATCACAAGCAAGCCATACCAATCAACAACAAGCATTTTCCAGCGCTAAAACTCATTGTAAGCATCCCACGATACCAGCACTTTCTTGAAATCCCATATCATGATTCTGGAATTTGTAGCATGAATTACTTATATATTCTTGCCCATTGAAACATTTGCAAGCTGCTGGTAATGATTAATTGCATTTTTGCTAACAATATAGAGATATGCCATTGTTAGGTTTTCTTGGTGTGTTTTAGGGTCATTTCATACAGGGACAATTGGTCCAAACGGAGGAGACCATTGTGATCAGCAGATCAAACCCAGTTGATCCATGGTCTTGAATTTTATTTATATTGCTTGTATGTAATTTCTGAGATGCACAGGGTTACAGTTACAGCGCCATATCCGTAGGTAAATGTTCTGAGTTTTAAACGACAGATCCAGGGAAGAAGACGATAGCGTGTCACCACTTTACTGGCCGGTTTAAATTCTGGCGCGTTTATTCTGGCTAGAAGCCTTTAGTTATGATCTATTTGTTTGATTCTGTTGTATTGATAAACTAACACCCAACGCAGTTGGTCAGAAGAAGGAAGTCAGAAATTCATGATTTTGGGTTCGATCCCAGACACGACCTTTTTGCATTTCTTTGTGTTCACCAGATCCAGCGCTTGCACCTTCTGAGGATCATCTTCTGGATGCATCAACCAGGACCGGATCAAATATCTTCTGGTTACAATCTGCTGGATCCACTAGCCATTAGCAGGCCCAGTACCATCATCCTCTGATCACCATCATCTTCTGGACCATCATCCTCTGATCACCATCATCTTCTGGATCTTCATCCTCTGATCAGAGTCGCTGACACCAGGCCCAATTCTCTTTTCCTTTTTCTTTTATATTTCTTTATTTAGTTTATTTAATTATTTTTACTAACACCAAATTAATTCTTTTTTCATAAAAAACCATAAAACTAATTTTCATCCAATTAGATTTAGAATTTATTTTTATACAAAAAATAATTTAATTAGTTTATTTAATCTCAGGGTAACTTTAATTATTTTGTAAATAAATTAAAATAAGTTAGAAATTAGGGTTTTGTTTAATTTAAATTCTATTTTCCTTTTTTCTCAAAAATAACCAAAAACACAAAATAGGTTAAATTTAGTCATTTTTCTTTAATTAATTTAATTACTAATTAATTTTGTACTTAATTTAAAAACCTTATTCTTTTTTTTCCTTAAAAATAATTAAAAACAACAAAAATATTTTTTTCCTTTTAATTAGGTTAGATGGGGTCAAAACCCTAGTTCTCTCTCGTGCGTGCGTTTATTTATTTTTACCATATTGATGTAATTGCTCACAAGTTGTAATAGATTAATTAGGGCTTTTACTTTCATTTATCGTTTTTTTATGGGTTGTTTTTAGCTATGTAATTAATACCCGAAGCCTTGTAATAGCGTAGCTTATTTGCCGCACTTTAATTTCCGCAAACTATTAACTATTAGATGTATGATAATAGGGATGCATGACAAGAATGTATGATTAACTTTAAAACGGTTAGCAAACCCTAAATGTGAAAAGATAATAAACCTGAAATTGAATCATTCGCACATGCGCACTTCTAGGGTATACTCCCACTTCGGTTGCCTTCGGTAAACGGTCATTAGGTATAGGATATTTTAGTGGTCGCTCTCTTGTCTCAAAGATCAAAGTTGCCTCAGAAAGGTTTCCTCGGAATTGTTTCCTCGAATATTGATCTTAAGACATTAGGGTTACTACTAAGATGTCCTAACATTGCTTTATTGATCGTACATCCCTCTCGAATTGACCCTCAAAACTCCAACGATGGTGTTGCCTACTCACTAATAGTGGGATAGCACTGTCTAAAGGAAGCGAACATAGAACAAATCTTTTTTCGAGTAGGTAGATTAGTTCTTAAGTACTTGCTCAAACAAAACAAACTTTTTCACACTTACACTCTTTCCAAACAAAGTTTTCAAAAAAAACACTTCGTAACACTCTTGAAGACAGAAGCAAGGGTTAAATCGAAGTCAAATAAAAAAAAACTTTTCAAATCACACAAACACATAAGCAATTTTGAAAATGATGAGCAAGTACCTAAGAGCCCGTGGAAAACCACGGATAGAAAGGGTGCTAATACCTTCCCTTTCTATAATCTACCCCCGTACTCAGAATAATCTCGAAAAAGGAATTTTTCTGTGCTTTTTTCCTTTCCAATTGGATAAAATAAAAGTCGATGGTGACTCTTGCTTATCGCGACATTTTGCAAACACAAACGCAAAATGCAAACCAGTATTAAACAGTCGGTTCTGCCACCGTATCACAGGGATGATTGAGAGATTCGAAGAATTGGTGACGCATAGACGAAGAGGAAACTTTAATACCATATTCATTTTTAAAGAGGGACAGCGATTAGGGTTTCAACATCTGAAACCCTAATCGCGTCGCCTCTGACAAACGTTGTAACACTGTCGTAGCCGTCGTTGAACATTATCTTTGGATCGCCGCCACCACCTTAGAATGCCACCGGAAACCTGCGAATAAGATAAAGGGAGGAAGATCACAAGCGGGTCGAAAAGGGAGCTCAAAAGCAGAGTACGAGATTGCAAAGAGGTATATCGCTTAGCTTTTTATTCTGATATTGTTTGTGGGTTGTGTTGGGGGTAATTTGCGATAGAGATAGGGTCTGTTTTTTCATTTCCATCGTTGTGATTTGTTTAGGGTTAGGTTTAGAGAAAGCGGAAAAGTGGCTGAGGCGAGAGAGAAGGTTTGGTCTTCTGTAAGGAATGGAAATGAAAATGTTGAAAAATAATGTTTATGTTCTATTATCCTTCCATATGCGCGCGTACACAATAAGTAACATACTCCCTTAATTTCATCTGTCAGATCGTGATCAGACGTCCATAAGGCCATGTATGCACGGTACTTACCACGCCTTCGCTACACTAGAACATACATACACCCCTTCAAATTGTGATGGGCTTAAGCCCACTGATATTCGCGCCCCTTTGTAACTAATTACTAAACGCAAAAACACCTCACACCCCCCCAGGTCAGGCCTCACACTGGGCCTGATTTCCGTTATTAGTTACACCCCCTTACTTTACTACACAACTAAGCTTGCACCCCCTTGAGTCTATTTAATTTTATTTATTTTTTATTATTTAATTATCATTTCTATTATTATATATATATATATTATATTATATATATATATATATATATATATATATATATATATATATATATATATATATATATATATATATATATATATATATATATATATATATATATATATATATATATATATATATATATATATATATATATATATATATATATATATATATATATATATATATATGTTATTTATTATAATAATAATTATTATGATCAAATAATGAATTTTTTATTATATTATTATTATTATTAATTTTTATATTAATTATTATTATTATTATATAATGCTATAATTACTCAATTTTGACTATTATAATTATCATTTTTATTGTAATTCTTTTTTATAATTTTGTTTATTATTATATTTTATTCTTTAAATTTTATTATATTATCAGATAATTTATTCTTATATTAAAATCGCATATATTACTTTTTATATTATATGCATTAAAA